>CM060921.1:11467500-12717500 GCA_030737875.1 Allium sativum | reverse complement strand
TTAAAATAAATAAAGTGGATTTGAAATGGTTTTGAAAATAACCAGAAATTCCAATAATTAAATTGGAATGGATTTGAATCGAAATTGTCTTTGGAATATTTTGATGTTGGATTTCGTGATTATACAGATATTGTTATGGACATTTGAAAGATATATTTATATCGTTATTTCCGATACGATATTTGTTGGTCATAGAATTTGATATTGAATATAAGTCGATATATTTTCTATTTAGAGCCTTGTATTTAATATCAAATGTGATTTGGGTTTGTCGTGAATGGTATCTTCATTAACACTGTTCTTAAACCCAGTTGAGAAAAAGATTAAATCTATTTATTTAGATTTAATGAAGTGTACCAATTAAATGGTATTTAATTGGAATTGAATTGGAACTGATTTTCGGGTTTATCGTGAACAGTGTTTTAAATAACACTTGATCTTTAACCCGCTAATTAATAGAATGTGATTTTGGGTTTATCGTGGACCGTGTTTTAAATGACATTGGTTCTTTAACTCGGTTAAAGACAGGATATTGATTTTTGGGAAGATTAAAACTAAGTGGAGTTTTAACGAATCTTTAATTAGATTGAAGTAATCGAGAATGGGGTATCACCAGTTTTTCTCCAGGTGATAGTTAAATCTTTAATTAGATTTGAACGTGAAATGGTAATTGAATTTACCGATAACACCGTGGTGTTAGATATGAAGTATGACCAGTTTTACTTCATGGGATGAATAGGTTGGGATTGGGAAATAAAATAAATGATTACTTCAGTGTGGTTCGCTAATCCCAACTAGTTTGAATTGATATTCAAAGGAAGATTAATGAATAAATTTAAAGAATTTATCTTTGATAAAATTAATGGGAACCTTTCCCTAAGAATGTGAAATTTAGAATCTAACTATAGGTTAGTTAAGAAGAATGGTTTCCTGTGTATTGATCTGATGTTGGTTTCGGCCTTCGGGGTTAATATTTGGGCAATTGTTCTCTTACTAATTTACGGTTAGCGACTGATGAATTGGAATGAGGCGTATGTTGTTTTTGTGTAACACTTGTTTATTATATATGCGAGTTATTCAGACAGACCTGGTTTATCCCATTCTGAATAACTGATTCGACGATGACTCGAAGATGAAGACGGTGGTTGAAGACTGGAGGTCTTCAAGTCGTTTGGATAATTACTGATGATCTTGATTGGGCTTTACACGCAAGAGGAGGGAATCAGTTGGTGATCGTCTAGATGTATTTGGAGATCGATGGATATGCGAGGTATAAGGTGCCTCCGGTTTCGTTCAGACCTAGAGCGGACTTGTAAATGGACTGTGTGTCTGACATTGGATATCATTCTGTGTGATTGAGGGATATCAGTTGCATAGAGTGGTTTGCCTGTGTGGCATGCTACGATGTAAATGATCAAGGCTTCTGTTGAAAAGCAGAGTCTTGTGGTTGATGATCAAAGCACAGCCTGTGTGGCACAGTTTTGTGTAATGTTAATTTGCAAGCCTCACACCCCGGTTGTGAACTAGAAACGGGAGAGGACATCAGGGAGGGCATGCGTTTCTTTCTGGTTAGAAGTGGCGTCAATGGTTTTACATGCCTTGACGAGTTTGACTTGTGTGGTTCTTGCTATTGCGAGGCGCCTCGGAAATATCGGTGACTATGTGAAGCCAATGGAGTCATTCGTTGGCTCATTTACACCCCAAAGGGCGGGGAAACACAGTGTTAAGGCATTTTAATCCACATCGATGGACCGGCCCTGACGATCCAAGGGTTGATGCGCTCTGACCCTGAGGCTTAGGCTAGAGAGTCTCGAAGCCGGTGAGGACGATCCCTTGCCTCAGTTCACAGAAGGAAACCCAATTTCCAATACGTGACAATTGCGGTTTTGATTGTATACTTATATATAGAGACATAGTGGCATGGGACGCTCATGTCGCCTATGATTGATATTTATGATTGTATATAAAATCAGAAACTAACTGGAGATTAGTTAAGTTGAATGGTTTCCTAGCTATTGGTCTGATGTTGGTTTCGGACTTCGGGGTTAATACTTAGGGAATCGTTCTCTTACTAATTTACGGTTGGAGTCTGATTATGAATCAAAAGATGAAATTTAGCGTATCAAGCATTCTTGGCTACTATAAGGTAAAAGCTCTATCCTCCGGCTTGCGTTGCATTGTGTGATGGGACCTGGGTCTTATAATAGCTTCATTTTTCTTTATTTAGCATTGCGCTGTTGTTTTATGCACTGGTATTCTTGGGACGAAACCCGTTCCGTTTTATACGGCGTGGTCCCTTGATTTACCTAACTTTAAAATAAAGATTAATAACTGTTTTAGTTCTCACACCAGTCACATGACTGACCTGGAGTTTATTGTTTTAACCTAAACTCTGGGTGCCCTTATTTTGACACGGGCAGCTAGTAGTTTTGGTTTTGCAGATTTATATTCACAAGATCCTGGTTTACAGCTGGAATGATATCCGGAAATCTCTGTATCCGTATATCTCCTTCAGTTGTGCTTTGTATTATTTTCCGCTGCAATGATGTATTTAAATGTAATTTAAATCTCTGATATTTTCTGATGTATATTATTTGTTTATACTCTGTATATTCTTGTATTCTGATGAATTGTTGTAATTAACAATGAAATGTTCTTCTGTTTGTGTCCCGATGTGGCTTGTTCTCAATTCAATCCGGGCTTTCCTTACCGGGGAAGTTCGGGTCGTTTCAGTTGGAATCAGAGCTTTGGTTTACAGAGCTCAGAGAACAAGACACGTTAGAACCAAACGAAAGAATTCATCAGAAATTGGATTAGTAATATCCAATGGGAATGACTAGTTAGAGATAGGATCAGTAGTATCCTAGAACGAGTGTGAAGAGTATATTTTTAAAAATGAAAACAAATTTTGTTTTGAAATTTAAATCATTTTATACGTATTTGAATATTTATTTGTATTGAATTTGGACAATCCAATATATAAAGATTTTGCATATACACCTTGCAAACGTATATTCGATGTTTTAATATACTGGATAGATATAGAATCATACTCTAGTGGCCCAAAGATGATTTTGATGATTGAGTACTCGTCGTCAGAATTTATGTTCGAGTGACGAAAGTGCGATATTTATATATTTCCAATTGACTGTTGTGAGAACCAAAATTAGATAGGTCTTGTTGTTGTGATTTGGCATCAAAAATGTGATTTTTGACTATATATCAAAATTATGAATTTGAAATGTTAATCAACTAATTGATTGATGGTTGTGTTGTTTGATTATTTATTATCTAATGAAACCATTATTTGAATGAACGGTAAACATAACCAAATTTTGTTGAATAGTGGAAATTGGTTGCATTTGCATATATGTACTTGTATATCCATTGAACAGGTCATAGCAAGGAGGCTAGAGAAGAGGAATAAAATTGTTTGCTCGACAAATAGGTACATGTTTATTGTATTTCTTGGGGATTTGATGATTTTATGAGCCGATTGGCTTTTTCTTTTTCTTTTGGATTGAAGAAGGCCATGGGAGGCTATATGAAATATCCCGAAGTCTCCGGTGCAGGGGAGGTTATGGCAAAAAAATTCAAAAATTTAGGGTGTTAGCCAAATTTTTGAAAATTTTGAAAAGTTCTTAGAAACTGAAAAGTTGAAGAACTTAAGCCGTAATGAAAATAATGGAATTTGAGTTGATTAGTAAACAACTTTCAGCTTCTTTCCTTTTCGAGGACGAAAAGATTTTAAGTGGGGGAGAATTTACAACCCGGAAATTCTGAGCCAGTTTAAAATTTTTATTTTGTATAATTTAAGGAATTTTGAATATTTAAAATGAATTATTTTAAATAATAACGACAGAAAATTTATTTCGACGAAGTAAAAATGAATAATTTTATTTTAATTATATAACGAGCCTGAAATGGCGCGGTAGTTTGAAAATTCGATTTCGAAATTCAATTGAATATACAGAATTCGTTTTAAGTCGGAATTGGACGAAACAAGAAATATTTGAATCTGTGTAATCATATCTTTCTAATGAATCTTAGAAACTGAGATATCGCTTTAGAAGTTGAAAGAAATGTCTAGTTTAAAATTCAGAAAAGTCGCTGTGGGATTTATATATATTTTAATATATATAACGGCCCTTAGAAATGGAAATTTTGCAAACGACCTCGGTTTTCGATGAAACCACATTTGTTGGATCCAGGATGTCAAATTATTGCTAGGTTTAAAAACTCATAATTTTCTGAATCAATATGTGAGCGTGGTGAAGTTAAACGTGTTTTAACAGTTTCAGTCAATTTGGGTCGACCAGAAAATGACCATTTTTCAAACGGTCTCAGAATTTGACGAAATTAGTTTTGTTAGGACCGTATCATCAATACAAAGCTAGAAATAATTTTTCTGGAATTTTTCGAGACTGTATGTGACCCCGGTAATTTGAAATGTACGTTCAAATTGAATATATATAGATTTATGTTTAATTTAAATGGAAAGTGATCAGAACAGCCGAATTGGCCTGCGATACATATTCCATTGTGTTCGGAATGGGGGTGATTAGCTAGGGATGACAGTCGTTGGGCCTCGATTGGAGTCCGAACAAAAAGTCAACCCTTTTTGAAAATAAAATAAATTAAATATATATAATTTTATATAAAACCCCCTATATCCTTCCTCCTCCTCCTCCACCCATTAGTTCAGAACGAAAAAAAATAAAAGAAAAAAAAGAAAAAGAAGAGGGAGAAGCTGCCGCTCCTCCGACCAGGGCGTCGTCGCGCCTCAGGCGATGGCCACCAGCTCCCTCTCCCTCTCGTCTCCCCCTTTCTCTACGATGAATGCGAGCCCCTCTTCCCCCATCGACGAAGACCCAAGCCCTAGCACCCTGGAACCCAAATCGCGCCCAACTCGAACCCATTCAGCCAATCCGCCTCCAGCAGTCCACCGCCCGACACCAGTGAACCCCGAACGCCCCCTCTCCCCTTCACCAGACCAGCGAGCTCCAAACCCCCCCCCCGATCGATTTTCCTCCTTCGAGCAGCGACCTTTCAGCCTTCGACGAACCCCAAGCACCCTCATACAATATAAAATGCGAGTTTTATTCTTTTCCTTATTTTATTTATTTCTTTGACTAAAACTGAATTTTAATTAAGGAAAGATTCGATTTTTAAAATAGAAAAAGATTGGGTTTTTATCATTAGGAAAGATTACATTTTTAGATATGAAAAGTTGTGAATTTTATAGCGTGTAAAGAATAGATTTTTGTTTAGAGAAAAGATTTGATCTTTAGTTATGAAAGATTTCATTTTTAGTTATTAAAAAATAAGATTGTTATAAAAGAAAAAAATAAGATTTTTATTTGTTAACAAGGATGTGATTTTTATTTATAAAGAGAATTGATTTTCACTTTTCTTGTATGAACATAAGCGAAAAGAATTGATTTTTCTTATATGAACATTAGTAGAAAAGATTTTTTTTTATGTAGTATATAAAAGGTGAAATTTTGAACATATAAAAGGTAGGATTTTTAGTTATAAAAAGGATTTGATTTTTGTTTAATTGAATAACAAACAAAAATATAATTTTTATAGAGTAGAGATAATAAAAATATAATCTTTATTAGAAGAAAAGTGATGTAAAAATATAATTTTTATAACGAAGTGACGATAAAAATTTGATTTTTATATATATGAGGGGAAGATAAAAATTCGATTTTTGTATATGTAGCAAATTAAAAATAGAATTTTTATATACTAGAGAATATAAAAATGTGATTTTTATATATATAGTGGCTACGGACAATGAAATTGACAAATGGCGATCACGGCGAAGATTTCTACATATGAAGAGTCGTGGCGTTGGTTTAGCTAGTCGGTGAGAACTCCTCACTTTTAATCTTCTAGTTAAAATATATATTAGGATGCAGACGGTGTTTAGTAGCACCCGACACCCGTCGTCCACAGACCATGGATGACTTGTTTGTTTGACTGTTGTGTTGTGAAATTTGATTGTATGATGTGGGATGAAATAAAATATGTTATATGGAAAATATTTTATAGTTAAAAATATGATTTTTAACATGTAGATAAATATTTATAAACAAATCGGATGATTTGTTTATATACACTGATTTGACTGATATTGATTGGGAAGGTAAATTTTACACATTGCCCAACTGCACAAATAAGATCTGTGTTTGATTGTGTGAAACCCCACACGGGTATTGGGATGAGATTTAACGTACACTAATCTCGATTGTTTAGTTGTATGTCAATCGATGGATTGACAGACTGTGTAAGCGTTAATTATTTATATTTAATGCTTATGCAGTTGTGTGGTGCACTCTGGATGATGGTTGATTATTTATCATTGCTATAATATACATGTGTTGTAGAAAATCCATATAATTAACATTATATGGTAATTGATTGGGCCTCATTCCAATATAGAAAATAAATTCACGTGTTGAATTGAAAATGAATTCATGTGTTGAATTGAAAAATATTCATGTGTTGAATAGAATAAACATTTATGTATTGAATAAAAGCCGTGTTGATTAGATGGACGCCATTTTGACGTGAACGATATTTATATCGATTTTATTCCTTTTTATAATGAATATAGAAAAAGAAGTGATTTCAAAATATAACGTTTTGAAAATATTATCATTTGTATATCGATGATGTGGAATATTCAATTTTGATTAGAAATTGAATATGAAGTTGAAATCGTTTTGAAAATGAATTTAAAACGATTTATAAAATACGTTTTGAATGGAAATCGAGGAAATATATATAATATATATATTATATATATAACGGCCTGAATAGAATGCGCCGCGCTGCAGTAGTTTGAGAATTTCGACCATTGACTTAGAATGGATATTACGGGAGATCCGGCCATCGGATTCTCCTTAAACCGGAACCATTGGGTTCGTATCGAAAAGAGATTTCTAATGAATATTAAAGATTTGAAATATAACAGTTGGATTTGGAATTATGTCCAAATAAAATTTGGAAAAGGTAGCTGTAAGTGCAGTTCGATGGCCGTTGATGGAAACCGACTGTACGGGCCTTAATAAAATTATTAAAAATGGCAATAATTTGTGCAAAATCATAAGAAATGATTTGGTAAGAATTGGGATGAAAACTCCCATATTTAAAAAGATAAAAATAGATTTTTATCGAAATGAACTAGTTTTGAACTAGAATTATAATTCTATTTATTTTTAAAATAAATAAAGTGGATTTGAAATGGTTTTGAAAAAAACCAGAAATTCCAATAATTGAATTGGAATGGATTTGAATCGAAATTGTCTTTGGAATATTTCTATGTAGGATTTCGTGATTATACAGATATTGGTATGGACATTAGAAAGATATATTTATATCGTTATTTCCGATACGATATTTGTTGGTCGTAGAATTTGATATTGAATATAAGCCGATATATTTTCTATTCAGAGCCTTGTATTTAATATCAATTGTGATTTGGGTTTGTCGTGAATGGTATCTTCATTAACACTATTCTTAAACCTAGTTGTGGAAAAGATTAAATCTTTTTATTTAGATTTAATGAAGTGTACCAATTAAATGGTATTTAATTGAAATTGAATTGGAATTGATTTTCGGGTTTATCGTGAATGGTGTTTTAAATAACACTTGATCTTTAACCCGATAATTAATAGAATGTGATTTTGGGTTTATCGTGGACCATGTTTTAAATGACATTGGTTCTTTAACCCAGTTAAAGACAGGGTATGGATTTTTGGGAAGATTAAAACTAAGTGGAGTTTTAATGGATCTTTAGTTAGATTGAAGTGATCAAAATGGGGTATCACCAGTTTTGCTCCAGGCGATAGTTAAATATTTAGTTAGATTTGAACGTGAAATGGTAATTGAATTTACCGATAATACCGTGGTGTTAGATATGAAGTATGACCAGTTTTACTTCATGGGATGAATAGGTTGGGTTTGGGAAATAAAATAAATGATTACTTCGGTGTGGTTCGCTAATCCCGACTAGTTTGAATTGATATTCAAAGGAAGATTAAAGAGTAAATTTAAAGAATTTATCTTTGATAAAATTAATGGGAACGTTTCCCTAAGAATGTGAAATTTAGAATCTAACTGTAGGTTAGTTAAGAAGAATGGTTTCCTTTGTATTGATCTGATGTTGGTTTCGGCCTTCGGGGTTAATATTTGGGGAATTGTTCTCTTACTAATTTACGGTTAGCGACTGATGAATTGGAATGAGGCATATGTTGTGTTTGTGTAACACTTGTTTATTATATACGCGAGTTATTCAGAAAGACCGGGTTTATCCCATTCTGAATAACTGATTCGATGATGAGTCGAAGAAGAAGACGGTAGTTGAAGACCGGAGGTCTTCACGTCATTTGGATAATTACTGATGATCTTGATTGGGCCGTACACCCAAGAGAAGGGAATCAGTTGGTGATCGTCCAGACGTACTTGGAGATCGATGGATATGCGAGATACAAGGTGCCTCCGGTTTTGTTCAGTCCAAGAATGGACTTGTAAATGGACTGTGTGTCTGACATTGGATATCATTCTATGTGATTGAGGGATATCGGTTGCATGGAGTGGTTTGCCTGTGTGGCATGCTAAGATGCAAATGATCAAGGCTTCTGTTGAAAAGCAGAGTCTTATAGTTGATGATCAAAGCACAGCCTGTGTGGCACAACTTTGTGTAGCGTTAATTCACGAGCCTCACACCCCGGTTGTGAACCAGAAACGGGAGAGGACATCAGGGAGGGCATGCATTTCTTTCTGGTAAGAAGTGGCGTCAGTGGTTTTACACACCCTGACGAGTTTGACTTATGTGGTTGTTGCTGTTGCGAGGCGCCTCGGAGATATCGGTGACTATGTGAAGCCGATGGAGTCATTCGTTGGCTCATTTATGCCCCAAAGGGCGGGGAAACTCAATGTTCAGGAGTTTTAATCCACATCGGTGGACCGGCTCTGACGATCCAAGGGTCGATGCGCTCTGACCCTGAGGCTCGGGCTAGAGAGTCTCGAAGCCAGTGAGGACGATCCCTTGCCTCAGTTCACAGAAGGAAACCCAATTTCCAATACGTGACAGTTGTGGTTTTGATTGTATACTTATATATGGCAACATAGTGGCATGGGACGCTCATGTCGCCTATGATTGATATTTTTGATTGTATATAAAATCAGAAACTAACTGGAGATTAGTTAAGTTGAATGGTTTCCTAGGTATTGGTCTCTTGTTGGTTTCGGCCTTCGGGGTTAATACTTAGGGAATCGTTCTCTTACTAATTTACGGTCGGAGTCTGATTAGGAATCAAAAGATGAAATTTAGCGTATCAAGCATTCTTGGCTATTATAAGGTAAAAACTCTATCCTCCGGCTTGCGTTGCATTGTGTGATGGGACCTGGGTCTTATAATAGCTTCATTTTTATTTATTTAGCATTGCGCTGTTGTTTTATGCACTGGTATTCTTGGGAGGAAACCCGTTCCGTGTTATACGGCGTGGTCCCTTGATTTACCTAACTTTAAAATAAAGATTAATAACTGTTTTAGTTCTCACACCAGTCACATGACTGACCTGGAGTTTATTGTTTTAACCTAAACTCTGGGTGCCCTCATTTTGACACGGGCAGCTAGTAGTTTTGGTTTTGCAGATTTATATTCACAGGATCTTGGTTTACAGCTAGATTGATATCCGGAAAGCTCTGTATCCGTATATCTCCTTCAGTTGTACTTTGTATTATTTTCCGCTGCAGTGATGTATTTAAATGTAATTTAAATCTTTGATATTTTCTGATGTATAATATTTGTTTATACTCTGTATATTCTTGTATTCTGATGAATTGTTGTAATTAACAATGAAATGTTCTTCAGCTTGATTCCCGATGTGGCTTGTTCTCAATTCAATCCGGGCTTTCCTTACAGGGGAAGTTTGGGTCGTTTCAATCGAACCGCCCTCCAAGCCCAATCTCGTCGCTGCAGAAGCCCACCACACCACCCACCACACCGGCAATCACCTCCGACCACGGGAGGGACCCCTGCTACCTTTGACGCAACGCACAGCCCCCTTTGCCTCTGGATAACACGGTGAGCTTTTTATTTAATTTAATTTCAGATTTTTCGTGTGTAAAACATAGATAACATCTAATTTCTATGCATAAGGTTATGGATAATTAAAAGAATTGATTTTTATAAGAAAAATGAATTGATTTTTATAAGTAAAAAAGAATTGATTTTTATAAGCAAAAAGAATTGATTTTTATAAGTAAAAGAGAATTGATTTTTATAAGTAAAAAGAATTAATTTTTATAAGCAGAAAGGATTGATTTTTATAAGTAAAAAGAATTGATTTTTATAAGAAAAAAGATTGATTTTTATAAACAAAAAGATTCAATTTTTATAAACAAAAAGATTCGATTTTTGAAAATGGAAAGATTTGGCTTTTAACGATATAAAGATTTGATTTTTAAAAATATGAAGATGCGATTTTCACAATATAAAAGTATGATTTTTATATATGTAATGAAATAAAAATATGATTTTTATATATGTAGCGTTGAAATAAAAATATAATATTTTCTATACGTGTAGCATCATAAAAAGGTGATTTTTATATAAATAGTAGCATTGTTAAAAATATGATTTTTAATATAAACTGCGTGAAACAGATTATGTGGAAATCATGAAGAAGAACGCTACGCACTAGAAATTAAACCGTTTAGAAATAAAACTAGCGGAGTGAAAACCAAAGGTGAGAACTCCTCATTATAATTTTCTTTATACAGTTATTTATTTCATAACTGCATATATGAACTGTTCCCCATCGTCCATAGATCATGGATGATTTGTTTGTTCGATTATGTGTTTGAATTGATTCGTTTGTGTGAATTTGGTTTGTGATGTGGAATGGAAAATAAAAATATTACTGATATATTTTTAATGAATTTTGGCAGTTTTAATGAATTTTGAAAATTTAAAATGAATTGTCTTAAATAATAATGACGAGAAATTTATTTGAATAGAATTGGAAGGTATATATTAATTTGAATCGACATTTGAATTAAAATATTTATTTTTAATTATAAAAGGAATTGAAAATAGCGCGGTAGTTCGAAAATTCGATTTCAAATTTCAAATGAATGTACAACATTCAAAATAAACCGGATTTTAGTGAAACCAAAAATATTAAAATCTATTTGAAAATATTTTTCCAATGAATCCGAAAAATTGAAATTTCATAGCGGAAATAAAAACTTATGCCCAGTTGAAATTTCAGAATAGTCGTTATGGAAATTTGGCCCTTAAAAATAGCCATTTTGCAAATGACCTCCGTTTTCGACGAAACCACTTTTGTTGGATCCGAGATGTCAAGTTATTGCTATATTCCAAAATTCATAATTATTGGAATTAATATATGAGCGTGGCAAAAGAAAACGTGTTTTGATAGTTTTAGTCAATTTGGATCGACTAGAAAATGGACATTTTTCAAACGATCTCCAAATTTGATGAAATTACTTTTGTTAGGACCGTACTGTCAATACGAAGCTAGAAATAATTTTTCGGAAATTTTTAGAGTTAGTATGTGGCCCTGGTAAATAAAAATGTGCATTTAAATTCAATATATAGATTTATATTTTATTTTGATGGAAACTGATCGAAACAGTCGAACTGGTTTGCGTTACATATCCCATCGTGTTCGGAATGTGGGTAATTAGCTATGGACGATAGTCGGTGGATTCGATTTGGGATTCAAATGAAAGGGGTACTTCTTATAGAAAATAAATTAATTAATTAAAATATAAAAGTCAACCCCCTTATAATACTCCCCCCTTTTCACCTTTCAGATCGAAACAAAGAGAAAAAAAAAGTGCCATCGCCCCATCGCGTGACATCCCGCCATCGCCGCCAGGCACGACGCCGTGCCCCCACCAAGCTCTGATGCCTCCCCTCCCTCTTCTTCCCCCCTCCCCCCCCCCCGACGCCTTATCCCGTACTCCCCCCTCGCTGATTTGAAACCCATCCTCCAAAGCCCCAAAAGCCATCGCTCCGGCCACCGTGAATGGCCTACCACGACTCACCTCCGCCTAACCGCACCCCTGCCACCTCCTTGACCCCCTACAACAGAAATTCCCCCCATCCCCAAAAAGCAACGGTGAGTTTTTATTTAATTTACATAAAAATACGTTTATTTATTTATTTACATAAAAATCTATTTATTTATTTATTTACATAAAGGGGAGATTTGAATTAACCTGAGGGAAGATCAATTTTTTTTTATATAAAGCAAAGTTTAGATTTTTAAACAATAAATAGATTTGATTTGTATAAGTAAAAAGATTTGATTTTTATATACATGAGAGCGAGATAAAAATAGGATTTTTATTTATGTGAGACAATAAAAATATTATTTTTATTTATGTATGATAATAAAATTTTGATCTTTATATATGTAGCGATAGGATAAAAATACGATTTTTATATATGAAGTGACGATATAAAAATGTGATTTTTATCTATGTAGCGTTGTTATGAAAATATGAAATTATTTTTAGAAAGATAAAAATACAGTTTTTAGCCTATGTATGTTATTTCTAAAATAATCATACAAAGAAATAATTATTGATTGGGTAAAATATATTTTTTAACGTAGGTAAACTACATAGATCGACAATCAAAGCACGACGGAGTGGAACCCGAAGGTGAGAACTTCTCACTTTAATTTTATTTCTAGTTAAAATATATACTAGGATGCAGACGGTGCTTAGCAGCACCCGACACCCATCGTCCAAAGACCATGGACGACTTGTATGCTTATTTGATTATGTTGTGAAAATTGATTGTGTGATGTGGAGTGGAATAAAATATTTTATAGTTAAAAATGTTTTGTAGTTAAAAATATAAATGTTAACGCGTATATGAATAAATAAATATTCGTAAACAAATCGGACGATTTGTTTATGCACACACATTTGAGTGATATTGATTGGGACGATAAATTTTACACATCGCCCAACTGCACAAATAAAATTCGTTATTTGTTGATTGAAACCCCACATGAGTATTGGGATGATATATGACATAAATTAGTCCCAATAATTAACTGTATGTCGATCAATTGATTGACAGACTATTATAAGCGTTAAATATTTATATTTGATGCTTATGCAGTGTGGAATGCACTCTGCATGATGGTTGACTGTGTTTGATTGTTGTTGTATACAAGCGTGTATGAAATCCATATAATCACACTATATGGTGATTGAATGTGTTTGATTCCAGTTCAGAAAGAATGAATATTTTAAAATAACGAATATTTTAAAATAATGAATATTTTAAAATAATATTCAGTAAAAGATCAAAATTCAATTTTGATGTCCGATTTGGGATGGACACGAATATATTCAAATATATATAGCCGTGTTGATTAGATTGACGCCACTTGGACGAGAACGATATTTATATCGATTTTATTCATTTTTATAATGAATATTGAAAAGGAAATGATTTCAAAATCTAACGTTTTGAAAATACTATCATTTATATATCGATGATATCGAATATTCAATTTTGATTTGAAATTGAATATGAAGTAGAAATCGCTTTGAAAACAAATTTAAACGATTTTATAAAATACGTTTTGAAAGGAAATCGACGAAATATATATAATACTATATATATATATATATATATATATATATATATAATGGCCCGAATAGAATGCACTGCGCTGTGGCAGTTTGCGAATTTCGACCACTGACTTCGAACGGACATAACGGGAGATCCGACCGTCGGATTCTCCTAAAACCAGAACCATTGGGTTCATATCGAAAATAGATTTCTAACAAATATTAGGGATTTGAAATCTGACGACTGGATTTGGAATTATGTTCAAATCAAATTTGGAAAAGGTCGATGTAAGTGCAGTTCGATGGCCGTTTATGGAAATCGACTGTACGGGCCTTGATAAAATTATTAAAAATATCAATAATTTGGGTAAAATCATAATAAATGATTTGGAAAGAATTAGGATGATAAATTCCATATTTGAAATGATAAAAATATATTTTTATCAAAATGAATTAGTTATGAACTAGAAAAATAATTTATTTATTTTTAAAATAAATAAATTGGACTTGAAATGGTTTTGAAAATAACCGGAATTTCCAATATATGAATTGGAATGGATTGGAATTGAAATTATCTTCAGAGTATTCCGATATTGGATTTCGTGATTATACGGATATTGTGGAGGAATTTGAAAGATATATATATTGTTATTCCAATACGATATTTTTGGTTTCAGAATTCAATATTGAATATAAGCCAATATATTTTCTATTTAGAGCCTTGTATTTAATATCAAATTGGATTTTGGGTTTGTCGTGAATGGTATCTTTAATAATAATTTTCTTGAACCGAATGGAGTCAAGAAAATTAGAAACTAACTGGAGATTAGTTAAGTTGAATGGTTTCTTGGGTGTTGATCTGATGTTGGTTTCGACCTTCGGGGTTAATACTTAGGGAATTATTCTCTTACTAATTTACGGTTAGAGACTGATGGGATTTTGGGTTTGTTATGAACTATGTTTTTAACGACATCCATTCTTTAACCCGATTTACAGTGAAATGAGATTTGGAATTTATAAATCTTTTTATTAAGATTTAACGGGAATTTTCCAAAGTAAAGTTTTCCAATTTAATATATTTAATTGGAATTGAATTGAAATTGATCTTTGGGTTTATCGTGAACGGTGTTTTAAATAACACTTTTTCTTTAACCCGATTAACAATGGAATGAGATTTTGGGTTGTCGTGAATGGTATCTTTAATAATACTGTACTTAGACTCAACGGAGTTAAGAAAATCAGAAACTAACTAGAGATTAGTTAAGTTGAATGGTTTCCCGGGTATTGATCTGATGTTGGTTTCGGCCTTCGGGGCTAATACTTAGGGAATTGTTCACTTGCTAATTTACGGTTAAAGGCTGATGGCATGGAATGTTATTTTGTGTTTATAGTGAACCGTTTTTTAAATGACATTGTTTCTTTAACCCAGTTAAAGACAGGATATGATTTCCCAAGTTAAACAATCGTTAATATTGATTTTTGGGAAAATTAAAACCAAGTGGAGTTTTAATGCATCTTTAATTAAATTGAAATGATATCCAAAGGAAGATTAAAGAATAAATTTAAAAAATTTATCTTTCATAAAATTAATGTGAACATTTCCCAAAGTATGTGAATATTTGAATAAAAGAATATTCAGAATTGGAATGAGGCGTATGTTATGGTTTATAGCACTTGTTTATTATATACGTGAGTTATTCAGAAAGGCCGAGTTTATACCCATTCTGAATAACTGATTTGACCATATGTCGATGATGAAGACGGTGGTTGAAGATCGGAGGTCTTTACATCGTTTGGATGATTACTGATGTCTTGATTGGGCTGTACACCCAAGACGAGGTAGTAAGTGGTGATCGCCCAGACGTACTTGGAGATCGACGGATATTCGAGGACCTCTCTCCTGTATTGGACATATGGGAGAGGAATAAGGTGCCTCTGGTTTCGTTCAGACCTAGAATGGACTTGTAAATGGATTGCGTGTCTGACATTGGATTTTATTCTATGTTGATTGATTTCTATTAAATATGTATCTGTTAAGCGGCGGAGAATTTACTCTCTTTGTTAACGCCCTTCTATAAGACGTACGAGCTCAGAGGTTATATAGCGATAGATATCAGTTGCATGGCATGAATTGCCTGTGTGGCATGCTGAGATGTAGTGATCAAGGCTTTTGTTGAAAAGCAGAATCTTGTGATTGATGATCAAAGCATAGCTTTAATACAACATAGCTTTGTGTATGGCGTTAATTCGCGAGCCTCACACCACAATATGAGTCAAAAACTGGATCATGACTACAGGGAGTGCACGACATTTCTTTCTAGCTATAGGTGGTGTCAGTGTCTTATCAAGGCCTGACATTTTATATTTTTACCTTTGTGGATGTTGGATTGCGAGGCGCCTCGGATATATTGTTCTCTTCAGAGCCGATGGATATAGGTCCGATAGGACCGGGAAACGTGTGTTCAAGAATAACCAATCCTCAAACGTAAGGGAGGACCGACCCTGAAGATTCAACAGTTCACTGAGGGGGATCCTGATGTATTTTCTAGAGTGTCTCGAATCGGTGAGCAACCATCCCTGGCCTCGACACATGACGGAAATCCAATTTCCAATACATGACATTGCGATTTTGACTGTAGAGCCTTGTATTGGCGACATGAAGGATGTTGCCCATGCCGCCTATGATTGATACATTTATATTTGAAGTTGTTTTCATACACTTTACACTATAATAGTATCAAAATAATGTGTTTTGAACGTACCAAGCATGTTTGGCTATTATAAGGGAAAACCATATCCTCTAGCTTGCGTTGCATTGTGTGATGGGACCTGGGTCTTATAATAGCTTCATTTCTCCAAAAAACGCTGCGTTATTTATTCTATGCACTAGTATTCTTGGGAGGAAACCCGTTCCGTGTCATACGGTGTGGTCCCTTGAATTACTCTCTTTTAAAGTAAAGTTTTAAATAACTGTTTTAGTTCTCATACCAGTCACATGACTAACCTGGAGTTTATTGTTTTAACCTAAACCCTTGGTGCCCCTATTTTCCACATGGGCAGCTAGTAGTTTTATTTTTACAGATTTATATTCACAAGATCCTGGTTTACAGCTGGAACGATATCCGGAAAGCTCTGTATCCATTTATCTCTTTCAGTTGTGTTTTGTATTATTTTCCGCTGCTATGTAATGTAATTTAAATCTCTGATATTTTTCTGATGTATAATATTTATTCATACTCTATATATTCTTGTATTCTAATGGAATTGTTGTAATAAGCAATGAAATGTTCTTCTGTTTGTGTTCTGATTTGTCTTGTTCTCAAAGCAATTCGTTCTTTCCTTCACGGGGAAGTTCGGGTTGTTATATTTGGTATCAGAGCTTTGGTTTACAGAGCTTGAGAACAAGGCATATTAGAACCAAACGAAAGAATTCATCAGAGATTGGATTAGTAATATCCAATGAGAATGACTCGTTAGAGATGGGATCGGTAGTATCCTAGAACGAGTGTGAAGAGTATATTTTTAAAATGAAAACGAGCTTTGTTTTGAAAATTTAAATCATATTATACATATTTGAATATTTATTTTAAATTGATTTGGACAATCCAATATACAAAGATTTTGCATATACGCCTTGCAAACGTATATTTGAAGTTTTAATATACTGGATAGATATAGAATCACACTCTAGTCGCCCGGAGAAGATACTGATGATTGAGATCTCGTCATTAGTGTTTGTGTTCGAGTTTCAAAAGTGGGATGTCTATATATTTCCATTAGACTTGTGTGAGAACCAAAACTAGATAGAATACATTGATGTGAATTGGCATCAAAAACATGATTTTCTATATATGTATCAAAATTATGAATTTAAATGTTAATTCACTAATTGATTGATGATTGTGTTGTGTGTTTATTTATTTAAATCAACATGTGAGAGAAAGGTAAATTTAGACCAAATTGTATTAAATATTGAACTGTATTGAAAATTTATCGCATTTGCATACATGTACATGCATATATATTGAATAGGTTATAGCAAGGAGGCTAGAGAAGAGGAATAAAATTGTATGCCCAACAAATAGGTACATGTTTACTAATTTCTTGGGTTTGGATGATTTTATGAGCCGATTGGCTAGCCTCTTGGTTGTATCTTTTTCTTTTTGAGATGAGAGGGCCTGTGTGGCGGTTTGGAGATTTTGCCGGTGCTCAATTTAGGGTGTTAGCCAAATTTTTGAAGAATTGGAAAATTCTTAGAAACTGAAAAGTTAAAGAATGAAAGCCAAACTGAAAGTTGAGTTGATTAGTAAAGCAACTTTCAGCTCCGTTCCTTTTCGAGGACGAAAAGATTTTAAGTGGGGGAGATTGTAACAACCCGGAAAATCCGAACTAATTAAAAAAAATATTTTGGCAATTTTAATTAATTTTGGGTATTAAAAATGAATTATTTTAAACAATAATGACGAGAAATTTATTTGAATCGACGTTAGAATTTAAATATTTATTTTTAATTATAAAAGGAATTGAAAATGGCGCGGTAGTTCGAAAATTCGATTTCAAATTTCAAATGAATGTACAGGATTCAAAATAAAACGGATTTTAGCGAAACCAAAAATATTAGAATCTATTTGAAAATATTTTTCCAACGAATCCGAAAAATTGAAATTTCATAGCGGGAATAAAAGGTTGTTCCCAGTTGAAATTTCAGAATAGTCGCTATGAAATTTTAGCCCTTAAAAATAGTCATTTTGCAAACGACCTTCGTTTTCGACGAAACCACTTTTGTTGGATCTGGGATGTCAAGTTATTACTATATTCCAAAATTCATAATTTTTGGAATCAATATGTGAGCGTGGCAAAAGAAAACGTGTTTTGACAGTTTTAGTCAATTTGGATCGACTAGAAAATGGCCATTTTTCAGACGATCTCCAAATTTGACGAAATTAGTTTTTTTAGGACTGTACCGTCAATACGAAGCTAGAAATAATTTTTCGGGAATTTTTAGAGCTAGTATGTGGCCTAGGTAAATTAAAATGTGCGTTCAAATTCAATATATAGATTTGTATTTTGATTTTGATGGAAACTGATTGAAACAACCGATTTGGCTTGCGATGCATATCTCATTATGTTCGGAATGGGGGAAATTAGCTATGGACGATAGTTGGTGGGTTCGATTTGGGGTTCAAATGAAAGGGGTACTTCTTCTAGAAAATAAATAAATTAATTAAAATATAAAAGTCAACCCCCTTATAATACTCCCCCCTCCTTTTACCCTTTCAGATCGAAATAAAGAGAAAAAAGTGCCATTGCGCCATCGTGTTACATCCCACTACCGCTGCCAGGCACGGCGCCGTGCCCCCCAAGCTCCCTGCCTCCCCTCCCTCTTCTCCTCCCACCGACACCTTATCCCGTACTCCCCCCTCCCTGAGTTGAAATCCTTCCTCCCAAGCCCCAAAATCCACCGCTCCTACCACCGTGAATGGCCCACCATGACCCACCTCCACCTGACCGCACCCCTGCCCCCTCCTTGACTTCCTACAACACCAATTCCCCCCATCCCCAAAAAGCAATGGTGAGTTTTTAATTAATTTACATAAAAATCTGTTTTTTTTTATTTATTTACATAAAGGGGAGATTTGAATTAACATGAGGGAAGATCAGATTTTTTTATATAAAGCAAAGTTTAGATTTTTAAACAATAAAAAATTTGATTTGTATAAGTAAAAAGATTTGATTTTTATATACATGAGAGCGAGACAAAAATATGATTTTTATTTATGTGAGACAATAAAAATATGATTTTTTTTATGTATGATAATAAAAATTTGATCTTTATATATGTAGCAATAGGATAAAAATACGATTTTTATATAGAAGTGACGATATTTATATCGATTTTATATATGAAGTAACGATATTTATATACGATAGGATAGAAATTAGATTGACGCCACTTGGGTGAGAACGATATTTATATCGATTTTATTCATTTTTGTAATGAATATCGAAAAGGAAATGATTTCAAAATCTAATGTTTTGAAAATACTATCATTTATATATCGATGATATGGAATATTCAATTTTGATTTGAAATTGAATATGAAGTTGAAATCGTTTTGAAAACAAATTTAAACGATTCTATAATACGTTTTGAAAGGAAATCGACGAAATATATATAATACATTTATATATATATATATATAATGGCCTGAATAAAACGCGCTGCGCCGCAGCAGTTCGCGTATTTCGACCATTGACTTCAAACAGACATTACGGGAGATCCGACTGTCGGATTCTCCTAAAACCAAAACCGTTGGGTTCGTATCGAAAAGAGATTTCTAACGAATATTAGAGATTTGAAATCCGTCGGTTGGATTTGGAATTATGTCCAAATGAAATTTGGAAAAGGTCGCTATAAGTGGAGTTCGATGGCCGTTTATGGAAATCGACTGTACGGGCCTTGATAAAATTATTAAAACTATAAATAATTTAGGGTAAAATCATAATAAATGATTTGGAAAGAATTAGAATGAAAAATTCCATATTTTAAAAGATAAAAATATATTTTTATCAAAATGAACTCGTTATGAACCAGAAAAATAATTTATTTATTTTTAAAACAAATAAATTGGATTTGAAATGGTTTTGAAAATAACTGGAATTTCCAATATTTGAATTGGAATCGAAATTATCTTCAGAATATTTCGATATTGGATTTCATGATTATACGAATGTTGTAGAGAAATTTGGAAGATATATATATCATTATTCCAATACGATATTTATTGGTTTCATAATTTGATATTGAATATAAGCCAATATATTTTCTATTCAGAGCCTTGTATTTAATATCAAATTGGATTTTGGGTTTGTCGTGAATGGTATCTTTAATAATAGTGTTCTTGAACCGAACGGAGTCAAGAAAATTAGAAACTAACTGGAGATTAGTTAAGTTGGATGGTTTCCTGTGTATTGATCTGATGTTGGTTTCGGGCTTTGGGGTTAATACTTAGGGAATTGTTCTCTTACTAATTTACGGTTAGAGACTGATGGTATTTTGGGTTTGTTGTGAACTGTGTGACATCCGTTCTTTAACCCGATTTACAGTGAAATGAGATTTGGAATTTATAAATCTTTTTATTAAGATTTAATAGGAATTTTCCAAAGTAAAGTTTTCCAATTTAATATATTTAATTGGAATTGAATTGAAATTGGCCTTTGGGCTTATCGTGAACGGTGTTTTAAATATCACTTGTTCTTTAACCCGATTAAAAATGGAATGAGATTTTGGGTTGTCGTGAATGATATCTTTAATAATACTGTTCTTAGACCCAACAGAGTTAAGAAAATCAGAAACTAACTGGAGATTAGTTAAGTTGAATGGTTTCCCGGGTATTGATCTGATGTTGGTTTCGGCCTTCCGGGTTAATACTTAGGGAATTGCTCACTTGCTAATTTACGGTTAAAGGCTGATGGCATGGAATGTGATTTTGGGTTTATCGTGAACTGTGTTTTAAATGACATTGGTTCATTAACCCAGTTAAAGATAGGATATGATTTCCCAAGTTAAACAATTTTTAATATTGATTTTTGGGAAGATTTAAACCAAATGGAGTTTAATCCATCTTTAATTAGATTGAAATGATATCCAAAGGAAGATTAAAGAATAAATTTAAAGATTTTATTTTTGATAAAATTAATGGGAACCTTTCCCAAAGTATGTGAGTATTTGAATAAAAGAATATTCACATTTGGAATGAGGCGTATGTTGTGGTTTATAGCACTTGTTTATTATACACGCGAGTTATTCAGAAAGGCCGGGTATATACCCATTCTGAATAACTGATTCGAAGATATATCGACGATGAAGATGTTGGTTAAAGACCGAAGGTCTTCACATCATTTGGATGATTACTGATGTCTTGATTGGGTTGTACACCCAAGACGAGATAATAAGTAGTGATCGTCCAGACTACTTGGAGAAAGATGGATATGCAAGGACCTCTCTCCTGTATTGGACATACGGGAGAGGAATAAGGTGCCTCCAGTTTCATTCAGACCCAGAACGGACTTGTAAATGGATAGTCTGTTTGACATTGGATTTTATTCTGTGCTGATTGATTTCTGTTAAATATATATCTGTTTGGCGGCAGAGAATTTATTCT
Organism: Allium sativum; assembly: GCA_030737875.1. Lineage (NCBI taxonomy): Eukaryota > Viridiplantae > Streptophyta > Magnoliopsida > Asparagales > Amaryllidaceae > Allium > Allium sativum. The sequence goes on along the minus strand of CM060921.1, from coordinate 12,695,694 downwards.
CTTTCTTAACGCCCTTCTCTGAGACGTACGAGCTTAGAGGTTATATATCGATAGATATCAGTCGCACGACATGAATTGCCTGTGCGGCATGCTGAGATGCAGTGATCAAGGCTTTTGTTGAAAAGCAGAGTCTTGTGATTGATGATCAAAGCACGACTTTAATACAGCATAACTTTGTGTGTGGCTTTAATTCACGAGCCTCACACCTCGGTATGAGTCAAAAATGGGATCGTGTCTACAGGGAGTGCACGACGTTACTTTCTAGCTATAGGTGGTGTCAGTGTTTTATCAAGGCCTGACATTTTATATTTTTACCTTTATGGATGTTGGATTGCGAGACGCCTCGGATATATCGGTCTCTTCGGAGCCGATAGATATAGGTTTGATAGGACTAGGAAACGTGTGTTCAGGAATAACCAATCCTCAAGCGTAAGGGAGGACCGACCCTGAAGATCCAAGGGTTCACTGTGGGGGATCCTGAGCCATTTGCTAGAGTGTCTCAAATTGGTGAGGAGCCATCCTTAGCCTCGACTCATGACAGAAATCCAATTTCCAATACGTGACATTTCGGTTTTGATTGTAGAGCCTAGTATTGGCGACATAATAGATGGTACCCGTGCCGCCAACGATGGACACATCTATATTTGAAGTTGTTTTCATATACTTCAAACTATAATAGTATCAAAATAATTTGTTTTAAATGTACCAACTTTGACTTCATGCCGCCATTTCCGTTCAAACTATAATAGCATCCCATGCCGCCCATTTCCGTTCAAAATTTGATTTCTTCTCAAACTTTCGGTTCCCAATCCCATTTAAATCTGTGTTACCTTCCAAAGCGTATGAACTTCTCTTCCGCATCTTATTAAAGTTCCACTTTGCATGTTCAAACTCCCCTATTTCCCTTTTTATATAAAATCCGCTTCCCCATTTTTCATTCACGAGAAATTGACAAAAGCTGCTCCCCTACTCTTTCTTGCCCCCACGTCCTTTTCTTTAGACAAGTACACCTTGCTTTTTTCCCAAAGTTGGCCCCTCTTTTCCCCATGAACTATATCTCTCTCACACCGTGGTTTGAGCCCCGTCCTCTCAGAGATCCGCCTCGCCTGTTGCCAATTTCACCCTCGCTCAGCCACCAACAAAGCTTCGACGTCCTTGCCGAAGTGACCCATTCCGACTGACCCCTCCATCCACCAACAACCTTGCCTTGTCTTCCAGTCGAGCCCCATATTGCACTGTCACCTTATTGAACGAGCCAAACCCTGAACCCTGGAGCGTTGAGACCACCAGAAACCACCTGTAGCCTCTCCGACCGTCCATGGACCACGTTTTTCCTGAAGTGCTCGCTGCCTTATCCGGCTACACCATCCCACCCCAAGCAGTTAATGCTAAGCTTAACACTCCGCTTCCCACTATGATCTGAACCGACCCATCCCCATCATGGTGCCGAGCCCCTATGAGCTTCTCTCCTCCGGTGTCTCCAAACACTCGCCAAACTTCCCTGCATTTTCCGTCCCCTGGAACCGAAGTCGACTCCCATCCGAGCCTGCTCCGAGTCTTGTTTGTGTGCATGAGTTTTGGTGAGGTTGTTTGTGGCGTGAGATCCATGTGTTTACAGTGGCGTGTGTGTGAGTTTGTTATTCGCGTGAGTGTGTGTATATGCATTTATGTGTACTTTAGTGTGCCTGGTGTGAGTAATTTTTATGCATGTGTGGGTTACATAGTTTGTGTGCATGGGGATCTTTTTGGTGTGAGTAAATAAATATCTGTGTGTCTATAGTGTGTTGTATATATGTATATATATGTGTGAGTTCTTATATTGGTGTATTTATATATTCATATGTTGAAATATATGTGTACATCTATTTTGCTTAAACGTTTATATATGGATTTATATTATAACAATTATTTCGTTGTGCGTTGAGATTTAAATTATATATATATATATATATTTAATTTCATTATTTGTGTATACATATAAATATATATTATTTTTATAAAAATTTATTTTGTTTATTTTCGAGTCGAGTTCGGTGTTGAGTTCGAAAACGGTTCCAAAACCAAATAACTGTACCGATCCATTGGAATTTCTGGCCTCCTCTTAAAGTAAAATAATACGGAGCGGTAACCGAGTTGAATCCATTCTGAATCATGTCTAGATATCGTCATTTCAATTCCGTGTCAATCAGTTTGTCGTCTCCATTCTGTGCCACGAAAGGTGAGTTTATCTCACACCTGACTCACATTTTTTCATGGATGTTAGATCAATAATGAACTGTTACATGGAATGTATAGGATTGTTAAATAGAAATTGTTTGATTTTATATATATGCACATTTAATATGTGACACGATACTCATATGACACGTAGTTGCACTAATGATATATATGTTGTGATTGTTGCTATTTGATTGTTGTTTTGATTGTTAATACCAAAGTTTAGGAAAAATTACTAAGGGTTGAAATGATACATACCCGAACGAACATTAGAATAGGAAAAAAATGTTATAGGTTGAAATGATAGACTTGAACGATTTTTACTGAATTTGAGATCGTGGGTTGAAATGATAGACCCGTAGAAATTTTATAAATTACGAGTTGAAATGATAAATATCCGTATCACCTGACCATAGGGTAGGAAAACTATATACGGACACCGTTGGTTGTACTTTCGAAGTATTTTGATTTGGGAATTTGATTTAAAAAAAATAACTTCAGATTTTATATTTTTATATATTTTAAATTTTAAATATTTTAAACTTAAAATTTTATAATTTTGAATTATATGTTTTAAAATGATTTTGATAAGTAAATATAGATTTAATGCTTATTTAAGTTTACTGACAATTTATTTATTTTAAACTATATAATTTAATTATATAAGTGTTTTAAACTTTTATATTATTATAAATAATTATTTTAAACTTATTTCTATAATATTTTAATCTTATATATGTTTATAATCTACATTCTAATTAATTTTAGAATTTTATAAACTTATATGTATATATATATCTATTTTCAGAATTTATTTTCTTATATATATTTTATAAACTTTAAAAATAAATGTCAAGCTGGATAAGTTAGATTTCGCGATTTAAATTCGAAGTTTAAAGATGTAAATTTGTATAACGATATTTGAATAACGAATGTACTCATATTAAGTTATGAATTCGAATCTATACGAACTTTTAGTAAAGATGAATTTGAATTGCGTAAATTGATGTTTAAATTGAAATTTATAATTGATATGAAATTGAATTTGAATTGTTTTAAATTATGGACTTTGGAAAGAAATGAATGTGAATTGGGTAAATTGATTTATTTTAAATTTATAATCGATATGAATTGTATTCAATTTTAAGTGATTTAACATGAATTGGAATATATATATATATATATATATATGTTATATGCATAATTGATTCTTATATTGTTTGGTTTGAATTAAGAATTTTTTAAATCGATGTAAAAAGAATGGTTTTAAATCGTAATTTGTTTGAATGGAAATATAAGATTTTGACTCAAAATGTAGAAGTAACAATTTTGGAATATATGACTTTGAATTATAAGTACGGTATAATTTGTTTAAATTGAGAATGTAAGTTTTGACTTGAATCGTATATTCAAATTCGAACTAAAATGTTAGATTTAAATGAATCGACTTGAACCGATTTCTTATAAAGGAAAATTTTGAATTATTTGAATTTTTTCGAACTTGAATTCTTGTGAATATAAACTGAATCGAAAATGTTATCGAAGTTAAATGTTTGGCATTGATTTAAATGGAAATTAAGACCTTTACGATATGATTTCTAAATCGATTCAATTTAAGCGATTTAAGTGAATAAGTTTCAAATTTTTATATACTTGAAGTTAGATATTTAATTTTTATTTCAAATTCGAATATGAGATTTTGTACAAAATATTTTATAAAGTGATATATAAAATAATAAACACGGTGTGAAAAATGTAAACAATTGGTTGTTAAAGAGACCGGGATCGGCTATTGTCATACTCTCTGCCAATATCGAAAACCACTTTAACAACTGTGTACGCGGTGGTGTTCCAAAATAAAGGGGATGATTTGGCGAACGACTCCATTTTATTTTATTTCATATTAATTACAAGATCCTAACTGTCTTGAGTCAGCTTGATGTGGCTAAGACAGGAGCTACGCACAGACCAAGTGAGGTCATACCTCCTATCGAGCATACTTCTTCGATATTATTCTATTACTATTAGATTCAATTTGGCCCTTTTGATTATGGGAATTGTAAAGACCCGCAAATTCCCACCCTTTGAATCGACCATAAACCACACAGGTCTGACCCAAAAGGTGAAAATCTACGAATACTTTAACTTTGGGCATACAACACATCAGAACAAAAACACAGACTTTTATAACATCAATAACAAATGTTACATCAGAGTACAGAATTTATCGGAGTACATCAATAAATAATACAGCGGAAGATACATTTAAATTGAATTAAATACATTGCAGCGGAACTAATCTCAGTGGAAGGCCATCAGTAACTGGACCCAGCTTCAGTCTTCAATCCAGGATCCTGCTTAACTTATCTGCAAAAAGCTACTCAACTGCTCGTGTGGAAAGAGGGCACCCGAGTTTGCAAATTGAAACAAACTACAGGTCAGTCGTGGGGACTGGTGTGAGAATTCTTAACTTAACTTATCTAATAAGTAGGCTAATCACAGGACCACGCCGCTAACGCGGAACGGGTTACTCCATTGGATTGCCAGTGCATAATTAAAGTAAATCGTCAAATAACGTAATGCTTTCTAGAAAAATGAAACCATTATAAGACCCAGGTCCCATCACACAATGCAACGCACACCAGAGGATAGGGTTTTACCTTATAATGGTCAAAAGATGCTTGATACGTGAAAACGATATTATTATCAGTGTGTATATATATATTTAAAACATTCAAATATAATATCAATCCTAGACGGCATAGGTACCATATACTATGTCGCCGTACTAGTTCTACAATCAAAACCGCAAGGTCGTATTGGAGACTTGGATTCCATCATGAGTCGAAGCTAGGGGCAAGCTCCTCTCCGATTCGAGACACTCTAGCAAATGCCTTAGGATCCCCCGCAGTGAACCCTTGGATCTTCAGGGCGGGTCCCCGCCTATCGGCAGTGGATTAGTTATGCCTGAACACACGCTTCCCGGTTCCTTTGAACCTATAGTATGACCACCAACGGCCTATAAAACACGAGGTACCTCAAAATCCATCATCCACATAAATAAAATGTCAGGGCTGGTAGGTCACTGACACCACTCTAGCTAGAAAGAAACGTGTGCACTCCCTGCAGTCCGTATCCCGTTTTTGACTCATACCGGGGTGTGAGGCTCGCGAAGTCACGATAACGGGCTATGCTTTGATCATTCCACAAGGCCCTGCTTTTCAACAAAAGCCTTGATCAATTTGCATCTTGGCGTGCCACATTATCAGACCCTACCATATTATTGATCATCTACCAATATATATATAACCTCTAAGCTCAGACGACTTAGAGAAGGGTGATAAGTAAAGAATAAATTCTTCACCACCAACAGAAATATATAATCGGTAGCGTTCAACAAATACAGTAGAAAGTAATACAATGTCAGACACGCAATCCATTTACAAGTCCACTCTGGGTCTGAGAGAAACAACGTGTCCGTCGATCTCCAAATGCGTTTGGACGATCATTACCAAATACCTTGCCTTGGAAGGCCAATCCCAATTCAAGATACCAGTCATCATCATCCCAACGATGTGAAAACCTTCAGTCTTCAATCACCGTCTTCGTCTTCGACTCTTGATCGTCGTGATGATTATTCAGAATGGGTTAAACCCGGTCTTTCTGAATAACTTGCGTAATTTGGGATTAAAAACAAATATTGGAAAATCACACATTTCGTCACATCCCAACTCAGAATATTCTTTTTAATAAGATATTCATTTTAGAAGATTCTCATTAATTTTATCAAAGATAAATATTTAAAATAAAATCTATAAATCAATTTCTAAAAATATGGAATTCCACAGAAATCAAATCAATACATAATCGATATAAATTTCTGTATCGGACTAATAATTTAAATGGAATAACGGCAAAGCCTCTTAAATTTCATATATAATATCGGTCTTCTTTTACAGAAGCCCATTTCGATTATTACCAATCGAATTTCCACTTAATTCCTATTTAATATATTAAATTGGAAGACTTTGATTTTAGAAAATGCCTTTTTCAAATCTATAAAATAGATTCATAAATTCCAAATAATAATTTCAATGTAAATTGGATTAAAGGACAAATGTCGTTTAAAACATCGTCCACGGTAAATCCACTTCACATCTCAATTTATTTCATATCACAAAATATAATTGCAAATGCTAGTAATCTTTTAAAAACATATTTTAAAATAATCATAAAAATATTCTTTATATAAAAGATTCTAAATGAGAAGTATTCTTTATTTTACAAATCTTTATCTTTTACAAATATTCTTTGTTTAACATATAGTTGATTAAAAATATATTACGAAAAATATATGCACTTTATATAAAAAGGATTTCTAATGTAAAAATAGTCTTATTTAAAAGAACACTTGAATCGAAAGGCGACTCAAACATTTACCATATAATTTGGATTATATGGATTTCACACACATCATATATATGACAATAACAGTATAATCATCAGGTCATCCATTACATCCAATGTGTAATTTCCACTGTGTAAGTGTTAAAATTAAATATAACGCTCATCACAGCCTGTCGATCTAACGATCAACATACAACTAAATATTGGGATTAGTGTATGTGAATTTTCATCCCAACACCCGTGTGGGGTTTTCAACCAATCAAGCAAATGATAAACTAATTTGTGCACTTGGGCGATGTGCGAAAATTATCGTCCCAATCACATACACAAGTCGGGTAACTTGTGAATGGCAGTGTAATACACAATATATAACACGACGATAAAAATGTCTCTTTTATTTATATTCCTTTTATTGCCTATAAACGGTCAATAAAAATGTGATCTTTATTTCTATACTTTTTATTGTAATTTACATTTTTTTTTAAACAAAATGTCCTTTTTTTTCTAACTTACATTTTGAATGTAATTTTTCTTTTTATTGTTTATTTACATCAAAATGTAAATGTTCCCTTTTTCATTGTTTATTATTAACAACAAAAATCTCGTCTTCTATATTTATTCTTTTCAATGAAAACAATTTCACATAAAATTGTAATTCTTTAATGTTATTCTTTTTATTGTCTCTAGAAAGACAATAAAATGTAACACAAAAATATATTATTTTTATCGCATCTAAAATGATGATAAAAATGTAACATTAACATTGCTATTTTTATCGCATCAAAAATGCCGATAAAAATGAATCACTAACATTGTCTATTTTTATCGCACCAAAAATGTCGATAAAATTGAATCACTAACATTGTCTATTTTTATCGCACCAAAAATGTCGATAAAAATGAATCACTAACATTGTCTATTTTTATCGCACCGAAAATGTCGATAAAAATGAATCACTAACATTGTCTATTTTTATCGCACCAAAAATGTCGATAAAAATGAATCACTAACATTGTCTATTTTTATCGCACCAAAAATGTCGATAAAAATGACAACATTAACTATTCTATTTTCACCGCATTCAAAATGACGATAAAATATTCAACATTAACAATTCTATTTTTACCGCATTCAAAATGACGATAAAATATTATCATAAGAAATGAAAGCAAAATGTTCTTTTTATTACTAAAAGGAAAAACAACAAAAATGCTTCTTTTAATGCTAAAAAGAAACATGACATAAAAATGTTCTTTTAATGTTAAAAAGAAGAAGCGACAAAAATGAACCTTTTCATGTTAAAAAGAAAAAGTGACAAAATATGTTTTTAATTCTAAAAGAAAAAGCAACAAAAATTATCTTTTTATTCTAATGCAATATCTTTACAAAAGTGTTATTTTAATATCAATGCGAATTTTCAATTTCTTACTACATATAAAAATGTAAACTTTATTTTACATTGCATATATAATCCTAAATTACATATAAAAATGTAAGTTTTAATTTTATTTGCAAATCTCATTTCTAATTACATATAAAAATGTAATTTTTATTTCACATTGTAAATTCATGTCCCAATTAAATAAAGAAATGTAATTGTTATAATGCAATACCAATACATATTCTAATTACATTGAAAAATGTAATTTTTATCTTACCAATATAACTCGTATATAAATTACATAGAAAAAAAGTCATTTTTATTTTACCGTTCTAATTCACATCTAAATTACATAGGAAAATGTAATCCTTATCATGCGGTACAAATTCAATTTTAAGTTACATAGAAAAATGTAATTTTCATCATGCGATGGAAATTCATTTTTTTAATTACATAGAAAAATGTAATTTCTAACATACGACATAAATTCATATCTAAATTACATCTAAAAATGTAATTTTTATCATACAGTGTAAATTCACATTTTAATTACCTATAAAAATGTAATTTTTAATTTACAAAGCAAGTTCATACATTCATTTCATATACATTACAAAATAAATGAAATTTCATTCATGCGGAGTAAATTCATTCATAAATTACATAATAAAATGTAATTTATTTCATACGGTGTAAATTCATTCATAAATTACATAATAAAAATGTAATTTATTTTACATCATAAAATTTCATTCTTTTACTTACAATGTAAAAATATTCACGTTTATGTTTACAATGTAAAGCTATCAACTTTTTATTTTTATAATGTAAAAATATCAACCTTTATATTTTACGGTGTAAAAAATATCAACTTTTATAATTTAATGTAAAAACATCGTCTTTTAATATTTAATCATAAAATATCACCTTTTAATATTTTACAATGTAAAAATTTATTACCTTTCTATTTACACCGTAAAAATTTATCTTTTTATTTCCATTTAAAAATATGATCTTTTCCTTCTTCATATTTTTTTCAATACAAAAAAATATTATCTTTTTATTTACATCGTAAAATTTTCATCTTTTTAATTTCAACACAAATATATGATTTAAATCTAAATTTAGATTTAATTTCCTAATCCCAAATAGAATTAAATAATATAGCAATTTCAATGCGGATCTAACATGTCACAAATAACAAATCATACCACAAGCAACAATCAATCATCTATCCAACCCAAACATTTCAGATCTGAATCAACACAATAATACAATAATTTTTAACACGAGAAAATTAATAAATAATAAATTAAATAATAGAATTTGAATTCTTACATTGAATTTTGCTGAAAATTTGACTGTCTCAGAATCAGGTGTGGTCTGCTCCATCGCGAAGCTCTTAATTTTGTGATTCCAACGCAATTTATGGTTTGTCAAATGGACCTCGTATGAAGAAGTTATCGATTTTTAAAGATCGGACAAATTAAATAATTAAATAATTAAATATTAATAAAAAAAGAAGCGAACCTTTCTTCCTCGTTGAACGTGAAACCGCCGAACCCATAACTTCACCGTCCATTCTTCCGTGCGCATCACCCCACGGCACCCCGTTCGCCGATCAGACACCTCCATACGAACCGCCATGCCGAGAGCCATCTACACCACCAACCCCTTGAAGCTCGGCCTCCCCTAGGACCGGCAAACCCATAAAAACCGCAGCCCCTTCTCGGACGAAATTCGCGAAATCCGTGCACCAAAATCCGATCTTAACCGTATAGATTTGTAGCTCTCTGAATTCTCTTCGATTTGGTAGGTCATACGTCGATTTTTGTTGAACGGATTGAGAGATATTAGCGTTTGAATTTAGGTGATTTCTGGCCATCGGTTTTGGACGTGGCGGCTGGCCAAATTAGGGTTAGGGTTTTCGGATTTAATAATATTTTAATATTTAATTCCGAATTTCGTGAAATAAAGTGGATTTTTGGACTTTCTCGGATTTGGGCCTGCTTACTGTCGATCTTAACGTTTTGAGGCCTTCTGAACGCGATGGGCTATGTCCCGGGCTCCAATTCTGATGTCTGTACGTTTTTTTTCGGTTTTAATTTAAAAATACAATATTAAATAAATAATTTAATTTCTACCGTACTTTTAAATATGCCGGGGCCACATACGACCTCTAAAAATGCTAAAAAAATATTTTTAGCTTTCTTATGACGATACGAATCCAACAAAATTATTTTCGTCGAATTCTGAGACCGTTTGAAAAATGGCTATTTTTAAGGCGTTCAAATTTAACTGTAAATAGTCAAAACACATTTTATTTCGCCACGTCACATATTAATTCGAAAAATTCTGAAAATTGAAACCTAGCAATAATTTGACATTCCGGTTCCAACAAAAGTGGTTTTGTCGAAAACGGTGGTCGTTTGAAAAATGACTATTTTCAAGGCCAATATATTTAATATTAAAAATACATTTTTAAACAAATAATATTCGAAACTCAAAATACATAAGTGTTTACTGTTTTTCAATGTAGAAACGTCATTCTGAACTCAATGGAAGTGGTTTCGAGTTCAAATTCCTACATATGTGAAAAGTAGCCTTTCAGGCCATATATATTATATAAATTCTACAGCGACCTTTCTAAAAATTGAATTGGCGATAACTTTTGATTTCTGCTATGAAATTTCAATTTTTCATATTCGTTAGAAAGATATTTTTACATAGATTCTAATATTTTTGATTTCACTAAAATCCGTTAAATTTTGCATCCTGTACGGTCAGTCAAAGTTCAAGTTTGACTTTTCAAACTACCGCGCTATTTCTAACTCTTTTGTTAATTAAAATTAAATCATTCATTCTAACTTCGATTTAAATCAAATTTTTGATCATTATTATTTAAAATAGATAATTTAAATATCAAACTTATTAAAATCACTTAAAATAAATTTTAAATTGGCCCCAAAATTCCGGGTTGTTACAATCGCCCCCACTTAAAAACTTTTCGTCCTCGAAAAGGAACGTAGCTAAAAATTGTAAAATTAACTATCTTAATTTTAAATATTAATGGTTGATTATCTTTTCAAAATATATATAACTTTATATATATAAAAATCATATTTCAAAGAATAGATTATAAATATCAAAAATACGTTAATTATAAATTCGTAACTCTTAACTCGTTCTAGGGCATTACTAACCCCATCTCTAACGAGTCCACTCATTCTAGGATACTGTTGATCCTATCTCTAATGAGTATTCTTATTGAACATTACTAATCTAATCTCTGATGAGTCTTTTGTTCAGTTCTAACAAGTTGTACCCCAAAGATTTGAGCTAACCAGAGCTCTGATACCAACTGTAAAGACCCGCAAATTCCCACCCTTTGAATCGACCATAAACCACACAGGTCTGACCCAAAAGGTGAAAATCTACGAATACTTTAACTTTGGGCATACAACACATCAGAACAAAAACACAGACTTTTATAACATCAATAACAAATGTTACATCAGAGTACAGAATATATCAGAGTACATCAATAAATAATACAGCGGAAGATACATTTAAATTAAATTAAATACATTGCAGTGGAACTAATCTCAGTGGAAGGCCATCAGTAACTGGACCCAGCTTCATTCTTCAATCCAGGATCCTGCTTAACTATATCTGCAAAAAGCTACTCAACTGCCCGTGTGGAAAGAGGGCACCCGAGTTTGCAAATTGAAACAAACTACAGGTCAGTCGTGGGACTGGTGTGAGAATTCTTAACTTAACTTATCTAATAAGTAGGCTAATCACAGGACCACGCCGCTAACGCGGAATGGGTTACTCCATTGGATTGCCAGTGCATAATTAAAGTAAATCGTCAAATAACGTAATGCTTTCTAGAAAAATGAAACCATTATAAGACCCAGGTCCCATCACACAATGCAACGCACACCAGAGGATAGGGTTTTACCTTATAATGGTCAAAAGATGCTTGATACGTGAAAACGATATTATTATCAGTGTATATATATATATTTAAAACATTCAAATATAATATCAATCCTAGACGGCATAGATACCATATACTATGTCGCTGTACTTGTTCTACAATCAAAACCGCAAGGTCGTATTGGAGACTTGGATTCCATCATGAGTCGAGGCTAGGGGCAAGCTCCTCTCCGATTCGAGACACTCTAGCAAATGCCTTAGGATCCCCCGCAGTGAACCCTTGGATCTTCAGGGCGGGTCCCCGCCTATCGGCAGTGGATTAGTTATGCCTGAACACACGCTTCCCGGTTCCTTTGAACCTATAGTATGACCACCAACGGCCAATAAAACATGAGGTACCTCAAAATCCATCATCCACATAAGTAAAATGTCAGGGCTGGTAGGTCACTGACACAACTCTAGCTAGAAAGAAACGTGTGCACTCCCTGCAGTCCGTATCCCGTTTTTGACTCATACCGGGGTGTGAGGCTCGCGAAGTCACGATAATAGGCTATGCTTTGATCATTCCACAAGGCTCTGCTTTTCAACAAAAGCCTTGATCAATTTGCATCTTGGCGTGCCACATTGTCAGACCCTACCATATTATTGATCATCTACCAAAATATATATAACCTCTAAGCTCATACGACTTAGAGAAGGGTGATAAGTAAAGAATAAATTCTTCACCACCAACAGAAATATATAATCGGTAGCATTCAACAAATACAGTAGAAAGTAATACAATGTCAGACACGCAATCCATTTACAAGTCCACTCTGTGTCTGAGCGAAACAACGTGTTCGTCGATCTCCAAATGCGTTTGGACGATCATTACCAAATACCTTGCCTTGGAAGGCCAATCCCAATTCAAGATACCAGTCATCATCATCCCAACGATGTGAAAACCTTCAGTCTTCAATCACCGTCTTTGTCTTTGACTCTTGATCGTCGTGATGATTATTCAGAATGGGTTAAACCCGGTCTTTCTGAATAACTTGCGTAATTTGGGATTAAAAACAAATATTGGAAAATCACACATTTCGTCACATCCCAACTCAGAATATTCTTTTTAATAAGATATTCATTTTAGAAGATTCTCATTAATTTTATCAAAGATAAATATTTAAAATAAAATCTATAAATCAATTTCTAAAAATATGGAATTCCACAGAAATCAAATCAATACATAATCGATATAAATTTCTGTATCGGACTAATAATATAAATGGAATAATGGCAAAGCCTCTTAAATTTCATATAATATCGGTCTTCTTTTACGGAAGCCCATTTCGATTATTACCAATCGAATTTCCACTTAATTCCTATTTAATATATTAAATTGGAAGACTTTGATTTTAGAAAATGCCTTTTTCAAATCTATAAAATAGATTCATAAATTCCAAATAATAATTTCAATGTAAATTGGATTAAAGGACAAATGTCGTTTAAAACATCGTCCACGGTAAATCCACTTCACATCTCAATTTATTTCATATCACAAAATATAATTGCAAATGCTAGTAATCTTTTAAAAACATATTTTAAAATAATCATAAAAATATTCTTTATATAAAAGATTCTAAATGAGAAGTATTCTTTATTTTACAAATCTTTATCTTTTACAAATATTCTTTGTTTAACATATAGTTGATTAAAAATATATTACGAAAAATATATGCACTTTATATAAAAAGGATTTCTAATGTAAAAATAGTCTTATTTAAAAGAACACTTGAATCGAAAGGCGACTCAAACATTTACCATATAATTTGGATTATATGGATTTCACACACATCATATATATGACAATAACAGTATAATCATCAGGTCATCCATTACATCCAAAGTGTAATTTCCACTGTGTAAGCGTTAAAATTAAATAATAACGCTCATCACAGCCTGTCGATCTAACGATCAACATAAACTAAATATTGGGATTAGTGTATGTGAATTTTCATCCCAACACCCGTGTGGGGTTTTCAACCAATCAAGCAAATGATAAACTAATTTGTGCACTTGGGCGATGTGTGAAAATTATCGTCCCAATCACATACACAAGTCGGGTAACTTGTGAATGGCAGTGTAATACACAATATATAACACGACGATAAAAATGTCTCTTTTATTTATATTCCTTTTATTGCCTATAAACGGTCAATAAAAATGTGATCTTTATTTCTATACTTTTTATTGTAATTTACATTTTTTTTAACAAAATGTCCTTTTTATTCTAACTTACATTTTGAATGTAATTTTTCTTTTTATTGTTTATTTACATCAAAATGTAAATGTTCCCTTTTTCATTGTTTATTATTAACAACAAAAATCTCGTCTTCTATATTTATTCTTTTCAATGAAAACAATTTCACATAAAATTGTAATTCTTTAATTTTATTCTTTTTATTGTCTCTAGAAAGACAATAAAATGTAACAAAAAATATATTATTTTTATCGCATCTAAAACGATGATAAAAATGTAACATTAACATTGCTATTTTTATCGCATCAAAAATGTTGATAAAAATGAATCACTAACATTGTCTATTTTTATCGCACCAAAAATGTCGATAAAAATGAATCACTAACATTGTCTATTTTTATCGCACCAAAAATGTCGATAAAAATAGAGATAAAAATGAATCACTAACATTGTCTATTTTTATCGCACCAAAAATGTCGATAAAAATGAATCACTAACATTGTCTATTTTTATCGCACCAAAAATGTCGATAAAAATGACAACATTAACTATTCTATTTTCACCGCATTCCAAATGACGAGAGAATATTCGACATTAACAATTCTATTTTTACCGCATTCAAAATGACGATAAAATATTATCATAAGAAATGAAAGCAAAATGTTCTTTTTATTACTAAAAGGAAAAACAACAAAAATGCTTCTTTTAATGCTAAAAAGAAACATGACATAAAAATGTTCTTTTAATGTTAAAAAGAAGAAGCGACAAAAATGAACCTTTTCATGTTAAAAAGAAAAAGTGACAAAATATGTTTTTATTTCTAAAAGAAAAAGCGAAAAAAATCATCTTTTTATTCTAATGCAATATCTTTACAAAAGTGTTATTTTAATATCAATGCGAATTTTCAATTTCTTACTACATATAAAAATGTAAACTTTATTTTACATTGTATATATCATCCTAAATTACATATAAAAATGTAAGTTTTAATTTTATTTGCAAATCCCATTTCTAATTACATATAAAAATGTAATTTTTATTTCACATTGTAAATTCATGTCCCAATTACATAAAGAAATGTAATTGTTATAATGCAATACCAATACATATTCTAATTACATTGAAAAATGTAATTTTTATCTTACCAATATAACTCATATATAAATTACATAGAAAAAAAGTCATTTTTATTTTACCGTTCTAATTCACATCTAAATTACATAGGAAAATGTAATCCTTATCATGCGGTACAAATTCAATTTTAAGTTACATAGAAAAATGTAATTTTCATCATGCGATGGAAATTCATTTTTTTAATTACATAGAAAAATGTAATTTCTAACATACGACATAAATTCATATCTAAATTACATCTAAAAATGTAATTTTTATCATACAGTGTAAATTCACATTTTAATTACCTATAAAAATGTAATTTTTAATTTACAAAGCAAGTTCATACATTCATTTCATATACATTACAAAATAAATGAAATTTCATTCATGCGGAGTAAATTCATTCATAAATTACATAATAAAATGTAATTTATTTCATACGGTGTAAATTCATTCATAAATAACATAATAAAAATGTAATTTATTTTACATCATAAAATTTCATTCTTTTACTTACAATGTAAAAATATTCACTTTTATGTTTACAATGTAAAGCTATCAGCTTTTTATTTTTATAATGTAAAAATATCAACCTTTATATTTTACGGTGTAAAAAATATCAACTTTTATATTTTAATGTAAAAACATCGTCTTTTAATATTTAATCGTAAAATATCACCTTTTAATATTTTACAATGTAAAAATTTATTACCTTTCTATTTACACCGTAAAAATTTATCTTTTTATTTCCATTTAAAAGTATGATCTTTTCCTTCTTCTTTTTTTTCAATACAAAAAAATAATATCTTTTTATTTACATCGTAAAATTTTCATCTTTTTAATTTCAACACTAATATATGATTTAAATCTATATTTAGATTTAATTTCCTAATCCCAAATAGAATTAAATAATATAGCAATTTCAATGCGGATCTAACATGTCACAAACAATAAATCATACCACAAGCAACAATCAATCATCTATCCAACCCAAACATTTCAGATCTGAATCAACACAATAATACAATAATTTTTAACACGAGAAAATTAATAAATAATTAATTAAATAATAGAATTTGAATTCTCACATTGAATTTTGCTGAAAATTTGACTGTCTCAGAATCAAGTGTGGTCTGCTCCATCGCGAAGCTCTTAATTTTGTGATTCCAACGCAATTTACGGTTTGTCAAATGGACCTCGTATGAAGAAGTTATCGATTTTTAAAGATTGGACAAATTAAATAATTAAATAATAAAATATTAATATAAAAAGAAGCGAACCTTTCTTCCTCGTTGAACGTGAAACCGCCGAACCCATAACTTCACCGTCCATTCTTCCGTGCGCACCACCCCACGGCACCCCGTTCGCCGATCGGACACCTCCATACAAACCGCCATGCCGAGAGCCATCTACACCACCAACCCCTTGAAGCTCGGCCTCCCCTAGGACCCGCAAACCCATAAAAACCGCAGCCCCTTCTCGGACGAAATTCGCGAAATCCGTGCACCAAAATCCGATCTTAACCGTATAGATTTGTAGCTCTCTGAATTCTCTTCGATTTGGTAGGTCATACGTCGATTTTTGTTGAATGGATTGAGAGATATTAGTGTTTGAATTTAGGTGATTTCTGGCCTTCGGTTTTGGACGTGGCGGCTTGCCAAATTAGGGTTAGGGTTTTTGGATTTAATAATATTTTAATATTTAATTCCGAATTTCGTGAAATAAAGTGGATTTTTGGACTTTCTCGGATTTGGGTCTGATTACTGTCGATCTTAACGTTTTGAGCCCTTCTGAACGCGATGGGCTATGTCCCGGGCTCCAATTCTGATGTCTATACTTTTTTTTTTGTTTTAATTTAAAAATACAATATTAAATAAATAATTTAATTTCTACCGTACTTTTAAATATGCCGGGGCCACATACGACCTCTAAAAATTCTAAAAAAATATTTTTAGCTTTCTTATGATGATACGAATCCAACAAAATTATTTTTGTCGAATTCTGAGATTGATTGAAAAATGGCTATTTTAAGGCGTTCAAATTTAACTATAAATAGTCAAAACACATTTTATTTCGCCACGCTCACATATTAATTCGAAAAATTCTGAAAATTGAAACCTAGCAATAATTTGACATTCCGGTTCCAACAAAAGTGGTTTCGTCGAAAACGGTGGTCGTTTGAAAAATGACTATTTTCAAGGCCAATATATTTAATATTAAAAAAAACATTTTTAAACAAATAATATTCGAAACTCAAAATATATAAGTGTTTACTGTTTTTCAATGTAGAAACATCACTCTGAACTCAATGGAAGTGGTTTCGAGTTCAAATTCCTACATATGTGAAAAGTAGCCTTTCGGGCCATATATATTATATAAATTCTACACCGACCTTTCTAAAAATTGAATTGGCCATAACTTTTGATTTCCGTTATGAAATTTCAATTTTTCAGATTCGTTAGAAAGATAATTTTAAATAGATTCTAAGATTTTTGATTTCACTAAAATCCGTTAAATTTTGCATCCTGTACGGTCAGTCAAAGTTCAAGTTTGACTTTTCAAACTACCGCGCTATTTCTAACTCTTTTGTTAATTAAAATTAAATCATTCATTCTAACTTCGATTTAAATCAAATTTGTGATCATTATTATTTAAAATAGATTATTTAAATATCAAACTTATTAAAATCACTTAAAATAAATTTTAAATTGGCCCTAAAATTCCGGGTTGTTACAATCACCCCCACTTAAAAACTTTTCGTCCTCGAAAAGGAACGTAGCTAAAAACTGTAAAATTAACTATCTTAATTTTAAATTTTTATGGTTGATTATCTTTTCAAAATATATATAACTTTATATATATAAAAATCATATTTCAAAGAATAGATTATAAATATCAAAAATACGTTAATTATAAATTCGTAACTCTTAACTCGTTCTAGGGCATTACTAACCCCATCTCTAACGAGTCCACTCATTCTGGGATACTGCTGATCCTATCTCTAATGAGTATTCTTATTGGACATTACTAATCCAATCTATGATGAGTCTTTTGTTCAGTTCTAACAAGTTGTACCCCAAAGATTTGAGCTAACCAGAGCTCTGATACCAACTGTAAAGACCCGCAAATTCCCACCCTTTGAATCGACCATAAACCACACAGGTCTGACCCAAAAGGTGAAAATCTACTAATACTTTAACTTTGGGCATATAACACATCAGAAAAAAAACACAGACTTTTATAACATCAATAACAAATGTTACATCAGAGTACAGAATATATCAGAGTACATCAATAAATAATACAGCGGAAGATACATTTAAATTAAATTAAATACATTGAAGCGGAACTAATCTCAATGGAAGGCCATCAGTAACTGGACCCAGCTTCAGTCTTCAATCCAGGATCCTGCTTAACTATATCTGCAAAAAGCTACTCAACTGCCCGTGTGGAAAGAGGGCACCCGAGTTTGCAAATTGAAACAAACTACAGGTCAGTCGTGGGACTGGTGTGAGAATTCTTAACTTAACTTATCTAATAAGTAGGCTAATCACAGGACCACGCCGCTAACGCGGAACGGGTTACTCCATTGGATTGCCAGTGCATAATTAAAGTAAATCGTCAAATAACGTAATGCTTTCTAGAAAAATGAAACCATTATAAGACCCAGGTCCCATCACAAAATGCAACGCACACCAGAGGATAGGGTTTTACCTTATAATGGTCAAAAGATGCTTGATACGTGAAAACGATATTATTATCAGTGTGTATATATATATTTAAAACATTCAAATATAATATCAATCCTAGACGGCATAGGTACCATATACTATGTCGCCGTACTAGTTCTACAATCAAAACCGCAAGGTCGTATTGGAGACTTGGATTCCATCATGAGTCGAGGCTAGGAGCAAGCTCCTCTCCGATTCGAGACACTCTAGCAAATGCCTCAGGATCCCCCGCAGTGAACCCTTGGATCTTCAGGGTCGGTCCCCGCCTATCGGCAGTGGATTAGTTATGCCTGAACACACGCTTCCCGGTTCGTTTGAACCTATAGTATGACCACCAACTGCCTATAAAACACGAGGTACCTCAAAATCCATCATCCACATAAGTAAAATGTCAGGGCTGGTAGGTCACTGACACCACTCTAGCTAGAAAGAAACGTGTGCACTCCCTGCAGTCCGTATCCCGTTTTTGACTCATACAGGGGTGTGAGGCTCGCGAAGTCACGATATACACAAAGCAATGCCGTAATAGGCTATGCTTTGATCATTCCACAAGGCCCTGCTTTTCAACAAAAGCCTTGATCAATTTGCATCTTGGCGTGCCACATTATCAGACCCTACCATATTATTGATCATCTACCAATATATATATAACCTCTAAGCTCATACGACTTAGAGAAGGGTGATAAGTAAAGAATAAATTCTTCACCACCAACAGAAATATATAATCGGTAGCGTTCAACAAATACAGTAGAAAGTAATACAATGTCAGACACGCAATCCATTTACAAGTCCACTTTGGGTCTGAGCGAAACAACGTGTCCGTCGATCTCCAAATGCGTTTGGACGATCATTACCAAATACCTTGCCTTGGAAGGCCAATCCCAATTCAAGATACTAGTCATCATCATCCCAACGATGTGAAAACCTTCAGTCTTCAATCGCCGTCTTCGTCTTTGACTCTTGATCGTCGTGATGATTATTCAGAATGGGTTAAACCCGGTCTTTCTGAATAACTTGCGTAATTTGGGATTAAAAACAAATATTGGAAAATCACACATTTCGTCACATCCCAACTCAGAATATTCTTTTTAATAAGATATTCATTTTAGAAGATTCTCATTAATTTTATCAAAGATAAATATTTAAAATAAAATCTATAAATCAATTTCTAAAAATATGGAATTTCACAGAAATCAAATCAATACATAATCGATATAAATTTCTGTATCGGACTAATAATATAAATGGAATAACGACAAAGCCTCTTAAATTTCATATATAATATCGGTCTTCTTTTACAGAAGCCCATTTCGATTATTACCAATCGAATTTCCACTTAATTCCTATTTAATATATTAAATTGGAAGACTTTGATTTTAGAAAATGCCTTTTTCAAATCTATAAAATAGATTCATAAATTCCAAATAATAATTTCAATGTAAATTGGATTAAAGGAAAAATGTCATTTAAAACATCGTACACGGTAAATCCACTTCACATCTCAATTTATTTCATATCACAAAATATAATTGCAAATGCTAGTAATCTTTTAAAAACATATTTTAAAATAATCATAAAAATATTCTTTGTATAAAAGATTTTAAATGAGAAGTATTCTTTATTTTACAAATCTTTATCTTTTACAAATATTCTTTGTTTAACATATAGTTGATTAAAAATATATTACGAAAAATATATGCACTTTATATAAAAAGGATTTCTAATGTAAAAATAGTCTTATTTAAAAGAACACTTGAATCGAAAGGCGACTCAAACATTTACCATATAATTTGGATTATATGGATTTCACACACATCATATATATGACAATAACAGTATAATCATCAGGTCATCCATTACATCCAAAGTGTAATTTCCACTATGTAAGCGTTAAAATTAAATAATAACGCTCATCACAGCCTGTCGATCTAACGATCAACATACAACTAAATATTGGGATTAGTGTATGTGAATTTTCATCCCAACACCCGTGTGGGGTTTTCAACCAATCAAGCAAATGATAAACTAATTTGTGCACTTGGGCGATGTGTGAAAATTATCGTCCCAATCACATACCGAAGTCGGGTAACTTGTGAATGGAAGTGTAATACACAATATATAACACGACGATAAAAATGTCTCTTTTATTTATATTCCTTTTATTGCCTATAAACGGTCAATAAAAATGTGATCTTTATTTCTATACTTTTTATTGTAATTTACAATTTTTTTTTAACAAAATGTCCTTTTTATTCTAACTTACATTTTGAATGTAATTTTTCTTTTTATTGTTTATTTACATCAAAATGTAAATGTTCCCTTTTTCATTGTTTATTATTAACAACAAAAATCTCGTCTTCTATATTTATTCTTTTCAATGAAATCAATTTCACATAAAATTGTAATTCTTTAATTTTATTCTTTTTATTGTCTCTAGAAAGACAATAAAATGTAACACAAAAATATATTATTTTTATCGCATCTAAAATGATGATAAAAATGTAACATTAACATTGCTATTTTTATCGTATCAAAAATGCCGATAAAAATGAATCACTAACATTGTCTATTTTTATCGCACCAAAAATGTCGATAAAATTGAATCACTAACATTGTCTATTTTTATCGCACCAAAAATGTCGATAAAAATGAATCACTAACATTGTCTATTTTTATCGCACCAAAAATGTCGATAAAAATGAATCACTAACATTGTCTATTTTTATCGCACCAAAAATGTCGATAAAAATGACAACATTAACTATTCTATTTTCACCGCATTCCAAATGACGATAAAATATTCAACATTAACAATTCTATTTTTACCGCATTCAAAATGACGATAAAATATTCAACATTAACAATTCTCTTTTTACCGCATTCAAAATGACGATAAAATATTATCATAAGAAATGAAAGCAAAATGTTCTTTTTATTACTAAAAGGAAAAACAACAAAAATGCTTCTTTTAATGCTAAAAAGAAACATGACATAAAAATGTTCTTTTAATGTTAAAAAGAAGAAGCGACAAAAATGACCCTTTCCATGTTAAAAAGAAAAAGTGACAAAATATGTTTTTAATTCTAAAAGAAAAAGCGACAAAAATTATCTTTTTATTCTAATGCAATATCTTTACAAAAGTGTTATTTTAATATCAATGCGAATTTTCAATTTCTTACTACATATAAAAATGTAAACTTTATTTTACATTGTATATATCATCCTAAATTACATATAAAAATGTAAGTTTTAATTTTATTTGCAAATCCCATTTCTAATTACATATAAAAATGTAATTTTTATTTCACGTTGTAAATTCATGTCCCAATTACATAAAGAAATGTAATTGTTATAATGCAATACCAATACATATTCTAATTACATTGAAAAATGTAATTTTCATCTTACCAATATAACTCATATATAAATTACATAGAAAAAAAGTCATTTTTATTTTACCGTTCTAATTCACATCTAAATTACATAGGAAAATGTAATCCTTATCATGCGGTACAAATTCAATTTTAAGTTACATAGAAAAATGTAATTTTCATCATGCGATGGAAATTCATTTTTTTAATTACATAGAAAAATGTAATTTCTAACATACGACATAAATTCATATCTAAATTACATCTAAAAATGTAATTTTTATCATACAGTGTAAATTCACATTTTAATTACCTATAAAAATGTAATTTTTAATTTACAAAGCAAGTTCATACATTCATTTCATATACATTACAAAATAAATGAAATTTCATTCATGCGGAGTAAATTCATTCATAAATTACATAATAAAATGTAATTTATTTCATACGGTGTAAATTCATTCATAAATTACATAATAAAAATTTAATTTATTTTACATCATAAAATTTCATTCTTTTACTTACAATGTAAAAATATTCACTTTTATGTTTACAATGTAAAGCTATCAACTTTTTATTTTTATAATGTAAAAATATCAACCTTTATATTTTACGGTGTAAAAAATATCAACTTTTATATTTTAATGTAAAAACATCGTCTTTTAATATTTAATCGTAAAATATCACCTTTTAATATTTTACAATGTAAAAATTTATTACCTTTCTATTTACACCGTAAAAATTTATCTTTTTATTTCCATTTAAAAATATGATCTTTTCCTTCTTCTTTTCTTTTTTTTTCAATACAAAAAATATTATCTTTTTATTTACATCGTAAAATTTTCATCTTTTTAATTTCAACACAAATATATGATTTAAATCTAAATTTAGATTTAATTTCCTAATCCCAAATAGAATTAAATAATATAGCAATTTCAATGCGGATCTAACATGTCACAAACAACAAATCATACCACAAGCAACAATCAATCATCTATCCAACCCAAACATTTCAGATCTGAATCAACACAATAATACAATAATTTTTACCACGAGAAAATTAATTAATAAATAAATAATAGAATTTAAATTCTCACATTGAATTTTGCTGAAAATTTGACTGTCTCAGAATCAGGTGTGGTCTGCTCCTTCGCGAAGCTCTTAATTTTGTGATTCCAACGCAATTTACGGTTTGTCAAACGGACCTCGTATGAAGAAGTTATCGATTTTTAAAGATCGGACAAATTAAATAATTAAATAATAAAATATTAATAAAAAAAGAAGCGAACCTTTCTTCCTCATTGAACGTGAAACCGCCAAACCCATAACTTCACCGTCCATTCTTCCGTGCGCACCACCCCACGGCACCCCGTTCGCCGATCAGACACCTCCATACGAACCGCCATGCCGAGAGCCATCTACACCACCAACCCCTTGAAGCTCGGCCTCCCCTAGGACCCGCAAACCCATAAAAACCGCAACCACTTATCGGACGAAATTCGCGAAATCCGTGCACCAAAATCCGATCTTAACCGTATAGATTTGTAGCTCTCTGAATTCTCTTCGATTTGGTAGGTCATACGTCGATTTTCGTTGAACGGATTGAGAGATATTAGCGTTTGAATTTAGGTGATTTCTGGCCTTCGGTTTTGGACGTGGCGGCTGGCCAAATTAGGGTTAGGGTTTTCGGATTTAATAATATTTTAATATTTAATTCCGAATTTCATGAAATAAAGTGGATTTTTGGACTTTCTCGGATTTGGGCCTGCTTACTGTCGATCTTAACGTTTTGAGGCCTTCTGAATGCGATGGGCTATGTCCCGGGCTCCAGTTCTGATGTCTGTACGTTTTTTTTCGGTTTTAATTTAAAAATACAATATTAAATAAATAATTTAATTTCTACTGTACTTTTAAATATGCCGGGGCCACATACGACATCTAAAAATTCTAAAAAAATATTTTTAGCTTTCTTATGACGATACGAACCCAACAAAATTATTTTCGTCGAATTCTGAGACTGTTTGAAAAATGGTTATTTTTAAGGCGTTCAAATTTAACTATAAATAGTCAAAACACATTTTATTTCGCCACGCTCACATATTAATTCGAAAAATTCTGAAAATTGAAACCTAGCAATAATTTGACATTCCGGTTCCAACAAAAGTGGTCTCATCGAAAACGGTGGTCGTTTGAAAAATGACTATTTTCAAGGCCAATATATTTAATATTAAAAATACATTTTTAAACAAATAATATTCGAAACTCAAAATATATAAGTGTTTACTGTTTTTCAATGTAGAAACGTCATTCTGAACTCAATGGAAGTGGTTTCGAGTTCAAATTCCTACATATGTGTAAAGTAGCCTTTGGGCCATATATATTATATAAATTCTACAGCGACCTTTCTAAAAATTGAATTGGCCATAACTTTTGATTTCCGCTATGAAATTTCAATTTTTCAGATTCGTTAGAAAGATATTTTTAAATAGATTCTAATATTTTTAATTTCACTAAAATCCGTTAAATTTTGCAGTCAAAGTTCAAGTTTGACTTTTCAAACTACCGCGCTATTTCTATCTCTTTTGTTAATTAAAATTAAATCATTCATTCTAACTTCGATTTAAATCAAATTTGTGATCATTATTATTTAAAATAGATTATTTAAATATCAAACTTATTAAAATCACTTAAAATAAATTTTAAATTGGCCCCAAAATTCCGGGTTGTTACAATCGCCCCCACTTAAAAACTTTTCGTCCCCGAAAAGGAACGTAGCTAGAAATTGTAAAATTAACTATCTTAATTTTAAATTTTAATGGTTGATTATCTTTTCAAAATATATATAACTTTATATATATAAAAATCATATTTCAAAGAATAGATTATAAATATCAAAAATACGTTAATTATAAATTCGTAACTTTTAACTCTTAATGGTTGATCCGACACAAGAAATAGATATTTATTTACAACCATTGATTGAAGAATTTAAAAAAATTGTGGTAGAAGGGGTAGAAACATATGATATTTCAAAAATAAAAAAGAACTTTCGTATGCATGCTTCTCTGTTATGGACAATTAGCTATTTTCCTGCGTATGCAACACTTTCAGGTTGGAGTACGACTGATCGTCTAGCTTGTCCGTACTGCATGGAAGAAACAAGAGCATTTTCTTTACCTAATCGAAAGAAAATTTCATGGTTTGACTGCCATGGATGTTTTCTTCATATTAATCATCTTTGTAGAAGAGATAAGAATTTTTTAATAGTCAATACGCAAGAAACTATGAGACAACCTAAAATATGGACAAGTGAAGAAATTTATGAACTTGTACAAGATTATCCAAAGATTCATGAAACCGGAGTACAAACATAAATTCATGGTAAATCAACAATTCATAATTGGTGGAAACAAAGCATATTTTTGGAGTTTCTTTATTGGAAAGAACTC
Organism: Allium sativum; assembly: GCA_030737875.1. NCBI lineage: Eukaryota > Viridiplantae > Streptophyta > Magnoliopsida > Asparagales > Amaryllidaceae > Allium > Allium sativum. The sequence continues at coordinate 12,669,841 of CM060921.1, read as the reverse complement.
CTGGTTCGTCGTAATATTGACGTGACGCATAGTGAGAAAAACGTGTTTGACAATGTATTTAATACAATTTTGAATGTCAAAGGGAAGACGAAAGATGATTTGAAATAAAGACGTGATATCAAAGTAATATTTAATCGTTTAGAGCTTCATATAAAGCCAAATGACACCAAAAAACCCGAAAGCGTGCTATGAACTGGATGGTAATCAAGTTAAAATACTTCTAAAATGGATGGAAGGATTAAGATTCCCGGATGGTATGTCTTCCAATCTTCGTAGATGTGTCGACTATAAAAACAATAAACTTAGCGGGATGAAAAGCCACGACTGTCATGTTATGATAGAAAATTTATTGCTCGTTGCTTTCAAAGAACTGTTTCCCGTAAAGTTTGGACTATTGTAACAGAGCTTAGTTTGTTTTATAAAGAGCTTTGTTCTACTACCTTAAAAATTGATCGTCTACGTAAACTATAGGAAGAAATCCCCATGTTGCTTTGCAAATTGGAAAAAAAATATTTCCTCCAGGTTTTTTCAATGTTATGGAGCATTTACCTATTCATCTTTCATTAAAAGCACGTCTTGGAGGGCCTGTTCAATATAGATGGATGTATCTATTTGAGAGGTATATTAATATTTAGTTAATTAAATTTTGGTTAATTAAATGTATAATTTTTTTTTACAATAATTCTAAATAGGTAACTAATTCATCTAAACAAAAAGTAAGGTAGAAAGCTCGAGTTAAAGGTTCTATTTGCAAATCATACATCGAAGAAGAAGCTTCGTTTATTTTCTCTCATTATTTTAGTGATCATGTGAACATATCATTTTCAAGTACTATGCATAATGATAAAGGCATTGATCAAAATGAATGTCAAGTGGCTTTATCTATTTTTTAAAAACATGGTCGACCTTCTGGTAGATGTGTGGAAGAATGGTTGAATGATAGAGATTATAATGCAGCTCATACATATGTTCTTCTCAATTTCATTGAAGTTGCACCGTTCGTTAGGTAATGAACTTATACATCTATATATACATGTACTGTATCTTTAATCATATGTGTAACATTTGTCCTATAATTGCAGCATTTATGAATCATAGTATCGAAACGGCGATGTCAGCAGAGAATTCACTAGTTGGTTTAGTAATTACATTTTTGATCCAACAAATTGCGTTGTGGATAAAGGATTGAAACATTTGGCAATGGGCCCAAAAAGAAATAGCAAGACATATCCAATATTCTTTGTCAATGGATATAAATTTAGCACTAAAGAATATGGTGCTAAAAATTTTATTGACAATAGCGGTGTATTTGTTAAAGGTAGTGATGATCCAAATGACCATATACATGAATTTTATGGCGTGCTAACCCAGATTCTGCAATTGACATACTTCACACGACCCGCGAAAGAAATATTTTTGTTTAAATGCAACTGGTTTGACAATGTTCAAGGCTCTGGAATCAACGTGCACCCAAAATATAATCTTATAGAAGTAAGATATACTTCCCGTTATTATAAGTACAATCCTTTTGTACTTAACAAACAAGCTCTTCAAGTATATTATGCTCCTTATCTGTAACAACCCAGAAAATCAGAACCAATTTAAAAATTTTATTTTGGCTATTTCAGTTAATTTTGAATAGTTAAAAATATTTTTTAAATAATAACGATTAAAAATTTATTTAAATCGAAGTTAGAACGAATATATTTATTTTAATTTTAAAAAGGAGTTAGAAATAACACGGTAGTTTGAAAAGTCAAATCTGAACTTTGACTGAATGTACAAGATTCAAAATTAAACGGATTTTAGTAAAACCAAAAACATCTAAATCTGTTTATAAATATCTTTCCAACAAATCCGAAAAATTGAAATTTCATAGTGGGAATCAAAAGTTATGGCCAGTTGAATATTCAGAATAGTCGCTATGGAATATAGTATAATTTATAGCCCGTATAAAAGGTCATTTTACAAACGACCTCCATTTTTGATGAAACCACTTTTGTCGGATCCGGAATGTCAAATTATTGCTAATTTTATTTTTCTAGAATTATTGGGATTAATTTGTGAGCGTAGTAAATTAAACTCTGATTTGATAATTTTTGTTGAATTTGATCAACCGTTAAAAAGGCCATTTTTCAAACGGTCTCCAGATTCGATGAAATTAATTTTGTTAGGACCATATCATCAAAACATAGCTAGATTTATTTTTCGGGAATTTTCGGAGTCCGTATATGTCCCTTGTGAATTTAAATATACGATTGAATTAATTTAATAAAGGATTTAAATATTAAATTAAAGAAATCAGGCCAAAGAAAATCGTTTGGGCTGACGTAACCTAGCCCATTGGTTCCGGAACAGGGGAAATTAGGTAGAACCAACTCCTATTGGACTGAAATTTGAGTTGTTATGGATTTACGAGTTTATTTGCAAAATGGGTACTTAAATATTATAAAAATACACCGTACAATATGAAACCCTAATACTGTATTGTACATAGCAGCCGCCTACTCTATTTTAATGGCCATGAACGCTCAAATCTTCCTTCCTCAAATTCTATAAAACCATTCACCAAAAACCTTCACTCCTTTAGACAATATCATAGAGATTCTCCTCCTATACAATTCCATACGGATTGATCCTCCTCAGGTGGCACGAACTTCGAGAACCGATGCCCCAAACCCGACCCGAAAAAACCGCCATCGCCTCCTCTGGTGCTGATCGCACCTAACCGCGTGGGGCCCCCTGCGCGCCAACCCTAGTCCCTCCACCCGCGCAATCCGATCCTCTTCCCGTGCCTTGTACCGCTTGAAGAATTGAACCCTAGATTTGAACAAGAACATACGAGGTGCGACCTAGTTTAGAGTGGAAGAAGAAAGGGTATTTCCCTTTTAATTTCTTTATTTAATTTAATTTAAAATTTTATAAACATAAAGCAAATCATAACTCGCTCATATGAACTCAGAATTGAATGATTTTCGAAGCGTTGCGATCGTAAGCCCGAGATCTGCGTTTCTAGGCTGACTGGAACCAATTCTGAGCTAATCAAATTTTGGCCAAAATTACAGATCTGAACCATTCGGATTCAAACGACAGTGAGAATTCTATTTTATTTTTATTTTTAAATAATTAGAATAATTCATGACTATATTATCATCGATCCGCTTTGAATTCCAACATGTTATGCTACGTGATTTGATCTGTATTCGATGTGTTAATGTAGATCTGTTAGTTTGGGTGATATTGTGCTATAAGTGAATTTGCAATAAAAGTAAATCAAACGTTTTTGTTTCAATTTTTTTGAATCAAAATATTCAACAAAAATGAAGCATCACCTTTATTATATTTTATTGGAATTAAATTTGCAATAATGTATCATACATTTTGCCACTTTGATTGAATTAAAATTTTCAATCAAAATGAAATATTCCCTTTTATACAATTTTGTTGAATCAAAATTTTCAACATAAAAATAAATCATACATTTTGATAATTGATTGAATTAGAATTTCCAATCAAAATAAAATATCACTTTTGTTGTTTGATTGAATTAGAATTTTCAATCAAAATAAATATCACTTTTGTTGTTTAATTGAATTAGAATTTCCAATCAAAATAAATATCACTTTTGTTGTTTGATTTAATTAGAATTTTCAATCAAAATAAATATCACTTTTGTTATTTGATTGAATTAGAATTTTCAATCAAAATAAATATCACTCTTGTTGTTGGATTGAGTTAGAATTTTCAATCAAAATAAAATATATGCTTTTGTTATTTGATTGAGCCAGAATATTCAATCAAAATGAATTATCAAATTTTGTCATTTTGTTGAATTAGACTATTCAACAAAAATGAGATATAAATTTCTACCATTTTATGGAATTAGCAAAGAAAAATAGAAAATATACATGTTTTGAGTAAAATCATGATTTCATTAAAAATTTACATTTTTAATGTCAAGAATAGAAAAATAGAAAATGTACATGTTTTGAATAAAAACATGATTTCATAAAAAATTCCACATTTTAGTGTCAAGAATGAATGTAGTGAAAAAATAAATGTACTTGTTTTAAAATCAAACATGATTTCATTAAAAATATACATTTTTAATGTAATGTTAAAAGTAAGAAAAAATTTACATGTTTTAAAATCAAACATGATTTCAATAAAAATATACTTTTTTATTGTAAAGTTAAAAGTAAGAAAAAATGTACATGTTTTAAAATCAAACATGATTTCATTAAAAATATACATTTTTAATGTAATGTTAAAAGTAAGAAAAAATGTACATGTTTCAAAATCAAACATGATTTCATTAAAAGTTCACATTTTTAATGTACTGTTTAAAATAAGAAAAATGTACATGTGTTTAATAAAAACATGATTTCATTAAAAAGTTCACATTTTTAATGTAATGTTAAAAATAAGAAAAATGTACATGTTTTGAATAAAAACATGATTTCATTAAAAAGTTCACATTTTTAATGTAATGTTAAAAATAAGAAAAATGTACATGTTTTGAATAAAAAACATGATTACTTTGAAATTAACATTTTTAATGTAATGTTATAAAAATAAATAAAAACGAAAAGTGTTCATGTTTTAAAATCAAAAACATGATTACATTAAAAATATACTTTTAATGTAATATTAGAAGTTATTAAAAGAAACATGTTTTAAAATGAAAATATGTTTTACATTAAAAATATATTTTTAATGTAATATTGGAAGTTAGTGAAAAGAAACATGTTTTAAAATGAAAATACGTTTTATATTAAAAAATCACTTTTAATGTAATAGTAGAAATTTAGATAAAGATTCTTGATTTAAAAAGGAATCAAGTTTTACATTAAAAATTTACTTTCTAATGTTATAATAGAAGTTGGACAAACATGCGTGTTTTCAAAATAAAACATGTTTACATTAAAATCTTTTTTTTTGATGAAATTGTTAAAATTACATTTATATTTATATCACATATATTAGAATTTATATGCGTTGTTAAAATTACATTTATATTTACATCGCATATATTAGAATTTATATGCGTTGTTAAAATCACATTTATATTTACTTCGCATATATTAGAATTTATATGCATTGTTAAAATTTACATTTATATTTACATTGCATATATTAGAATTTATATGCATAGTTAAAATCAAATTTATATTTACACCGCATATATTAGAATTTATACACATTGTTAAAATTTACATTTATATTTACATTGCATATATTAGAATTTATATGCATTCTTAAAATCACATTTATTTTTACATCGCATATATTAGAATTTATATGCGATGTTAAAATTACATTTATATTACATTGCATATACCCGAACTTATATGCATTGTTAAACTACATTTTTGTTTGCAATGCATATATTAGAATGGATATGCATAGTAAAATGACATTTACATTTACATTTACATTTCATATATTAGGATCTATATGCAAAGTTAACCTATCATTGATTCAATTTTCATGTAAATGAAATGTATTTTGTTTGACAACACGTAGATATGATATGCCAACAAAAACATTCTTTTATTTGGCATATTAAAAACGTTAGTGGAATCGTCGAATGGTTTATATTTATATATACTTTGTATATAAATATGATTAAAATTAAACGAATCACGCGCGGTAGTTTTAGTTTCGGAATCATAACTTTAAATGATTATATCGAAAGATCCGACCATCGGATTTTTCCCAAAACTGGAACCGTCAGGGCCGCTTTGGGAAGGTCTTTCCATTGATATAAAATTTGTTAAATTCCAATGGTTAGATTTCGAGATAAGTGTAAATCAAATTTTGATAAAAACAGCGCCAGGACCGCTTAATGTCCCGAAGCATCGTTAAATTAATTTAGTTATTTTTATATAATTAAAAACAGCGATAAATCGTCATTAAATACTATTAACGATATGAAATGGTTTTAAACTATATATATGCGAGGATCATTTGAAAAGACCGAGTCCAATCTCATTTCAAATGAATATATGACGATCTAAATCGAAGATATTGAAGACGGCGACAGAAGAGCGGCGATCTTCACAACGAATGGATAACTACTGATGCCCGACATTGGTTAGCTCCCAGTAATGGGTTAAAGTGGTAGTTGTCCGGACGTACTTGTTGATTGTCCGGATATGCGAGCACCTCTCTTCCGTATTGGACATACGCGACGAGGAATAAGATGAGTCCGGTTTCGTTCAGACCCAGAATGGTCTTGTAAATGGATGTGTGTCCGACATTGGATTTCATTTCATGTAAATTGATTTCTATTTAATATATATATATATGTTGGTGGCGGAGATTTATTCGCTTACTTAACACCCTTCTCTGAGCTCAGAGGTTATATATTGATAGTTATCAATTGCATGGTGTGAATTGTCAATGTGAATGCCAAGATGCAATTGATCGAGCTTTTTGTCGAAAAGCAGAGTCTTGTGGATGATGATCAAAGCATAGCCTATTTCGGCATAGCTTTGTGTATAACGTTACCTCACGAGCCTCACACCCTGGTAGGAGTCGACAAGGGAACACATGGAGTGCACACGTTTCTTTTAAGCTAGAAGTGGCATCAGGGTTTTGCAAGCCCTGACATTTTACTTATGAGGTTGATGGAATGAGGCTCCTCGGATTTATTGGTCGATTGTGACTGTATTATAGGTCCAATAGGATCGGGAAGCGTGTGTTCAGGCATAACTAATCCACTAAGGTAAATTTATGGATCGGCCCTGCACTATCCAAGGGTTCACTGCAGGGGACCCTGAGACATTGCTAGGGTGTCTCGAATTGGTTAGGAGATCGTCCCTAGCCTTGACTCATGATGGAAATCCAATCTCCAATATGACAATATGATTTTGATTGTAGACCTATATATGGCGACATAGTATATGGTAGCTATGCCGTCTAGAATTGATACATTTACTTTGAAGTATTTTTTAAAACATATTAGACACTAATAATAATATTAAAAATATTATTTTCTACGTATCAAGCATTTTTGATCATTATAAGGTAAAACTCTATCCCCCAGTTTGCGTTCCATTGTGTGATGGCACTTGAGTCTTATGATGATTTCATTTTCTAAAAAGCATTGCGTTGATTTTTTTTGAAATAAAATTTATTAAAATATATGAACTGGCAATCCAATGGAGTAAAGCTGTTCCGCGTTAGTGGCGTGGTCCTATGATTAGACATATTGTTAGTTAAGAAAGATTTCTCATACCAGTCCTATGACTGACTCGTAATTTGTTTCACTTTGCGAACTCGGGTGCCCTCTTTCCACACGGGTAACCAAATGACATGTTTAGGTATGGACACATTCTGGGCTGGAGCTTGCTTAAGGAAGAAGATGAAGAACACTTTCCTTTTTATCTTTTTATTGCTACTTGAGACATTTGGACATTATTGATCCTTGATGTATTAGATGGAGTTGAAACTTATTTCTCTTTTTGTTGAGACTTCTATTTGCTAAGTGTATCCTGTAACTGTGTACTCTGATGTCTGTGATGTTATATTGTGATGACATTCTTATTTCCGCTGCAATATTTTATGTGTTATGCTGTTATCTGAGATCTGTTATTGCTGTAATTATGTTATGCTCCTATGATTATCCGTACTTTCATACTATGGATGTTTGGGATCGTCACAGTTGGTACCAGAGCTAAAGGTTAACCCTAGCTTCGGAGTATAACATTTTTAGAACATTCGTCTAGATAGAATCAGTAGTATTCTAAGACGAGTAGCTCATTAGAGATAGGATTAGTAATGTCCTAGAATGAGCACAACATAATAGCACATATTAATCAGTCATTACATCATTATCATCTTATCATATGTCTCTACTTTTAACCTTTCCTTTTCTTTAAAATTATCATTTCTCTTTGTTTGACTCTTTCCTTGATGGTACAGAATTAACTAAGAAATGAGCACTAGATCACGAGCTAGAGCCCGAGGTAGAGGTGGGGCTAGAGGGCCAGCTAGAGATGAGACCCCCGCGGACCACGGACAGCCCACTCCCGAGGCTGTGACACCGCCTCCACCTCCGCAGCCGTTTGACTTGGACAAAATGTCCAACAAATTCAGAAATCTAGTGGGCGTATTTTTTACCAGGCGAGAGACTGTGATTGAGGCACAGGCATGGCAAAAGAACTGTGAGAAAATCTTTGAAGGCTTGGAATTGGAAGATCAACGCAAGCGCTTTTTGGCAACATGGCTATTGAAAGACCAATCTGAAATTTGGTGGGATACAGTCAAAATTGGCAATAATGTGGCCAACATGTCATGGGCCAGATTCAAAGAACTCTTCAACGATAAGTATATCCCTCCACAGGAAGTAGAGCGACTCCATGATCAATTCGTCAATTTGCAGCAGGGAGAAATGACTATTTCAGAATATGTGCGAAAGTTCGAGGAACTCTCACGCTATGCCCTAGAGCTAGTTCAGGAACCAGTGCAGAAGAACAAGAGATTTATCAATGGCCTCTCCAAGAAATACCTGATCATGGTCACTACTCACATCAGGCTCCCCTTTAATGAAGTGATCGAGATGGCTTGCTGTTATGAGGATAATGACATAAATGCACAGCAGGAGCGTGAGAAGAATCAGAGTAATAATAAAAGAAAGCAAGCTGACAGGAAAACAGAGGCGAGTAGCTCTTTAGCCGCCAAGCCCTAGGGGAAAAAGAAAAGAGACAAATCCAAGGTGAAATGCTTCAATTGCCAGAAGATGGGGCACTTCGACTACGAATGCCGAGCTCCCAAGAGGCCAAGGAGAAATGAGTCTGGGCCTAGTTAAAGCTCTCAGGATATTATAATTGTCACTAGAAGGGGCACATCAAGCCAAACTTCCCGTTGCTGAAGAATTCTCAGGTGGTACATGTCTATGATGGAGTAGCTACACCGGCTTCTTCCGAGGGAGCAGGTAACCTAATGTTTTAGGAGGTACTCTTAACATTAAGAACATTCCTATAGTAGTTTTGTTTGACACTGGTGCATCAAGAAGTTTCATCTCTAGTGACACGATTAAAAAGCTAAAATTGAGACCAAGAAAACTTATAAAACCGATTAGAGCCCATAGTACGATAGGAGGTTCAGTTATTCTCAACCAGTATTGTAGAGTGCCTGTTTCTTATTCCTATTTCCAATTTCCATTTAATTTGTTCATCATGAATTTCTTCGGGTATGATATCATACTTAGAAACAAAGTATGAGGCTGAGATACTATGCGCTGAAAGAGTAGTCAGAATTAAAACCAAATTTGGAAATATTATGGCTATACCATGCCATGGCTCAGCCACAGATAGGAAAGAATTTTGGTCTTCTATAGAAGTCACTCTTGCTTCTATTGAGGATATTCTCGTCATCAGGGATTATGCGGATGTGTTTGAAGAAGTTGTCAGCTTACCTCCGCGCAGAGAAATCGACTTTAGGATTGACTTGGTTCCTAATGCAAGGCCCATTGTGCATCCTATTCGGAGAATGACACTGAAAGAAAAAGAGGAGTTGAGCAATCAAACTAAACATCTTTTGTGGAAGGGTCTGATTAGGCCTAGCTTCTCGAATTGGGATGCAGCAGTGGTGTTTGTTCCAAAGTCAGACGGTACTCTCAGACTGTGTGTGGACTATCGTGACCTCAATAAGCAAATGCTGAAAAATAAATACCCACTGCCATGTATTGATGATCTGTTGGACCGCTTGAATGGAGCACGAGTATTCTGTAGGATGGACCTAGCTACAGGTTTCCATCAACTGCGCATTGCCGAAGAATGTGCGCCTTTGACAGCTTTCAGAGGACCAGACTTATTTTATGAATGGCTATTGATGCCCTTCGGCTTATGCAACACTCCAGCATACTTTGTTGATCCGATGAACAGAGTATTTCGAAATATTTTAAATAAATTCGTGCTGGTTTTCATCGACGACATCCTGATCTTTTCTAAATCCATTACTGAGCATGAAAAGCATTTGAAAGAAGTCTTGGAGATTTTGCGAAGAAATGTGTTGAAAGCCAAATTCTCCAAATGCATATTCTGGCAAGTAGAGGTAAAATTCCTCGGCCATGTTGTATCAAAGGAAGGCATTTCAGTAGATCCAGGAAAGATCTCAGCCATCCAAGATTTGAAGCAGCCTAGCACTCCTATAGAAGTCTGAAGTTTCTTAGGACTGGCTGGCTATTATCGGAAATTCATTAAGGATTTTTCAAAATTATCTTATCCATTGATGAAGCTGACTAAAAAGCATACAAAGTTCATTTGGATACCCGAATGTGAGGCAACTTTCCAAGAGCTGAAACGGAGGTTGACCACTGCTCCTGTGTTGACCATTATTGATGGCAATCAGGATTTAAAAGTCTGGACAGATGCTTCCATTGAAGGTTATTCCTAAACAAACACGTCAGAGATGACATTCTTTAATGTCAAATCTTATTTTAACATGTTATCCTTTTTAACTGTTTAAGGTATTGGTGCGGTGCTAATGCAAAGGGACAAAGTAGTCGCATATGCTAGCCATTAGTTGAAACCGCATGAGAAGAAATACCCCACTCATGATCTTGAGTTGATGGCCATTGTATTTTCTCTAAAGATATGGAGGCACTATCTCTTGGGTGAGAAATTCGAGCTGTATACTAATCACAAATCCTTAAAGTATCTGTTCACCCAAAGAGATTTGAACTTGAGGTAGCAACGTTGGGTTGAATTTCTTGCGGCCTATGACCTGGACATCTTATATACACTAGGGAAAGCCAATGTAGTAGCCGATGCACTCAGCGGGAAGAATACAGCCAGCACCAATCTTATCCTCGCCAATCTCATTATTACACCTTCCTTGATTGATAAGATCTCTGATCTTCAAAAGAATGATGAACTTATTTAGAGGATCAACAAAAGAGTTAGGGAAGGCGAGCCCACGAGTTTCCAGATTGACGACAAAGGTGTTCTGAGGCTATTAGGCCGAATTTGTGTTCCGAACCTTCCTGAGCTTAGAAAGGAAGTAATGTGTGAATGTCACAAATCTAAACTTAGTATTCATCCAGGGGTGAACAAGATGTATCATAACCTCTAACGCACATTTTGGTGGATATCTATGAAGAGAGATATTTCTATATATGTTGCTAGATGTCCCACCTGCCAGTAAGTCAAAAGCGATCAGCAGAAGCTAGCAGGGTTGTTGCAACCGCTAGAGGTTCCAGGTTGGAAGTGGGCCAAATTTCTATGGCTTTATTGATGGCTTTCCCTGAACTAGAAAAGGCAATGACAACATATGGGTGATTGTAGACCGCTTCACATAGACTGCCCATTTTATCCCTGTCAAATCTAATAGAACAACTCGAAGTTTGGCATAACTTTATTTCAGAGAGATTGTCAAACTACATGGAGTTCCCAGTAGCATCGTTAATGATCGCGATCCGATATTTGCTAGCAAATTCTGGGAAGCTTTCCAAGAAGACCTTAGGACCAAGTTGAATATGAGCACCGCTTATCATCCTCAGACAGATGGCCAGACTGAGAGGATGAACCGCATATTGGAAGACCTGTTGCGAGCATGCATTCTTGATTTTGGGGGGTCATGGGAAGATCATTCGCACTTGGTTGAATTCTCCTATAATAACAGCTACCAAGCAAGCTTGCAGATGTCGCCATTTGAAGCATTATATGGCAGGCCATGCAGATCTCCCACATGTTGGATGGAACCCGACAATTGATTAGTATTGTGTCCTGACATGATTTGTGAAGCATTAGATAAAGTTGATTTTATTAAGAAGCGAATACTGGCTGCTCAAAGCCGACAGAAGAGCTATGTAGGCTCACGAAGAAGGGATTTAGAATTCTCTGTTGGTGATCTTGTATACTTGAGGGCTTCCCCATTGAGAGGTGTAATTCAATTTGGGAAGACTGGGAAATTGGCGCCGAGATTCATTGGTCCATTCCCTATTCTCGAAAGGATTAGAACTCTCGTTTATAGGTTGTAGTTGCCTGACTGGTTGCCAGGGGTTCACGATGTATTCCATGTGTCTTAACTCCGGAAGCATGTTCATGATCCAGACTTAGTTGTGGAAGAAGCGACACAACAAGGTTTGGAGATTACCCCAAGCTTAGCAGTAAGGATGGAGCCAGTGAAAATTGTTGGCGAAGAAACTCGAGTTCTGAGGAACAAGAGGATCCACCTAGTCAAAGTGCAGTGGAGTGGGGATCTTAGAGACTGTACATGGGAGACTGAGGATAACATCAAACAGGCTTATCCCAAGTGCAGAGTGGACATCTCCGAGTGACTCTTGTGTCGAGGTACATTTACAATACCTTGCATTTTCCGTTTTGTTTCCTACTTTACTATTGTTTCCTTTCCGGAGATGAAAAGCTTTTAAGTGGGGGGGAAAACTTGGGAAATCAGAACCAATTTAAAATTTTATATTGGCTATTTCAGTGAATTTTGAATAGTTAAAATAATTTATTTTAAATAATAACGATTAAAAATTTATTTAAATCGAAGTTAGAATGAATATATTTATTTTAATTTTAAAAAGGAATTAGAAATAGCATGGTAATTTGAAAAGTCAAATCTGAACTTTGACTGAATGTACAGGATTCAAAATTAAACGGATTTTAGTGAAACCAAAAATATCTAAATCTGTTTAAAAATATCTTTCCAACGAATCCGAAAAATTGAAATTTCATAGTGGGAATCAAAAGTTTTGGCCAGTTGAATATTCAGAATAGTCGCTACGGAATATAGTAATTTATAGCCCGTATAAAAGGCCATTTTACTAACGACCTCCGTTTTGGATGAAGCAACTTTATTGGATCCAGAATGTCAAATTATTGCTGAATTTAATTTTGCATAATTTTTGGGATTAGTTTGTGTGCGTAGTAAATTAAACTCTGATTTGATAATTTCTGTTGAATTTGATCGACGGTTAAAAAGGCCATTTTTCAAACTGTCTCCAAATTCGACGAAATTAATTTTGTTTGGATTGTATCGTGAAAACATAGCTAGATTTATTTTTCGGTAATTTTCGAAGTCCGTATGTAGCCCCATGAATTTAAATATACGATCGAATTAATTTAATAAAGGATTTAAATTTTAAATTAAAGAAATCAAACAAAAAACAATCATTTGGGCGGATGGGACCTAGCCCATTGGTTCCGGAACAGGGGCAATTAGGTATAAACAACTCCTGTTGGACTGAAATTGGATTTATTATGGATTTATGATTTTATTTGCAAAATGGGTAATTAAATATTATAAAAATACACTGTACAATACGAAACCCTAATACCGTATAGTACATAGCCGCCGCCTACTCCATTTTAATGGCCATGATCGCTCAACTCTTCCCTCCTCAAATTCTCTAAATCCATTCACCAAAAACCTTCACTCCTTTAGACAATATCGTAGAGATTCTCCTCCTCTACAATTCCATACGGATTGATCCTCCTCAGGTGGCACGAACTTCGAGAACCGACGCCCCAACTTGACCCGAACAAACCGCCATCGCCTCCTCTGGTGCCAATCGCACCTAACTGCGTGGCCCCCCCTGCGTGCACCACCCTAGCCCCTCCATGTCGCGCAATCTGATCCTCCTCTCGTGCCTTGTACCGCTTGTAGAATTGAACCCTAGATTTGAACGAGAACATACGAGGTGCGACCTAGTTTACAGTGAAAGAAGAAAGGGTATTTCCCTTTTAATTTCTTTATTTAATTTAATTTAAAATTGTGTAAACATAAAATAAATCATAACTCGCTCATATGAAATCAAAACTGAACGATTTTCGAAGTGTTGCGATGGTAAGCCCGATATCTGCGTTTCTAGACTGATTGGAACCAAATCTGATTTGATCAAATTTTGGCCAAAATTGCTGATCTGAACCATTCGGATTCAAACGACAGTGAGAATTCTATTTTTTTTATTTTTAAATAATTATAATAAATCATCATTGTATTATCATCGACCCGCTGTGAATTTCTACATGCTATGCTACGTGATTTGATCTGTATTTGATGTGTTAATGTAGATCTGTTAGTTTGGGTGATATTGTGCTATAAGTGAATTTGCAATAAAAGTAAATCAAACATTTTTGTTGTTATTTTGTTGAATCAAAATATTCAACAAAAATGAAGCATCACTTTAATTATATTTTATTGGAATTAAATTTGCAATAATGTATCATACATTTTTCCACTTTGATTGAATTTGAATTTTCAATCAAAATGAAATATTCCTTTTTATACAATTTTTTTGAATCAAATTTTTCAACAAAAGAATAAATCATACATTTTGATAATTGATTGAATTAGAATTTCGAATCAAAATAAAATATCACTTTTGTTGTTTGATTGATTTAGAATTTTCAATCAAAATAAATATCACTTTTTTTGTTTGATTGAATTAGAATTTTCAATCAAAATAAATATCACTTCTGTTGTTTGATAGAATTAGAATTTTCAATCAAAATAATATTACTTTTGTTGTTGGATTGAATTAGAATTGTCAATCAAAATAAAATATATATACTTTTGTTATTTGATTGAGCCAGAATATTCAATCAAAATGAAATATTAAATTTTGTCATTTTGTTGAATTAGACTATTCAATAAAAATGAAATATAAATTTCTATCATTTTATGGAATTAGCATAGACAAATAGAAAATATACATGTTTTGAGTAAAAGCATGATTTCATTAAAAATTTACATTTTTAATGTCAAGAATAGAAAAATAGAAAATGTACATGTTTTGAATAAAAACATGATCATAAAAAATTCCATATTTTAGTGTCAAGAATGAAAGTAGTGAAAAAAAATGTGCATGTTTTAAAATCAAACATGATTTCATTAAAAATATACATTTTTAATGTAATGTTAAAGGTAATAAAAAATGTACATGTTTTAAAATTAAACATGATTTAATTAAAAATATACATTTTTAATGTAATGTTAAAAGTAAGAAAAAATGCATATGTTTTAAAATCAAACATGATTTCATTAAAAATATACATTTTTAATGTAATGTTAAAAGTAAGAAAAAATGTACATGTTTCAAAATCAAACATGATTTCATTAAAGTTCACATTTTTAATGTAATGTTAAAAATAAGAAAAATGTACATGTATTGAATAAAAACATGATTTCATTAAAAAAATCACATTTCTAATGTAATGTTAAACGTAAGAAATATGTACATGTTTTGAATAAAAACATGATTTCATTAAAAAAGTTCACATTTTTAATGTAATGTTAAAAATAAGAAAAATGTACATGTTTTGAATAAAAATCATGATTACTTTGAAATTAACATTTTTAATGTAATGATATAACAAAAATATGTGTTCATGTTTTAAAATCAAAAATATGATTACATTAAAAATATACTTTTAATGTAATATTAGAAGTTGGAGAAAAGAAACATGTTTTCAAATGAAAATATGTTTTACATTAAAAATATACTTTTAATGTAATATCAGAAGTTAGTGAAAAGAAACATGTATTAAAATGAAAATATGTTTTACATTAAAAATTCACTTTTAATGTAATAGCAGAAATTTAGATAAAGATTCATATTTTAAAAAGAAAACATGTTTTACATTAAAAATTTACTTTTTAATGTTATAATAGACGTTGGACAAACATGCATGTTATCAAATTAAAACATGTTTACATTGAAAACTTTGTTTTTAACGAAATTGTTAAAATTACATTTATATTTACATCGCATATATTAGAATTTATATGCATTGTTAAAATTATATTTATATTTACATCGCATATATTAGAATTTATACGTGTGGTTAAAATCACATTTATATTTACATCGCATATATTAGAATTTATATGCGTTGTTGAAATTTACATTTATATTTGCATTGCATATATTAGAATTTATATGCATTGTTAAAATCACATTTATATTTACATCGCATATATTAGAATTTATATGCGTTTTTAAAATTTACATTTATGTTTACATTGCATATATTAGAATTTATATGCGTTGCTAAAATCACATTTATATTTACATCGCATATATTAGAATTTATATGCGTTGTTAAAATTACATTTATATTTACATTGCATATATTAGAACTTATATGCATTATTAAACTACATTTTTATTTGCAATGCATATATTAGAATTGATATGCATAGTAAAACGAATTTATATTTATATTGCATATATTAGGATTTATATGCAAAGTAAACCTGTCATTGTTTCAATTTTCATGTAAATGAAATGTATTTTGTTTGACAATACGTAGATATGATATGCCAACAAAAACATTCTTTTATTTGGCATATTAAAAACGTTAGTGGAATCGTCGAATGGTTTATATTTATATATACATTATATATAAATATAATTAAAATTAAACGAATCACGCGCGGTAGTTTGAGTTTCGGAATCGTAACTTTAAATGATTATATCGAAAGATCCGACCATCAGATTTTCCCAAAATTGGAACTGTTAGGACCGCTCTGGAAGATCTTTCCATCGATGTAAACTTTGTTATAATCTAACGGTTAGATTTCGAGATAAGTGTAAATCAAATTTTGATAAAAACAGCGCTAGGGCCTCCTATTGACTCGAAGCGTCGTTAAATTAATTTAGCTATTTTTATATAATTAAAAATAGCGATAAATCATTATTAAATACTATTAACGATATGATATGCTTTTAAACTATATATATGCGAGGATCATTTGAAAAGACCGAGTTCAATCTCATTTCAAATGATTATACGACGATTTAAATCGAAGATATTGGAGACAAAGATTGAAGACCGGCGATCTTCACATTGAAAGGATAACTACTGATGCCTGACATTGGTTAACTCCCAGTAAAGGGTTAAAATGGTAGTTGTTCGGACGTACTTATTGATTGTCCAGATATGCGAGCACCTCTCTTCCGTATTGGACATACGGGACGAGGAATAAGGTGACTCCGGTTTTGTTCAGACCCAGAACGGACTTGTAAATGGATGTTTGTCCGACATTGGATTTCATTCCATGTAAATTGATTTCTATTTAATATATATATCTGTTGGTGGCAGAGAATTTATTCTCTTGCTTAACACCCTTCTCTGAGACGTATGAGCTCAGAGGTAATATATTTGAAACACTCCACCTCCGTTAGGGTCACTCTCAAAGGGAATGCCCTAATTTTGGTGGAGGTTTATAAGTATAAGTCACAGATATACAAGACAGATATAAGAACACATATTTTTGAACAGCGGAAAACAACAACTTTTATTTCATTAAAATACGTGTTACACCAACCATACCATAATTGTCTTACAATACTTCCAAAAACGTAACATCTTCATAACTGTCTTTATTACATTATTTAAAGAAGCATAAAGAAAACATAAATAAACTGCAAAAGTCCCATAGTTGCTGTCCAAAGCCATAGTCCAAAACGAAAAGATCCAAGCAATACATTCTTTCTCTTCAAGCTGGATATGAAGGCTGGTCAAGCTGCGGTATTCATTCCTGTGGACCTGGGGGGGGGGGGGGAGGGGGGAAACGGAAGAAAAGAAGACGAAAGAAAAGTAGAGTCAGACATAAAGCCTGAGTAAGTCTAGGACTATCCAGTCTATGAATAAAGAACTGGGTATGATAAGTATAAACTAGAAATGGGAAAGCACCATAAACTTAGTTAAGTTGTCTAGGGTCGAATATACTATCGTACCCCATATTAATCTCTGTACCCATATAAACTAGTTCCCAACGGGCACCCCATAATCAGGGTGAAGTGATCCATTTTATGATGATCGGCTCCTACTCGCATAGTTACATGTGTCTTACGGCCCCCGATGTTGTAGTTTCCTATGCTGGTCCCACCATGGGGTGTATCAAGTCCCATGGTGGCGGCCCGACATAATCCTAGAATGCACAGGTATGCTACTGGTGCCCAGTGCCTTATTTTTCTGCGCTGGAGTGTGTGCACGCCCGCACCCCGTTAGAACCTACACTGCTGCACCACCGCCGTCGATTTGACCTCTTACAGTCAGCCCAGTAATCGTGCCCCACCCTGCCTAGTTTCAGGGTATCCTGATACACCTTATAGGGTTACTGCTGAAAAGGGTCCCCCGCTACTAAGTTTTCTATTTCTAGCCAACATGCTAAGTTGGTTAAGTGTTTTATAAACCTAACCCCCCAATCAGTCTGTTTAGTTTAGCATGTTCCATTTTGATTAAGTATTAATATAATTTACTTAATCCTATCAGCCTGACTCAGCCTTAATTGTCTTATTAAAGCCTTGACCTCTCACATTAGACAGGTATTGTTGTGGCTGCCTGTTGCCGGTTGGGTCCGGGCAGTCTTACGCCACAACTCAGTCTAACCTCGGGTCCTTATTGGGCTCCGTGTTTAACCACCCACATTGGATAGGTATTGTTGTGACTACTGGATAGCCGGGCGGTTCCGGGCAGGTTTACATCACAACTCAATCCAACCTCGGGTTAAACACATCGTATTTTTCTACATTTACATATTTTGTCTCTTTTCTTTTTATATGTAAATATTTGCGGCCCATTATTCAAATTCATCTTTATTGATTAAGATTTATTTATGCCACTTAATTGTTTTTCAAGGTTGTTGGCATGCGTCAAACATGCCAACACATATGTTCTACATTTTAGCCCAAACGTCATTACCCCCGTTTTATACGTTCGCTTCAATGTAAGGTGCGTTGGGTTTAACACTTAAACCCAATTTAGCCATATGAAAAGGGGAGGCTTATAACATGGTGTTTATAAGGTAACATAGAAAGGGGAGTGTGAACGCATGAACTTGCAACATAACGATTCAATTAACATAAGGTAGGCACATGTGAACTTGCAATTTTAACAACATATAATATAAGCAATACTTAAGCATGAATCATTCTATTCACATAATCATGGTATAAACAAAACATGAACCATTCTATTCTTGTAGTCATGGCATAAATAATACTTAAACATGAACCATTCTAATCATATAATTATGGCATAATCATAATTGAACATGAGTCCTTCTATTCATATAGTCATGGCATAAACATAATTGAACATGAATTCTACTATTCATATAATCATGGTTTTTATCCTATCTATGTAACTTGTAAGTGGAATGTAATTCTAGTGTAATTCTAATGTAACTTATGTGTCAAATATATTATCATATGATTATGATAACAACATAAGCCTAAAAACATGTTTTTCAATTGGGCATAATAACGAACATAGTTTAGTCATGTTCATAAAATTAATGCAAACTTACAAAGATGCTTGCTTTTTTCACTATCGCAAAATCATGATTTTTATACTTGAACTATGATGCCACTTCCAACATAACCTTCATATGAATCATAATATTTAAGTGGATCAAATTACACTAAAGATGACCATAGAATTATACATCATGTTGGCATAACAATGAATCATATACTTGCATGAATCTCAAATAAACTATTACAACATATAGTTGTTACTTTTAACATGAATCATATACTTACAATTATCCAATGAGTGTTGTAAATAACTACCACAAACATGTAGTTTTCAATATGAATCATATGCTTGCATGAATCCCAATTAAAATTCCACAACATTGGTTGTCAACATAAATCATATACTTGTATGAATCCAATCGTACACCATAGTATTTCCAAATCGTTTAGAATCAAAATAACATACAAATATGGATTATTATCGCCACAATTCCATTTCGCAAATCACATGCTTGCAAATATCCAATCGTATACCACAATATTCCCAAATCGTTTAGCATCAAAGCAACATACAAATATAGATTATTATCGCCACAATTCCATTTCTTTCTTTACACAAATCAAAACAATTATTTAATTCATATCGGAATAGCACTCTACTTACAACGTATGACGAATCTTCAATTCAGGAATCTGAATTCTGAATTTGGAGATGCTATCCTTTGTTGTAGGCGTTGCTTTGATTTGATTAACGTTGCTTTAAGCTTTGAATTATCTCCTAGTTGTCTCTCTATTTCTGACGGCTATCCTCAGTCTCTCCTCAGCAGCATGACGGTCTCATCTCCATTTTAGTTTATGTGAATTAGGGTTAGTCTTAGGTCCTTTTTATAGAGTTTGTGAGTTGATTTAGACCATCGATGAAGCTTGGTTCAATAATAACCTTTCGTTTGAAGGAGAGACCAACCAGGAGCTGACACCTAGCCCTAGTGACAAGGCAAGGCTCAGAAAATCGACCAAACACAGACCTGGCCAGCCAGGACTTGACCAGACCTGACCAGCAGGTCATTTTTGACCTGGGCGCACTTGGCAGGTGCGCCAGGTCAAAAATGTACTGGCGCACTTCCCAAGTGCGCCAGTTCATTTTTGTTCTGGCGCACTTCCCAAGTGCGCCAGTGTATTCTGACCCGTTTTCTGGTTTTTCGCCCAACTTCATTCGTCCATATCTTCTTCATACGATATCCGTTTTACGCAAACTCTGACTCTATCTCAAGCAGAATTCCGAGACGAATGCAATGGCGTATCCCGTTTCCCTTAATTCTCTGATTTGAAATTAGTTATACTTTAATTTGTGAATTTCACGGTTATAGAATACACGGGGTGTTACATTCTCCCCCACTTAAGAAGGATTTCGTCCCCGAAATCTTCAAGTTCAGGAAGAATGTACATCCTAACATCCAAACATCCATCTACTCATCCATCAAACATGAGCATCCATTGTCCATAAAAGACTTCTAATGCTTCATGATCATATGCGAAGGGTGTGTGTACATGTACTTATCTAATGCAAAATCAGGCGGTCTACTGATTCAGTTGACCTCCTTAATGCGAATTATGTAAGTGCTATGAATCCATTATGTATGCAAATCCTCCTATTCATGATTCTACATGAGTGCACAATCATTCATACAAATGCAACATCCATATGACAACATATTAAACTTCAACCATATACGAATGCAAACATATATGCATATGCAATATGAAGTGATTGAGCCGATCTAAAACCTAGATTGTGTGTGTATATGCAACCACGAGCAACCACTAGCAATCACTTGCAACCACTTGCAATCATCATCCATAACATGTTTCAATTACATGTTTTCATCCAAAGGGTTTCTACCTAAAAGATAAGGTCGAGGAGATATACCTAAAAAGATAGATAAAAGCGCAACTTAAGGAAAAAAGAAAGATCAAGGATGTACCCTCGAAAAGAAAAGGGTAGGCAGCGCGTATTCTAGCTTCAGTTTCCCAAGTTGCGTCTCCCTCGGCGTCGCTCCACTGAACTTTGACGAGCTTGACTTCGCAGTTGCGTAGCTTCTTCACTTCCGTTCCTAATATGCGGGTTGGAACTTTCCTCACGGTTGCTTCGCGTTCCACTTCAGCTTCTTCTAGGATATTTGGCTCTACCACTTTAGCAGACTCATGTAGACATTTTCGGAGATGTGAAACATGAAAAACGTTGTGAAATCCGGCCAGCTTTTCGGGTAGCTCTAATCTATAGGCCATTTTCCCAATTTTCTCGATGATAGGGAATGACCCTACGAACCTTGGTGCTAGCTTTCCTGTGGTTCCAAAACGAACAACGTTCCTTAGCGGAGATACCTTAAGAAAAACTCTATCCCCAACCTCAAATTCAAGGTCGGTTCTCCTCTTGTCGGCGTAGGACTTTTGTCTGTCTTGGGCCGTCTTCATCCTTCTTCGTATTAAGTCTACTTTCTCTGAAATTTCTCGGATCATATCTAGTCCAAGTATGAGCTTATTAGTAGACTCCCACCAACAAGTGGGTGATCGACACGGTCTTCCATATAAAGCTTCGAAGGGCGCCATTCCGATAGTTGCTTGATAGCTGTTGTTGTAGGCAAATTCCACCAAAGGAAGATGGTCCTCCCACGTCCCTCCGAAGTCAAGGATGCACATTCTTAAAAGGTCCTCCAAAACTCTGTTCACTCTTCTGTTTGGCCGTCGGTTTGGGGATGATAGGCTGTGCTCAAGCATAACTGTGTTCCTACTGCTTCTTGCAGACTCCGCCAAAACTCACTGGTGAAGATAGGGTCTCGGTCGCTAACGATGCTGGATGGTATTCCATGGAGTCGAACGATTTCCTTGAGGTAAAGAGATGCTAGGGATGAGGCAGTTCTTTTACTTTTGACAGGTAAAAAGTGGGCGCTTTTAGTAAGCCTATCCACTATTACCCATATGCTAGTGTTGCCTCTCCTAGACCTAGGTAGCCCATCAACGAAGTCCATTGAGATGCTATCCCACTTCCACTGTGGGACCTCTAGAGGATGTAGCAGACCGCCAGGCTTTTTCTGTTCCGCCTTAACCTGTTGGCACACCATACACTTAGAAACGAAATCTGCTGCGTCCCTCTTCATGCCGTTCCAAAAGAAAGTTCTTTTTATATCTTTGTACATTTTATCTCCGCCTGGGTGTATCGTCATATTGGAGTGATGTGCTTCCTCGAGAACCTTCTTTACTAAATCCCTTGTTTGTGGGATGCATAGTCTTCCGTCTCGCCTTAGCCAACCCTTATCATCGATGAAGTATCTGTTGAGGTGACTCGAAGTCTCACCCCTTATTAGCCTATCAATCGTTTCCACAAGCTGAGGGTCTTCGCGTTGTGCTGTCCCTATCGAGTCCACTAAAGTCGGGCGTACCTCGAGAGATGCTAGCAAGCCTGGTACAAAATCGGAGGAAGGCCTAAAGTCGAAGCTGGCTATAAACTCTAGGCTTTGTCTTTCAACAAACAGTGGGCTTAGGGTCAGTTTCTTTCGGCTCAACGCGTCTGCCACTACGTTGCCTTTGCCCGGAGTATAGGAGATCTCGAAATCATACGAGGCAAGAAACTCCATCCATCTCTGTTGCCTCAAGTTAAGATCTTTCTGCGAGAAAAGATATTTCAACGATTTATGGTCAGTGTAAAGTTCGAACTTCTCACCTAGGAGATAGTGTCGCCAAGACTTGAGTGCAAAGACGATGGCAGCTAACTCAAGATCGTGGGTCGGGTAGTTCTTTTCGTGCACTTTCAATTGTCTCCTGCCATAAGCTACTACTCTTCCTTCTTGCATTAAGACGGCGCCTAACCCTGTCCCACATGCATCTGTATAAACGGGGAACATCTTGCTTCCATCTGGCAACGTCAAAACTGGGGCTGTTGTAAGAGCCCTTTTCAGTCGCTGGAAAGCAAACTCACAATCCAAGTCCCAATTGAACACTAGATTCTTCTTGGTCAACTTTGTGAGCGGAGTTGAGATTTTCGCAAAATCCCTTATGAACTTTCGATAGAAACCTGCTAGTCCTAGAAAACTTCGGACCTCAGTTGCATTCCTTGGTGTCTTCCAATCCTGTACCGCCACTACCTTAGCAGGGTCCACTGCTAACCCTTGTTTGGATACTATGTGCCCAAGGAACCTCACTTCTTCTCTCCAAAAGTGGCATTTGGAGAATTTGGCTTTTAGTTGATGGACTCGCAGAGTTTCCATGATTGCCCTTAAGTGCTGAGCATGTTCCTCTTCACTCTTTGAGAAGATAAGGATATCGTCTACGAAGACCACTACGAACTTATTGAGGAAATCTCTGAATACCCTACTCATCAGGTCCACGAAGTAAGCAGGTGCATTTGTTAAGCCGAAAGGCATGACAAGCCATTCAAAGAAGTCGTCTGGGGTTCTGAATGCCGTTTTATCGATACTATCTTCAGCCACCCTTAGCTGATGAAAACCGGTCGCTAAATCGAGTTGGGAGAAAACAGACGCTCCTACAAGCTGATCAAACAAATCGTCAATTCTGGGGAGAGGGTGCCTATTCTTTTTCGTTAGCTTGTTGAGCTCCCTATAGTCAACACATAGACGGAGTGAACCATCCGCCTTTGTAGCGAACACCACTGGAGCACCCCATTCTGAAATGCTCCTCCTAATGAACCCCTTTTCTAGAAGCTCTTTAATCTGTTTACTGAGCTCTTTCCTTTCCCGTGGAGCCATGTGTCTAACGGGCAACGCAACGGGCTTTGCATTATCTACAAGGTATATGCGGAAGTCTATCTCCCGCTTCGGAGGCAAGCCCTTCACCTCTTCGAAGACATCCGGATATTCCCGGACCACTCTAACTGATTGCAAATTTTCAACAGAGGCATCTAGCGATTCAAGATAACTAAGCATAACCGCATACGAGGGATTACAAGAAATTTCCAAAGTGTTACCGAGCTGGGTTAGGAGCCTGACAACCCTTTTCTCACAATCAAGGATGGCCCCATTACTGGATAGCCAATCCATGCCCAAAATCAAACCATATCCCGAAAATCCCAAAACAAAGGCACTACATTGAAATTCTACGCTTAGAATAGAAATTTTCAATCCCAAACAGATCATAGAAAAATGAGCTGGGCCCCCAATTGGGTTTGAAACAATTAAGGGGTCCTCTACCATACTAGTTTTTAGGTGCAGAGATTCTACTAAAGCAGACGAGATAAAGGAGTGTGATGCGCCAGAATCAAATAAAGTGCGAACTGAGTGATCATAAAGATAAACTACACTTTCTACAGAAGTATTTATACCTCGCTGTTGCAGAGGCGGCGCTTCTAGCACATGAACCTGCGCCCTCGAGGTGGATCCAGCCCTCTGCCCCTGTCCTCGTTTCTTTGGGCAGTCCTTAGCCATGTGGTCTGTCTCACCGCAAGAAAAGCACCCACCATTCATCTTGGCCTTCTTTTTCTGGCAATCTTTCACTAAGTGCCCCACTTTGCCACAGAAATTACACTTCCTCTTCTCTTTGTTGTCTTTCCCGCCCTTCTTAAAGTCTGTCTTCTTAGGCTGCAAACCCTCTTTCTTCCCTTGAGAGTTTTCTGCCTTTGTCTCCTTCTTTCCATTATCCTCTTCGTTCAGCAACGCCATCTGTACCAACCTTTCATACGTAGCTCCCATGGGTATATGGGTCATGGCCAAACTGTGTAATGGCTCATTCAACCCTTTGACAAAACGGAGAGCCTTCTTGTGCGGGGTGTTGACTAGGTCCAGTCCGAACCTAGCCAGCTCATCGAACTGATTAACATACTCTTTGACTGTCTTGTTCCCTTGCTTAAGAAATAAGAATTTTTCCAACTGCAAACTCCTTTCTGCATCTGAGAGAAATTTAGCCTCAAACCTTGCCCTAAAGTCCTCCCATGTTTCCACTGGTCTTTCTGCATTAGTGACTTCCCACCAATAGGAAGCCTCGCCCTTTAGTAGCCACACTGCCAGTTGTACTTTCTGTCTATCTTCTACCTCAAAGATGATGAATAAGTCCTCGGTTTCTTTCAGCCAATTTCTAGCTGCCACGAAGGACTCAGTTCCATGAAAATCCTTTCCTCCCATAGCTTTAAAATCTTTACATATCTTAGCAAACGTGTTTCCCCACGGAGGAGGTGGAGGAAGAGGTGCTGCTGCAGCTGGATGATTTCCTGCAGTTGGGGGAGGAGGAACGGTAGGACCTGGCTGAGTGGCCCTTGCTTCTAAGAACCGTCTAAACCAACCAGGTATTGGTACACCCTCTGGCAAGTTAAGTTCTTCGGACATGCTGAAACAAAAAGGATAGATTCAAAACGAAGGATAAGAGATAGTACCTATGGCTTGGAGGGGGGGACTTTGCCTTTTTAAAATAAAATAATATTTTTCTTTTAAAAATGCTTCTTTAAATTTCTTTTTTGAATAAATTTTCAAAACTTTTTATCTTATCTGGTAAACCTATGCTCTGATACCAAGTGAAACACCCCACCTCCGTTAGGGTCACTCTCAAAGGGAATGCCCTAATTTTGGTGGAGGTTTATAGATATAAGTCATAGATATACAAGACAGATATAAGAACACATATTTTTGAACAGCGGAAAACAACAACTTTTATTTCATTAAAATACGTGTTACACCAACCATACCATAATTGTCTTACAATACTTCCAAAAACGTAACATCTTCATAACTGTCTTTATTACATTATTTAAAGAAGCATAAAGAAAACATAAATAAACTGCAAAAGTCCCATAGTTGCTGTCCAAAGCCATAGTCCAAAACGAAAAGATCCAAGCAATACATTCTTTCTCTTCAAGCTGGATATGAAGGCTGGTCAAGCTGCGGTATTCATTCCTGTGGACCTGGGGGGGGGGGGGGGAGGGGGGAAACGGAAGAAAAGAAGACGAAAGAAAAGTAGAGTCAGACATAAAGCCTGAGTAAGTCTAGGACTATCCAGTCTATGAATAAAGAACTGGGTATGATAAGTATAAACTAGAAATGGGAAAGCACCATAAACTTAGTTAAGTTGTCTAGGGTCGAATATACTATCGTACCCCATATTAATCTCTGTACCCATATAAACTAGTTCCCAACGGGCACCCCATAATCAGGGTGAAGTGATCCATTTTATGATGATCGGCTCCTACTCGCATAGTTACATGTGTCTTACGGCCCCCGATGTTGTAGTTTCCTATGCTGGTCCCACCATGGGGTGTATCAAGTCCCATGGTGGCGGCCCGACATAATCCTAGAATGCACAGGTATGCTACTGGTGCCCAGTGCCTTATTTTTCTGCGCTGGAGTGTGTGCACGCCCGCACCCCGTTAGAACCTACACTGCTGCACCACCGCCGTCGATTTGACCTCTTACAGTCAGCCCAGTAATCGTGCCCCACCCTGCCTAGTTTCAGGGTATCCTGATACACCTTATAGGGTTACTGCTGAAAAGGGTCCCCCGCTACTAGGTTTTCTATTTCTAGCCAACATGCTAAGTTGGTTAAGTGTTTTATAAACCTAACCCCCCAATCAGTCTGTTTAGTTTAGCATGTTCCATTTTGATTAAGTATTAATATAATTTACTTAATCCTATCAGCCTGACTCAGCCTTAATTGTCTTATTAAAGCCTTGACCTCTCACATTAGACAGGTATTGTTGTGGCTGCCTGTTGCCGGTTGGGTCCGGGCAGTCTTACGCCACAACTCAGTCTAACCTCGGGTCCTTATTGGGCTCCGTGTTTAACCACCCACATTGGATAGGTATTGTTGTGACTACTGGATAGCCGGGCGGTTCCGGGCAGGTTTACATCACAACTCAATCCAACCTCGGGTTAAACACATCGTATTTTTCTACATTTACATATTTTGTCTCTTTTCTTTTTATATGTAAATATTTGCGGCCCATTATTCAAATTCATCTTTATTGATTAAGATTTATTTATGCCACTTAATTGTTTTTCAAGGTTGTTGGCATGCGTCAAACATGCCAACACATATGTTCTACATTTTAGCCCAAACGTCATTACCCCCGTTTTATACGTTCGCTTCAATGTAAGGTGCGTTGGGTTTAACACTTAAACCCAATTTAGCCATATGAAAAGGGGAGGCTTATAACATGGTGTTTATAAGGTAACATAGAAAGGGGAGTGTGAACGCATGAACTTGCAACATAACGATTCAATTAACATAAGGTAGGCACATGTGAACTTGCAATTTTAACAACATATAATATAAGCAATACTTAAGCATGAATCATTCTATTCACATAATCATGGTATAAACAAAACATGAACCATTCTATTCTTGTAGTCATGGCATAAATAATACTTAAACATGAACCATTCTAATCATATAATTATGGCATAATCATAATTGAACATGAGTCCTTCTATTCATATAGTCATGGCATAAACATAATTGAACATGAATTCTACTATTCATATAATCATGGTTTTTATCCTATCTATGTAACTTGTAAGTGGAATGTAATTCTAGTGTAATTCTAATGTAACTTATGTGTCAAATATATTATCATATGATTATGATAACAACATAAGCCTAAAAACATATTTTTCAATTGGGCATAATAACGAACATAGTTTAGTCATGTTCATAAAATTAATGCAAACTTACAAAGATGCTTGCTTTTTTCACTATCGCAAAATCATGATTTTTATACTTGAACTATGATGCCACTTCCAACATAACCTTCATATGAATCATAATATTTAAGTGGATCAAATTACACTAAAGATGACCATAGAATTATACATCATGTTGGCATAACAATGAATCATATACTTGCATGAATCTCAAATAAACTATTACAACATATAGTTGTTACTTTTAACATGAATCATATACTTACAATTATCCAATGAGTGTTGTAAATAACTACCACAAACATGTAGTTTTCAATATGAATCATATGCTTGCATGAATCCCAATTAAAATTCCACAACATTGGTTGTCAACATAAATCATATACTTGTATGAATCCAATCGTACACCATAGTATTTCCAAATCGTTTAGAATCAAAATAACATACAAATATGGATTATTATCGCCACAATTCCATTTCGCAAATCACATGCTTGCAAATATCCAATCGTATACCACAATATTCCCAAATCGTTTAGCATCAAAGCAACATACAAATATAGATTATTATCGCCACAATTCCATTTCTTTCTTTACACAAATCAGAACAATTATTTAATTCATATCGGAATAGCACTCTACTTACAACGTATGACGAATCTTCAATTCAGGAATCTGAATTCTGAATTTGGAGATGCTATCCTTTGTTGTAGGCATTGCTTTGATTTGATTAACGTTGCTTTAAGCTTTGAATTATCTCCTAGTTGTCTCTCTATTTCTGACGGCTATCCTCAGTCTCTCCTCAGCAGCATGACGGTCTCATCTCCATTTTAGTTTATGTGAATTAGGGTTAGTCTTAGGTCCTTTTTATAGAGTTTGTGAGTTGATTTAGACCGTCGATGAAGCTTGGTTCAATAATAGCCGTTCGTTTGAAGGAGAGACCAACCAGGAGCTGACACCTAGCCCTAGTGACAAGGCAAGGCTCAGAAAATCGACCAAATACAGACCTGGCCAGCCATGACTTGACCAGACCTGACCAGCAGGTCATTTTTGACCTGGGCGCACTTGGCAGGTGCGCCAGGTCAAAAATGTATTGGCGCACTTCCCAAGTGCGCCAGTTCATTTTTGTTCTGCCGCACTTCCCAAGTGCGCCAGTGTATTCTGACCTGTTTTCTGGTTTTTCGCCCAACTTCGTTCGTCCATATCTTCTTCGTACGATATCCGTTTTACGCAAACTCAGACTCTATCTCAAGCAGAATTCCGAGACGAACGCAATGGCGTATCCCGTTTCCCTTAATTCTCTGATTTGAAATTAGTTATACTTTAATTTGTGAATTTCACGGTTATAGAATACACGGGGTGTTACAATATTGGTAGTTATCAATCGCATGGCGTGAATTGTCAATGTGACATGCCAAGATGCAATTGATTGAGGATTTTTGTTGAAAAGCAAAGCCTCGTGGATAATGATCAAAGCATAGCCTATTTAGGCATCGCTTTGTGTATAACGTTACCTAGCGAGCCTCACACCCTGGTAAGAGTCAGAAACGGGACAAGGGAATGCAGGAAGTGCACACGTTTCTTTCTAGCTAGAAGTGGTATCGGGGTTTTGCAAGCCCTGACATTTTACTTATGTGGTTGATGGAATGAGGCGCCTCAGATTTATTGGTCGATTGTGACCATGTTATAGGTCCAATAGGATCAGGAAGCGTGTGTTCAGGCATAACTAATCCGCTAAGGTATATTTGTGGACCAGCCCTGTAGTATCCAAGGGTTCACTGCGGGTGACCCTGAGACATTTCTTGAGTGTCTCGAATCGGTTAGGAGATCGTCCCTAGCCTTGACTCATGATGGAAATCCAATCTCCAATACGACATTATATTTTTTATTTTAGACCTATATATGGCGGCATCGTATATGGTAGCTATGCCGTCTAGGATTGATACATTTACTTCGAAGTATTTTTGAAAACATATTATACACTAATAATAATATTAAAAATGTTATTTTCTACGTATCAAGCATTTTTTATCATTATAAGGTAAAACTCTATCCTCCGATCTGCGTTGCATTGTGTGATGGGACTTGAGTCTTATAATGATGTCACTTTCTAAAAAGCATTGCGTTGTTTTTTTTGAAATAAAATTTATTAAAACATATGCATTGGCAATCCAATGGAGTAAACCAGTTCCGCCTTAGCGGCGTGGTCCTGTGATTAGCCATATTGTTAGTTAAGAAAGATTTCTCATACCAGTCCCATGACTCACTCGTAGTTTGTTTCACTTTGTCAACTCGGGTGCCCTCTTTCCACATAGGCAGCCAAATGGCAGGTTTAGGTATGGACAAATTCTGGACTGGAGCTTGCTTAAGGAAGAAGACGAAGAAAACTTTCCTTTTATCTTTTTATTGCTACTTGAGACATTTAGACATTATTGATCCTTGATGTATTAGATGGAGTTGAGACTTATTTATCTTTTTGTTGAGACTTCTATTTGCTAAGTGTATCCTATAACTGCGTACTCTAATGTCTATGATGTTATGTTGTGATGACATTCTTATTTCCGCTGCAATGGTTTATGTGTTATGCTATTATCTGAGATTTGTTATTGTTGTAATTATGTTATGGTCCTATGATTATCCTTACTTTCGCACTACGGAAGTTCGGGGTCGTCACATTATCCATCTATAAGAAGAGGCAAAATAGATTGGTGGGCTGTTTTTAAAACAAAGACAAGCTTTACATTTGACGGACGTAATATAGACGACCAAGCTTATCAAGAAGATCTCGAGGAAAATAGAGGAATAACAATAACCGATGATTGAATAAATTTTGGACCTCTAAACGACGAATCAAATGCATTAATTGAAGTATTTAAGACTACATATGAACCATATATAGAGGAGTAAATAGAGTCTAAATCTGAAAGTGACAAGGACTAACCAATTTTAAAAAGGTAATTTTATGTAATGTTATAGATATTTCTTATTTTATCTATTAACAAGTAACATATTTTTATGAATCAGACTCATATGTTAATTAAAACTGTACATTTCTATGAATCAAACTTGTATTGTAAATCAGACATATTAACAAGTAACATAAAATGTTATATTATGTCCTGTAGTGTGACTTAAGCCAAAAGCCAACAAAGTGTATAAATTTAATTTATGTGCGATAAATTATGTAAATTGTTGTTCCAGTAGCCATGAAATGTTTTTTTTGTTTAACACAGGGGTTTTGAGTTGGAGCCTTCCAACACAATATTGAGTACATCAAGACGCGCTTATCAGGCTCATATGACTGGATGTTGGCTCACGTGGACGTCGATACCCGACATGGTCAAGGAGACGATATGGTAGGATTTTATGGTACGTACGTGTGCTATATCATTTATTACATTAATTAAGTAGTCATGCTCCTATTTGATCAGTTCATATTTATGATATTTTGAAAAAAATGCAGGGAGTTGTGGATCTCAAGGAGACCGATTTAGACCTCGTCAGTCGCCACTGGAACTCTAGAGTAGCAAAAAACTGCATAGAGACGATGAATAGAATAAAATCAGGTGGGAAAAGACCTGACTGGATGAGCGAGAAGGTGTTGCATGACCTACATACTTATTGGAATAATAATGACAAGTATCTAGTAAAGTTTGATTTAAAAGCTCCTTATTCAATTAATATATAATTTAGAACAAAACATTTATTTAATTTAAATGTATAGTCCAAGTCCGCGAGAAACGCGATAAATAAGAGCAAGAATCCAGTTAACATCGGGGTGGGTCTAAGACGTTTCACCACCATCGCGAGGACCTAGTATTTATTAATTACATAGTTAAAGATTTTAATTTATAAGTTGTTAAAATTAATATTTGATTTAACTTTAAGTTCTATTTTACACACACACACATATGTTTATATATATATATATATATATATATATATATGCTTATTTCAGGAGAGATGGCGCGGTGCTCCTATGCCGTACTGGGTTGTATTTGAGCATACACATGCATTGACTACGGTCGATGACACAGGCTTAGTTTCCTACTCTTGGGACCATGATGCCAAGGCGCGTAAGGCATATGAAAGTATAACATAGTTAATTTAAAGTTATAATTTAATTATAGTGTAAACTTTAGACAAACAATTGCGAAGTATATGTCATCTTTGATGTTCATATAATTAAAACCGACATCGGCAAATGAAGAATCCCTAGAAAATGATGAGTATCAGTACTGATAAAGCATTGATACCAAATTTATATGATGGTGTAGATGAAACGTTGACTTAATTTAAAACCTAGAAATTCCAAAATCTAGATTTAACAAATGATAACAAGTTTCAGATGTCGTATTAGTTAAATCATTTCATTTTCTTTAAGTAAATATAAGCATGAGATCTTAAGACCATAAAAAGATAAGAATTTTTTTTCTTAGAATTCAAGTGAGGCATCATTTGACATTTGAGACATGTAAAACAAAATTATTAACACTTGCTAAATTAAAATAAATATTTCTAGTGTCAATTTAATAAAATGTTATTTTTAGGTGAAGTTGGATCAAAGGCATTTAAAAAGGGCTAATCAAATGCTAGAAATTTTAATAAATAAGCAAAAAACACAAGCTTTTTTCAAGGAGTCTTAGAAACATACAACAATATGACATACTATTATTATTTTTATCAAATCAGTGGTTTTTAAATCTCACAATCCACCTGTTTAAGGTTGTATATTTAGGTTGTATTTTATTTTGATTTGAGACTAGCATTATTGGTATATTATTATGATTATTACTCCTTATACTCTGAAAATTTAAAATTATATACAAGTTCAGACATCTTAGCAGACCTATCAGATGGCTTAGGATAAGGAGGAGATCACACAGCTTCGAGCACAGATTATAGAGCTTCATGAGCGCGATCATCGCCGCGAAGAGCAGATGGAGCAGCTTAACTGTCAGGTGGCAGAGTTCATGTATCGGTACGGTACGCCACCTTCATCTTCTAGTGGAGAGAGTTGAGGTTATTTTGTTTTCTGCTATATATATATATATATATATATATATATATATATGCTTTGAGGGTTGGTGAGACTTGATACACCAATGATCATGGTTGTATATATATGGATGTTGTGTTGGTGATGATGTTGTGGACATGATAATGGATGTTTTTGTTGATGATGACATGGTTTGGACATGATTGTATATATTGGGTTGTTTTTATGTAAATATTGGTTTGTGGTTTGTGTTTTGTGTTTGATTTTTGTATAATATTGTGTTCGGGTGAATATTTGATTTGACTGATATTTATATGCTCGAAATGGAGCTGTTTTGATGGATATATATTTGTGTGTGGTTGTAAGTGTGCAATTTCAATTTTGTAAAAAAAATAACTAGATTTTCAACGGCTACCAACGGCAAGTAATGGCTTATAGGTCATTGTTTTTCAACTGTTTCCAATGGCTATCCACGGCATATTTCAACAGTTTTCAACACGTTCCAACATTTCTTTGGCCATAAATAAAGACATGTGTCCATGTAGGGAAGTTGGAAGCCATTGGAATTATGCGTTGTCTGCAATTCGAAGTCGTTGGAAGCCATTGACGTGTAAATAAACAGCTATACCAACGGCCGTCAACAGCTCCTAGCTGTTGGTATTTACTATTCCTCTTGTAGTGTTGCCTTCTTTAATATAATAAATAAAGTCAATAATTAGTCATATCTAAATCTATCAGATCTATTGAAGAGGCAATGAATTTGAGTCATTAATAAATCAAAATGGCTTGTAATCCCACAAAAAACTCATAAGCAAATTTTAAGGTTTTTCGTTGCATGCTTCACATTGATTCAAGCAAATTTGCATATTGAAAACTAATTTGAGAAGTCCCTTCATTCTTCATTGTTCTTCCAAGCAACTTGTACACATTGTTGCTTTCCCTTTTTGCATGCAACACCTCCACGTTGCTTTTTTGGACTCTTGTATCTCTATCTCGATTTAAAAAATTACAGCCTTTTGTCTCCAACTATCCTAATAAAGGAAAGAAAGAATAATGGGAAAGCAATGGTCATATGCCTATTATAAAAAAGCAACTCACATACCCATTATAACAAAGCAACGATCACATGCCTATTATAACAAAGCAATACTCGCATGCCTATTATAACAAAACAACGGTCACATGCTCATTACTACAAAAGCAAAGTTCACATGCATATTATTCAAGCCTATTTACATTTGTTTCTTGTATTATAAATAGAGGACTCCTTTATGCAATTTATATTATCTTGTATTACAATTCTTCAATAATAAATTGTTGTTTCATCTCAATTCTGCTTTTCTATCATGGTATCAGAGCTTCATTATGGCTTAACAGCTATCTGATTATTCATCTTTTGATCATCGTGGCCAATGGTATTGCTTCATCAGCTTCTGATAATGGTACTGGAACGATTGAAAGCCTCATTGCGGCAGACAAAATCTCCAAAACTGTAATTAGTCCTCAGTCACAACTAATTACAAAGCAATTGGACGAAAACAATTACTTGCTTTGAAAATTTTAGATCGAGGCTGCAATATAATATTATGGCCTTGTAGGATTCATCATGTGGGCTTTATCGATTCCACCAAAATTCATTACAAATCGAGGGAATAAAATAGTCAATAATGAAGAGTATATGAAATACCACAGGCAAGATCGTTTAATCAGTTCATGGCTACTATCCTCTATCAATCAATGCTTATTACCACAAGTAATTAGCTGCAAAAGTGCCAACGAGATATGGACAACAATAGAAAAATCTTTCAACAACCAATCAACTGCTAAAGTCATGTTTTATAAGAGACAATTACAAAAAAAAAGGAGGAAAACATTACCATAAGAGAGTACTTGAGCAAAATTAAATCTGTTTGTGACATGCTAGAAGCTACTGGCCATAAAGTGCAAGATTCTAAAAAAATCTTGACTATTCTCAATGGCTTAAGTAAAGAATATGAGGATGTAGAGGCCATAATTTCTTCACAAAAGGAATTCTCATCTCTTGATTGTGAGGGAAACTGACCGAAGTCGTAATACCCTCCCTATTGCACCTACCTCGGTCCGCGAGCACCACATAAGCAGCTGATCTTAGCGTATGCACATGGTAAGCTCTTAGCATGCCATTCCAGGTTTCGAACCGACGCCACTGTTACCATGGTGCAAAGTCCTTAACCGCTGGGCTTGAAGGCAAGAAAGATGAAGAAAGTGACTTATCTATTAACTATGCAGTTAATAAAAGTAACAACAACAATCGACCAAAGTATCAAATATGTGAGAAGATTAGTCATACTACTATCAAGTGTTATTTCAAATGCAATTCAAACTACTCAGCAGGCCAAAACAGCAACAACAGTAAAAAAACATCAATTTCACTGCCAATTTAGCACAGGGACAGGGTAATGCAACTAATCATACTGACAACACTGCTCGTATTCAAGATGAATCATGATACCAGACTCAGGAGCTAGCCATCATATAACTAACAATCTGAACAACCTGAATCTTGGAAACAAAGAATACAAAGGTAATCAAACTATAAGCATGGGCAATGGTAAGTGTGTAAAAATCTCTCATATTGGCACTGGTAATATCATTGGTAATAGGCAGTTATTTTTGCATAACTTACAAAGAGTACCACTATTAAGAAAAACCTAATTAGTGTGTCTCAATTTGCTAAAGATAATAATGTATACTTTGAATTTTTCCCTAAATATTGTATAGTTAGAGATATAATAACTAGGGAAATTCTTCTTTGTGGTAATGCTGTGAAGGGACTCTATAAATTCAATCTCAGCAACCACATTACTACTATCAATAATCACCCACTTTTTAATTTGACTGGCATAACCAATGAAGTTCAAACTAAAAGTACTTTTGACTTATGTCATTATAAGTTAGGACATCCTAGTGCTAGCATTGTAACAAATTTTTTTAATGATAATAAAATAAAATTTATTCCTGCAAAATTACCGTATTATGTATTTATAGCTTGATGGAAAAAAGTCACAAACTACCATTCTCTCATTCATTAACTGTTTATTCCAAACCCGATCAATTAATTACCACTGATATATGGGGTCCATTTCCTATATTTTATGATTATAGATACAATTGCTGCTTATCATTTGTTGATGCTTACACTAGATATACTTGGATATACTTTTTAAAAGATAAATCTGATACTAAAAGTGTTTTCATTAGTTTTATCAATATGTTTGAAAACCAAATAATCTATCAAATTAAAGTCATGTAATCTGATGCAGGATTAGAATACAAACCCCTGACAGATTATTTTAAAATTAAGGGTATTATCATAGAGTAACATGTCCCTATACTTCTAAACAGAATGATATAGTCAAGAGGAAACATAGACACACGGTTGAATCAGGTTTAACTTTGTTAGCTCAAGCATCTTTGCCACTTAAATTTTGGCCTGATGCTTTCAATATTGATGTGCATCTAATAAATAGAATGCCCACTAAAGTATTGAAAGACATAACACCTATAAAAAAGCTATTTAATGTCAAATCTGATTACAACAGTCTAAAAACATTTGGTTGCCTGTGTTTTGCTTACTTAAGACCTTATAATAATCATGAACTTGACTATATATCTAAACCATGCACTTTCATAGGTTATTGCAATAATCAAAAATGGTTTAGATGTATAGACAAGTTTGGTAGAATATTTACAAGCAGACATGTTATTTTTGAAGAAAATATTTTCCCCTATAGCAGATCAGATATACAAACCACAACCAAAATATATAATCCAACGGTTAGTATACCTGATCTGCACAGAATTTCTGACATATGGCATTAAGAGAATGGTGAGAAGGCTACTAGTAACTCTGAAGGCCACCGCAGTGATAATGAAGCAATGATGACTTGCAAGAGCAAACTATCCATGCCACTCAGTCACCTACATAATCAAGTTGCAGACAATCAAAAGAAAACAGAGAAGAAATCTTCAATGATAGCAATCAAAACTCTAGCAACAGACAAAATGACTCACCAAGTCAACCACCACAGCATCAAACTGGACATCCAATGATAACCAGATAAAAAAGAGGCATATTCAAATCAAAGGCTTATACTGCACCCATTACTGAAGAAGAGCCAAATAGTTATCAACAAGCAGTCAAACACAAAGAATAGAGAAAGGCAATGGATAAAGAATATCAAGCATTGATGAACAATTGTACATGGGAACTAGTGAGTCCACCAAACAACAAGAATATAATTGGATGCAAGTGGGTATACAGACTGAAAAAGAATCCAGATGGATCCATTAATAGATATAAAGCATGAATTGTTGGAAAAGGATTCACACAGGAATTTGGTTTTGATTATAATGAAATTTAGCCCTCAACTATTATACTTATATTGACTATAACATTAAGCAATAATTGGAAAATCTTATATATCAACAATGCATTCTTAAATGGGAATGTACATGAAGTGATATTCATGCAACAGCCACAAGGCTATACACAAGACCCAAATTTGATATGTAAACAGAATAAACAATTTATGGTTTGAAGCAAGCACTCAGGGTATGGTTTGAAAGACTAAAACAAGTTCGATAACACTAGGCTATTCACCTACCAGATCTGACGCATCCCTATTCACAAAAATAAGTGAATCATCAACCACTTATATATTAATATATGTGGATGATTTAATTATCACATGTAGCAGTGAAACTGAAATAAAAAAATTGGCAGATTATTTGAACAATTAGTACTCAATAAAAGATTTGGGTGAATTATCTTATTTCGTGGAATAGAAGTTACAAGAAAATCAGATAAAGTTATTCATATTTTCCAAAGAAAGTATATTACAGTGCTTCTAAACAAGACAAACATGATTGAAGCAAATAGCCAACCAACTCCTACGATATCAAGCCAACACTTGTCAAAGAATAACGGGAAGCTATCTCAAATATCAAACAATACAGGAGTGTTGTAGGAGCATTACAATATGCTAATATAACACGACCTGATATTGCTTTTAGTGTTAAAAAAGTATCTCAATTTTTGCAGGAACCCAGAAGTGAGCACTGGAAAAAAGTGAAAAAAAACTCGGATACTTGAAAGCAACAATCAACTTTGGCTTATCATTAAAAGGAAACAAAGACTTAAACATTACAGATTATTCAGTTGCAGACTGGGCTATAGACATAGATGATAGAAAATCAATTTCCAGTTATTGCATTTATATAGGAGTGTTACTAGTACTACAGATGAAATCTTATGGCTACGATCATTGTTAAAGGAGATAAAACTTTCATCTAACATAAATCCTATAATCTGGTGTGACAATTTGAGCATAATCTACACGACAGCAGATCCTATTCAGCATAATCAAACCAAACACATAGAAATCGATATCTATTTTGTTCGAGAGCAAGTTTAAAAGAAAATTTTACATTCCATCTTACTATCAAAGGGCCGACATGCTTATAAATCACTCTCAGCCAAAAATTTCCGTAGATTCAGAGATGCACTTGGAATCGAAGAGTTACAAACAAATATCAAGTAAAAGATTGAACTTTCATACCTGAATCTTTACCATCGTCGGTCCACAAAATGGAAAATTAGGGTTGATTTGAGGGGCGGTAATAAAGGAAAAAAAGAATAATGGGAAAGCAACGGTCACATGCCCATTATAATAAAGCAACGGTCACATGCCTATTTTAACAAAGCAACGGTCACATGCCCATTATAACAAAACAACGGTCACATGCCCATTATAACAAAACAGTTTTCACATGCCTATTATTCAAGCCTATTTACATTTATTTCTTGTATTATAAATAGAGGACTCCTTTATACAATTTGTATTATCGTATTGCAATTCTTAAATAATAAATTGTTTTTTCATCTCAATTCTGCATTTTTATCATATCCTATTGAAACAAGATTCTTTGTGATTTATGGGACATGTCTAACTTCTGTAAGCTTCAAAAAACTTCCATAATATAGTTTCAATCTATCATTGGTAGATTTAGCATCATTCTTTACGTAATCAATAAATGATTTTTGTTGATATGTGGAATCAAATCATGCACGGAATCTTTTATATTGATTTTATCCACACAAAAGAAATTATCATTAAATTCCTCATCAAAATGCAATATTCATCACAATTATCTTTTTGTCCATTTTGAGTTCCACTGCCTTTATCATTTCCTTGTCCTTCTTAAGCTTATCGTAAAATCTCAGCAGATGACTAGTTTTTCACAACAATAGTTGATGCGACCTTTTTTCATATTTGATTTATATAACCATTTTTTCATACCTGTGCGATCAACCCTCCATGCAAGATGGAATTCTTCAATTGAATTTCTACTCTCTTTTTCTTTCTTATCCTTTCTTTCCATGCGGTTTATTCTCTACATCTCTTCACTAAGTAAGTTAATTATTGATAAGGATTGACATAAATATTATTAATGATATTATTAAATATCATTGATGATATTATTCCATATCTATAAATGGAATAGGAGAAAACAAAATAATGTCATTAATGATATTAAGGATTGACATAAATATCATTAAGGATATTATTAAATATCATTAATGATATTATTCCATATGTATAAATGGTATGCGAGGAAATAGAATAAATATCATTAATAATATTATTCCATAAATATCAGTAATGACATTATTCTATAATTGTGATATATGAATATCATTAATGACCGCATTTATCATGTAGCTTTATATTGTGATTTATAAATAGAAAAAATATCCCTTCTCTTCAACTCTTCATCATGGTATTAGAGCCTTGGTCCAAAATAGTTCAACTTTATCTTCTTTAGTGGTTCTCATTAACCAAACTTCATCATATCAGATTCTCAACGGCAGTGATCTCACAAAGCCCTACATTTTTCTAGGCAAATGTCAATGGTGCCGAGAACAAGGACATGTGATTGCTCATTGTCCTTTATTTAAGCAAAAATTTCCAAATTCTATTCCTCCTTCAAATTCTCAACCTCCGTCAAACCTATTCACACCAAAACCTCAAGCAAACATCGTAAATCCCTCTGCCTCCTCATCCTCCTCAACATGGCTTCTCGATAGTGGTGCTTCCTACCACGTCATGACATATCTAAACAATTTATCCCTCCGTGCTCCTTACGATGGAACCGAAGAGTTGATCATCGGTGATGGCAAAGGCCTTAAAATCACTCACGCTGGTTCTTGTTCTTCATCATCACTCAAACTAAATAATGTTTTAATTGTTCCTGCTTTGTCTAAAAACAACATTTCTATTTCTCCTCTTTGTCATGATAAAAATATCTCAATTGTCTTTTGTTCCACCTCTTTTCATATGAAGGATCTCAAAATGGGGGAATCTCTATTCCAGGGGCTGGTTGCAACAGGCATTTATCAGCTCAAATCCACAATCCCTACAGTCTACGCAAGCACAACTAGTTCACTTGATTGGCATCATCGTTTAGGACATCCGTCTCGTAATGTTTTTAGGCAAATTGTCTCTAAAAATAAACTTCATGTTTCTAATATCTCTACTTTAGATTGTGATTCATGAGCTTGCAATAAAAGTCATAAACTTCCTTTTTCTACTTCCTCAATTGTGTCTATTGCCCCACTTGAGTATGTTTATTCCGATCTTTGGACATCATCAGTTTACTCTCATGATGGCTTCAAATATTATCTTATTTTCATTGATCATTTTTATAAATACATTTGGTTGTATAATTTGAAACGAAAATCAGATGCAAAACATATATTCACTCGCTATAAAGCTCTAGTTGAAAAATACTTTCAACTATCTCTCAAAACTCTCTACTCGGACAATGGTGGTGAGTGTGAAATCCTACGTAACTACCTGTCCATCGATGGAATTTTGCATCTTACAACTCCACCCCCACACCCCTCAAAACAATGGCTATTCAAGGCGACGACATTGACACATTGTTGAGACATTTCTGTTAAAATGCCCCTTGAATATTGGACAAATGCTTGCTTAACAGCTGTTTACTTGATTAATCGACTTCCCACGCCAACTCTAAACAATGTGTCATCCTACTTTAAATTATTCGGCCAACATCCTAATTATCCCACGCTTCAAAGTTTTGGATGTCTTTGCTTCCCATGGCTTAAACCCTACAATTCTCACAAACTTGAACTCAAATCTCAACCATGTATTTTTGTTGGTTATTCACCTACTCAAAGTGCATATTATTGTCTCGAATTAAACACTTATCGTGTTTATGTTTCTAGTCATGTTCACTTCAAAGAGAACATTTTTCCTTTTTCTAAACTTAAAAATTCAAATGTCTCCTTATCTGTTCTCGTGGAACAATGGGCACCTCTCACATTATCTACATTATCAAATACTCAATCTTCCTCCTCTCATTTATTGCAAACTAACTCACCTTCCAGCACACCTCCTACCTCATTCTCCACTTCACCCTTTTCATCTCCTATGTCTGCAACAAACTCTTCTCAACCTCATAATACCACTGTTGAGATTTCCTCAATTTCAACCCAGTCAAACCTCGATATATCCACATCAACAAATTCAACACCCAACAACCCTGTACATTCTCTTCAACTGACCACAAGACTTCAACATGGCATAAGGAAACCAATCAGTAAATTGAATTTAAGTGCGGAGGTCCATGAAATGGGGATTCCATAAAGCGTCACTCAAGCATTAAAAATTCCCGTTTGGCATAAAGCTATGGATGAAGAGATTAATGCATTGGTGAAAAATAGAACTTGGGATCTTATACCTTCATATATGTCATAAAATGTAGTGGGGTGCAAATGGATTTTTCGAACTAAAAATATAATGACCTGGACTTTTGGTTGATTAATTTTAAATATTTAATATTTATTTGAATATTGAATTGATAATATAAAAGAATTTTTATATTGAGTTATCGATCAATAATCGATATAGGATTTAATTTTTGATATATATATATATAATTATTATAATGCGGTAATCTGAAATAATTCAATTCAAAGATAAAACTGAATTGAAACAGTTCAGATGATCAATATATTTTCTATTTGAATATAAACAACGATAATAGTAATTTATTGTTGAAGAATTTATTTGTTTTAAATTTAAATTTATTTTATATTAATTTAATATTGTTATTTTATATATACGTTCAAGTTAAATTTTATAGTCTATTCTGTTATATTCAGAATAGTGTTATAATGTTGAAATATCAGTCGTTACGTTGAAATAGCGGTTCGTGATTCTACGTTATGAACCCCGATATATTCATAATGGATAAGATCGAAATCGAATCAAAAATCAAATCAATATGTAATTAAAAAGGATAAAAATCTCTTTGTTTCAATTCGCATTTAATAGAAATCAGATCAACATTTAGTTAACTGTACTTAAGCCTTTATCTATACTGTACCTTAAGCAGACCTAAATGCCTTAATCGCTATGTGTTCGTCCTCTATAAATCGTGATTCTCTCCTCTCCTTATTTTCTTCTGTGTTCAACAACAAAAGATTCACCTTAGAAAAAAAATGGTCGAACTTTTTGTTTAGTAATCGCAACTATCCCTCCCTCATTCTCTTAATCATTCGATCCTTCACTGTGTAGTGAAATCGAAATGAAAACCCACGCACCCCTCTAATTTTCATTTCCATTCTTCAGTGAGTTAAATCAAAAAGCTTCAGCACTATAAAAAAAAATTAATCGCAAATTGCGATTCGAAGCTATCCAGAATCCTGGAGCTCGACAGCGGAGAGTTACTCGCGATTTGTAGGTTTGGGGCTGCGATACAATATCGAGTGATTCCTGAAGCTCATCAATCGAGCTAGGTTTGAGAGCAGCGGTTGACGCAACATGAGGAAGGGGTCTCGATTGACATCAACCGCGATTTCTGGTCATCGCGATGGATTTAAGGGGGGTGCGATGTGTTTTCCTGAAGCTCGATTTAAGAAGTGAGTTGGTTTCTAGGAGTCGAAATGGGTGATTGGAGGTCGCAAGTTTGGGAAAGATGGGGATTAAAACTGTCTTATTGGTGGGCGTATTATTCAGGAGAAACGTGGCCTAAGGGAGGGAGCAAGCATTGAAATGGAGAAGGAATTTGGGGATCGGCAGTAGAGGATTTGAGGAGTTCGAACTAGAGAAGTCTGGGGGGACTGGGTAGTTGGGTTACTGTGAAAGTCAGGGTACATAGGTCTGTGTTTTGGCAGAAGAAGGGTTTTAAAATGGTGATTTAGGTAATTTATATTATTAAATAAATTTTTAGTTAACAAGTTAATGACTATTTAAATTTTGTCAAATTTATAACACGAATATATATCTCCTACGATACCAGATTCAAGCAAACAAAATTGCCATGTCGAATTCATGTTGTCATAGCATGCGAAATGGAAATAAATTGGGATGAATCACGATAAAAATCACGGTGAGTAAATCTCACTCTCCTTTTATTTAGAATTATTTGTATTCATTAAAAATAATTGTTTGTTGCTTGTTTGAATGCTTTCTGGTTGTTTTAAATATATTAGTTATTTAGGGTGACTATTATATATATATATATATATTGGTTTGGTGGTTGGATTTCCGCAGTCTCATTAGAGGATGCCCGCAGTACCATTAGCGGATGATTACCCTATACGTCCCACACTATGATAGTGGATGACCTTCTATACCGCGATATCCTTCCTTGAAGCAGGATGGGTATTATTTCTGTTGACTAACGTCTGTGGATGCAGGAAAAACAGGTTGGAGGGATCCAACTGGATTCCTCAAAAATATATTATCTGTTTGTTTGTTTGATTGTTCCTATAATGTCATATATGATGTGTTAGAAAATAAATATTTGGTTGTTTGGTGTTTAAATATCACTGGGCTTAAATGTTGATATTTTAAAAATAACGAAAAAGGAAATTTCCAGAGTTAAAAGGGGGAATTCTATTTTTCAAAAATAGAATTTGAAATTTGAATAGAATCAAAATATTAACTTGTTTTAAAAGAATAAAACAAGTAGTTCCTTTATAAACGAAGTTTATAAATAGTTCTTTTATAAACGAAGTTTATAAATGAAGTGAAAATAATTATCATTGGATAATTCAGAAATAAAAATACGAGTGTAAAATTGAAAAGGGAAATCTGTTTCCAAAACAAAAAATATCGATTTCAAAAGAAATTAAAATCGAGACTTGTTTAGGAATTGAAATATAATTTGAATTCAAAGGAATTGAAATAGAATTCGAATTCAAAGGAATTGATTTGAATTCAAAAGAATTGAAATAGAATTTGAATTTAAAGGAATTCAAATAGAATTTGAATTCAAAGGAATTCAAATGGACTTAAATAAAGAAAGTTCAAATGAAATTAAACATATAGAATTTGGAAATAGAATTGAAATGGAGTTTAAATATAGGAATTCAAATAGAAGTGAAATGGAGTTTAAATATAGGAATTCGAATAGAAGTGAAAT
Organism: Allium sativum; assembly: GCA_030737875.1. Taxonomy (NCBI): domain Eukaryota; kingdom Viridiplantae; phylum Streptophyta; class Magnoliopsida; order Asparagales; family Amaryllidaceae; genus Allium; species Allium sativum. The sequence goes on along the minus strand of CM060921.1, from coordinate 12,625,483 downwards.
GGAGTTTAAATATAGAATTCAAATAGATTTGAATTGGAATTTGAGTACAGGATTTAAGTAGGAATTTCAAAATAGTATTTTCAAATAGAAAATGATTATAGTAATTTAAACGAAATGCGAGTATAGAATCTGAATAAGAGGAATTCAAATAAAATTTGAATAAGAGATTTCAAATAGAATTTGAATATAGAAATTCAAATGTAATTTGAATATAGAATTCAAATAGAATTCAAAAGGGGAATTTGAATATAGAAAATCGAAGTATAAAGAAGTATATTACCGAGTAAGGAGAAATTGACAATTATAGATAATCGAAAATATTATGTTGAATTGAAAATTTTGATTTGATATATACTAAAAATATATTAGAATGGAGTTGAATTTATTATAAACGAAGTTCAAATGTTTTTATATATATAAATATAATTAAAACGAGCTCGTCGTAGCGCGGCAGTTCGTAAGTTGTCGTTTCGAACTTCAATTGAGTATATAGAACTCAATTGAAGTTGGAATTCTTTGAAACAAGAAACGTCAGGACCGATTTGATAATAGTTTTCTAATGGAGGAGAAAAATCTGGATTTCGTCGAATAGATTTTGAGTTATGTCAAAATCAAATTTTCAGAAAAACAGCGCCATAACTATTTAAAAACCATAACGGTTTATTTAATTTTATAAAAGGATTTTTAAGTGAATAAAATTCGAATTTCTATTTGAAAATTTCAGATTTTGAGTTATAAATTATATGTGAACTCAAGTGGAGTAATGAACTGATTTTTGAAACAGAAATCAGAATTTTGATTATTGAATAGAATTAACTAATTTGAACAGTAATTAGTTAATGAGATTTTGAATTGATATTGGGCTTTGAATAAGTGAATACGATTTGAAAATTTATATTCGAAATCGAAAAGGAAACTAGAATTGAAATTGAAATTCATTTGGTTATGAGCAAGTTAAATATTTTATTTGAACATGTTATGTCCAAACAAAGAAGTGAAATAGGCAAAATGGCTAATTACAGAATAAATGTGTGAAACTAAATTCAAACGATTGGATAGTGTTGAATCGAATTGAAAACAGGTGAACATGTGCTAGACAGATATGGGATGTATTTGAAGATTTTAATTTATGTACCCGACAAGAAGGTACATGTTTAAATTAATATATGAGATTTTATGCGCCGTATCAGCAAGCCGCTTGCCTTTTTCTTTTTCTTTTGAATTGGTGAAGGCCATGGGAGGCTATTTGAAATATCCCGATGCTCCCGGTACAAGGGTGGTTATGGCGAATTTTTCCGGGAATTAAGGAGTTAGAATATTTTTAAGAAAAATTTGATAGTTAGAAATAAATGTATCGATATTTACAGAATTCGATATGGAAACGAATTTAAGAATAGAATATTACAAAAAAAAGGAAATCGATAGGCTGGTAATAGAAAGAGAAACATATATACATTTAAAAATGAATAATTCGTTTGTATGGTGTTGATTATTCGGGGTAAGTGGTTTTGTCTGTTTTGAAGTTAATGATGTTTTCATTCAAGGTCTGAGAGGTAACTTTACCCCAACTTGATTGATTTTATTTTTAATTGATAAATAGCAAGATCCAATCTCGAAGAGAAGTGTTGGATAATAGTTAGTTGAATAAAATATTTTGGGTTGTTGTAACGATGTTTTACATAGCATTCGTTTTAACCCAAGTGATGGAATTTTGGAAATATAAAAGTAAATATTTCCAAAGTATAGTTAAAGTAGTCGGAAAATAGATAAGTGATTGAAATTGTTTCAATTTCAAATAGAATATATTTTCTAAGTGTATAAAATAAAAGTAGGCGAGATATAGAAATGTTTTCCAAAGAATGTAAGAGACCGAGATGATAATTGAAAATATTTGTTTAACAAATATTGATAAGGAAATGGAAAGGGTGATTTAAATTAATGAATAGTAATCAAGGGGCCCAGTGATTGTTTGATTATTTTGAATGGATGTTTGTTTTTCTTCGATAGTTAAACAACCGACCATCGAAGTATTTTCCAATATCGTTGTCAATATGGAGAGTCCGGTTGGATTATTATCTGAGAGCCACTCTGTATTGGCAGTAGCGTTGCGAATCGGATTATATGAAGATAATCGAAGACGGAGTAAAGTGCAAGGGATTTTTCTATTAATAGAAATTATGCCTTCGGTTTCATTCAATCCCAGAACGAACGTAAATGGATGAATGTCTGACAGAGTATTTCCAATGATCGAATATATTGGTATGTATAAATATACATAGTGGCAACGGATTTATTCCCTTAGCATAATATCCAGAATATTTGTGCAAATCAATTAGTGATTAACGGATTTGACAATGTGGCATTCAAAGTGATTATGCTATCAATGAATAGAAAGTAATCGTAGCCTCAGGCCTCAACAACCGGGAAATGACAAGAATCGTGCAGGCAGCATGGCTATGTGGGTCGCTCCCATTAGGGTGTATAATCACCTATCTAGAGATTCATTTAATTCCTTATTCTATTCGATGCTGTCCCATTCGGGAAACGGTTGCTAATCCCAACCATTGGTGATATACATTCGATACACTCAAGAGAAATGAGTGGTCGGTCATGTGTGAGCCGGGTTGCAAGATGTTCTTGTTGAACCCAGTGTATTCCTCTCTAGAGATACACTATCGGAAGGTGGTTCCATACCTTGTCATGTTGGAAATCCAATCTCCAATAAGCGACATGCGGTTTTTGATTTTATACTATGTATGTGGAGCGTGAGATGCAAGCATTCTGCTATTTGGTTATTTATTTGATTAGACATTATTATAATATCACTGAATTTTCATATCAAAGTGTTTTGAGTTATAGTAAGGTAAAAACCGTCCATGTTTATGTGTAGGCTGGTCTTACTATTATCCTTTCTTTCAAAAGGATTTTGAAAGTTAAACAAATGGTTGGAGTTTACTCATACCAGTCCCATGACTGACCCAGAGTTTATTTTGTTGTTTTCCCTAAACTCTTGGGTGCCCAAATTTGTACGGGCGGTCAAGTAGTCAGGATTTTACAGATTCACTTGGAGGAGTTTTGAAGCAGGAGGCATCACCAGTTAGCTATAGACTATCATATATTCAGCTGTGAACCATGTTTGTATCTAGAAACAGGTGTTTATAACTGTACTAGGAATAACTGTTGTGCCCTGATAATGGTATGTATATACAGTACTGATTTGTATTTCAAAAAGTAATGTTATTTAATATATTTTATTCGTTTCGCTGTGAGTTTGTGATCTTCGCTTTTTTTTATTCTAATATTTATTTCTTTCTATTTCTCATCCTCTAACTTCTTTCTAATAATGATTCGTATTTTTGTACAATTTGGGTTGGACGTGTGGTATTATTAGTCAATTCAGATAGTACGGATTTGTGGTACGTTACAGCTGGTATCAGTGCTTAGGTTGAGCGAATACCTAGGCTTTGGTGGGATTGTGCTCATTAGAGGTAGAGTCAGTAGTACCCTAGAATGAGTTGAGTGTATATATACGAGAGAGCGTATTTGTAAATTGATATATAAAATTTATTTTATATTGTGTTGGCTAGTCTGTTGAGTGGTTTATGAATTCTTATCGAATCATGGGACGCCACGAAGTCGATAGGAATTTCTAAACACTTGAACAGAGAAATTTGACATAATAATGTTTTAAAATGGGTAAATGAGATAATATTACCCAAAATTCTATTTTGATAGAAATTGAATAATTTTCTAAAATTTGTTATAATATGTAGATGTGTTGGATGTTAATATTATTGTTAGATCCAAAATTGGCTCTAACACCCAAGTTGTTCAATTATGCAGAAATTAATATCAGAAAAAATACTAGAAAATCAGAAAAGACATGAGATTTATAGTGGTTCAGCGTTAATGAGCCTACGTCCACTTTATATCTTTGATTATACTTGGAGTCAGAGTACAATCGATGGTTTATCCCTCAATCTCACTCTTGCAATGTTTATACACTCAATAATTTCGAGACAACTCTGAATAATAATGGAGGTGTAATAATTGTGGATTCAGAACTCAGAATTGCCAAAAAGATCCTGAAGAATGCCAAGTTCTGGGCTATTTATAGGTGATTTCTTCAGGCTGATCACAGTCATACATGGCACACATCTCAAGAATCTCGGATTGGTTCGTGGATTGATGGAGAATTGGTCAATATGACAGTTATGGACAGGTGTCACAGGATCCGACGTTTGCGGATCGTGGTGGACTTGGTCTTGGCCATCTCCTTGTCTTCTAGACTTGGATCGGATCGTGTAGAAGAGGAGAGGGCGGATCGGATCGTGGCTACATGGGGGGAGCGATCGCGACCTAGAGGAAACATAGCGAACCGAAGTATGAGGAACGATTGCGATCAAGTCTTTATAGATTAAAGTAGTGAAGCATCATGTCTTCTTCGTGTGTGGACCTTGGTGGCTTGGTCAAAAAGCTAGCCAATATTTTGCCCCCTGAAGTATGTTTTATCGGTGATGGAACATGCTTCGAAATTGCAGAGGTATCTTTTCATAGAACGTTACAAATTAGCTGTCGTGTCTGTCTGAATGGTTGTACTTCTTCCAGAAGTCGCGTCCCTCTATGAGTATAAATATCGGGTTAACCTATCGATCATTTCTTTGCTCATGAGATAGTTCTCATCTTTGGAGTGTTCGGAGACTTCATTGTCAAATTGTTAGGTAAACTTTTAAATCTTCACAAGTGTTTCTGAATCTTCATTTTTGACAATTTTTTGTTGAGTCGGATCACAGAAACATCACACGGTTCGCGGGACGAGGCACTCGTTTCGAGTTGATGGTCACCTAGGCTTTCCTTGCGAGACACGATGGGCTTGTTTGCGTCAATCACGATTCGTGTGAGGGGGCGCCCTCCCTTTTCTTCGTTGGGCTCAGGTCTATGGCCTGCTAGTCTCCACGGTCCGAACGGGACAAAAACTGGAATATTAACAGTCGCGGTTTTGTCTATATAAACCGAGCCTCCCCCTTCATTTCCCTTTCTTCTTCTTTCCGCTGCAGCCGCCCCTCTTATTGAAACCCTAACCTCAGTCTTCAAAAACTCACTCATCTCTTAACTTTAAAAAGGTAATCATATTAAAATTACTTTCATGTACTTTCGCCCTCATTCTTCTTTGAGTTTTCCCTGTCCTGAAAGGAGAAAAAGGTGGAGTTTTGTGGTATTCAAGGTCTTGGAGGCTGATGAGGTGCCATGGGTTTTGCTGTCCGAGTTTGTGAGCAAAGAGGAGGAGAGAAGAGGAAGAAGGGGTAGGCTCGATTAGTTCATGGTAGTGGCAAGATGGAGGAAGAAAAAAACGAAGTTGTTCTGAGCAGTGGATCAGGTCGTGAAGGTGGCAGGGCAATGGTTTGTGAGGAGGATAGATGGATGGATTATTGGTTTGGCTAGCGGATAGGATCATGGACACGAAGGAGCATTGGTTCGTGGTAACACGAAGTAAAGCTGGTCGCGAGGGGTTGTCACGATCCGTTCTGGTAAAGTATGTCGGATAAAGAATTCCAGTGCTCCGATTTCTGAAGCTCCTCCACAATCCGAAGCTTCTTCACGATCCAGTACATGCTTCACGATCCGACGATGCATGACGATTCTATCCCTATCTCACAAGCCAATGCAACGAACGATCCGATGGACTCATTGACTAAATAATACAATGTAACCTTGATATACAAATGGACAGTTAGGCTAGAGCCCTCGGGACTTTCTGAACTGGACAACAACATGATCTTGAATGCATATAATGACTAATCCTTCGATGATCTTGTTAACTTTTATGCTTATCTTTAAAGCATGCACAGGCACACACTTGCACTTGCACACACGGGGAACGGGTAACTGTATTCTAATTTCTCATGTTTGCTCACCAAAACAACAATGTTGGATAATCATTCCCCTGAAAGATCTGAAACAGAGGTGGACCCAGAGGTGTCGGAACACCACAATCCCGAGGTCCCTCCAATTAATCAAGAGGATGAGGATTCTGAATCCGAATATGAGGCTGAGACAAAGTCAAATTCATCTGAGTGTACCTCGCTAGAGGAGGAGTCCGTAGTGGATGACTGAGCTCCTGATGAGATCCTGAGGACACTCGTAGCGATAGTTGGGGAAGGGATAGTCGTCAACCCCGGGATTCTCATCAATCTTATCCTTCATGACCTCGATCTCCGCCGAAGCAAAGTTATGGAAAGCCACCTAGTCGTCCAATGCCACCAGCCGGGGGGATGCAACTTCCTAGAGATTTAACCCCTCCAAAAAGCACTCCTTCTCACGCCCAATCTTCTAAGAAACACGCCGAGCCAAAGGACAAGGAAAAAGATGAGGGAAGGATTATAGAGAAGGGGAAGATAGTTCCTGCTTCCTCTGGTGAGCGTGGCTTGGACACTACTACTGCAAGGGATGTTGCCCCAAGTTTTGAGATTACGGCCAGGGTATGTGTGCCATGCAGCTAAACAATACGGGGTAATGAAGAAGCATGCTACTACACTCTCTTCTATCATCCGCTGGATGGAGACGGACGCAGGCAGGGCCAGAGTAAAGATTGACAATGATGCTAGGGCTAGGTGCAAAATGGAAAAAGAACTAGAGGATGCACAGGCCCAACTGGCTTTAGCTCGGCGAGACGCAGAGAATTACAAGTCCAAGTTGGAAAGTGCCAGGAAGCGTTTTCACAATGAGCTTGACTTAAATAGCCAGGAACGGGTGGCCCTGAGGAAAGAAGTGGAGGATCTCAGGGCCGTTAACACTGAACTGAAGACAATACAGGATCGCTTTTCTGCTGAGAAAGAGGATTGGGAGAAAGAGAGGGCGTGTAACACCCCACCTCCGCTAGGGTCACTCACAAAGGGAATGCACTAGCTTTGGTGGAGCATTATATAGGTAAACATAAACAGAAATATTACAAGACAGAACATATAAAACAGCGGAAGAAGAACCAAATTTTATTGCTTTAAAAATCTAGAAAGGTCTAAAGCCTTTTTACATCAAAATGCCATTAAATCCTTTACATCGAAATCTATCTTGCAATAGTAAAGAAGCATAAAACCATGGTCATAAATCATTCCCCAAGTAAAACAGTAAAGCAGCCATTGCCAAAAAAGGTCCAAGCCATATATGATGATCTTGAAGCAGAAAGAAGTCCAAACTAAATCTTAGTGTTTCCTCCCTGCGAACCTGGGGGGGAAACGAAAGAAAAAGAGGCGAAACAAACTGGGTCAGCCATAAAGACTGAGTAAGTTCCAGTGGCGTTCAGCATAAAAACAGGTGAAGATAATATGGCATAAATAAGCTGAAAGTAAACATAAGCATGATGACAAGGTAGGCAAGTTAAAATAAGATAACAAGATAAACTATGGTGACAAGATAAACTACGGTAATAAGATAAACTATGCAAACCAGAAAAACTACATATAGCATCGCATGTTTAACATTCTCTGCACCAACTGTACTAGTACCCCAACCCGTATCATCCTTTCCATGTATATGTACAGTCCCTTGCCGTATATCGTACGGGTTTCATCACGTATTTCTATACTACTTCAACGTAGTGCCACCATTCTTGAAATCGTTTGGACTGCCACCCTTGTTCGTGCTAGGTTTCTTTATCATGAACTATCGCGTGTTCAAATAGGATTTATGCCACCTAGGACCACTAGGGATTATGCTACCTATTGAACGTTTTCTATATTCGATTAGGGTTTATGCCACCTAGGACCACTAGGGATTATGCTACCTAACGAACAACACCCTTTTTCCACGTAACGATCTATTAATCGATCGGCTCCCTACAAGTCCTAGCTCGTTCATGTGTCTGTGTCATACGGCTCAATCATGAAATGTAGTCACCTGTGCTAGGTCCACCATATGGTGTATTAAGCCCTAGGGTGCCAACCACCGACACGAATCAAGCACGTACAGTGTAAACCAACCGGTGCCCAATGCCTGCTTTTTCAACTCTGGACTACGTGCACGACCATAGTTCGCCTGAACCTACAATGGCGCACCAACTCAGCTACCGTTCTGGTCGCTTACAATCAGCTCAGTAATCGTGCCCCACCCTGCCTAGTTCTAGGGTACCATGATACATCTAGTGGGTTACTGCTGAAAAGGACCGCGTAACTAGGGTTCCCGTCTAGTAGGTTAAGTGTTGTCATTTAAATTCGAGACTTAATCCCATCAGTCTAACATGTCAAGTTGGTTAAGTGTTGTCATTCAAGTTCGTGACTTAACCCGCCTACGTGTCATGTCGAATTGGCTAAGTGTTGTCGTTCAAGTTCATGACTTAGCCCTACGAATCATGTGTCAAGTTGTTTAAGTATATTCAAGCGGTTCATGACTTAACCCTATCAAATCATCGTGTCAAATTGGTTAAGTATATTCAAGCGGTTCATGACTTAACCCTATCAAATCATCGTGTCAAATTGTTTAAGTATATTCAAGCGGTTCATGACTTAACCCTATCATGTGGCGTTAATTCATTATTGCACCCAACCTCTCACATCAGACCTGTTGTTGTGGTCACTGGATATGCCGGGTGGTTCCAGGCAGAATTACACCACAACTCAGTCTGACCTCGGGTTTTCAAGTGCGATATGACCAACTACCCACATTGGATCCTATTGTTTGCAGTAACTGGATTTGCCGGGCGGTTCCGGGCATAATTACACTGCAAACTCAACCCAACCTCGAGTTGCCCATTTTCAAGTTCATTCTAAGTGTCATGTCCATGTTCAATTTTCATGTCGAGTTCGTGTCAAGTTTCTAAGCGAGTTTCATGTCAAGTTCTCGTATCAAGTTTTCGGGTTTCCACTTATGCCTATTATCAAGTTCATGATTCATATTCATAACCAATTCATGTTTGCCTAACCTACCCAATTCGTATCCCCATCGCATGTAAATGTAAATCAATCTAAATTACAAGTAGATCCAGGTCCAAAATAAAAGGGAATAACATCCCAACTATGATAGGCAAAAGAACGAGCACAACGTGATAAATCTGGCATGATATAGCTTTGGATAATTGGTTACAACATCACTGGCATATAGAGAATAACAGGATTTCAAATCTGGCATAATAAGGTGATAGTCATGATAAAAATTGACATAAAAGAATTGGCATGCAAAAGCAAGCCAAATACAAGGATAATGGATCAATGGTCTTGGTGTACAACATGGTTTTCAACTATAGTGTTATGAACAATCAACTGTAATAGTCAATTGGCCACATAGTCATAGTCGTAGTGAATCATAAGAGATTAATCACAATAGTCATGAATTATCCAAAATAGTTCTAGACAACTACCTTAAATAGTCATAGGCAATTAAATATAATAGTTTCAAGGTTATAGTCATAGACAATAGTCTTCTGTTCATAATCATAGGCAGTAATTCATAGTCACGAGTCATAGGTGATTAGCCACAATTGTCCTTGTCATAGTCATAGGCAATAGTCTTATGTTCTCAGTTATAGGCATAGGCATAGTCTTTGGCCATTAAAAATAGTTTCAATGACATAGGCGTGATAATATTCGATTTACAACATGAATAGGCCCAAGTTAATTTTCATAGCAGTATTCCAAAAGTCAAGGTCCAAGAATAGGTATAAATCAATTATCATACATGGGTCCAATTCCAATTGATAACATGAATAAGTCCAAACTGATTTCATAGCAATATCCCTAAATTCAAGATTCAAGAGAGGATAAGGTGAAAACTGAATTAACAAGTCTTATCATCAAGTCAAGATCCAAGAATTCATTTTACAATCTAGCGTTTGAATAATAAACTAGGTCCAACATCATGAATGGGCATGATTCCATCGATAAGAAATAACCCAAAATCATAGATTCAAGAAGAGACAAGAACAGATCCAAATAGATAATCAAGCTTAGGTCCAATTTCATTTTATTCCATGTCCATATTAAATTTAACAAGTTTCAATATCAAAGTAACTAGAACTTACAGAGCGTGGATCGAGAATTAGAGTGCAAAGATTTGATTCTGGAAACGGTTATTGCAGTTGTTGAATCTCTATTTGTTTAGTCTTGTTCTAGTTGAAAACCCCCAATTTGCAATTCCTAGATGTTGTCTTGACGAATAAGAAGTAGTCACTTTTAATTTAAATATTATCATTTTGATTTTCACAGAGGTAGCATAAGGACAAAATGAAATGGTGTAGAGAGAATGAGACTAGGGGCTGTTTATATAGGTTTAGAGTCACGAATTTGGTCCAGAAATCGGTCTAGATACGCAGAAATGAACTCAGCCTTGGATCTGGAAATTCGGGGCAGGTCGACCCCCGGGTCGACTACCCAGTCGACCTGGTCAGGGGGAGGTCGACTACCCAGTCGACCACCTAGTCGACCTTGTCAGGGGGAGGTCGACTACCCAGTCGACCACACAGTTGACCTGGGTCCTGGGCGGGAAATTTCCCGCCCAGCTCGCTTCTGGGTTTGAATTCGAATTTCGAGCTGTTTTGGTTTCTGAAAATACCTGAAACTTTGGAGGGTCATATCTCCCTCATACGGAATCCCTTTTTCGAAAACTCGGACTCGTTTCCTTGTAGAATTTCGAGACGAACGCGATGGCACAACCCGTTTCCCTTGATTCTTATTTTTAATTTAATTATACCCTGATTTCTAGTTTCAACATGTTATTAAAATTCAGGTTGTTACATTCTCCCCTCCTTAAAGGATTTTGTTCCCGAAATCTTCAAGTTAAGAAGAATGTGTCCTACCATCCAATCATCCATCTACTCAAATATCAATCACATGCATCCATTGTCCTTAAGAGATTTCTAATGTTGTATGATCATATGCAGAAAGTGTGTGTATATGTTCCTTATCTAATGCAAATGATCAGGCCTAATTGATCTTCTTAATGCAAAATATGTTTTAGTTCCATGAGTCCAACATGTATGTAAATAGTCCTAGTCACATAAACACTATATGTGTGCACAAACATCCATCCATATGCAACATCCACATGATAACATATTCAATTTCATCCATGTACAAGTATAAACATCCATGCATATGTAATATTTGATGTGACTGAGCCGATCTAGTGCCTAATGTGTGTTATGCAACCACGAGAAACCACTTGCGACCACTTGCAACCATCATTCATAACATGTCTCAAACACATGTTTCACCCAATTGTTCCTAACTAAAGATATAGCCGAATGATAGAAGCAAGTGAAAACTTTGTGCCCATTAGGCAATGTTAAAGATGGAAATCTACGTCACATATATACTGAATAGGTGAAGAACTCCCTAAGCACTAGCCCATATCCTATAAAACCTAAAACGTTTAGTCAACCCAACGGACACCCTCAAGCCCCAACATGTATTACTAACAGATAAGTCATACTCCCTATGTGGTTTGCAACAGAAATAGGATTGAGAATAGGACCGAGAGGTTATACTTAAAAGATAGCATACAAGTAAGCTCTACAAGAAAAGAGGGATCAAGGATATACTCATAAAAAGAGATATGTTGCGCGTGTCTAGTCTTCAATCTTCTAAGTCGCATTTCCTTGAGCTTAACTCCATTTTGCTTTGACCGTCTTTAGCTTCACAATTTTGTAGGCTCTTAATTCCTATTTCCAAAATATGAGTTGGAACTCATTTCACTGTCGCCTCTCGTTCCACTTTCACTTGTTCTATTTCTAGTATACTCAGCTTAAACATAACTGCGTACTCATGGTTTCATGCAAGCTCTCCAAAATTCACTAGTGAATCTTGGATCTCATTCGCTTACTTGAAGGTATTCCACATAAATGAATTATCTCTTGAAAATAAACAAATGTCGACCATGTTGCCAAGTGTACTTACTAAGGTGATTTTCTATAACTCATGCATAAGCGAAATGAACCATTCGCCTTAGTGGCGGACACTACTCGAGCGGATCAATAAATGTATCGGGAGATTCTAGGTAACTAAGCATGGCAGAACCCTAAGGGTTACACTAGACTTCGAGGGCATTACCAAGGCAAGTCAAGAATCTAACTACCCTCTTTTCATACTCAAGAATGGTATCATTTCTGGATAACCACTCCATCCCTAGAAACAATCCATAGCCCAAAAACATAAGTATTACTTCTAAACTCAACACTTAGCATAGACATTCTCAAATCCAAACAAGTCATGAATAAATGAGCCGATTCCCCAACAGGATTTGAGACAAAAATGGGATCCTCTACTATGCTAGTACTAAGGTGCAGAGACTCAACTATCGAAGCAGAATTAAAAGGATGCGATGTACAAAAACAAAGTTCTAATGGGATGATAGAAAAGAAAAGCTAAGCCTTTAACAGAAACGTTACCACCTCTCTTAGGTAAGCTAGTAGTGAGAGCACACAATTTCCCTCTCGACGATCTTGTTTTTGCCCTTTTTTTTACCATACTAAAGATACTTTCTCCTGTCGTGCGTTTTATTATTCTTTCACTTTGGCCTCGTTCCTTTCACCTTTTCCTCCTTCATGGATTAAGCCATATCAACAAGTTTCTCATCCTTAGGCTTGTGTTCTTTTATCCTCGTTCTTGCTATCCTTGTATAGCTTGTTGACAATTTTCTCGAAAGCTACTTCCATCGCACGGCAACCGTACAAAGCATGAAATAAGATTAGTCGCAAGTAAAACTACTGCGGCTATAGATGGAGGTTGGGCACTCCTTTTCCCTCCGACATACGCCTATAAAACTATGGTGAAAGAGAGAAAGAAAAGATTCAAAGAGAGAATCAACAGATAGTGCATATGGCTTTGGGGAATAAGCCTTTCGTAAAACAAAACTTTTCTTTAGAAAAATGCTTCTTTGTAAACGTTTTGAAAATAATTTCAGAAGGTTTTTAAAAGCTTTTGCCCAGTCTGGTAACCTTCTGCTCTGATACTAAATGTAACAACCCACCTCCGCTAGGGTCACTCACAAAGGGAATGCACTAGCTTTGGTGGAGCATTATCTAGGTAAACATACACATAAATATTACAAGATAGAACATATAAAATAGCAGAAGAAGAACCAAATTTTATTTCTTTAAAAATCTAGAAAGGTCTAAAGCCTTTTACATCAAAATGCCATTAAATCCATTACATCGAAATCTTTCTTGCAATAGTAAAGAAGCATAAAACCATGGTCATAAGTCATTCCCCACGTAAAATAGTAAAGCAGCCATAGCCAAGAAAGGTCCAAGCCATATATGATGATCTTGAAGCATAAAGAAGTCCAAACTAAATCGTAGTGTTTCCTCCCTGCGAACCTGGGGGGAGGGGGGGAACAAAAGAAAAAAAGGCGAAACAAACTGGGTCAGTCATAAAGACTGAGTAAGTTCTAGTGGCTTTCAGCATAAAAAAAGGTGAAGATAATATGGCACAAATAAGCTGAAAGTAACATAAGCATGATGACAAGGTAGGCAAGTTAAACTAAGATAACTAGATAAACTTTTGTAACAAGATAAACTACGGTAACAAGATAAACTATGAAAACCAGATAAACTACGTATAGCATCGCATGTTTAACATTCTCTGCACCAACTGTACTAGTACCCCAACCCGTATCATCCTTTCCATGTATATGTATAGTCCCTTGCCGTATATTGAATGGGTTTCATCATGTATTTCTATACTACTTCAACGTAGTGCCACCATTCTTGAAATCGTTTGGACTGCCACCTTTTTTCTGGCTAGGTTTTCTTATCATGAACTATCGCGTGTTCAACTAGGATTTATGCCACCTAGGACCACTAGGGATTATGCTACCTATTGAACGTTTTCTAGATTCGATTAGGGTTTATGCCACCTAGGACCACTAGGGATTATGCTACCTAACGAACAACACCCTTTTTTCCACGTAACGATCTATTAATCGATCGGCTCCCTACAAGTCCTAGCTCGTTCATGTGTCTGTGTCATACGACCCAATCATGAAATGTAGTCATCTGTGCTAGGTCCACCATACGGTGTATCAAGCCCTAGGGTGCCAACCACCGACACGAATCAAGCACGCACAGTGTAAACCTACCTGTGCCCAATGCCTGCTTTTTCAACTCCAGACTACGTGCACGACCATAGTCCACCTGAACCTATAATGGCGCACCAACTCAGCCGTCGTTCTGGTTGCTTATAATCAGCCCAGTAATCGTGCCCCACCCTTCCTAGTTCCAGGGTACCATGATACATCTACTGGGTTACTGCTGACAAGGACCACGTAACTAGAGTTTCTGTCCAGTAGGTTAAGTGTTGTCATTTAAATTCGAGACCTAACCCCATCAGTCTAGCATGTCAAGTTGGTTAAGTGTTGTCATTCAAGTTCGTGACTTATCCAGCCTACATGTCATGTCGAATTGGCTAAGTGTTGTCGTTCAAGTTCATGACTTAGCCCTACGAATCATGTGTCAAGTTGGTTAAGTATATTCAAGCGGTTCATGACTTAACCCTTTCAAATCATCATGTCAAATTGGTTAAGTATATTCAAGCGGTTCATGAATTAACCCTATCATGTGGCATTAATTCATTAATGCCCCCAACCTCTCACATCAGACCTGTTGTTGTGGTCACTGGATATGCCGGGCGGTTCCGGGCAGAATTACACCACAACTCAGTCTGACCTCGGGTTTTCAAGTGCGATATGACCAACTACCCACACTGGATCCTATTGTTTGCAGTAACTGGATTTGCCGGGCAGTTCCAGGCAGAATTACACTGCAAACTCAACCCAACCTCGAGTTGGCCATTTTCAAGTTCATTCTAAGTGTCATGTCCATGTTCAATTTTCATGTCAAGTTCGTGTCAAGTTTCTAAGCGAGTTTCATGTCAAGTTCTCATATCAAGTTTTCGGGTTTCCACTTATGCCTATTATCAAGTTCATGATTCATATTCATAACCAATTCATGTTTGCCTAACCTACCCAATTCGTATCCCCATTGCATGTAAACGTAAATCGATCTAAATTACAAGTAGATCCAGGTCCAAAATAAAAGGGAATAGCATCCCAACTATGATAGGCAAAAGAACGAGCACAAGGTGATAAATCTGGCATGATATAACTTGGCATAATTGGTTACAACATCACTGGCATATAGAGAATAATAGGCTTTCAAATCTGGCATAATAAGGTGATAGTCATGATAAAAATTGACATAAAAGAATAGGCATGCAAAAGCAAGCCAAATACAAGGATAATGGATCAATGGTCTTGGTGTACAACATGGTTTTCAACTATAGTGTTATGAACAATCAACTGTAATAGTCAATTGGCCACAATAGTCATAGTCGTAGTGAATCATAAGCGATTAATCACAGTAGTCATGAATTATCCAAAATAGTTCTAGACAACTACCCTAAATAGTCATAGGCAATTAACTATAATAATTTCAAGGTCATGGTCATAGACAATAGTCTTCTGTTCAAAATCATAGGCAGTAATTCATAGTCACGAGTCATAGGTGATTAGCCACAATTGTCCTTGTCATAGTCATAGGCAATAGTCTTATGTTCTCAGTTATAGGCATAGTCTTTGGCCATTAACAATAGTTTCAATGCCATAGGCGTGATAATATTCGATTTACAACATGAATAGGCCCAAGTTAATTTTCATAGCAGTATTCCAAAAGTCAAGGTCCAAGAATAGGTATAAATCAATTATCATACATGGGTCCAATTCCAGTTGATAACATGAATAAGTCCAAACTGATTTCATAGCAAAATCCCCAAATTCAAGATTCAAGAGAGGATAGGGTGAAAACTGAATTAACAAGTCTTATCATCAAGTCAAGATCTAAGAATTCATTTTACAATCTAGCGTTTGAATAATAAACTAGGTCCAACATCATGAATGGGCATGATTCCATCGATAAGAAATAACCCAAAATCATAGATTCAAGAAGAGACAAGAACAGATCCAAATAGATAATCAAGCTTAGGTCCAATTTCATTTTATTCCATGTCCATATTAAATTTAACAAGTTTCATCCTCAAAGTAACTAGAACTTACAGAGCGTGGATCAAGAATTAGAGTGCAGAGATTTAATTCTGGAAACGGTTATTGCAGTTGTTGAATCTCTATTTGTTTAGTCTTGTTCTAGTTGAAAACCCCCAATTTGCAATTCCTAGATGTTGTCTTGACGAAGAAGAAGTAGTCTCTTTTAATTTAAATATTATCATTTTGATTTTCACATATGTAGCATAAGGACATAATGAAATGGTGTAGAGAGAATGAGGCTAGGGGCTGTTTATATAGGTTTAGATTCACGAATTTGGTCCAGAAATTGGTCTAGATACACAGAAATGAACTAAGTCTTGGATCTGGAAATTCGGGGCAGGTCGACCCCTAGGTCGACTACCCAGTCGACCTGGTCAGGTGGAGTTCGACTACCCAGTCGACCTGGTCTGGTGGAGTTCGACTACCCAGTCGACCACCTAGTCGACCTGGTCAGGGGGAGGTCGACTACCCAGTCGACCACCCAGTCGACCTGGGTCCTGGGCGGGAAATTTCCCGCCCAGCCCGCTTCTAGGTTTGAATTCGAATTTCGAGCTGGTTTGGTTTCTGAAAATTCCTGAAACTTTGGAGGGTCATATCTCCCTCATACAGAATCCGTTTTTCGAAAACTCGGACTCGTTTCCATGTAGAATTTTGAGGTGAACACAATGGAATAACCCGTTTCCCTTAATTCTTATTTTTAAATTTGATTATACCCTGATTTCTAGTTTCAACATGTTATTAAAATTTGGGTTGTTACAGGGTGAGCTTAACAAATGACCTTGCCCTTGCCAAGAAGGAGAAGGAGGTTCTAAATGATCAACTCGCTCAAGTTGAGGAGCGGGTAGTTGTCGCCGAAAGCAGTGCCAATAGCGCTCTTGAGTCAGCAGCTGCTGCGGCTGAAAAGCTTGCCGAAAAAGAGAAGGATATAGATAGATTTGAAGAATTGTTATTCGATTTCTTTGGTAAAGTTATCAAGCATCGAGATATCTCTTGGATTCCCGACTACCATGTTACCTTGGCCAATATATGGGACCCAAATGTCGGCGAGAAGCGGTGACTGGGTGTCGACGAAATTGACGAGCACCAGCTGATGCAAACCTTTCTCATAGGTGAAGAGCTCGTGGCTTTGGAGGAAGGTAGACGCCTTGTCCACGAGGAAACGGAGAGGAAGAAGAGAAGGCTCAAGGGTAAGGATAAAGTTGGCGAGAGCTCGAGTTCGATAATAGAGCCCAAAATCTCTGAAGTTGAGGGATATAACCCCGATGATCCATTGATCCCTTTGGCACCTACTCCTCCGATTGTCGAGACCACTAGTACAAATCTGGGAGATGAGTCAACCGAAGGTATCTCCACATTTTCTCCACAGTTCATTAAAGCAATCGTAACTTGTCGTCATCTCATGGGACAGACAACTGACATGGCCACATCTCCTCTCGATTTGCTAACCCTTATTTCTAATGGTGTAGGTACCAAAGTGGTCGAAAAGGGTGCAGAGGAGAAGGCAGAGGCTGAGAAGGTTGAGATTCCCCCGAGTTCTGGTATCGAAGCTTCCGAGGTCTCAAAGCAAACTGGGGGCTCAACCAGTGATAGAGTCACAATGGCACCCGTGGAGCCTGGCGCTGACGCTCCTACAGACGCCGAGATCATTGTTGCTCTGCATGACTCAGACAGCGGACATGGAGATGAGGAAGAGGAGGTAGAAGTCATTGACGAGGCCAAGGGTGGTGATAGCGAAACCTTGGCTGACATACAGGCTAGGAAGGAGAAACAGTTAGCTTTTAAGAGGGAGGAACAGAATCCTGTGTTCATGACCCCTATTTCTGAAATCGACCCCAAGACCGGGTTGGTTATAAGATTCTCTTCTAGATCGATAACTTCACAGCTTGCCTCCGAACCCTCCAGTCCTTCTTCGGAGCCGCTTGTCGACAAGAGGAAGAGGAAGAAAAGCGACCGCTCCGGTACTGATAAAGAGGAGTTAGAGAAACAGAAGAAGGACAAGAAATCAAAGCCATCTCCCAAGCGCAAATAGAATGCAGCCATGGGCTCATGTTTTAGTTTTAGGATTTCTTTTGGCCAAAAGATGTAGTCGTGAGATTGGCCTTCACATTTTGCTTAGTTTTTTTTTGTATATCCGTTTCCAGTAAATAAGGACCTATTTCTTTTGCATCACAGCGTTCCTGCAAATTCATCGTGTTAGCAGAGTTTAAGTAATCATAATTGAAGCTTTCATCGTTAAATGTTAAAGTTGTAAGTAACGATCATTAATCATAACGAAAACAATCATCGGGAAATACATGTGCTAAGTAATCGTGTAGTAATGCACGTATACATTCCTAATTGATTGTCATTATAGTGCCTAGCCAGGGCGTATTGGCGATCGATTAGAATTATATTCGTACTACCACGATTTTTCCATGGGGTAATGGTTCTTGTGGCGCTAAGTCTCTAGCGCTTTTATACTCTCCCGATCCTTCAGCGGGTTAGAGTTTGCGTGGCACTAAGTCTCTAGCGCCTTTATACTCCCCCGACCCTTCAACGGGTTAGAGTTCGAGCTCGGTTTTTGGTCTGATCACCGATCCTTCAGCGGGGCAGAAGTTCTGGGGGCGCTAAGTCTCTGGCGCCTTTATACTCTCCCGATCCTTCAGCGGTTTAGAGTGTTTCCAAGGCGGTTTTATCATGGTGCACCTGCACGCCTCGGGGACGTCATCTTTGCATCCTTTATATTCTCTCCCTGATCTCGGGAGTTAAGTTGTAATGCAATTTACCCTGCTGTACCTTTTGAAGCTTTAATCATCATGAACTTTCCGATTTGCCGAACGGTATTTTGAATTAGTTGTTTTGAGATTACTACATAAATTTAAAACAATTTCCTGAAATGGTAACAGTATATATATTGATCAAAATAAAAGAGTAGATAAGAAATGGTGTAGTAAGGGTAAATAACACAGCATTTTTATAGTGGTTCGGTCGAATCATGACCTACATCCACTTTATAATCTTTTGTTCAAATAACCAGACTCTTCTTAGGCAAGTCGAGCCTTTTTACATGGTTCTAAAAACAAAAGAATAAAACTGATACTTTTTATGTCAGGTAAAGCCGCAAACGCTGGGCATTCCACACTCTTGGGATTTCTTCTCATTTACGGTCGCTAGGTTGAAGGTTCCATTATCAAGCCTTCGTAAAATGGAGTACGGTCCTTCCCATTTTGGGCACATATGTACCGGGGGCGGAAAGACACGTTTCAGAACCAAATCTCCGGGTTCGAATGTGCGAGCTCGGACTCTTCTGTTGAAGTACCGAGCTACTTGTTGTTTGTGCCTCAAGGCACGTAAGTCGGCTTCATCCATTTTTTCCTCAATCATGTCCAGGGATTCAAGGAGCAACTCATTGTTGGTCATCGGGTCGTAATAAATGGTATGATGGGATGGTACTTCTAACTCGACCGGAATAACTGCTTCAGCTCCGGAAGCAAGGGAAAACGGGGTGTGACCCGTTGCCGACTTGTACGTCGTTATGTAGGCCCATAGTTCTAGGGGCAATTCATCGACCCACATAGCTTTGGCCCTCTTCAACCTTTTCTTCAGAATGGATTTGATCACCTTATTTGCCGCTTCAACCTGTCCGTTCGATTGCGGATGTGCCACAGAGGTGTATCTTTTCTCGATGTGATACTTCCGACAGAAATCTCGAAACTCCGTGCTGTCGAATTGGGTCCCATTGTCGGTTATGATGACTTTTGGAATCCCAAATCGACAGGTGATGTTCTTAACGACAAAGGTGATCACTCATTTGGTCGTGATCGTGGTCAAAGGCTCTGCTTCTACCCATTTAGTAAAATAATCCACGGCCACAATGGCGAACTTTGCTCCGCCCTTTGCTATGAGAAGGCTTCCAATAATGTCATTCCCCACATAGCAAAAGGCCACGGGCTTATCATTGTCTTCAACTGGTTAGGTGGCGCCCTAGGGGTTTTGGAGAACTTCTGGCAAGCATCACAACATCATGCATGCTTGGCTGCATCCTTGTTTATAATGGGCCAGAAATAGCCGTATCGCAATATCTTCTTTGCCAATGTTTGCCCTCCTGTGTGGTCGCCACACTCACCTTCATGGACTTCCTTCCGCACACGCTTGATGTTGTCATGGGCAATGCACCGGAGGAGAGGCATTGAGAAACCTTGTCTGTACAGGACTTCGCCTTGCAACACATATCGGGAAGCCTTTCGTATGACCGCGCGCCTTCGCTTTTCTTATTTGGGAGCGTTCCATTCATCAAGAAATTCTTCAAGGGGGTCATCCATGACTCCCTTTCAGGTTCAATTTCCAGTACCGGATCAACTTCCATCTGATCCCCACTGAGGAACCGTAATACTTCAATCAGGCCTAGCTCCGTATGTTCCGGATTATCGGAACTAGCCATCTTTGCTAACTTGTCCGCTCTTTGATTCTTTGCTCGAGGAATGTGATATATACTATGGTGCTCAAAAACACCCAACAATGTTCTTACTTTTTCCAGATATGATATCAACCTTGGACTCTTAGCCTGAAATTTTCCATTAACTTGGTTCACGACCAAATTGGAGTCACAAAAGATGTCTAGCTTTGTTACCCCTAGTTCCTTTGCCAGCTTCAGTCCGACAATCAGAGCTTTATACTCGGAATCATTATTGGTCACGTGGAACTCCAATCTAAGAGCGTAGTATATTATCCGTTTCTCTGGAGTTTCAAGGACCAATCCTGCACTAGATCGTCTGTCATTTTTAGCTCCATCAGTATATAGTTTCCAAGCATTAGGGTCAAGGAGTAGCTTTGGCGGATCGTCTTCTTTAGTTTCCACATCATCTTTTGGGATGGTAAATTCTGCTATAAAGTTTGCAAGTGCTAGCCCTCTTATCGACCTCCGAGGTTAGAAGTTAAGGTCGAATTGACTCAGTTCGATGTTCCATTTGACCAATCTTCCCGATGCTTCTGGCCTTTGCAGGACTTGCTTAAGCGGGTGATCAGTAAAACAATAATGGGATGAGCTTGGAAATAGTGACAAAGCTTCCTAGATGCGATCAACAAACTATACGCGAGCTTTTCTATCTTCGAGTAATTTCGTTCTACGGCTGCCAATTTCTTGCTCATATAGTACACTGGTCTTTGCACCTTATCCACTTCTCTTACCAAAGCCGAACTGATCGCGTGGGATGACACTGCCAAATACACGAATAAATCCTCGTGATCCATAGGCTTAGACAGTATTAGTGGTCTCTCCAGATGATTCAACAGATTTTGGAAAGCCTTCTACAAAATCAGGAGTCCATTTAAAGTTGTGCTTGCCTCGCTTTATTAATTCGAAGAACGGGATGCATTTATCTGTAGCTTTCCAAATAAATCTGCTTAGCGCTGCCACTTTTCCAGCAAGGCTTTGCACATCTTTAATCTGCTTTGGTTCATGGATATTTTGGATTGTTGTAATTTGATCTGGAATCTCGATTCCACGCGAGCTTACAATGAACCCTAGAAATTTTCCAGATGCTACCCCAAACGAGCATTTCAAAGGATTCAATTTCATCCCATATTTTCGGAGGATTTGAAATATCTCTGCCAAATCGTTGGTATGAACGGACGACTGTCTGGACTTTACCAACATATCATCGACATATACCTCCATCATTTTCCCAATCTAGTTGTAGAACATCCTATTCACCAACTGCTGATATGTTTCACCGGCATTTTTCAGACCGAAAGGCATTACCACATAGCAATATAATCCCAAATCTATAATGAAACTGGTATGCTCTTGGTCTGGACATGCATAGGGATCTGATTATATCCTGAACAGGCATTCATAAAGGAAAGGAGTTCATGACCTGCAGTTGAATCTACTAATTGATCGATTCTAGGCAACGGGAAACTATCCTTCGGACAAGATTTGTTTAAATCGGAGAAATCGATACACGTTGCCACTTTCCATTTGCCTTTTTTACCAAAACCGGATTCGAAATCCAGTCAGGGTACGTCGAATCTTTAATAAATCCATTACTCTTCAGTTTCTCGACTTCTTCTTTCAATGCGTCAGACCTTTCTGGACCCAACATTCACCTTTTTTGCTTGACAGGAGGATGTTTCGGGTTAATGCTTAGCGATTGACTCATAACTGAGGGAGATATCCCACACATGTCTGCATGGGTCCAGGCAAATACATCCAACTTAGTTTTCAGAAACTTTGTTAATGCCTTGGCTTGAACAGGGTCCAACTGGGATCCAATCTTTAGGACCTTCTCTGGGTCACTATCATTGATTGGTGCATCCACAGTTGCTTCATTGGGAGTAGCCATTCCGCCCCCAGGATCTTCATCCTCTCTGGGATCTATGTCCTCGGGCAACTCTCTGGGTGACCCTCCCAAAGGTACTTCCTTTAGTTACTATGACGATTCCTCCTGAGGGGAGGAGCCACCTTTTGCTTCTATATCTCTTCCTTTGCGGAGCAGTTTTAACTCTGCAATGTAGCATGCTCGTGCCACAACTTGATCTCCTCTAACGATACCCACACCAGAACCCGTGGGAAATTTCAACAATAAGCACCAGGGTGCAATACATGCCCTGAGTTTGGCTAGGGCCGGTCGGCCCAAGAAGGCATTGTACGACGATTCAATATCCAGGACCACGAAGGGGAGGATCCTCACTCTCTGGCATTCCCCTTCCCCAAGGGTTACTGATAATTCCACGTATCCTATTGGAGTGGTCGAGGCCCCATTAAATCCGCATATCCACCCTTCATATGGCTTTAAATCCTTCGGCTCGAGTTTCGTTTGGTCAAACGTTTTCTTGATCAAAATGTTGATGGAACCCCCGTTATATACCAAGACTTCATGAACTATCATTGGGCCAATGGTGACGATGATCACCTATGGATCTTCAGTTGGGGAGTGTACTCCAATACTCTCTCGCTCGCGAAATATGACGTCATCGGACATCGTCTTTTGTTGCTTAATCGGAGCGCTGTCCTCGGGGTTACTACACTCTCCCACTTCGAAATGCTATTTGGCTGCATTTATATATTGATCCAGAGCTCTGAAACTATGCCCTGCTAGGTGGAGCCCACCAATTATAGTATTGATAATGATATTTTTTCCTTTTTGCTAAACCGTTGGTTTTACAGTAGGTTGGCTTTGGTTTGGGGCTTGTACGGCTTGCCCCCTGTCCCTGGGGGACACCTTATACTCATCAAGATTCCCTTCTCGGAGCAGCCTTTCAACCACGTCTCTCAAGTGATGACATTCGTTTGTGGAATTACCGTGGATCTGATGAAAGAGACAGAATTTCCCAGTTTCACGCACTTTCTCGGTAGAATCTCTCGGAGGAGGTCTTTTATACCGGAGGACATTATATGTATCCAGGAAGATGTTCTCCAATGTATCATTTAACGGTGTGAAGTTCTCAAATGGTCTGGACCGGGATCTCCTCTGAGAGTCGTTTCCTCGATTTCACTTCTGATTATTGTTATTATTGCTCCCTGATTGGCGTTCATTGTCTTGATTCTTGTTCCTAGCATTAACTTCAATCTTTCCTGAGCTATCTCCCATTTTCTTGATGGCCAAGTTGTTTTGGATATCTTCCTTATCAGTAGCTTTGCTTTTTGGATTAGCGTATATCTCCTCCCGACATAGGCGAATATTGGCTTTTTCATAAAATATTTCTCTGGTCGGGGGAGGTTTACCAGCCAGATATCTTCCAAACTTGGTATCTTTATCGACGCCATCGATCAAGGCCATCAACATAGTTTGCTCATGCGGATCTTTGACTTCTGTGACAGCCAAGTTAAAACGATCCAAATGTGACCTCAGGCTTGCGTCAGGTCGTTGTTTAACGAGGGATAGCTCGATCACATTCTTAGACCTCTGGGCATGAAGACGGTATTGGTTTACGAATTTCTCACTCAATTCCCTAAAGCTGGATATTGACCGTGCTGGAAGGCGGGTAAACAATAATAACGCCACATCTTCCCAAAATATAGGGAACACTTTACATTTAACCGAGTCTGTAGCTGTAGCGGCATTCATTGACCAGGAATACCGCATTAAATGCTGGATGGGGTCAGTCTTGCCCTTATAGCGATTCATGGTGGGCATATTGAAGCGTCTCGGGAATGTAACATCCAGTATGTCGTCAGTAAAAGGTGTGTGACTGCGGTTTATTCCCCAATCTTCATTCCTCTGTCCACGGCTATCTACCATGACTTGCCTAATCATTGCTTCAACCTCTGCATGGGTCAGGGTATATTCGGGATCAGCACTCCTTGCCCGACGTCCTCCTCCAACGTTTCTTTGACGAGCTGCTACGAAATCTGGGCCCTGAGCAGAACTCCATTGCCCCTTGTTGTCGTGGTCGTTCACGCGACGAGAGGGAGGCATGCCATTCCTTGGTGGTAGAACAGGCTCATTTAAGTTGCAGTTACTAGTTCCCTGATTAAATGCCTCCTCTTCATGAGACGGAAGTGACCCAAATCGAAGTCGTTCTATGTTTTCGGGCCTTTCTAACGGGGGCCATCGTTGGTTCCTTTGGGGCTCTTCAGATGACGATGTATGTTCCAGAGAGAAAGGGTGAGCTGGAGGTGATGAAACCTGCCTTTGAATATCATCAATTCTCCTGCCTAAGGCAGTAATATTTTGTCGCAGCAACGAGCTCTCCTTCCTTTGAGCAGCCAGTTCATCGGTTTGCCTATCCAATGCTTTAAGTATTCGAGTTAAATGTCCCTCGGTAACTAGGGCAGAAGGGTCAAATTGATCATCAACATTCTCTCTTATATGTAAAGAACTTGGGCCAGGTCGAGCAGTTTACCAGCACGTGAAGAACGAGCCATAATCTCCTTTCCGGGTTGGGTCGTGGTCTGATTGTTGCTTCGGATCGTGCAACCCTTGTGTCGATGGCTCGTGATAGCACCCTGAGATCGGATCACGGGGGCATTAGATGGGAGGATGGTGGCGTTGTCCTGCGATCGAGTCATGACTCCTTCAGAGACCCGAATCGTGGCGCCCCCTTCTGGTCGGATCGTGGTACTTCTTCAGCCCGGATCGCCCCCACGTCATCGCGATCTGAAGGCTCTTCTTCGACCTGCTCGTGCACACCTTCCTCGATCGCTTCATTCGCTTGCGAAGCTCGTAATTCCTTAGACTTCTTTCCAGCCTTGATATCGGGGTATCGCTGAAATCTTCAAAAGTCGAAACTGCTGAGTTTTGGACTATCTTCTTTGGACTTGAATATCCAAATAGTAGAGCAACAATCCAACGTACCCAGACTTTATTTCTCAGTGAAAGCACTAAAATGTTAGATCCAAAATTGGCTCTAACACCCAAGTTGTTCAATTATGCATAAATTAATATCAGAAAAAATACTAGAAAATCAGAAAAGACACGAGATTTATAGTGGTTCGGCGTTAATGAGCCTACGTCCACTTTATATCTTTGATTATACTTGGAGTCAGAGTACAATCGATGATTTATCCCTTAGTCTCACTCTTACAATGTTTATTCACTCAATAATTTCGAGACAACTCTGAATAATAATGGAGGTGTAATAATTGTGGATTCAGAACTCAGAATGCCAAAAAGATTCTAAAAAATGCCAAGTTCTGGGCTATTTATAGGTGATTTCTTCAGGCGGAT
Organism: Allium sativum; assembly: GCA_030737875.1. Taxonomy (NCBI): domain Eukaryota; kingdom Viridiplantae; phylum Streptophyta; class Magnoliopsida; order Asparagales; family Amaryllidaceae; genus Allium; species Allium sativum. Next base: position 12,599,810 of record CM060921.1, on the reverse strand, counting down.
CGTGGTCATACGTGGCACACATCTTGAGAATCGCGGACAGGTTCGTGGCTTGATGGAGAATTGGTCAATATGACAGTTATGGACAGGTGTCACAGGATCCGACGTTTGCGGATCGTGGTGGACTTGGTCTTGGCCATCTCCTTGTCTTCTGGACTTGGATCGGATCGTGTAGAAGAGGAGAGGGTGGATCGGATCGTGGCTACATGGGGGGAGCGATCGCGACCTGGAGGAAACATAGCGGACCAAAGTATAAGGAACGATTGCGATCAAGTCTTTATAGATCAAAGTAGTGAAGCATCACGTCTTCTTCCTGTGTGGACCTTGGTGGCTTGGTCAAAAAGCTAGCCAACAATTATAATCAAATGAGATTATAAAATTGAAAAGGGTATATATAACCAAAATAAAATTTGTATATGAATTAAATATACAGATGAGATTAATTAAAATTGAATTCAAAGCAGAATTTTGAATTTAAATCCTGGGAAGTTTGAAAATATTTTAGAAGTATATTAGAATAATATAGCTTTGTTTTGGAAGGATTTTTGAATAAAAAACGTTTGAATAGATTTTGAATTTGTTAAAGCACCGAACTTACTTCATTTGCTGGGAAATAATTCTGATGACGACTACAACATTGTCAGTGTTCATTTTCGAGTCTCTAAGTGACGGATTGCTACCTAAGAAAATTTTCTGATGGAAATTTGTTTGAAAGAAAACAAGCTCGTTTGAAAATTCAAATGTTTTCAATTTGAATGGAAATAAATATATGTACATATTTAACTGATTTCAAAAGGATTTGAAATGAAAACCCTGGGATATGGATTCTGGAATTGAATTAACTTAAGCTAGTTAAATGGATTGAAGTGAATGAATTAACTAGAATCAATTTGAATATATTTGAATGGAATATGAATTAATTGTAGATCATTCGAATTAAATGAATGAAAACCAAAAGTTTTGGTGGAATTTAATTGGTTGAAATTTGAAGAATTCTGTTCCAACACAAGTGAGTTTTTGAAAAGTAAATGTGTTCATAGCATTTTTCCTACCTTAGTAATTTCGGGGACTAAATTCTTTTAATGGGGGAAGAATGTAATGACCCGGATTTTTGGTTGATTAATTTTAAATATTTAATATTTATTTGAATATATAATTGATAATATAAAAGAATTTTTATATTGAGTTATCGATCAATAATCGATATAGGATTTAATTTTTGATATATATATAATTATTGTAATGCGGTATTATGAAATAATTCAATCCAAAGATAAAACTGAATCGAAATGGTTTAGATGATCAATATATATTCTATTTGAATATAAACGACGATAATAGTAATTTATTGTTGAAGAATTTATTTGTTTTAAATTTAAATTTATTTTATATTAATTTAATATGGTTATTTTATATATAAGTTCGAATTAAATTTTATAGTCTATTCTGTTATATTCAGAATAGTGTTATAATGTTGAAATATCAGTCGTTACGTTGAAATAGCAGTTCGTGATTCCACGTTATGAACCTCGAGATATTTATAATGGATAAGATTGAAATCGAATCGAAAATTAAATCGATATCTAATTAAAAAGGACAAAAATCACTTTATTTTAAATCGCATTTAATAGAAATCAAATCAACATTTAATTAACTATACTTAAGCCTATATCTATACTGTACCTTAAGCAGACCTAAATGCCTTAATCGCTATGTTTTCATCCTCTATAAATCATGATTCTCTCCTCTCTTTGTTTTCTTCTGTGTTCAACAACGACAGATTCACCTTAGAAAAAAAATGGCCGAACTTTTTGTTTAGTAATCTCAACTATCCCTCCCTCATTCTCTTAATCATTCGATCCTTCACTGTGTATGAAATCGAAATAAAAACCGACGCACCCCTCTAATTTTCGTTTCCATTCTTCAGTGAATTAAATCAAAAAGCTTCAACACTATAAAAAAAATCGCAAATCGCGATTCGAAGCCATCCAGAATCCTGAAGCTCGACAGTGGAGAGTTACTCGCGATTTGTAGATTTGGGGATGCAATACAATATTGAGTGATTCCTGAATCTCATCAGTCGAGCTAGGTTTGAGAGCAGCGGTTGACGCAACATGAGGAAGGGGTCTCGATTGACATAGTGATGAGCTAGAAGATGGCGAGCGATGGGTTGACAACAACCGCGATTTCTGGTCATCGCGATGGATTTAAGGGGGTGCGATGTGTTTTCCTGAAGCTCGATTTGAGAAGTGAGTTGGTTTCTAGGAGTCGAAATGGGTGATTGTAGGTCGTAAGTTTGGGGAGGATGGGGATTAAAACTGTTGTATTGGTGGGCGTATTATTCAGGAGAAACGTGATCTAAGGGAGGGAGCAAGCATTGAAATGGAGAAGGAATTTGGGGATCGGCAGTAGAGGATTTGAGGAGTTCGAACTAGAGAAGTCTGGGGGGACAGGGCAGTTGGGTTACTGTGAAAGTCAGGGTACATAGGTCTGTGTTTTGGCAGAAGAAGGGTTTTAAAATGGTGATTAAGGTAATTTATATTATTAAATAAATTTTTAGTTAACAAGTTAATGACTATTTAAATTTTATCAAATTTATAACATGAATATATATCTCTTACGGTACCAGATTCAAGCAAACAAAATTGCCATGTTGAATTCGTGTTGTTGTAGCCTGCGAAATGGAAATAAATCGGGATGAATCACGATAAAAATCACGGTGAGTAAATCTCACTCTCCTTTTATTTAGAATTATTTTTATTCATTAAAAATAATTGTTTGTTGCTTGTTTGAATTCTTTCTGGTTGTTTTAAACATATTAGTTATTTAGGGTGACTACTATATATATATTGGTTTGGTGGTTGGATTCCCGCAGTCTCATTAGCGGATGCCCGCGGTACCATTAGCGGATGATTACCCTATACGCCCCACACTATGATAGTGGATGACCTTCTATACCGCGATATCCTGCCTTGAAGCAGGATGGGTATTATTTCTGTTGACTAACGTCTATGGATGCAGGAAAAACAGGTTGGAGGGATCCAACTTGATTCCTCAAAAATATATTATCTATTTGTTTGTTTGATTGATCCTATACTGTCATATATGATGTGTTAGAAAAATAAATATTTGGTTGTTTGGTGTTTAAATATCACTGGGCCTAAATGTTGATATTTTAAAAATATCGAAAAAGGAAATTTCCAGAGTTAAAAGGGGAAATTCTATTTTTCAGAAATAGAATTTGAAATTTTAGTAGAATCAAAATATTAACTTGTTTTAAAAGAATAAAAACAAGTAGTTCCTTTATAAACAAAGTTTATAAATAGTTCTTTTATAGACGAAGTTTATAAATGAAGTGAAAAGAATTATCATTGGATAATTCAGAAATAAAAATACGAGTGTAAAATTGAAAAGGGAAATCTATTTCCAAAAGTACAAATATAGATTTCAAAAGAAATTGAAATCGAGACTTGTTTAGTAATTGAAATAGAATTTGAATCCAAAGGAATTAAAATAGAATTTGAATTCAAAGGAATTGAAATAGAATTTGAATTCAAAAGAATTGAAATAGAATTTGAATTTAAAGGAATTCAAATAGAATTTGACTTCAAAGGAATTCAAATGGACTTGAATAAAGAAAGTTCATATGAAATTAGAAATATAGAATTTGGAAATAGAAGTGAAATGGAGTTTAAATATAGGAATTCAAATAGAAGTGGAATGGAGTTTAAATATAGGAATTCAAACAGAAGTGAAATGGAGTTTAAATATAGAATTCAAATAGAGTTGAATTGGAATTTGAGTACAGGATTCAAGTAGGAATTTCAAAATAGAATTTTCAAATAGAAATTGAATATAGAAATTTAAACGAAATGTGAGTATAGAATTTGAATAAGAGGAATTCAAATAGAATTTGAATAAGAGATTTGAAATAGAATTTGAATATAGAAATTCAAATGTAATTTGAATATAGAATTGAAATAGAATTCAAAAGGGGAATTTACATATATAAAATCGAAGTGTAAATAAGTATATTACCTAGTAAGGAGAAATTGACAGTGATAGATAATCGAAAATATTTTGTTGAATTGAAAATTTTGTTTTTATATATATTAAAAATATATTAGGATGGAGTTGAATTTATTATAAGAAGTTCAAACATTTATATATATAAATATAATTAAAACGAGCTCGCTGTAGCGCGGCAGTTCATAAATTATCGTTTTGAACTTCAATTGAGTGCACAGAACTCAATTGAATTTGAATTCCTTGAAACAAGAAACGTCAGGACCGATTTGATAATAGTTTACTAATGGAGGAGAAAAATCTGGATTTCGTCGAATAGATTATGAGTTATGTCAAAATCAAATTTTTAGAAAAACTTCGCCATAACCATTTTAAAACAATAATGGTTTATTTAATTTTATAAAAGGATTTTTAAGCAAATAAAATTCGAATTTCTATTTGCAAATTTCAGATTTTGAGTTATAAATTATATGTGAACTCAAGTGGAGTAATGAATTGATTTTTGAAACAGAAATCAGATTTTTGATTATTGAATAGAATTAACTAATTTGAATAGTAATTAGTTAACGAGATTTTGAATTGATATTGGGATTTGAATAAGTGAATTCGATTTGAAAATTTATATTCGAAATCGAAAAGGAAACTAGAATTGAAACTGAAATTCAATTTGGTTACGAGCAAGTTAAATATATTTTTTGAACATGTTATGTTCAAACAAAGAAGTGAAATAGGCAAAATAGCTAATTAAAGAATAAATGATTGAAACTGAATTCAAACGATTGGATAGTGTTGAATCGAATTGAAAACAGGTGAACATGTGTTAGACAAGTATGGGATGAAGTATATGAAGATTTTAATTTATGTGCCCGACAAAAAGGTACATGTTTAGATTCATATATGAGATTTTACGCGCCGTATCGGCAAGCTGCTTGGCTTTCTCTTTTTCTTTTGGATTGGTGAAGGCCATGGGAGGCTATTTGAAATATCCCGATGCTCCCGGTACAAGGGAGGTTATGGCGAATTTTTCCGGGAATTTAAGGTGTTAGAATATTTTTAAGAAAAAATTATAGTTAGAAATAAATGTATCGATATTTACAGAATTCGATAAGGAAACGAATTTAAGAATAGAATATTATAAACAAAAAGGAAATCGATAGGCTGGTAATAGAAAGAGATACATATATACGTTTAAAAATGAATAATTTGTTTGTAAGGAGTTGATTATCCGGGTAAGTGGTTTTGTCTGTTTTGAAGTTAATGATGTTTTCAGTTAAGGTCTGGGAGGTAATTTTACCCCAACTTGATTGATTTCATTTTTAATTGATGAATGCAAGATCCAATCTCGAAGAGAAGTGTTGGATAATAGTTAGTTGAATAAAATAATTTGGGTTGTTGTAATGATGTTTTACACAACATTCGTTTTAACCCAAGTGATGGAATTTTGGAAATATAAAAGTAAATATTTCCTGAGTATAATTAAAGTAGTCGGGAAAGAGATAAGTGATTGAAATTATTTCAATTTCAAATAGAATATATGTTCTAACTGTAGAAAATAAAAGAAGGCGAGATATAGAAATGTTTTCCAAAGAATGTAAGAGACCGAGATGATAATTGAAAATATTTGTTTAACAAATATTGATAAGGAAATGGAAATGGTGATTTAAATTAATGAATAGTAATCAAAGGGCCCAGTGATTGTTTGATTGTTTTGAATGGATGTTTGTTTTTCTTCGATAGTTGAATAACCGACTATGGAAGTATTTGCCAATATCGTTGTCAATATTGAGAGACCGATTGGATTATTATCCGAGAACCACTCTGTATTGGCAGTAGCTTTGCGAATCAGATTATATGAAGATAATCGAAGACGGAGTAAAGTGCAAGGGATTTTTCTATTAATATAAGTTGTGCCTTCGGTTTTGTTCAATCTCAGAACGAACGTAAATGGACGAATGTCTGACAGAGTATTTCCAATGATCAAATATATTGGTATGTATAAATATATATGGTGGAAACGGATTTATTCTCTTAGCATAATATCCAGAATATTTGTGCAAATCAATTAGTGATTAACGGATCTGAAAATATGGCATTCAAAGTGATTGTGCTATCAATGAATAGAAATAATCGTAGCCTCAGGCCTCAACAACCAGAAAATGATAAAAATCGGGCAGGCAGCACAACTATGTGGGTCGCTCCCATTAAGGTGTATAATCACCTATCTAGAGATTCATTTAATTCCTTATTCTATTCGATGTTGTCCCATTCGGGAAACGGTTGCTGATCCCAACCGTTGGTCATATACATTCGATACACTCAAGCGACATGAGTGGTCGGTCATGTGTGGGCCGGGTTGCAAGATGTTCTTGTTGAACCCAGTGTATTCCTCTCTAGAGATACACTAGTGGAAGGTGGTTCCATACCTTGTCATGTTGGAAATCCAATCTCCAATAAGCGCCATGAGGTTTCTGATTTTATACTATGTATGTGGAGCGTGAGATGCAAGCATCTGCTATTTGGTTATTTATTTGATTAGACATTATTATAATATCACTGAATTTTCATATCAAAGTGTTTTGAGTTATAGTAAGGTAAAAACCATCCATGTTTATGTGTGGGCTGGTCGTACTATTATCCTTTCTTTCAAAAGGATTTTGAAAGTCAAACAAATGGTTGGAGTTTACTCACACCAGTCCCATGACTGACCCAAAGTTTATTTTGTTGTTTTTCCTAAACTCTTGGGTGCCCAAATTTGTACGGGCAGTCAAGTAGTCGGGATTTTACAGATTCACTCAAAGGAGTTTTGAAGCAGGAGGCTTCACCAATTAGCTATAGACTATCATATATTCCGCTGTGAACCATGTTTGTATCTGGAAACAGGTGTTTATAACTGTTCCAGGAATAACTGTTGTGCTCTGATAATGGTATGTATATACAGTACTGATCTGTATTTCAAAAAGTTATGTTATTTAATATATTTTATTCGTTCCGCTGTGTATTTGTGATCTTTGTTTTCTTCTATTCTAATATTTCTTTCTTTCTATTTCTCATCCTCTAACTTCTTTCTAATAATGATTTGTATTTCTGTGCAATTTGGGTTGGACGTGTAGTATTATTAGTCAACTCAGATAGTATAGATTTGCGGTACGTTACAAAAATGAACGAGGATGGTAGCATTATTCAGTACAAGGCTTATTATGTCACAAGAGGTTTTAATCAGAGAGCTGGCATTGACTACGGTGAGACTTTTAGCCTTGTAGTTAAACCCGCTACGGTTTGGCTTGTGCTTTCACTTGCGATTAGTCAAGGTTGGTCATTGCGCCAACTTGACATAAACAATGCTTTTTCTATAGGGCACACTCACTGAAGATGTATACACCATACAACCTCCTTGCTACATAGATTCTATACATCCAACATATGTATGTAAATTAAACAAGGAACTGTATGGGTTAAAACAAGCTCCAAGAGCTTGGTATAAAGAATTACGACAATATTTAATTGAGTTGGGCTTCAAGAAAACGGTCTCTGATTCATCCTTGTTCACATTGCACAAAAATGGTGACATCATTTATATATTGGTTTATGTGGATGGTATTATTGTTACATGTAATGCAACTCATGCACTGGATGCTTTTTTAAAAAAATTAGCGACACGTTTCTCACTCAAAGACCTTAGAGAATTTTCTTACTTTCTAGGAGTGGAAGTAATACCTCATCCAAAAGGTATTTTCTTGAGTCAAAAGAGGTATATTGCTGATATTTTGTGCAAAGCTAATATGGACGATGCAAAACTCGTTACAACACCATTAGCAACTCATCCACCATTGACTATACATGGAAATCTTCTCAACGATCCTACTGGGTATCGTATTTTGATAGGTAGTTTACAATATTTAAGTCTTACAAGGCCTGATTTGGCATTCGTAGTAAACAAGTTAGCTTAATACATGCAACATCCAACTGAGGAACACATGCAATCTCTGCATCATCTTCTTCGGTATCTAAGTGGTACACCTAATATGGGTTTAATTATACATAAAGATTCACCTCTCGCTCTCCATACTTATTTTGATGTGTATTGGGCTCGTGAAAAAGACGACTACATTTCTACAATAGCATATATAGTCTATTTAGGCAAGAATCCTATCTCTTGGACGTCAAAGAAGCAACATACAAGAGCTATATTGGAGTACAGGGCAATGAAAAATGCTACTACCGAAATTCTTTGGGTAGGAAATTTATTAAAGGAGCTAGGTCATAACCTCACTCTCGTGCCAGTCATCTATCGCGATAATATTGGAGCTACATATGTGAGTGCTAATCTTGTTTTCCATTCTAAAATGAAGCCTCTGGGATTGGATTACCATTTTGTCAGAGAAAATGTGCAAAGTGGAAATATGAGAGTCTCTTTCATCTCCACTAATGACCATCTTGCGGATGCCTTCACCAAGCCACTACCATGTACCTCCTTCACAACATTGGTTAGCAAAATCGGTCTTTCATCTTAGCTGCCCGTTTTGAGGGGGCGTGATAAGGATGGACATAAATATCATTAATGATATTATTAATATCATTAATGATATTATTAATATCATTAATGATATTATTAATATCATTAATTATATTATTCCATATGTATAAATGGTATGCGAGGAAATGGAATAAATATCATTAATGATATTATTCCATAAATATCATTAATGACATTATTCTATAATTGTGATTTATGAATATCATTAATGACCGCATGTATCATGTAGCTTTATATTTGTGATTTATGAATGGAAAAAATATCTCTTCTCTTCAACTCTTCATCATTAACCATCAAACCCATTAAAGAAACTTCATCCAAACTTGAGTTGTTCAATGTAACCATAATTATTCTCAACTCTCTGGTAATGAACTCATCACCATTAAGACTCGTTTTTCATTAGCCTTATAATCCACAGCCGACAACTGATTCACAATTGTCCGATAATGCGATAAGGTGCACTCCGACCGACTCACCCTCTTAAATTCTAGATTCATCAATTTTCTCATAAGAAAAGCTTATTTCTTGTAGTGTTCATTGCATAAGTACTATTCAGTTTCTTTCAAATTGCAAAAGCAAACGTTTCACATTATTTGTGACGATCCCGAAATCCGTGTGACGGTATTAAGGATAATCATTGGAATATAACACATCAATCATCTTAGCAGAGTACAGATAATAGCAAAAACAGTAAATAGAATAATTTTACATAGATATGACAGTGGATTCATAACATGTAACAATATCAGAGTAGCACAACGTAGGATATAACTTAGTAAAAAAAAGGGAAATGATCAGTCACCATCGCCATAGGCGGAATATATACATGCAGTGAGACATAATAAGGGTATCAGTCTACATCGCCAAAGGCGGTACATATTCATACGATAATAAGTACTGAAAGTAAAGCAGTCTGCATCTCCTGTGGCGGAATCATAATATAAGTACAATAATGGCGGAAAATGTCAAAGTCATCTCAGTGAAGTCAGCCTCGCCATGAGCCAAAATGCACTCCATACTACAGTGCTGAGCCAAAAACAACCTATCACCTGTGAACTAGGCTGCCCGTGTGAAAATAAGGGCACCCGCGTTTGCAAAGTGAAACAAACAACGAGTCAGTCATGGGGACTGGTATGAGAAATCTATTTAACAGTTTAAACAACAGTAATAAGCAAATCATAGGACCACGCCAATTTCGCGGAACGGGTTTACTCCAGTGATTGCTGGTGCATTTAAAACAAAGTAAATTCTTTAAAACAACGCAATGCTTTTAAAAAGAATGAAGCCGTTATATGACTCAGGTCCCATCATACAATGCAACGCAAGCCGGAGGATAGAGTTTTACCTTATAATGGCCAAATATGCTTAATACGTGTAAAGCAAAATCATTTGATATTATTACTAGTGCATATATGTTTCAAAAACGAATAGTATCATAAATATCAATCATAGACGGCATAAGTGCCCCATACCACTATGTTGCCATACTAGTTCTACAATCAAATCCGTTATTTCGTATTGGAAATTGGATTTCCGTCATGAGTCGAGGCAAGGGGCAAGCTCCTCTCCGCTTCGAGACATTCTAGCAAATGCCTCAGGACTACACACTCTGATTAACCCTTGGATCTTCAGGGCCGGTCCTCTCTTACGTTTGAGGATTAGTATTCCTGAACACACGTTTCCCGGTCCTTACAGACCTATAATCGAGGCGCCTCGCATTCCAACAACCACAAAGGTGAAAAGTAGATATAAATGTCAGGGTTGGTAGGTCACTGACACCACCATAGCTAGAAAGAAACGTCATGCTCTCCCTGCAGTCCGTATCCCATTTTTAACTCATACCGAGGTGTGAGGCTCGCGAATCCACGCTATACACAAAGCCAGGCTATGTAGGCCGTGCTTTGATCATCAAACACAAGACTTTGCTTTGCAACAGAAGCCTTGATCACAGCATCTTGGCATGCCACATAGGCAATCCACTCCATACGACTGATTTCTATCGATATATAACCTCTGAGCTCGTACGTCTCAGAGAAGGGCGTTAAGCAAAAGAATAAATTCTCCGCCGCCAAACAGATATATATTTAACAGAGATCAATCAGTATAGAACAAAATCCAATGTCAGACATACAATCCATTTACAAGTTCGTTCTGGGTCTGAACGAAACCGGAGGCGTCAATTCCTCGTATATCGATACAATCAACACATACGTCCAGACGGCTACTACTTCCGTTCCTTCACGGTAGCTACTCCAATCAGGAACCTCAGCAGCGCCCATCCAACCGATACGAAGATCGTCGGTCTTGAATCGTCTTTGTATTTTCCAATTCGAATCGTTCGATCAATTATTTGAAATGAGGGTTAGCTCGGCCTTTTCAAATAATTCACGTAATTAGAATTCAAATCAATTCTTTCTATGGTTATATTATTCGACATCCATATTTCAGTTCTTTAGTATTACTTTCATGTCAAACACATACAACCATCAAATATCAAGCAGATCAAGCCAAACCGGTTTATTCCCAATCTATGTTGCTTATAATATTTTATAACGATTTTTCGCCATTTTTATTTATTTAAAAATGGCCATATTTAATTAAACGACGTTTCAGGTCGTGCCGTGGCACTGGCGCTGTTTTTCCCGTAATTTGTTTTACACATATCGGAAAATCTAACCGTTGGATTTCTACAAAGTCTATATCAGTTGGAAGATATTCCCAAAGCGGACCCAACGGTTCCAGTTTAGTGAAAATCCGACGGTCGGATCTTCCACACTAGTCGTTTGAAGTTACGGTTTCAAATTTCGAACTACAGCATCGTTATTTGATTTAATTTAATTATATTTATAGTTATATATAAATATGACGATTCTGGCGCTGTTTTTCTCCTAATTTGTTTTAAACATTCCAGACAATCCAACCGTTGGATTTTTACAAAGTTGGTGCCATTGGAAAGATATTTCCAAGGCGAACCCAGCGGTTGCGGTTTCGGGAAAATCCGATGGTCGGATTTCTCGTACCAATCGTTTCAAATTACGATTCCAAAACACGAACTGCACGGCTTCGATTCCTTCCAAAACACGAACTGCACGGCTTCGATTCCTATCGTCAAGGAGTATGCCATGTAGTGTAGTTCAAAATTAATTGTTACTATCCTATGGCGATGTTTATTATTTCACACAGAATAACCAGCACTCCACATCCAATGACATTCACAGGAGTTGACATAAAAATAAAATTGCGCAGCCAACTCATCAAGGCTTACCTATTTGTCGGGCACGCAAATAATTTCTTTACTCTACAGCTAATCCATTTTCCTATTCGACACATGTATATATATGCAGAACAAAACTAATAATAACATTTCTAACCAACTAATATTTATTTCAACACGTGTGTATTTTTATCAAAGCGTATACATGATAAAAGAAATATTTTTATCATCAAAAATATTTATTCAATACGTGAATGTTTTTAACACTTCATATTCACAATAAAAATGTAGTTTTTATTGTCTATTCATTTTATTTTAAAATACGATAACATTCAACACATGAATTTCAATTCAACGAATGAATTTCAATTCAACACATGAATATTCTCTACAGTTTGTATATATATAAAAATGTGATTTTTGTCGTTAAATCTATTTGTTTAAAATTCGAATAATATTCAACACATGAATTTCGACTCAACGAATGAATTTCAATTCAACACATGAATATTCTCTATAGTTTGTATATATATATAAAAATGTGATTTTTATCGTTAAATCTATTTGTTTAAAATTCGAATAATATTCAGCACATGAATTTCGACTCAACGAATGAATTTCAATTCAACACATGAATATTCTCTATAGTTTGTATATATATAAAAATGTGATTTTTATCGTCAAATCTATTTGTTTAAAATTCGAATAATATTTAACACATGAATTTCGACTCAACAAATGAATTTCAATTCAACACATGAATATTCTCTATAGTTTGTATATATATAAAAATGTGATTTTTATCGTTAAATCTATTTGTTTAAAATTCGAATAATATTCAACACATGAATTTCGACTCAACGAATGAATTTCAATTCAACACATGAATATTTCAGAAAATTTCGACAGCATAACGGCAGGGTAGTTAAAACCGGGACCGTCCCTAGTACGGCTCCTCGCTCTACCTTAAAACCTCGCGGTTTTTGACAATGGGGATCATGCATCTAGTTCGCACGCAGGCGACATGTTTTATTTTCATTTCCACAATCCTATTCTAATTTTTTCAACCACAAGAGGGTACTTTTCAACCAGAAAGGTATTTTTCAACCACAATATCAACCACAAACAATTATTCCCAACCATTCGTCATACCATATAATATCACGCCAATCACAAGCAATAAATATCGTCCATCGTTTGTGGACGAGGGGAGTGTGTATATATATATATATTATTTCTATAATTCACTTGCATTTCATCACAATTCAAAGCATATATGTTTCATAAAACGCTTATATAATTTATACATCGCTAATATAACTTATACAACACATGTACATGAGGTATACAATGTGTATATAATTTACACTTCGCTTATATAATTTATACCACACGATTCTATTCACACAATTTAGTTTATATTCCTCACATTGGTTTTTGAAGTGCTAAAAATCGTAGGAAGATCAGAAAAATCGCGGCTTCTGCTAAATGGTAAAGAGCCTCCCTGCGGTCCCGATGTTTCCTGTTTCATCGAATTTCGTTAACACACTAAAAAGATATGATTTTTCAAAGTTTTGCAACACTTAAAAGTGTTATTTTCAATTCAGAAATTCAAAGTAGAAGGGTTTGCAAACCTTCAAAACTAGGTTTTGAATTTAAATCAAAACCGTAGTTCGATGTCCAGATCAGACTATACGGCGTCGAAGGGCTTCGAACTGGCTTCCTATCGACGGTGGTGCGGTGCAGCTCGGTGGCTCCGACGTGGCACGGCGGCGGCAAGAAGGCGTGAACTTCCTCGACGAAATCCGACGTCGATCGGTGATGATCTTCGACGAGGGTTGGTTTGATTTGAAGAGGGGAGGAAGGCGGTCAGAATTGCTAACTGGAGGCGGCGGCGAAATTGACTATGGCGGCGGCGATCGAGGGGGAAAGGTTTGAACGATTTACGTCGTTCGTTTCAGGGGGTCGATCGACTTTTCTGAAGTGAAAGAAAATGAAAGATATTTTCTAATTTATTATATTTTTAAATTCTTATAATGCCCTTTCTAGCCAACGCACACCAATTTCTACCCAACGACTGTCGCCCCCAGCTAAATACCCCCATTCTGGACACAATGGCATATGTTTCGTTGGCCCATTCGACTGTTACAGTCAGTTATTTTTTAAATTAAAGTATAAAACATTTTATACTCAATTTGAACGTACATTTCAATTTGCCAGGGCCACAAACTAAATCGAAAAATTCCAGAAAAATAAATCTAGCTTTGTTTTGACGATACGATCCCAACAAAACTAGTTTCGTCGAATTCTGAGCTCATATGCAAAATGTCCATTTTCAGGTCGACCCATTTTAACAGAAATTGACCAATCACATTTTATTTTGCCCCGCTCACATACTAGCTTCAAAAATTATGAAATTTGAAACCTAGCAATAGTTTGACATTCCGGATCCAACAAAAGTGGTTTCGTCGAATTCCGAGGTCGTATGCAAAATATCTATTTTCAAGGGCTATATATGCTATATAGTGACCTTTCTGAAAATTCATTTGGCTATAACTTTTGATTCCTATTATGAAACTTCGATTTTTCAGATTCGTTACAAAGGTATTCATAAACAGATTTAAATATTTTTGATTTCGCTAAAATCTGTTATTTTTTCCACCCGGTACAGTCAGACAAAGTTTGTATTCCAATTTTCAAACTGCCTCACTATTCCCAATTCATTATTTTATTGAAATATGCTATTTCAATTATTCAATTTCCTTGACAATAACCAATTTTAAAAATTTTAAATTGGTTCACATTTTCCGGGTTATTACATTATTCCCTAAAAAAAGCACTGAATACCAACTACAGCCTTGCTATATAAAGTTTTCCATTTTGTTTGAGATATATTGCTAGGTTCCTCTCCTTTGTTCTCTAATGATTGATGAAGAAAATTGAGATATAGATCATTCTTCATCTTCTCCTTTTATAACCCAATTCTTCCCATTTTGCTTTTTAACTCCTATATTTTCTATGACCATATATTTTATATAAAAAATATGCAGTAGACTTCGATGCTAATTGTTTGTATTTTCCTAAGATCCCTTCATAATTAAATTTCATAAGAGATACAAGTACAAACAAAATAAACACATAAATTCCTTAAAATAATCTTTATTAATTTCACCGAAAAAGGATTACAAAAGAAAGCATGCAATAATTGAGAAGATATTTTAATTGTTGGAACCTCGAAGAAAATAAAACTATCCCTCACACCTAAATGAAACTTGCATATGTCTATTTATATTAGCACTTACTGAATTCTTGTTTATCTTTTCGATGATTATTTCCATTTTCCAAAATAATTCATGCTCGTGTGGATAATTCTTTGCCTTTTCTAATGCAATAAAAAAGAAAAATAATCTTATTTGGAATCTACCAAATCTAGTGAAGAAGTATAAAATTTAAGTCATATTTCAAAATAGACTAGTATATCTTCAAGATTTACTTAAATATGAAATACTACATCACCAATATCTAATATTAAATTTTGATTTCTTATTCCTCTCTGTTGATTAAAAATTTATGAAATTCCGTTTCTATTTCACAAAAATAAGTTCAAGAATGTACAACTGAATCATAGACACATAGAAACACACTTCTGTTATCATTCAAATCCTCATTGATTTCAACCACATGTTTTATTTTAAATAATACGTTTAGCCCTCTTCTCATTTCAAGAGATAAGATATATTGCTTAAATCATAATATTTGAATGATACGCTAGAGATTTAAGGTGTAGCAATAATGAGGAAAAACTTATAACTTTTCATACACACATAAAAATATGTAGCACACGTTGATGTCATAGTGCAAACTTTGTTTATTGCAAAATTTTAGAGATTATATGGTGAATAAGCACAATACTTTTCTTTAATGTTATTACTTATATTCAATATTTTATTTATGTTGTTAATTATGTTTCATACACAATAAAGTCAATTACATATGGCTACAATATTACTAATCAATTGAAATGTTTTATGTGGCATTTATGATATTGAAAACTTATAGATACACTTTATACATCTAACATCATTAGAGGCATCCATTTACAGATTTTTTTTTTAATATTCCACCCAAAATCCTGGAGGAACATTAACAATAATTTCTCTCTCTTTCGCTCATGTTGTTAAAACCATATGTTTTTATGCACAAAAATAGCTCAAAATCAAAGAAGGTGGTTAATATAATATGAAAGAGTTAAAAAGGAATTAAAGCTCAACCACAATGCACACTCATTTTTAAAGATTATCATGCATTTATCTATCAGTTGCTATATCTTTTTATATTTATTTTGTATATTGTTTGCACTGGTCGATACACATTTATTTTCATAGTGCTTTTTCCCACTAATTGAATAATGACAAAGGTACCATCACATGTGGATTTTAATATTATAAAATAGATTAATGGCATATATACAAATTATTGTCATTAGTTATTAATCAAATTAAATCACAATAATTTTCAATGAAATCCCAAAAGTTTTACTATTAAAGGCAATGTCTTATCACACAAAATTTAGTCACTAAAACAATAAGTAGTTGCTAGTTAAAATGTAAATCATTCAAGTATATAAATAATCTTATAATTATGAGCAATTTGAACATAAGCACAAAGATACATTGGTGGGTGTCTACGTGCAAATTTGAACTATTTTGATTGAGATGACATGTAACACCCCGTATTTTCTATGAATATTAAAATTAACAAATCTAAGAACACTTGATTTTTAGAAGAAGAATTAAGGGAAATGGGTTACGCCATTGCGTTCGTCTCGGAATTTTGCTTGAGATAGAGTTGGAGTTTGCTTGAATCAGACTCCATATGAAGAAGTTATGGAGTTTAGAAGATTTCAAGAATAAACAGGAAATAATAATTAAATAATAAATTCAGTTCAAAATTCAAAATTCGGACAGAACAGGATGAGCGGGAAAATTCCCGCTCAGGGTGTCTACCCCTCAGGAGGAGTCGACATAGTTGTCGACCCCCCTACAGGGGAGTCGACTTAGGTGTCAATCCCCTGTAGGGAGTCGACCCCTTTGAGATCTGCTTCCTATAATGAATTTTTTTAGTCCTGAGCTGACGTGTCCTTCTCTGATTGGCCAATGACTAATTTCTGAGGTGTTAGGACTTATGTGTCGTGCTATGGTTGGCTTGGTGACACATCTCTTTGGTTTGATGGCTCTGATTTCTCCTAGACTAATCTAAAGGCTAGAATTAATCATAGACATCTATATATACATAGCCAAACCTAGACCCTAACCTCATGACCCTAAGACTATGGTGTCGTCATGCTGTTCGTCTACAAGATAGCCTAGCCTCCTTCATCTTCTCGTAACTAGAAAAATAAATCCAAACTAGTAATCAATTAGAAGAACTTCAAATCAAACGTCTATATCAAAGGATAGCTTTTCAAATTCAGAAATCAGATCCCATAATACAAGATCCGTCCTTTTTCTGTAAGTTTAGTTATTATTTAGATTTAAACATCTAAATGAAATCATGACTGTAATAATCAGATCTAGAACGATGCCCAATTCTGATTCGTGCCTACCCTTTTGTCCAATCTAAATTGCTTATGCCTATGAGACTATTGTGATTGATGTAATGGCACCTATCATGCCTATGAGACTGTTGGACTGATATAATAGAACCTATCATGCCTATGAGACTGTTGGACTGACATAATAGAACCTATCTTGCCTATGATACTGTTGGACTGACATAAATGAACCTATCATGCCTGTGAGACTGTAGTGATTAATAGGATGGAATTTTTCATGTTGTACAACCCATGTCTGTGAGACTATTGTGATTTATCAAATGGGACTTATCATGTTGTACGTTATATTAGTAATTCTCTTAAGTACAATTCTATCTAATCTTTATACCTATGGTGTGAATTGCTTAGCTTGTCTATACATAGTGTTAATGTACAACATTGAAACATGATTCTTGAATTTGGTACATCTTTACATGCCTATTTTTCCTTATGTTAATTCTTATGCTCCTTCTCTAATTTTCCCCTTTTTACACGCTTTTGTGAATACTAAGTTCATACGGAATTTAGACTGAATCTCGTTGTACATGCGATTATAACGTGGGGAAAATTAGGTATAATTTAATTTAGTAAATTTTGGGCATAGCTTGGGAATGTGGTATTAACTTGTATTTACTAGATTTGTGGAAAATTTGACACATAGATTTGGACACATATGAAAAATTTGTAAATTGGCTAAAGATGAACATGCCTAACCCGAGGTTAGATTGAGTTGCGGTGTAAGCCTGCCCAGAACCTCCCGGCAAATTCAGCTACCTCAAAAATATAAATCTAATGTGAGAGATTAGTGCATTAAGCCCAAAAACCCGAGGTTATATCGAGTTGCGGTGTAAGACTGCCCAGAACCGCCCGGCACATCCACGGACCGGAACAATATAGATCTAATGTGAGAGGTTGGTGCTTTAATGAATGAATTAAAGTTAAGGAACAGACAGACCAAGAATGGTAGGGTTAAGTTAATTAAGGCAACACTTAACCAATACAACATGTTAGCAAAACAGATGGGTGAGTTAGGTAAATTTTGAGAACACTTAACCGTTATAACATGTTAATTAGGAAACCCTAGTTATGGGGACTTATTTCAGCAGTAACCCACATAGATGTATCATGGTATCCTGAACTAGGCAGGGTAGGGCATGATTACTGGGCTGATTATAAGCGGTCAAAATAGCGGTGGGTGGTCCAGTAGTGTAGTTCCGACGGAGTATGGGTGTGCACGTACTCCGGAGTGGAAAAGCAGGCACAGGGCATTAGTAGTATACACTATGCATCTTTAATCGTGTCGGGTTGCCAGCATGGGAATTGATACACCCCATGATTTAGGCCAACACATGTATCTACACACGAGCGGGGCCGAATGACACAGATAAGAAATGCATGCGAGTAGAAGCCGGTCGGGAAAGGGATCACTTTGTTGTGAATACATGATGGTAGTTGAAGCATTCATAGTAGGTGCAGAGAAATGGAAATGAGTGCGATAGTATATTCAGTTTATCTTGCCTTTTCTTATGTTATCTTATTTCTATGGTATTGTCCTATATTCAGTTTATTCATGTCATGATTCTTTTACCTGTTTACACGCCGAATAATCACTGGACTTACAAGTCTTACGTCTGACCTATTTTCTTTCACCTTCTTTTCTTCTGTCCCCCCCAGGTCCGCAGGGAGGGAATACTTCAGCTTAGTGCAGACCTTTTCCAGTTTGAAGAGAGTAGATGTATTGGTTGGATTCTCTCTTCTTGGGCTATGGCTGTGGTTACACTTTTATTGGGGATTTATGCTGCTTTACTACTGTTTTATGCTTCTTTATGTACTTGGAGTTTTAAATCAAGACATATGTTTCATTGTACTAATTTAGAAGTTGGATTTTGAGACAATGCTTGTAATGTTTTGACTGAACCATGCTATTTATGAAATGATTTCAGTTTTTCGCAGTTTATATGTCTGTCTTGTTTATTATCTGTGTCTTTTACCTAAAATTCTTCACCAAAGTTAATGCATTCCCTTTGTGAGTGACCTTAACGGAGGTGGGGTGTTTCACTTGGTATCAGAGCGATGGTTTACCAGATCAGACAAAAGTTTTGAAAACTATTTTTCAAAAAGAAATTTAAAGAAGCATTTTCAAGAAAAGTGTTGTTTTATTTTAAAGGCATAATCCCCAAAGCCATATGCATTATCTTTCTATCCTTTGTTTTGAACCTTTTCGTTTCAGCATGTCTGGGAATCCTAATCTTCCCGAGGGCATACCGATACCTAGCTGGTTCAGAAGGTATCTAGAGGCTAGGGCTAATGACGCAGGCCCAGCAGACATTCCTCCTCCCCCAGCTGCAGCCGTTCCTCCTCCTCCTCCTCCGCGGGTGAATGCTTTCTCAAAGATATGTAGGGACTTTCAAGCTATGGGTGGAAAGAACTTTAATGGGACTAAGTCATTTGTGGAAGTAAGAAACTGGCTCAAGGAAACAGAAGATTTGTTTGTTATCTTCAGAGTGGACGATAGGCAGAAGATATAATTGGCTGTATGGTTACTTAAGGACAAAGCCTCTTACTGGTGGGAAGTTACTAATGCGGAGAGACCAACTGAAACTTGGTAGGATTTCAGAAGGAGATTTGAAATGATGTTCCTCTCGCAAGCTGAACGAAGCCTACAGATGGAGAAGTTCTTAGCACTCGAATTGGGAAACCTATCAATTAAGGAATACGTTTACCAATTCAACCAGCTGGCTAGATTCGGACTGGAGTTGGTAAACACTCCACATAAAAAGGCTCTTCATTTTGTGAAACGTTTGAATGTACCGCTGTATAGCCTAGCTATGTCCCATATACCTATGGGTGCGACTTTTGAGAGACTGGTGGACACGAAACTGTTACAGGAGGAAGACAAGGGTGGCAAGAAAGAGGCAAAGGTGGATGAACCTCTAGACAAGAAAGTGGAGGGATCGCAGAATAAGAAGACAGATTCCAAGAAAGGCGGGAAGAATAACAAACCCCGTGACAAGAGGAAGTGTAAATTTTGTGGCATACCTGGACACCTGATTAAGGACTGCAGAAAGAAGAAAAGGAAGATGGGTGGTTTCTTTCAAGGCGGCGAGACATGACATATGGCTAAGCATTGCCCAAAAAGGAAATGGCAAGGGCAGAGGATTGGATCCACTTCTGGAGGTCAGATTCACGCTCTCCTGGCACCTCCGCAAGAAAGAGGTAGAAATATTTCTGTTGAGAGTTTGGTTTATCTTTCTGATCATCCAGTTCGTACTCTTTTGGATTCTGGGGCATCGCACTCTTTTATATCTACTGCTTTAGTTAAATCTCTGCACCTAGATACCAGTATAATAGAGGATCCCATAGTCGTTTCAAATCAATTGGGGGCACGGCTTATTTATCAATTATTTGTTTGGATTTGGAAATTTCTATACTAAGCGTTGGGTTTAGATGTAATGCTAATGTTTTGGGTTTCACGGGTTATGGATTGATTTTATGCACGGATTGGTTATCCAGTAATGGTGCCATCCTCGATTGTGAAAAGAGAGTGGTTAGACTTATGACTCGCCTCGGTAAGACTCTTGAAATCTCTTGTAATCCCATGAATTCTGTTATGCTTAGTTACCTAGAATCTCTTGATGCGTCTGTTGAAAACTTGCAATCTGTTAGAGTGGTCCGTGAATACTCAGATGTCTTTGAAGAGGTAAAGGGTTTAACTCCGAAGCGAGAGATAAACTTCTACATATACCTTGTTGATAACGCAAAACCTGTTGCTTTACTCATTGGACAAATGGCTCCAAGGGAAAGGAAAGAACTCAGCAGGCAAGTTAAAGAGTTGCTTGAAAAGGTGCTCATAAGGCGGAGTATTTCTGAATAGGGTGCTCCAGTGGTGTTAGCAACCAAAGCTGATGGTTTAGTTCGCCTGTGCGTGGACTATAGGGAGCTAAACAAATTGACCAAAAAGAATAGGCACCCACTTCCTAGAATAGATGACTTGTTCGACCAGCTCATAGGTGCCTCAGTTTTCTCCCAACTTGATCTGGCCACCGGATTTCATCAGCTAAGAGTGGCTGAGGACAGCATAGATAAGACTGCGTTCAGGACCCCGAATAGTTACTTCGAATGGCTTGTCATGCCTTTTGGCTTGACAAACGCACCTGCCTACTTCGTAGACTTGATGAGTAGGGTATTTAGAGAGTTCCTTAATAAATTTGCAGTGGTATTCATGGACGACATTTTGATTTTCTCAAAATGTGAGGAAAAACATGCTTTGCATTTAAGGGAAGTTATGGATACTCTTCATTCACATCAGCTGAATGAAAAATTCTCCAAATGCCATTTTCGGAGAGATGAAGTAAGTTTTCTTGGACATGTAGTGTCCAAAGAGGGGATAGTTGTGGATCCCACAAAAGTAGTTGCGCTGCAGGATTGGAAGATCCTACAGAATGCCACCGAAGGACGAAGTTTTCTTGGGCAGGCAGGCTTTTACAGAAAGTTCATTAAGGACTTGGCGAAGATCTCAGCCCCACTTACTAGGTTGACAAAGAAGAAACTAACTTTTTCTTGGTATTTGGATTGCGATGTTGCTTTCCAACGATTGAAAAGGGCTCTAACAACAGCCCTGGTTCTGACATTGCCTGATAGGAGTAAGATGTTTACAGTGTACACAGACGCATGCAGTACAAGATTGGGCACTGTCTTGATGCAAGAGGGTAGAATAGTTTGTTATGGAGGAAGGCAGTTGAAGGTACATGAGAAAAACTACACAACTCATGATTTAGAACTAGTTACCATTGTTTTCGCTCTTAAGTCATGGCATCATTACCCGCTAGGAGAAAGGTTTGAATTGTTTACTGACCATAAATTGTTAAAGTACCTTTTATCACAGAAAGATCTTAACTTAAGGCAACAAATGTGGATGGAATTTCTTGCCTCATACGATTTTGAGATTGCTTATACCCCTGGCAAGGGCAATGTGGTGGCAGACGCCTTAAGTAGGAAAAAGCTTGCCTTAATTCCTCTCTTTGTAGAGAGGCAAAGCTTGGAGTACATAGCAAACTTTGACTTTAGACCCTCCTTTGAATTTGTTCCTGGTTTGTTAGCATCGCTAGAGGTGCGACCTACTCTTTTGGACTCAATAGGAACCGCGCAACGTGAAGACCCTCAGCTAGTTCATGTGATGGATAAGCTAATTAGAGGTGAGACTTCTAGTCACCTCAATAGATACTCCATCGATGACAAGGGTTGGTTGAGATGGGATGGAAGACTATGCGTCCAACAAGCAAGGGATTTGGTGAAGACCGTTCTCGAAGTGGCACACCATTCTAAGTTGACCGTACACCCAGATGGGGACAAGATGTATAAAGACATAAAAAGGGCTTTCTTTTGGAATGGCATGAAGAAGGATGTAGCTGAGTTTGTCTCTAAATGCTTGATATGCCAGCAAGTCAAGGCAGAGCAGAAGAAGCCTGGTGTTCTGCTTCATCCTCTAGAGGTCCCACAGTGGAAACGGGACAACATTTCGATGGACTTTATTGATGGGTTTCCTAGATCAAGAAGGGGCAATACAAGTATTTGGGTAATAATGGACAGGCTCATTAAAAGTGCTCATTTTATACCTGTTAAGAGCAGGAGGACTGCCTCATCGTTAGCATCCATTTATCTTAAAGAGGTAGTTCGACTGCATGGAATACCCTCCAGCATAGTAAGTGATCGAGATCCTATCTTTACGAGCGATTTTTGGAAGAGTTTGCAAGAGGCTGTAGGCACACAGCTATGCTTAAGCACTGCTTATCACCCTTAAACCAATGGTCAGACGGAAAGGGTGAACTGGGTATTAGAAGATCTCATGAGATTGTGCATTCTTGACTTTGGGGGAACATGGGAGGATCACCTTCCTTTGGTGGAGTTCGCCTACAACAATAGCTACCAAGCCACCATAGGCATGGCACCCTTTGAGGCTTTATATGGAAGACCATGCCGAGCACCAACTTGTTGGTGGGAGTCTACAGACAAGCTCGTACTTGGGCCTGACATGATCAGAGAAACATCAGAGAAGGTGGACTTGATACGAAGATGAATGAAGACCACACAAGATAGACAAAAGTCCTACGTTGATAAAAGAAGGACCGACCCTGAGTTTGAGGTTGGGGACAGAGTTTTTCTTAAAGTATCTCCTTTAAGGAATGTCGTTCGCTTTGGGTCCATAGGAAAATTGGCACCGAGATTTGTAGGGCCATTTCCTATCATAGAGAGGATCGGGAAGATGGCTTATAAAGTAGAGCTGCCCGAAAGATTGGCTGGAGTACATAATATCTTTCATGTCTCTCATCTACATGAGTCTACGGAAGTAGTGGAGCCAAGCATACTAGAGGAAATAGAAGTGGAACGAGAAGCAATGGCGGGAAGATTTCAACTCGTATCTTGGGTACAGAAGTTAAAAAGATATGTAATCGTGAGGTCAAGCTAGTTAAAGTACAATGGAGTGATGCCGAGGAAGACGCGATGTGGGAGACTGAGGACAAGATACGCGCAGCCTACCCTTATCTTTTTGAGGGTACATTCTTGATCTCTTTTTCATAAGTTTCTGCCTGCTCGTATATCTCCTTGGTCCTATTCTTGATCCTTAGGTAGAAACCAATGGATGCAAACATGTATTTGAAACATGTTATGATTGATGGTTACATGTGGTCGCTAGTAGGTGCTCGTGGATGCATATACACACATTAGGTTAAAGATTGGCTCAGTCACTTTCATATTGCATATGCATATATGAATTTATATATAGATTGAAACTTGATGTGTTATCATGTGAACGTTGCATTTGTACGAATGATTGTTCACTCATGTAGAAGTTACAAAATACAATTAGGAATAATTGCATACATAATGAACTCATAGCACTGACATGATTCAAATCAAGGAGGTCAAATGAATCAGTAGACCGCCTGATTTTGCATTAGATAAGGACATATACACACACTATGCATATGATCATGAAAGCATTAGAAGTCTTTTAAGGACAACGAATGCCTGTGATTGATGGCTGAGTAGATGGATGTTGGATGTTAGGATACATTCTTCTTAACTTAGAGATTTCGGGGATGAAATCCTTTAAGGAAAGGAGAATGTAACACCCCATATTTTCTGTGAATATTAAAATTATAACAAATCTAAGAACACTTAATTTTTAGAAGAAGAATTAAGGGAAACGGTTTATGCCATTGTGTTCGTCTCAGAATTTTGCTTGAGATAGAGTCCAAGTTTGCATGAATCGGACTCTGTATGAAGAAGTTATGGAGTTCAGAAGATTTCAAGAATAAGCAGAAAATAATAATTAAATCATAAATCCAGTTCAAAATTCAAAAATTCGGACAGAACAGGCTGAGCGGGAAAATTCCCTCTCAAGGTGTAGACCTCCCCTAAGGGGAGTCGACATAGGTGTCGACCCCCTTAGTCGACATAGGTGTCGACCCCCTGTAGGGAGTCGACCCCTTTGAGATCTACTTCCTATGACGAATTTATGTAGTCCTGAGCTGATGTGCCTTCTCTGATTGGCCAATGACTATGGCTGGATGATACATCTCTTTAGTTTGATAGCTCTGACTTCTCCTAGACTAATCTAAAGGCTAGAATTAATCCTAGACATCTATATATACATAGCCAATCCTAGACCCTAACCTCATAACCCTAAGACTATAGTGTCGTCATGTTGTTCGTCTACAAGCTAGCCTAGCCTCCTTCATCTTCTCCTAACTAGAAAAATAAATCCAAACTAGTAATCGATTAGAATAACTTCAAATTAAACGTCTACATCAAAGGATAGCTTTTTAAATTTAGAAATCAGATCCCAGAATACAAGATCCTCCCTTTTTCTATAAGTTTAGTTATTATTTAGATTTAAACATCTAATAGAAATCATGATTATAATAATCGGATCTAGAACGATGCCTAATTCTGATTCGTGCCTATCCTTTTGTCTAATCTAAATTGCTTATGCTTATGCTTATGAGACAACTGTGATTGATGTAATGGCACCTATCATGCCTATGAGACTGTTGGACTGACATAATAGAACCTATCATGCCTGTGAGACTGTTGGACTGACATAATAGAACCTACCATGCCTATGAGACTATTGGACGGACATAAATGAACCTATCATGCCTGTGAGACTATTGTGATTGATAGGATGGAACTTTTCATGTTTTACCACCTATGCCTATGAGACTATTGTGATTTATCAAATGGGACTTATCATGTTGTACATTAAATTAGTAATTCTCCTAAGTCCAATTCTATCTAATCTTTACACCTATGGTGTGAATTGCTTAGCTTGTCTACACATAGTGTTAATGTACAACATTGAAACGTGATTCTTGAATTTGGTACATCTTTACATGCCTATTTTTCCTTATGTTAATTCTTATGCTCCTTCTCTAATTTTCCCCTTTTTACTTGCTTTTGTGAACACTAAGTTCATTTGAAACTTCGATTGAATCTCGTTGTACGTGCGATTATAACACGGGGAAAATTGGGTATAATTTAATTTAGTAAATTTTGGGCATAGCTTGGGAATGTGGTATAAAATTGTATTTACTAAACTTGTGGAAAATTTGACACATAGATTTGGACACATATGTGTAACAACCCGAAAATCTGGGCCAGTTTAAAATTTTTTATTTTGGCAATTTTAGCGAATTTTGAATATTTAAAATGAATTATTTTAAATAATATCAACGAAAATTTAATTTGAATAGAATTCGAACGTATATATTATATACGTCGTCGTTAGAATATAAATAATTATTTATAATTATAAAAGGAATTGAAAATGGCGCGGTAGTTCGATGATTCGATTTCAAATTTCAATTGAATATACCGGGTGCAAAATAAACCGGATTTTAGACCAAAAATATTAGAATCTATTTGAGAAGATCTTTCCAACGAATCCGAAAAATTGAGATTTCATAGCGGGAATCAAAAGATATGTCCAGTTGAAAATTCTGAATTGTCGCTATAGAATTCAGGCCCTTAAAAATGGAATTTTTGCAAACCATCTCGGATTTCGATGAAACCACTTTTGTTGGATCCGTGATGTCAAATTATTGCTAGATTCCAATTTTCATATTTTTCGAATCAATATGTGAGCGTGGCAAAGGAAAACGCATTTGACCAGATTCAGTTGATTTTAATCAACTAGAAAATGGTCATTTTTCAAACGTTCTCAGAATTTGACGAAACTAGTTTTGTTAGGACCATATCGCCGATACGAAGCTAGAAAATATTTTTCTGGAATTTTCCGAGTTAGTATGTGACCTCGGTAAATTGAAATGCTCGTTCAAATTCAATATATAGAGTTATATGTTGATTTTGATGGAAACTGATCGAATCGGCCTACGATACATATCCCATTGGGTTCGAAATGGGGGTAATTAGCTATGGACGATAGGCGGTGGGCCTCATTTCGAGTTCGAATGAAAAAGTTACTTTTTTAGAATAAATAAATAATATAAAATATATATACACACACTAGGTCAAACTAAATTGGTCAAACCCTACCCCATTTATTTCGTGGTCAAATGAAAACCTGCCGCCTCTCTTCTTCAAAGCTATTCAACAGCGAAAACATTCGGATCTTCTTCCCTTTTTATTTCTTAATCCGTTCAACAAATCGAGTGCCCCAATAAAGAAAATCAAAGTCCTTCTCACGCTCTTCCAATATATGTGTTTGATCGAGTAAAGCGCAACAATTTGAGAGCAAGAGGGTCACGAACTCGTGCCTTTCGCCGTTGATCTCAGGCCGACGCAGGCCATCGATCTGCCTTGGGTTCTGGGCATGGGCGCGACCATCGGAGGCGCACCTCATGGCGATGCCTGCTCGTCGTCCGATGCAGTGTACAAGGGGCCAAGTGGAACCCTAATTACTCGATAATGAGTTGCGGCTTTGTTTTGAAGCCTGGAACATTCTGCGTCAAGTAAGAAGACAGTGAGTTTCCTTTTTGATTATAATAATAACATTGTTTTTTATTTTCAGTTT
Source organism: Allium sativum (assembly GCA_030737875.1). Taxonomy (NCBI): domain Eukaryota; kingdom Viridiplantae; phylum Streptophyta; class Magnoliopsida; order Asparagales; family Amaryllidaceae; genus Allium; species Allium sativum. Next base: position 12,572,410 of record CM060921.1, on the reverse strand, counting down.
TAAAAATATATGTAACATCGATTGTTTTCAGTTTTAAAAATATATAAAGCACTGATTATTTTCAGTTTTTACCATATAGAAATGCAGTTTTTAACATATAGAAATGCAGTTTTTAACATTAAAAAGGCCGGATTTTTAAACAAGAAAAGGCCGGATTTTTAAACAAGAAAAGATTGGAAATTTAATTTAGAAAAGGTTAGGGATTTAGTTTAGAAAAGTTACGATTTTTAGAAGTAAAAATTCGATTTTTATATATTGAATAGCGAAGTAAAAATTCGATTTTTATTATGTAGAAGTATAAAAATATAATCTTTTATATTGTAGAAGTATAAAAATATAATCTTTTATATTGTAGAAGTATAAAAAATATAATCTTTATTTATTGAAATGAAGTAATAAAAATATAATTTTTATTATAAACAGCGGGAAAAGAACCGCAATGGAATTTCAACCGATCCAGACGGTTCAGCAGTTCAACAGCAAAGCACGACGGAGTGGATCCCTCTGTGAGAATTTCTCACCTTTAATTTATTTTTCTAGTTGAAATATATACTAGGATGCAGACGGTGTTTAGCAGCACCCGACACCCGTCGTCCACAGACCATGGACGACTTGTATGCTTGTTTGTTTGATTTTGATGTGTAGTTGATTGTGTGATGTGATGTGAAATGAAATAAAATATTTATATAGTTGAAATAAAATATTTTATAGTGGAAAATATTTTATAGTTAAAAATAGAATTTTTAACGTGTATATAAAATGAAATAAAAATAAACAAATCGGACGATTTGTTTATATACACACATTTGACTGATATTGATTGGGATGATAAATTTTACACATCGCCCAACTGCACAAATAAAATCTGTGTTTGATCGTTTGAAACCCCATACGGGTATTGGGATGATATATGACATACACTAATCCCAATAGTTAGTTGTATGTCGATCGATTGATTGACAGACTGTAATAAGCGTTGAATATTTATATTTGATGCTTATATAGTGTAGAATGCACTTTGGATGATGGTTGATTATTCATCGTTGTTATTGTATACATGTGTTGTAGAAAATCCATATAATTAACATTATATGGTAATTGATTGGGCCTCATTCCATATTTGAAAAAGAAATATTTGAAAAAGAAATATTTGAAATAGAAATATTTGAAATAGAAATATTTGAAATAGAAATATTTGAAATAGAATATTTGAAAATAGGAATATATGAAGCCGTATTGATTAGATTGAAGCCATTTTGACGTGAACGATATTTATATCGATTTTATTCATTTTATAATGAATATCGAAAGTGGTTTCAAAATCTGATTTTTCGAAAAGAATTGAAATTCGAATTGAAATTGAATATAAATGAATTCAAATTGAAATTGAATTGAAATAGATTTGAAATGAATTTAAAACGAATTTATATTGGAATATTCAATTTTGATTTGAAATTGAATATGAAGTTGAAACCGTTTTGAAAATGAATTTAAAACGATTTATAAAGCACGTTTTGAATTGAAATCGACGAAGTATATAGAATATATATTATATATATAATATAATGTCCTGAATAGAACGCGCCATGCCGCGGCAGTTCGCGAATTTCGACCATTGACTTCGAACAGATATTACGGGAGATCCGACCGTCAGATTCTCCTAAAACCGAAAGCGTTGGGTTCATATCGAAAAGAGCTTTTTAACGAATATTAGAAATTTGAAATCTAACGGTTGGATTTGGAGATACGTCCAAATCAAATTTGGAAAAGGTCGTTGTAAGTGCAGTTCGATGGCCGTTGATGGAAATCGACTGTACGGGCCTTAATAAAATTATTAAAAATAGTAATAATTTGTGTAAAATCATAAGAAATGATTTGTGAAGAATTGGGATGAAAAACTCCATATTTGAAAAGATAAAAATAGATTTTTATCGAAATGAACTAGTTTTGAACTAGAATTATAATTCTATTTATTTTTAAATAAATAAATTGGATTTGAAATGGTTTTGAAAATAACCAGAATTGCCAATAATTATTGGAATGGATTTGAATCGAAATTGTCTTCGGAATATTTCGATGTTGGATTTCGTGATGATACAGATATTGTTATGGGAATTTGAAAGATATATATATCGTTATTTCCAATACGATATTCGTTGGTCGTAGAATTTGATATTGAATATAAGCCAGTATATTTTCTATTCAGAGCCTTGTATTTAATATCAAATGTGATTTGGGTTTGTCGTGAATGGTGTCTTCATTAACACTGTTCTTAAGCCCAGTTGAGAAAATGATTAAATCTTTTTAGTTAGATTTAATGAAGTGTACCAATTAAATAATATTTAATTGGAATTGAATTCGAATTGATTCTTCGGTTTATCGTGAACAGTGTTTTAAATGACACTCGTTCTTTAACCCGATAATTAATGGAACGTGATTTTGGGTTGTCGTGAACGGTATCTTCAATAATACTATTCTTAGACCTAAAGGAGTTAAGAAAATCAGAAACTAACTGGAGATTAGTTTAGTTGAATGGTTTCTGGGGTATTGATCTGATGTTGGTTTCGACCTTCGGGGTTAATAATTAGGGAGTTGCTCACTTGTTAATTTACGGTTAGGGACTGAATGAAATGTGATGTGATTTTGGGTTTATCGTGAACCGTGTTTTAAATGACACTGATTCTTTAACCCAGTCACAGATTAAAACTAAGTGGAGTTTTAATGAATCTTTAATTAAGATTGAAATGATCGAAGATGGAGTATCACCAGTTTTGCTCCAGGCGTTAGTTAAATCTTTAATTAGATTTGAACGTGAAATGGTAATTGAATTTACCGATAACACCGTGGTGTTAGATATGAAGAATAACCAGATTTACTTCATGGGATGAATAGGTTGGGATTGGGAAATTAAAACAAATGATTACTTCGGTAAGGTTCGTTAATCCCGACTAGTTGAATCGAAATTCAAAAGAAGACTAAAGAATAAATTCAAGGAATTTATCTTTGATAAAATTAATGGGAACCTTTCCATATGAATGTGAAATTTAGAAACTAACTGTCGGTTAGCTAAGCAGAATGGTTTTCTGGATATTGATCTGATGTTGGTTTCGACCTTCGGGGTTAATATTTGGGGAATTATTCTCTTGATTAATTTACGGTTAGTGACTGATGAATTGGAATGAGGCGTATGTTGTGTTTGTGTAACACTTACTTAAAATATACGTGAGTTATTCGGAAAGATCGGGTTTATCCCATTCTGAATAACTGATACGACGATAAGTCGAAGATGAAGACGGTGGTCGAAGACCAGAGGTCTTCACGTCGTTTGGGTGATTACTGATGATCTTGATTGGGATGTAAACCCAAGAAGATGGAAACAGTTGTTGATCGTCCAGACGTACTTGGAGATCGATGGATATGCGGGGTACTAGGTGCCTTAGGTTTCGTTCAGACCCAGAACGGACTTGTAAATGGACTGTGTGTCTGACATTGGATTTTAGTCTGTGTGATTGATTTCTATTAAATATATTTCTGTTTGGCGGCGGAGAATTTATTCTCTTGCTTAACGCCCTTCTCTGAGACGTACGAGCTCAGGGGTTATATACTGGTGGATATCAAACGCATAGAGTGAATTGCCTGTGTGGCATGCCTAAGTGGCAGATGATCAAGGCTTCCATTGAAAAGCAAAGTCTTGTGGTTGATGATCAAAGCAAGGCCTTTGTGGCATATCTTTGTGTAACGTTTGATTCGCGAGTTTCACACCCGGTATGAACCACAAACAGGAGAAGGACCTCAGGGGGGACATGTGTTTTCTTTCTAGTTAGAGGTGGCGTCAGTGGTTTTACACGCCCTGGCGTGTTTGACTTATGTGGTTGTTGCTGTTACGAGGCGCCTCGGTTTGATCGGACGATCCGGGTCCGATGGAGTCATTTATTGGCTCATTTACACCCCATAGGGTGGAGAAACGTATTGTTCAGGAATTATAATCCACATCGGTGGACCGGCCCTGACGATCCAAGGGGCAGTTACGACTGTTCATGAGGGGCGGACTAGAGCGTCTCGAATCGGTGAGGACGATCCCTACCCTCGGTTCATACCATAAATGATAATCCAATTTCCAAATACGTGACATTTGCGGTTTTATTTGTAGAGCCTAGTATGGCGACATAGTGGGATGGGGCGCTTATGCCGTCTATGATTGATACTTATGATTTGAAGATTGTTTTATACACTATGCACTTATGATAGTATCAAATGTTTTGTTTTAAACGTAACAAGCATTCTTGGCTATTATAAGGTAAAAACCCTATCCTCCGGCTTGCGTTGCATTGTGTGATGGGAACTGGGTCTTATAATAGCTTCATTTTTCTTTATTTAGCATTGCGTTGTTTGTTTTATGCACTGGTATTCTTGGGAGGAAACCCGTTCCGCGTTAGCGGCGTGGTCCCTTGATTTACCTAACTTTAAAATAGAGATCAATAACTGTTTTAGTTCTCACACCAGTCCCATGACTGACTTGGAGTTTATTGTTTTAACCTAAACTCTGGGTGCCCCTATTTTGACACGGGCAGCTAGTAGTTTTGGTTTTCCGATTTATATTCACAGGATCCTTGTTTACAGCTGGAACGATATCCGGAAAGCTTTGTATCCGTGTATCTCCTTCCGTTGTGTATTGTATTATTTTCCGTTGCTATGTGTTTAAATGTAATTTAAATCTCTGATATTTCTGTGTAATATTCATTTATACTCTGTATATTCTTGTATTCTGATGGAATTGTTGTAATATACAATGAAATGTTCTTCCGTCCGCGTTGTACTTTGTCGTGTTCTCAAAACAATCAGGTGTTTCGAACGGTCTAGATCGGTTTAGCGACTGATTCGGATCGAGCGAGATTCATGGTCGTCACAATATGACAAATATGTAAATTGGCTAAAGATGAACATGCTTAACCCAAGGTTAGATTAAGTTGCGGTGTAAGACTGCCTGGAACCACCTGGCACATCCAGCTACCGCAACAATATAAATCTAATATGAGAGGTTAGTGCATTATGCCCAAAAACCCGACGTTAGATTGAGTTGCAGTGTAAGGCAACCCGCAACCGCCCGGATCATCCAGCGATCGCAACAATATAGATCTAATGTGAGATGTTGGTTCTTTAATGAATGAATTAAAGCTAAGGAACAGACAGACCAAGAATGGTAGGGTTAAGTTAATTAAGACAACACTTAACCAATAAAACATGCTAGCAAAACAAATGGGTGAGGTTAGGTAAATTTTTAGAACACTTAACCGTTATAACATGGTTATTAGGAAACCCCGGTAAGGGGGACCCATTTCAGCAGTAACCTACATAGATGTATCACGGTACCCTGAACTAGGCAGGGTGGGGCACGATTACTGGGCTGATTATAAGCGGTCAAAATAGCGACGGGTGGTGCAGCAGTGTAGCTTTGACGGAGTATGGGAATGCACGTACTCCGGAGTGGAAAAGCAGGCACTGGGCATCAGTAGTATACACTGTGCAACTTAAATCATGTCGGGTTGCCATCATGGGAATTGATACACCCCATGGTTGGGGCCAGCACAAGTATCTGCACACGAGCGGGGCCAAATGACACAAGTAAGTGTTAGATTTTTATTAATCCCCTTATTAGCACAAAACCAATTGGCAATATGATGGGGAACATCTTAGTTTATATCCAGGATCTTAGTTCAGTATTTCCTGATGTGGGACAACTTTGAAGCACCATTTAACACACCCCCTTGCTTCAAAGTTGTTGAGATCAAAGCACTTTCTCTTCGATTTGTGATGCACTTTCTCATCACCTTCAATTGTTGAAGCACTTTCTCTTCAACTCTTACTGAAATCCTGAGCTCTGATACCATGTTAGAGTTTTATTAATCCCCTTATTATCACAAAACCAATTGGCTTTGTGATTGAGAACATGTTAGTTTATATCCAGGATCTTAGTTCAGTATTTACCGATGTGGGACAACTTTGAAGCACCATTTAACAGTAAGAAATGCATGCGAGTAGAAGCCGATCGGGAAAGGGATCACTTTGTTATGAACACATGACAGTATTTGAAACATTCGTAGTAGGTGCAGAGAAATGGAAATGAGTGCAATAGTATATTCAGTTTATCTTGCCTTATCTTATGTTATCTTATTTCTATGGTATTGTCCTATATTCAGTTTATTCATGTCATGATTCTTTTACCTGTTTACATGCTGAATAATCACTGGACTTACTAGACTTATGTCTGACCTATTTTATTTCGCCTTCTTTTCTTCCATTCCCCCTCCCCAAGGTCCGCAGGGAGGGAATACTTCAGCTTAGTGCGGACCTTTTCCAGTTTGAAGAGAGCAGATGCATTGCTTGGATTCTCTCTTCTTGGGCTATGGATGTGGTTGCACTTTTATTGGGGATTTATGCTGCTTTATTACTGTTTTATGCTTCTTTATGTACTTGAAGTTTTAAATCAAGATAGATGTTTCATTGTAATAATTTACAAGTTGGATTTTGAGGCAATGCTTGTAATGTTTTGACTGAACCGCGCTATTTAGGAAATGATTTCAATTTTCCGCTGTTTATATGTCTGTCTTGTAAATTATCTGTGTCTTTTACCTAAAATACTTCACCAAAGTTAATGCATTCCCTTTGTGAATGACCTTAACGGAGGTGGGGTGTTTCATGACAACAGTGGCGGAGCCAAGGTCCGAGGGTAGAGGGGACCAAAAGTACACAAACATAATAATTTGAATCTAGCTAGTGGGGTCCAGTGTCTCCTTTAATAAAGCAATTTTGAAGGTAGAAGCAGACAAATTTGATAAAAAGCACAAAAAAAATAAAATATAAAAAATCTAGTGGGGTCCAGTTCCCCCACTAGCCGTCCCTGCATCCACCCCTAGATGACAACATTTAGACCTATCTTAATCGATCTTGTGAATTGTGATCATATTGAGCTGTATTTTAATAGTATTTAGAAAATACAAATGAAACAACACTTTCAAAAGTTAACAATGACCTTTTAGGACAATGGGTAATACGATTAGTTGCTTTTTTGAGGTCAACGATTTGAATCTCGCAGTAGTCGCATTTGGCATCAGAGCCATATTCAGTCAGAATTATTTGTGTAATGCTATAGATGTCAGTCGATGTGGTACTGATGTGGGTAGTGTGCATAATATCTAGTTGTCATGTGATAATAAGCTAACCCGACCCAAACGTTAGGTTTTTAAGAGGATAGTCTATAACTGTCTTTCAAAAAGTTAACATAAAGATTTTTTTTTTTTAGCATAATGTTGGTGCATGATGTTGCTTTCCAAAAGGCCAGGGTACGAATCCCGTAGTTGTCACAGCAACACAAAAAAACCTTGAATTTTTTTAGTAAATTATTATGTAATTTAAAGATTGTAATAGATCAACAATACTTAAATATATAACCCTGAATGTTGCTTTCTTCTTCAAACAAGTAAAAAATTCTAGATAATTGTTCATATGAGGTAAAAGGTTCTACTACCGGACCAATGAAACATTATATTTAATTGTATTATATGAAAGGATTTATGTATTTGTATGTTACTAAATGGAAAAAAATCACAGTCTAAATTGGAAATTCAAATCAAAGATCACATGCATATAATAAATTTGTCAAGTATACTCTATATGGGTAGTGAGTGAGTGGAATCGGATCTATAAACAAATAACTTTTTATGAGTTATATTTTCCCTTTTGTTAGATAAACCAAATAATATTTGTTTACTAATTACATCTAATGTGAATGTTACAAGCTTCCCTTCATTCGATAAACAGACTTTAGTTTTGGATATTCTAGTAAATATTAGGAACATATAAATTTGTTGTGATGATCACCCTATAACTGCACTCAATAGAATAAGGATGTATTGTAAATGTGTTAGATGATATGAAATGATCATCCTTGAAGAAAATAAACTACTATGTCATATATCTTTAGTGTATGAATAAAATATGATAAGGAACATACAAAATAAAATAGTAGTGAGACATAACAAAGTGGAAATTCCATATTAAACCAAAAGTTATGTATACGATATCATAATATCTAGATACATCAAATCCTTACTACTTCCCATAGAGTATATTAGTAAAATAGCGAAACCAAAAAATTACAAATGGTAATAGTCCAAGCTCCCCCAGCTCGTCTCCGATGTAGCTTTAGGGCCACCAATACATATTATCCATTCTACTCATTGGTTATATCAACGAGCATCCAAAATAGTAAGGATGACATAAAACCTTAAGCCAAGCAAAAATCTGGTTTGAGCGATAAATGATAACCAACAACTATATTTGAAAATATGCTACAAGACAGGTTTATGTCTCATACTTGATATGTCCTTGCAAATAAAGACTTAGCACACAATAACTAAATAATATTTGCAACTCAAGTAAGTAAACAATAAAGGATACTAATCAGGATAGAAGAATCTAAACAGCGCACATCACCACCTTCGTTTCCTATCCCCTCTCCAGAATGTTATAGACGATGGACTACCCTAAGAAAGAGAATAAAAAAATCTTTACAAACCATAGCATCCATCAAACAGATCCTAACCATCAGCCTTGAATATATTGATAACCCATATGACTGTTATCTCTTATGACAATTGCTAATGGAAAACCCTGGTTCTAATTGAACTCCATGTTTACACTAACACATTGCACCCATTGACACTAAACGCCACTATCCTAGGTAAACATCCATTGCTACCAGTCATAATGTGCTGCCCTATGATACCCTTACCTTGAGTCAACTAGAACACGACAATCTATCAATGGTTCCTTGGCATTTCAAAACATAAGAAAAATCCACAACTCCATATTTGGATTTGAGTCACTCTTAAACCAGTCCATTATTCTACGGCCTCGTTCCACCCCAAACTGCCTATTACACTTTTTGGTTTCACTTCCTTTGAGTCTTGCAAAATATGACTCACAACTTCACCTTGTAGTGGAAATCAACAAACCACAACCTTCGATGCACTTTAAAGACATCAAAAATCCATCACTTGGATTACACAATCTCTTTTTCCTTCAAAAGAATCAACAATTTGTTTTGAGCATGATTTTAGCTTCATATGGGAGCTCGAAATCATGTTTAAGACTTATAGTGAAAACATAGAAAAATATCGCACTTGAAAAACACTGCTTCGAGCTTTGAAATTCTCCACTTTGAATCTCAAAGCACTTTGCTTTTGGAATCAAAACACTCCATTTCAGGCTTTAAAACACCACCTTGCTTCAGGCTTCGAAACATTATGATTCGAAGCACTCTGCTTCGAGCTCAAGGAACTCTACTTTGATCATAAAGAATCATTTGAATTCTGACTGGATGGAACAAAACCGTCGAATCACAAATCGACTTTACTTCAAACGCTAATTTTCCTCCCTTCGTAACACTGTTTTGAAGCACTCTCTTGCTTCAAACCACCCCTTCAATCCACTACTCTGAGTTTCTTGCTCCACATTGATTAGTAGCTACTTCACTTCATGTCGATACAAAGTTCATTGCTTTAAATCGAAGCATCCAAAGTCTTTTTGAATCATTGCTTCTCCTTGATGTGCTTCGACCTTTCCTTGCTTTGCTTCGAATCCATCTTTGTAGTGCTTCAAACCTGCTTGTTGTGCTTTGTACCTACCTAATATTACTTTGAATTCACCTTGTATTGCTTCAAATCCACCTAGTGTCGATTCGAGTTGCTAAATCGTTTCACTTCGGATTACTGAATCAATTAGAAGCCCCTTTTCTTTCCCCAATACAACTGCTTTGAAGTTCTGTGAATCAACTAGATTTGTTTTGAGCTTAGTTACCTATTCCATTTGCTTTGATTCGAAGCTCTCTGGGCATCCTTGAAGCAACTACTTTGGCCTCATGCCTTCATGCATACTTAAAGCAAATGGCTTCAAGGTTGCATACTGGCTTTGAACCTAACTGCTTAGTTTGAAACCCTCCAAAGATTACGAATCTACCCAAACATGCTTCGATAATCCTTTTATATGCTCTAATTATCCATCTAGGACCTGCATTGCACAACACAACGTCAATCATAGTAAGAAATTCAACTATTTCGACCATTCAAACAATAGTTCAATTATTCAAACATAAATACAACTGACAATAATCTTGCATAATCATCAAACATGAATTAAACAAACGTAATCATTGATATAACGTAAAACATAGACAGACACCTATTATCTACATTGGAACTAATACATTAATAATCACTTCAAATAATTTGATTATCCTAAGGTTTCTATATATCAGTTCCTATATGTAAACCAAATGATATAATGCGAGCAAAAGTTCCTAGATTCATAGAGATATAGAACAACATATAAATTATCATGTTTGCATATCCATCGTTTAAGCCTCCAATAATTATCCCAATAATTACATATTTGATTTGACTAGTGGACGAATATGCAAGCATAGGTTTTATGCTTGTCTGAGTGATAGTATTAGACCTAATTAAGTTTATGGTTATATGTCAAATCTGCTAACTAAAATGATATAATCTAGTATAAATATGTGTGAGATCATAATCAATTATATAATCTCACAAATAAATGAATTTGATTGGAGGTCCAATCTATAAAGCAAAAAATTACTTGAATTATAGATCAAAATAAAGGGATTTAGCCAACTAATGCAGATCCAATGACTAATTGATGATTAGAGATGATTTAGTAAAAAATTTGATATCAATTTGTGAATCTAAGGAGAAATTAGAGTAAATTTTTATTTAGGACCGATAGGAAAAAACGAGAGAGAAACTAGAAATGGATCCCTTAAACCGCCATTTATAGATAAATTTGATTTGATAAATGAGCTTTCTATTTTCAGCCCATTTACACTACTCTAACTCTAGCAAATAGTTGCCATATTTTAAATGAATTTGGTATAAATCTAAGGTTATTCTTCTCATTGTGAATTATTGGGATTGTTTTACCCTTGCTTCAAGATTAGTGATGGGTTTGGTAGAAGGTTGTATTTTTGTCTGCTTGCATTCCCCATTGATCACAACACTTTTTCCTTAGCATGCTGGCGTTTGTATGATGACCCTATAAGAATGGCTTCATATAGCGACGCTTATTAGCCATCGGTGGCTGTCGCTAGCAGTGGCTAAAAGTCATCACTTATAAGCTAACGCTAACGAAATATCATCAATAAGAGCTATGGCTTTGGTCACCTTATCTTCTATGCACTACGTCATAAACGACCTAATGCAACAGAAAAAAATTATGGGCATAGACCCAAAAAATGTTGGCATAGGCCTATGGAAACATTTTTAGGGTCATGCAATTTTCGCCGTTGCTGCAGACCTCAAAGGAAATTTTTTGACTATCTATGACAACATAATAAATATTGTTATAGTAGTATCCTATTTAGGTCTATAGAAACATTCCAAAAATATTGCTATTGATATTTATGTTATTATTATTATATATATAATATAACAAAAAGAAGAATTAAATGCTACTACACAGAATTAAATATTCAAACAGTATTTTTATTCAAACAAATATTTTATTTCAACATTTGAAATGATACATATTTCTAACTCCACTATTTACAATTCACTGATAATAACATAGTCAATCACATAAACAGATGTTCCTCACTACATTCAACTCGATTCACTCAGCTATCATAATCAATTACAAATACATTCACTGACACAGTAAGTCTTCTTGTTCTCCAATCCAGTCCAGTCACCTATGTATCTGTCACAAAAACACACAGTGGTGGAGCTAGCCATGTGTCCCAGCTGGGGCATAAACTGAATTTTAGCTAGGGCAGCCTATTGCCTTCTACTTATTTTTGCCTGTTTTCTATTGTTCCACCTATGGCCTTGACCCTAGCTGAGGCTACTGTGGCTCTGCCCCTGAAAACACACAATGTAATCAGGAACAAAAATAAATTTATATACAAGCAAATATAAATTTATTCAAATAAAACATAGGTAAATTCATGACTCAATTCCTAAACAAAACACTTACACGCTAAGTTATTGTGAGTGCATGATGACAGCGATGTATACTATCATTTATAACATCATATGAATTAAAAACTCCAAATCCCACGCTTTTCAAGATAGAACCAACTTGACAAAATTGTGGTACCTGGTTCACGCACAATGTTAGTTCATAGAAAACAACATAACACTATTTTCCTCACTTAGTTATCACATGTACATTCAACAGATAGAAGATTAGAGTGGAATATAAAATTTGTTTAAACTATCGAAGTCACAACACTAGATATCATATTGCCATGGCTATCAACACAGGCCATAGCATGGAAATCAGACTGACCGCCGCCATCACCATCATTATGACTAACGATGATTATTGTACAATCACATATGTACAAATTATACTGTTGAATCGGTCTCTTACAAAATGGAATGTGGTACCAACAACCAAGCAGTATTAACACATCAAGAATCTTTATTTTAGCGAAGATAAAGCAAAAGATTTTGTTAATTCAGGATATAAATAGAATGGGAGAGGATAACAAACGCTCACCTCAGAAATAATTCTTAGTTCTCTTTTAACAACTCAAAGCTCTTTCTCAGAGATCAATTTGTCTCCCATATATGCACAAAACACCCACTGAATAAGAGTTAAAATATTAATAATGAAAAGATCCAAAGGACCCATAAATTTTTTTGCACAAAAAAAAATGCACAGTATAAGTGTAATTTATGTGGAGTGCGCTATAAATGGGACAACAAATGAAAATAGTTGTATTCAGCTAGCAAAATTTAATAAGATGATTTTCCAGTTTAAATTCATGTCCTGGTCACATATCAAGACCCAACAAAAAGTAAATTTAGGGCGACTTTTTTTTTTTTTTGAAGGGATATGTTGGTTGAGGTAGCGCACACACATAGTTTGAAGGGTCTGTGTATGTGAACTGATTAATCGGTTTGGAAAGAGATGAGTTGGTTTGTGTGAAAGAATAAGGCAAATCATTTGTTAACAGAAAAAATGTCGTAAACACCAAAGATTCCAATTACTAGGAATAATTAGTTTGGTCGAATAGACAAGAGCAGAAAGCAGTAAATAACACAACAGATTTATAGTGGTCCTGCCTCGTGAGGGGCCTATGTCCACTTTGAAGCATTGTTGGAATATTATTAATCCCTCAAAGTTACAAGTGTGAGACCCTCTCATGATATCTCACTACATTTTATAACATTCATCTTATGCTAGATGATGTCATCATTCTCATATATGATGTCATAATTATCATATATTTAATATATTAAGAAAAAGACACTTTTGCCTATTTTCTTCCTCAAATGGAAGATGCCATTAATGGAGCTCTCTAGAGGTCACAGGGTCTCAAATTCCAACCCCTTTCAAGTGTGAAGTCATGGGATATTTATAGGAGAGGGAGTAGGTAGGAGTAGGTGGAAGTAGGTAGAAATGGGCGACCACACGTAGAATGTCGCACCTCAGGCCTGCACACACTGAAATTTCACACTTGGAGCCCTGGGTTTGAATTTTCGCACCCCATGGGGGTGCGGAATTCGTACCCCGTTGGGTACGAATTTCACACCCTGCTGGGTGCGAAACTTGTACCCTTCGAGGGTACGAAATTCACACCCCCGGGGGGTTCGAATTTCGTACCTCCGGGGGTGCATAATTCGCTCCATTGCTGAGTGCGAATTTCGCACCCGGTGAGTTACGAATTTCGTACCCTTTATAGGTGTGAATTTCGCACCTCTTTGGGGTGAGAAATTCGCACCCCCAACGGGGTACGAATTTCTTGCCATGAGGGATGAGAAGACTCTATGAAGGAGGGGCTCAAGATCCAGGCTTGCGTGTTCTGGGTATCCGAGGCCTTGGTTCGGAAATGTGTTTTGGGGAGGCGCAAAGTATTTAGTGGCGCGATTCCTCTTCATCCTGTTTCCTTCACTCCTTAGCGTCCCTTTCGGCTTTAGTTCCACGCGATGCGTTGAGTCGAGCGTGTCTTGTGTACTTTTGGGAACCAAACCAAAATGTCGGTTAACATTTCCCCCCAAAGTACATCTTATGCTGACATGATGTACTTTGGATTGGTTGGAGTAGTAATCGAGTTGTTGGTTTGTCCTGTAAGTTAAAGGAAAACACATATTAGTTGACAGGCTCATTCGTTGTAGGATTGTGAATGAGCCATTGCTGGTGTGGCATCGGGCTCATGTTGCTAAGCATTCGTAGTGCATTGCCCCTGCGTGTTTGCGGGGTCAGTATGCGCATGGAATAGGTGTACACGAGCGTGCGGCATGAAGCTTCAAACCCGGGGGGAGGGTTCGATTTTTCCCTTCTCTTTTTTTGTTGGGGTGCGAAATTTCGAACCATAGAGGTCTGAAATTTTGACCCCAGGAGGTTCGGAATTTCGAACTCGAAGGTTCGAAATTTCGAACTCAGAGGGGTTCCGAATTTCGTACTCGTGGGCTTGAAATCTCAAACCCTGGAGGTTCGAAATTTCGAACTCGTATGTTTGAAATTTCGAACCCGGAGGCTCGAGATTCGAGGGAATTCCAAGGGTCTTTTTTCTTTTTATTATAAATAGCTGCCCCTTCACTTTTTCCCTTCCATTTATTTTCTTGCCTTGACCGCCATTAAACAGCTTCAATTCCCTAGAACTTTGAAATTCGAACGCGGCAATTATGTGGGTTTCGAGATTTTTAGAGGCATGCGCGAAGGAGAGGGAGGCGCTGGGAAGCGAGCATGGAGGGGAGCCTCGAACTCGAAGGAGGTTCGGACGCTCGAACCTGCAGTGGCTAGACGTTCGAAACTCGCCGATGTTCGAGTACTCGAGCCCTGCGGGGGGTCGAGCCTTCGAACCCTGAGGGGTTCGAACATCTGAATGCTTGGGGTCTCGAGATGTCGTACCCTGTTGTGGTTCGGGTGTTCGAACCCCTGGGGGGTTCGAGCATTCGAACCCATGCGGGGTTCAAGCTTTCGAACCCCTGGGGGTTCGAACTTTCGAACCCTATCGTGGTTCAATCCTTCGAGCCTTCGATCTTCTGATCCTTTGCGTTGCCTAAGTATTGTGGTACTGTACATATTATAACCTTTCCACATAGGATAGAGCATATATTTGAACTATGACTGACCTATTGGACTGTTTTATTTTCCTTCGTATGTCTTAATTTTGCATGACACCGCACGCACTTGTTAGCTTTAACCAATATGAGGGGTACAGGTTATTCCAATGCGATCTAATACTAGTGTGTTAAAGTATAGTTAGCCATGCAAACAAGATCAAAGACTATAAAAACCCTAGAAGCCGAGGCTTCCCCGTCATCGTCACATTCATCTGATTCTACCAAGAGCGGCAGCTCGAGTAGCGGCGAGCTTGAGACTACCCAAGGATCCGTTCCTTCTCAATCGGCCAGTTCACCCGAAGTACCTAAACACGGGGAACAAATTGAGAGGCTACATTCTCCGGTCATACATGAACAGGTTGAGAATGTATATATTATTAATGAAGATGCCCCGGCGGGCCCAGTAGCCCCGGATACGCTACCTGATGCTGTTATCTTGGAAAATACGATGGACTCGGTACTGTCACGCATGGATGCTACAGCAGTTAGGAAAATGGCGCGGTGGTTCAATATACCGGTAGGTGACGCTCATGCACCGAAAGAAGGTGGAAGGGCTCATGCTCCGCCCTAGGGTTTAACTGCCAGGAATAGGAAATCTTGCTTCGCGGGATGCGTGCCCCCAGCCAATGATTTTATTTGGGACATGCTGTTCTATTTCCGCCTTGCAACTTCACAACTGCATCCAAATGCTTATTCTTCGCTCTTAGGCACTTACGTTCTTTACCGAGAATATTTTCACTTAGATCCTACTAGAGAGGACATTCGGTATTTCTTTAGTCTGAGGAGAACATCTAGCGGATCACCTTCCCAATGGTTCCTGGAAGCAACAGCTGCCACCAAATTCTTCATCAGGACATGGCCCAGGCCATCGGTGTTCAAACATGACTGGTTCTTTGTGTGCTTCCCTCCAGGATTTGCAAGGAGATGGATTAAAGGGAGTAAGTACTCTCGAACTTCGCTTCCAATTATAAAGTTCTTGGAGCTCGCATCTTATTATCCTTCTTTTTTGATTACGGCCGGGAATCTAGGGGCACTCACCCATGAAGAGTACATGCAGCGTCTTAACGCCTTACGGGCGATTCCCGGGGAGTCTCGCAAAACTGAAACTATGACAAGCCAAGAGCGCCTTCGCCGTGCAGTGTTGCTTCCTGATGATCGGGCTATAATTAGGCCCGCAATAGCGAGCGGTGTGCCAAAAAAGTTGGCAGCGAAAAGTTGTGCGGCTTCTGGTTGAAAAGGAAGCTTCCTTCTACTGGGCTTAGGCCAAAAAAGGATATCAAATTTCAAGGAGATGTACGTGGAGGCGAGGCTCGTGGTCCAAAGAGGCCTGCCGAGGACGACAGTGTGTCGAGTACTCCAGTCCCGCCTCTAACAGGAGAGGCAGGGGGAGCGTTGGACACACCCCAGTCTCCGACGATTCCGACCGAGATCACCGCCTTGCTCGAGATGGAGGGCCAATTTGACGCCCTTAATCGACTTGATTTAGAAGTAACTTCGTGGCCAGTTATGATTAGCCTGGAAGAAATAGCTATTGCTGCGGAGGGGTTAACTCCTTCGAGCGGATCACACTCTGGTCTGTTGAGAGAACACTCAGGGCATACGCTCATTAACACTTCATAACATGGTGGTTTATCTGAGCGTGCGACTTGACTGACTTGGCATCATTTCTTTGACACCTAATATGGCCAGAGGGCGCGAAGGACTAGGCTACGATCATGGAGGCCACCAACGCCCAAGGAATCCATTCTTTGAGGGCTTTCGAAGAGGGACCAACTTGTACGATACTCCACCCCCTCCTAGTCGCGGTAGTGAGCACCGATGTTGGGTACTATCTCGACAATCTCTGACTCCTCCTCCTCCTTCTCCTCCTCTGATTCGGGTGTCCGAAGGGGACTCTCACTTAACTTGGGGGGGCTCTCGGCGTCCGGCATTAACTGCTCCTTTACATATAATGACCTTGGCTCTGGCTCCAACTACTAAAGGGAGGGAGCCGCCAGTCGGCCAACCAAGGCCGGAGAGGGATACCGAAGTGGGGAGGCAAGATCTTGTAGAGCCCGAGAGGTGAGATCTTTCCTTGGATGAAAATAAAGCGCTACTGAGGCGAAACTTTCCTCAACATTACTTTGATGAGTTAAAGTTTGTCCCCAATCTCCACCCGTCATGTGCCAGGGAATCCGGGGACGTCTAGATGCGCGTGAGGGTGGAATATCACCAGGCCGACCATCTTCTGGGGTACTCCTGCCAACTCTCAGGATTGATTAGGAAGAAAATCCTAGATCTCATAACCAGAGGTCGGTTGTTGATGCTGAACATACCACTATCCAAAATTTGAACACAGAAATAGGTGAGACCTCCTTTCTTGTATTCGGGGAATTCTCAGTACTTGCCCCTGTCTCTTTGAATACTGACTCATGTGTCTCGTTTTTTTTAGCTGAGATGAGGCAAAGGTATGAAGCCCTTAAGAGGGAGGTTGATCAGTGATGCTCTATTTACACGGAAACCATCACTGATCTAACTACTGAGAACACAACCATAAAGAATGCAAAGGTTGATACGGATAAGGTTTGTGCCAATCTGGAACAGGATGATGCAAGGGTCACCTAGCTCCAGAATGATAATGCTTCTTTGAGAGCGGAGACTGACAACCTTATGAAACAGCTTGAGGAGATGAGGAAGGCGAAGGAAGATGCAGAGGCCAGAAATCGGGATGTGCTAAACACAGTGGGCTGAAAGCCGAATACTCGAGGGAGGTGGAACAACTGAAAGAGGTTTTTGAGGATACATAATTCCGGGTACAATCGTCTGTGGGGGAAGATATTCGAAACATGTATGTTAAGGTTCTAAGATTCCATGGACTCTTATGGGTTGATGATTATCCTCGAGAACTAGCTCGGACTTGGGAGAGATTGGTTCCGTATGAGGTCTATCTACGTCAAGTGGATGTGGGAACTTTAGACGAACGCCAACTCGCGATTGATCTCCTGACTGTCGAGGAGTGCAAGAAGATGGATGAGGATAAGACGTTGCAGCTTGAGGATGCTGAGAGAGAGAGCTTGAGAGTCTCACTACCGAGAAGGGGAAGTCTATCATGACCGAGAGTGTTATGGTAGCGGAGATATTTACAGAGGGAAGTTCCTATCGACCACTGGCCCCTAAATCGGTTATGGTGAGCGATCCCGTAGCTTCAGTTCAGGTTTCAACTGAGTATGACCCTGAGCACCTGGGGCTAGGAGAGAATGGATTCACCTTACTTACCACCACAAGTACCCCTCTTGCCATTTCTACACCATCCCTCACCGGAGGTAAATTTCTTTCGCTATGCTTCCCCAAGGATGACATATTTACCGAATTTGCAGACTAGAAGATTGTGTTTTCAATGTACATCCCTTCCTGGACTGACCGTGACATGGAACCCTGCCCCCACGGTCCTACACACAACTGAGCCTGGACTAGGAGTTGCGGCGGTGCAATTTGGAGAAGGCGGCGATCAGCTGGACACCTACTCGGATATAAGGATAACTCCCAGTATGTATGAGAGGCTTATAGAGGATGGAGAGGAGGTTGATGGGCAGAGCTCTCATATCAGAGGTCTGGTGGAAGCCGATGTGCCTTCGATGGCTGCTATGGTGAAGACCCAAAAAGCAAAAATGGTGTCTAAGCGTGAAGAGGTGGAGGAGCAGCAGAGGCATGATGAGGCTGCCAGGAAGGGGGTCCTAATGAAGACAAGGCGGGATGTTGAGACTAGAGCCGCTGAGATGGTTGCGAAGAGGAAGGCCGATGAGGAGATCGAGAAGAAGAGGGCTAATGATGAGGCCCAGAAGAAGAGGAAGGGCAAGGAAGCCCAGCAAAGGGCTACCGAGTCCCTCGAGAAAATCAAGCCTAGTGTTGTCATGACGCATAAGTCCCAAAAGCTTGTTGTGCGTCGGGCTACTAGAGAGGCCAAGGAACGGGCTGAGCGAGAAGGCAAGGATATATCGGAGAAAAGTGGCACTGTAGTGGGCCTTGCTGCCGGAAGTGTCCCTGTGCCTACACTGCATACCACCCTTGTTGATATCACCGAGATTTCGAGCGGTGAGGGTGCGGATGAGAAGCATCTCTTGGCTTCTCATGAATCAACCACTTCTCAGAAGGGCCAAGATGGAAGGGGTAGGTTTGGTAAGAAGACCTAGTGCAAAGGACGAACCATCGAGCGCTGAATCTGTAAAAAGCACAAGCACAAACAAAAGAAGAAAAGACACGATTAGTGTTCGCAACTTAAGTAGAAGTTACCGATCATTTTGGTAGTGTGGGCCGATAGTTTACGCAAGTACGACCCTCGCTTTTGGTTTTTCAAGACATGGTGTGGTTTTCATGTACACCCTATCATTAGAAAAGAAAGGTTTTAGACACATAGTCTGTTTTAATGTGTGTGTGTGTGTATTGAAATGAAATATGAATTAGTAAACACCGCAATTTGTGTTAAGTGTTTGGATGTTCTTCTTATGTTTTCTGGGTCCCGTACTTTCATAAGCATACTTATCGTTACACTCAACCAAAAAGGTGATTGTGTACCGTGCTCTGGTTTGATTATTCCAGAGGGGTGTGATTGAGCGTAGCCTTTTAGTAAGTTTCCCTTGGTTCAGGAAACCTGTAGTTTGCGAAGCCAGGCCGAGCACCTGCGGTGTTTGGGTTGCCCGGGGTTAGTCCCATGTGTAGCGAAGGCGTATGACGTCACGTTATGCGGTCCGTCCAGTGTGTGGCTCTCCCGTCGTTCATCGGGTTGAGGCAAGCCATATGTGTCGTTTATTCATCTGAGAAGCCCGGATCATCAGCCCGTAGGGTCCGATCATGGCCATGGGCTATCCCTCAGCCTTGAGAGCTTCGGGGAAGAAATGATTTAAGGGTCAGTCTCGGTGCTGCGCCAAGATTCGACCAGTACCCATAGCCTATGGAGGGATTTACATCACTCCCGCCTGACTATTGAGTGGCCCCAAGTCGCTTGGGGCTTGGGAGCTGAACGATTTATCGTGGTTACTTATACCCGGTCGCGCCACGGGCCGACGACTTGAGTAGCATTGCCGGCTCCGCGCTCGGCGTGCCGATCGTAGCCATTATGTTTTGGTCTCGAGGTTGGCTCAAGGCTTGGACTGTGGTACCAACTCCCATGCTCGGGGGCCGATACGACAACCGACTTTTTGAACGTTCCCAGGAGGTTCTTTCAAGGGTAAAAGGACTTCTACTAAGCTAATAGTCAAGATTAATCAAATGTGTCATGGGCGGAGTAAACACATACAAGAAGAGATGGGAGGTTGAAAATCATTTCTACTAATAACTTTGGCAGTAATAGCCTTTACAATGCATTGAATTGATAGAAGACAAAACATTGTTGGAAAGTGTAAACAACTATGTACTAAGTTATGTAAAGAAGCGGTGAAGATGTTTGCTGTTTCATGCCCTTGGGAGTTCAACTCTGTCCATGGTCGCGAGTTTGAAAGATCCATTACTGAGCTTCCATTGTATGGAGTACAGACCTTCCCAATAAGGAGCGAGGCCTGTTGGTGGAGGGTAGACCCGTTTTAAGACAAGAACGCCGATGTTGTGATCCTTATGGAGGACCCTAGAATTGAATTATCGGGCAACTCATTGCCATTGGACAGCAGCTGAGAGATCAGCTTAATTCCTTTTCTCTTCCAACAAGTCGAGTGATCCTAAAAGTAAATCTTGGTTTGCCCTTGGATTGAAATAGGGGACTCGATGGGATGGAAGCTTGAGTTCAATAGAGCGACAACTTCTGATCCGTAGGCGAGGCTGAAGGGAGTGTGCCCGGTGGCTGTCTTGTGGGTGGTTCGGTATGCCCATAGGGCTAGAGGAAGTTCATCTGCCCACATGCCCCCACCCTTTTCTGGGCGCTTCCTGGTGACGGACTTAATAACTTTGTTGACCGCTTCGACCTGCCCATTGGCTTGAGGATGAGCCACTGCTGAGAATCTCTTTGCGATGTCGTGCCGTTGGTAGAAGGCTTCGAATTCGGCGCTCTCGAATTGAGTGTCGTTATCCGAGATGATAGCTTGAGGGACCCCATATCGAGTAATGATGTTGCATACAACGAATTTGATCATCTTCTTACTGGCAATTTTGGCGAGAGCTTTAGCCTCTGCCCATTTGGTAAAATAATCAACTGCGATGACGGCATATTGTTCCCCGCCTCTGGCCATTGGAAGAGCTATAATGATGTAGATTCCCCACATAGTGAATGACCATGGGATGATCATTTGTGTTAACTCTATAGGCAGGGGTCTTGGGATCTTTGAGAAGCGTTGGCACTTATCGCACTTGTGAGCATAGTCTGCGGCATCTTGATCAAGCGTGGGGCAATAATAACCATGTCTAAGTATTTTTTAGGCCAGGGTTTGCCCTCTAATATGGTCGCCACACTCACCTTCATGTACATCGGTTATGACTTTGATGACGTCATGATGGGCTACACATATGAGAAATGGGACAGAGAAATCTCTACGATAGAGCACCCCATCCATAAGAAGATAGCGAGCTGATTGACGGGCGCTCATCTTTCCTTGTAGCTTCTCGGAAGGGTCCCGTGATATAGGTAATTCCCGATTGGTTTCATCCAAGACTTAGGTTCGGGTTTGGTGTTCATGACCGCCTCAGTCTGAATTTGCTTCATACTAGGGGAGTTGAGCACTTTGACGGGGGCAAATCCCAAAAGTTGCAGATCCTCGGAGCTTGCTAGTTTGGATAGCGAATAAGCTTTTTTATTCTATTCTCGGGGTATGTGAGTGATGACGAAGTGATAGAGGTGAGTGAGTAATTCCTGAACCTTGGTTAAGTACAGGGCGAGTCGTTCCGCCTTAGCTTGATATTCCCCTTGTACTTGACGCATGATGAGTTGTGAATCAGAGATGATTTGGATCGTCTTTAGTTTGAGCTTGCTCGCGATTCTGAGTCCGGCAGTCAAGGCCTCATATTCTACATCGTTGTTGGTAGCAGGGAAGTTTAGTTTAAGCACATAGCATATTAGGCGTTCCTCGAGGGTGATGAACATGACTCTGGCCCTAAAACATCTGTCGTTGGAGGACCCATCCACGAACAATTTCCACTGAATACCAGGAGCTTCCGTGTTCTCTATCGGGGTCTCCTCGGGGGTAGTGAATTCTACTATGAAGTTAGTGAGAGCTTGGTCGAGGATGGCTCAGCGGGGAATGAATGTTATCTCAAATTGGCTTAACTCCATACTCCACTTCAATAGCCGTCCAGACGCTTCGGGTCGGTGTAGGACCGGTCGTAGTGGCTGACTAGTGAAAACCTTTATAGGATGAGACTGGAAGTATTGTCGAAGTTTCTTAAAGGAAATTCGTAAGCAGAATGCTAGCTTTTCCAACTTCGAATAATTCTTCTCTGCCTCTGTCAATCATTTGCTTATGTAGTAGATGGGCCATTGGATGCGATCCTCGAGGCGGATTAACGCCGAGCTGATTGCCTGCGTAGAAATAGCCAAATAAATGTATAACTCCTCATGGTCTATGGGCTTAAATAGGATAGGTGGTCACTCTAAGTGATCCAGAAGTTCTTTGAATCCAGAAATGCGTTCTGGGGTCCATTAGAAATTGTGTTTCCCATTTCGAAGTAAATCGAAGAAAGAGATGCACTTTTCGGTGGCCTTGGATATGAACAGACTTAAAGCGGCAGCCTTTCATTCTAAACTTTGGGCATTCTTGATGTTCTTGGGGATTTGGATGTCCCGAATAGCTTGGAATTTTTCTGGATTGGCTTCGATTCCCCGAGAGTTAACAATGAAACCCAAAAAATTTCCTGAAGCAACTTCGAAGGAGCATTTCAAGGGGTTGAGTTTCATGTTGTACCGGCAAAGGATATCGAACATTTCAGAGAGGTCATGGACGAGACTGCTTGATACTTTAGATTTTAACAACATGTCGTCCATGTACACCTCCATGGACTTTCCGATTTGCTTTTTAAAGAGTCGATTAACCATTCGTTGATAAGTAGCACCGGCAATCTTGAGGCCGAAGGGCATAACGTGGTAACAGTAAAGCCTGAGGTCTATTATGAGGGAGGTATGATCCTAGTCACAAAGGTTCATTGGGATCTGATTGTATCCTGAATAGGCATCCATGAAAGATAGCAGTTGGTATCCGGCGGTTGAATCGACAAGTCGGTCAATCTTCGGGAGAGGCTGTCTTTGGGACACACCTTGTTTAATTCGGAGAAGTCAACATATGTTCACCATTTACCGTTAGCCTTCTTGACCAGAACTGGGTTAGAGACCTATTCGGGGTAATTAGCTTCGCGAACGAAATTGTTGTTGAGTAGACGGTCCACCTCTTTCTCATGTGCTTTGGACCTCTCGGGTCCCAAGAAGCGGCGCTTCTGCTAGATTGGAATGGTTGTAGGATCGATACTTATACGTTGGCAAGCGATCACAAGGTCGATGCCTTTTATCTCGAAATGAGTCCATGCAAACATGTCTAGGTTAGCCTTCAAGAAATCCACAAGATCTTCTTTGATTGCGGGATGGAGTTGCGATCCTATCTTCAACACTCTTGACGGATCTTCAGGATTAACGGGAATATCTACTGTATATTCGACCTAGGTAGCCATCTTGTATTCGGGCTCTTCGTCCTTCCGTTGGTCGAGGTCTTCGGAAACACGGCTGTGGCGCCTGAGCCAAGGCTCAGACGCCGCTAATTGCTATGCTGAAATATTCTTGGCACAAGAAGGTGTGGGCACTGCTTTTTCCCTCATCCTTGTTGCGTGCATTCTTGCATTCTATTGCATAACACTCTCTGGTGCTTAGTTGGTCGCCACTGACTGTTCCAATCCCCCTTTTTTTGGAAATTTCATTAGGAGAGGCCATGGCGACATGCAGACCCGAAATTTTGTGAGAAAAGGGTGTCCAAGGAAAGCGTTGTAGGGGGAAGCAATGTATATAACCACGAAAGTGACGATTCAGACACAACTTCGATCCCCCTTTCCTAGCTCCACAGGTAGATCGATCATTCCCACTGGGGAACTAGAAGCTCCATTGAAGTCGTGGATCGTGGCACGACATGGCTTTAAGTCATTTGTTTCTAACCTCATCTGGTCGTAAGCAGCTTTGAAAATGATGTTGGCTGAGCTTCCAGATTCGATTAACATCTTTCGGCCAGAAAAGGCACCGATCTGAGTTGTGATAACTAGTGGATCGGTGGTTGGGATCTCCATCCCAGTAGAATCTCTTTCGCGGAAAACGATGTCGTCCCACATGGTCTTTTGGAGCTGGGTCGGGACAAATTCGTGGGGTGCTGAGCAAGTTTCATGAGTAGCATGCTTTATTGAATTAACATACTCTTGCATTTTCCCAAAGCTATCATGTGTGGGATAAGGTCCGCCACATATGGTGTTGATTACGATCCCAAACGTTGGGTTAGATGGACCTGGAGCTGCCTTGGCGGCTGCCTGAGGCTTTGGATTTGCTTTGGGCGGAAAAGGTTCTTGGACGTATTGCTCAAGTCGCTTTTCGCGGATAAGCTTCTCAATTGCATCCCTGATCTGGCAACATTCATTGGTGTTGTGGTCGTACACATCATGGTATCGGAAGTACCTCCTAGTATTTTTCTCAAGGTCGGTTGATTCCCTGGTGCATGGCTTCTTTTAAGGCAAAATGTTGCATGTCTCTAGGTAAATTGTTTCTAGATCCTCGATTAGCGGGGTTTATATCTCGAAGGCTCAGTAATGGCCGAGCTTTCTTAGCTCGGTCGGGGCCTAATCATTGTTCCAGCCACCTTGCCTGTCGTTGTTCGGTCTTTCCCTGTTGGGACCAACCCCCTTGTTCTGATCAAAGGGCTCTCCCACTTATTTTCTTCTGAGGTTGTTAATTGTAGCATCTGCTTCAGAGCCGTTGGGGCGACTGGTGGCTGAGAGTCAGTTGCGTTTTGCCTCTTCTTGGCATAAGTACCAATCCGCCTTCTCATAGAAGGCGTCGAGGCTTTTTGGCTGCTTCCGATCGATCCACGCCCTAAATTCGGAAATCGGGAGGACACCTTTGGCTAACTGAATGAGTACAGTGCGAGCGTCCGAATCCTCAACCTCGGCGAGGGAAACTGTTAGACCAAAAAGTGGTTCTAACACCCAAATTGACTGAAATTACAATTAAATGAGATCAAAAAATAGAAAAGAGACACAGGATTTATAGTGGTTCGGCATTAAAGAGCCTACGTCCACTTTATATCACTTTGCTTGATGTTGTTGATGAAAATACAATAGGATATTTGCTCAATCTCACTTATTTTTCATATACATTCACTCAAATATCTCAAAATATAATTTGAATTATGATTTGGATTGTTTGAGAGTTCTGGAATTTGGTTCTCAAAGATGTTTGAACTCTCAGGATGCCAAAAGTTCATTTCAAACGACCCTTGGGGGTCTATTTATAGGTGGAAACTTCTCCAGAATTCAGTTCGGATCGGGTGCACGTGTCCTCCATTCCATGACTTTCGGGATCGGATGATTTCTGGTGTTTCCAGCACATCAGGTAAGTGGCCATCGTGGGTGGAAAGTGGGTGTAACTGCCCCGAATATCCAGGAGATCATGGAGTGAAGCGGCTGGAAACTTCTGGGATCGGATCAGGTCCTTCTAATGACATGGGGTTCGGATCGGAGCACCCATCCGATTAGATCCTGTTTGAATTTTGTCTCTCCTCACTTTGTCTCACTTTGCTTTTCTTTGACTATGCCTGATCCGATCCGGCTTGATCTTTTAGCTTTGTGATGCTTCTGTTCTTACCTCTGTAATTCCAATCCGAATCAGATGTGTAACAGAGTGTCTTCTGTTTACTTGATCTTCTGACTTCTTGACTTTGTATAGCCTAGTTTACAAAGTAGGCTAACATTTTGCACCCTCAAAGGATGCTTCTGTTGAAGACGAAGCGTACTTTGATGTTATCTGTACATCAATCTTTCATTTTGAATCATCGAGAAGTCGTTTCCACTGATACATAAAGATACGTTGTTTCAGAAAGTTGTGTCTCTTGATGTCTATATATATGTTGCATAGTGTATGGATCCCTTTCTTTATTTTCAAACAATTTGGAGAATTCTTGTTAACATCTAGTTATTCTTCCAGGTGATTTTCTTCTTGATTTCTTTTGAGTTCAATTTATGCGTCAAGCTATTGCACTCAATCCATTCGGCCCGGATCCCGACCCGTGCAGTCTCCTCTTTCTTTTTGCTTAACACTGGGCTAGCAAGCCAAAAAATGAGTTGGTGGGCTATGATCCGGTCCAAGCGGGAAAGGAGGAAAGGGATACGAATGGTCACCACATACTTATATAAACCCAGCCTCCGTCTTCTTTTCACTTTCTTTTTCTTTCATTGCGTTCGTTTAATAAGTCTCGCTCCGAAACCTAGGTCCCAAAAAGAAAGCTCTTACAATTCTCGCGCTGATCTCCAAATTAAACACCTAGGTAGGTTTAAATCCTCGATTAACTTCATAATAATTGGTTTCAATTGAAATTTGCGGTCGATTTGAATGATTTGAGTGTGGTTATTGCTCAGCTTCGACGCCGCGACTCCCTCCTCCCTCGCCGTCGTTGTTGGTGGCTTCTCCATCACCTCGAAGCGCTGGGAGGTGGAAGATGGTACCTGTTCGGTTCTAACTAGGGTTTTGGAGATAGGATTGAGTTCGGTTGTGACTGAGGAGGAAGAGGAAGATGAAGAACATAGGGAGTCGGTTCGGGCGAGGAAGCATAGGAGATGGAGGAGAAGAAAGGAGTGAGGGGTTCATAAGATCGGATCGGGTCGGAAAAGAGGGAAGGCGGGGTTTACTCTATCAGGTCGGGTCGGAGCAAAAAGAAAAAAAGAGAAACGAGGCTTATTTGACTGGATCGGGTCGGAAGGTAGAACAAAGGAGAAAGGGGTGTTGGCATTCAAACCTATCCGATCTACTCCAAAAGCATTCTCCCGAACCGATCCAGTTGGATGTTAACTTCTGACCAAAGCACGACATTGCCTCCGATCCGATCCCATCATGTGTACTCGAACCGAACCGAGGCCACCCAACTTAAAGCATAATACTTTGTCCATTTGGCTAGAATCAATATTTGACATAACTTCCACCTTCATGAACAGTTAGGATAGTGCCCTGCGAACATACATGAACATCAAGAACTGCTTTGAACATCATTACATTGCCCAGATTTTGCATTACACTTTTGAGTGTTAACTTTACATCTTCTGCACACACCGTACACACTTTAGTTCACACACGTGCACAGGGGGACATGGGCTAATTTACTCTAACTTCTGTTATTACTTCTTCGATGGTTTAGTGATCATGGCCAAAAGACATTCTTCTAGACTGGTAGAAAATATAGAGGTCCCAGAGACATCCAACAAAGTTACTCTTGACGACATATCTTCTTCCTCAGACCCTGAATGGGGTGACGAGGGATCAGATTATGAAGTGGGAGCGCATAACAGCGGAACGTCTTCTGACAGTGAAGTTTCTCTGGGTTACGAAGAGGAAGGAGGGGTTGGAGATACCCGAGCTCCTGACGAATTTGAATCTGTCATCATATTGGAATCACCTGAAGATTCTGTTGAATCGACAATTGACTATGACAGGCTCCTTCGAATATGTTTGAAGTACGGGATACATAAAAAAGATACTCTGGTGCCGTCTAAAACCGACCGTCCTCATAATCCTCCGGAGGGATTTATGGCAATTACCCGATTAATGTACATGGTTGGGGCTATCTCTCCATTTTCTCCTTTCGTCGTCGATTTTCTAAGACAAATGTGGATTGCCCCAATGCAGTTGCATCCCAACTCCTATGCTCACCAGCATACCTTATATGTAGCATACCGCGAGATCTTAGGCATAGAGCTCACTTTTGATGACGTTCATTTCTTTTATAACTTCAAGCACCGGACTCGAGAAACTCCTTCTTTTCTTATTTCGAGTCTGTCCCAAAAAGAAAGATAATTTCAGCGCCATTCAGTAGCAAGGCTGGCGACTCCAAGCTGGAATGGTTTTATGTAAGGCAACAGCCGGGGTGTGCTAGGAGGTGGACAAAATCGAGTAAGGAACTAGTTTTCTAAACCTCGACTGTGAATGTCCGCGCCACCACATTAATCCGTTTTCTTTTTGTTTGCAGTTAACAATCCAAAACAGATATCGGGTCAAGTGTTCTTTGATCGGATGCATCGGCTCCTTAATGGTGATCAAAAGTTTTTAACTATCGACGAGGTCCTCAAGGACGAATATCTCCATCACCACAGGCTGCTATCCATTACCCGTAGCATAGGTCACTGGTCAGGTCCATATGTATATATCCCTCCGGTGGATGTAATTCCAAAAATGGGCGAGAGCTCAAAAGGTCCCACCATGCCACTTCGAACTTCACCTTCTCCAAGTTCGAATCAAGACGATGAGTTGGCTAATTTACCTGAAAAGCACCGAGAGGGGTACATCACTCCTGGCGATGTTGTTTCTCCTGAGAAATCGCCGTCTCCTAAAGAATAGCCAACAGGCGCTTCCCAAAGAGATGCCCTTACTGTTGATGATCCTACATTTCAGGGCTTAGGAGATGTCCCTCTTCCTGACACTACTTACACTTCCAAGGAATTTGGCACAAATCCTTTAGTTTTTACTTCTTCGAAGGAGGCGACTCCTGTTAAGGCCAAAGAGCCCTCTCGCACTGGCTCAGCTTCAGACTCTGCTTTGTCGGAAGGGAGACACCGCTTAGTATGCACTTAACACAATTGCACCCCACTTCACAGCACTTACGTCTTATGAGAATACTGATTCTGATTTCCACTTGCATTATTGTGCAGGTACAATGTCTCGTGCTTACTATGACATCAAGAAGTTACGTTGCAGCATGACCAGACCCCCTCACGATGTTGAGTATGATCGTCGCGAAGGTCGCGGTAGGGAGGACAGAAGGCCCTATGATTCTTATCATTCGCGGTTCTCGCGCTCTCGCTCTCCCGTTCGGTCAGATCCAGAGCGATATAAGGCCTACCAAGGTCGTCGAGAAGATGACAGGCCGCAATCAAAAGACTCAACTTCTTCTCAAGAAAAGCGCAGTAGGGAAAGGAGCCCGCCGAGAGATACCGAATCACGAAGCAAGCGCAAGGTTACTACTAAACGGCCTAGAAGGGATGAAGAGGCCATTGATCCCTCCACACATAAGGATACCGAGCTGACATTCCCTGCACCTCCACCGTTGGATGCTGAAACTGCAGTTAAGCGGGAGTATCTGGAGGAGCAATTTCCTGATCACTACTTTGAAAACTTGACTTTTTTACCTGCTCTTGAGCCTATTTCCTCGAGGTGGGCAGATGAGACCAAAGCAAAAATAGACGCGGTCGAGAAACAATATTCAGAGAAGTTCAAGTATTCGCGCAACCTTTCCAGAATCATCCGAACTCTAATCATGAATACTAACTCGATGCAGAAGACCGCAGAAGATGATGCAAGGGCGTTAAAAATTTCAGGAAAAGACCTCGAGGATACACAAGCTCAACTTGCTATCGCTCAACGGGACGCTGCTAGCTTCAAGCAACAATTTGAAGATCTACAAAAACGCTATCATGACTTGCTCGAGTCCCATACTCAAGAGCATTCGGAGCTGAAAAAGTAAGCGGAAGATGCCAAGTCAGATGCTGCCAAAATGCAACTTGCTTATGCTGACCTTGAGCGAGAAAAGGCCGAGTTGGCGAAAAAGAACACGGAATTAGAGAAGAAAAATGCTGACTTGGCTTCCAAGTTGATGGAGGCCGAGAACAGGGCTGCCTGGCGGAGGGTAATGTTGAAAGCATCATCAAATCGACCGAAGAATCCCGCAAGCAGCTAGCGGAGGCTCAGGAGGATGTGCAGGGCTTTGATGAATTACTAATTGAATTTTTTGCATATATAATCCACCACCAAAACATCTCTTGGATCGATGATTACCCGACTACCTTGGTTCTTGTATGGAGCCAAATTGTTGAATGGGAAAAAGAGGAACTCAAGGTAGATTCCATCGACGAGGACAAACTTATGGAAAAGTATCTAAGAGATGACGAGCCGGCGAGTCTAGCCGAGGGGCGTCGCCTGATTGCTACCGCCATGGATGAAGGAAAACGGAAGGCTAAACAAAAAGACATCTTGGAGGCTGGCTCTTCTTCCACTGCCGTTAAAACTCCTGAAGTAGAGGGATATGACCCTGAAAACCCGGCGATCCCTCAAACATCTCTTTTATCTCCTATTCCTGAATCGGCTTCAGAGGCGGCAGCTACTCCAACTGAAAAATTATCGGAAGGTATTTCTACCTTTTCACCCCAATTCGTCAAAGCTGTCTCCACTTTCCATCGCATAGTTGGACAATCAATGAAGGACCCTTTATTTTCTCCCGAGTTGATAGCTGTTGCTTCTCATTCCGTAGGTGCTGAGCCGTCCGAGAAGGTAGACGTGGCTCAGGGAGCTACTGCCGAAGCAAAGTCAGTAGAGAAGAATGAAGGAGACAAGGGTAAGGCTGACGCTCCTCACGACGGCGAGATGATACATGACTTAAAGGATGATATTGGCGATGAGGGACATGAGAAGGACCCTGAGGTGGCTATAGTTGCGCCGATGACATTACTTTAGCTGCATTGAAAGCCGAAAAAGACAAACGCATGCAACTTAAAGTTGGGGACCTAGACCCCGAAAGCCTTAAGCCTCTTGCAGTAGTGGATGCTGGATCAAGGATAGTTGTTAAGCTTTCGACTAGATCTATTACAGAAGAACTTGCTAAAAAGTCTTCTCTTGATTCCAGCGTTCCGCCTCCCGCGAAAAAGTCAACCGATTCCAGCACTTCAGTCTCAGGGAAGAAAAAACCAAGGCGCATCTTAACTGATGCTGAAAAAGAGGCGAAGGATGCCCAGAAGGCTGCTAAGAAATCCAAGTCCACTTCAAAGTCTAAGTGTTAATGAGCTTTGCTTTATTTTAGCATTTAATTGGCTCAACCGATTCCAGAACTTCAGTCTCAAGGAAGAAAATACTAAGGCGCATCTTAACTGATGCTGAAAAAGAGGCGATGGTTGCTTAGAAGGCTACTAAGAAATCCAAGTCCACTTCAAAGTCTAAGTGTTGAAGTGCTTTGCTTTATTTTAGCATTTAATTGGCTCATAATTGTTGCTGCGAGTGTATCCTTCGCACCTTCTTTTTGCCTGTTTTCCTGTACAAATTCATTCATTTGTAAATAAAAATAATTCATTTCCTGCAATGTTTGTTAATCGTTAGTTCAGTACTTATGTAAAAATGCAAATGCATGTCTTACTAAAATTGTGTACTGGAGTCATAGTGGGGGGGGGGATATGTGTGTACATATATGCCCCCAATCAGTCTTGAAAAACTATTCAAGATTAAGTTAAAAAGTCTGAATGTCCCCGATTCTTTGACGGGGTCACATTCCTTTTGTCATTGATGCCTGTTCTTTTCTGGCATCTTTTATACTCTCCTGTCTTATATTCAGGTTAGAGTTCTTACTGAGGTGGTCTCTCATCTGGGTGCACCTTCACGCCTCAGAGGACGTCGTCTTCCCGTCCTTTATACTCTCTCTCAATTCTTGAGAGTTAGAGTTAAGAATGTCGTCTTCCCATTCTTTTATGTCTTATTGTACATACAGTCGTTGTGTTTGTTCCTGCATATAGGCCATCTCCAACTTTTCAGATTTTAATTTCACGTCTCATATTCCACACTTACAATAGAATAACAGTTGAAGATATAAATAATGCAGGAAAGTAAGTGGCACATGATATTTTTATAGTGGTTCGGCTAAGTCGTAGCCTACATCCACGTTATAGTTCTTTGTTCATATCAACAGACTTTTCTAAGGCAAGTCGTGCCTTTTTACAGAGTTCATAAGAAAAACAAAAGAAAATACAACATTCCTAATTCAAATATCGCATCAAGTGTTGGGCATTCCAAGCCCTAGGCACTTCTTTGCCATCTACGGTCGTTAACTTGAAGGCTCTTGTCTCAAATTTCCGTTGGATGACGAAGGGTCCTTCCCACTTTGGACCGAGGTGAGGAAGGGATGGAAAAACTCGCTTTAGCACCAAATCTCCTGGTTCAAAGGTTCTAAAACAAACATTTTTGTCATAATAGCGTGCCATCTGACGTCGATGTCTCGACGCACGCAAGTCTGCATCGTCCCTTTTCTCTTCGATTTCATCAAGGGACTCAAGGAGGAGTGCCCGATTCGTCATCGGGTCATAATATGTCACACTGTGAGAGGGAACTTCAAGCTCTACCGGGATTGCTGCTTCTGAGCCAAAAGAGACAGAGAAAGGAGTATGACAGGTTGTTGTTTTAAACGTTGTCCGATATGCCCACAAAGCCAAGGGCAATTCATCCACCCATTTTGCTTTTGCATGTTCCAATCGTTTCTTGAGGACGGACTTTATGACTTTATTTATTGCTTCTACCTGCCCATTCGACTGTGGATGGGCGACTGCAGTATACCGCTTGTCGATCTTGTATTTCTGGCAGAAAATTCTGAATTTGGCACCATCGAACTGGGTTCCATTATCAGTTATAATAGTCCTTGGAATCCCAAATCGGCATACAATATTTCTAACTACGAAACTTATCACCTTTCTCGCTGTGATTTTGGTTAAGGACTCAGCTTCCACCCACTTCGTAAAACAGTCCACGGCGACTATTGCATACTTCGCTCCTCCTTTGGCAATCAGTAGAACTCCGATGATGTCAATTCCCCACATGGCAAATGGCCACGGACTCACCATCGACTTGAGCTGGGTAGATGGTGCTCTGGGGATCTTGGCGAACCTCTGGCACCTATCGCAGCGTCGTGAGTAATCAGCTGCATCTTTATTAACTGTGGGCCAGAAATACCCATACCGCAATACCTTTTTCGCTAAGGTCTGACCTCCCGTATGATCTCCACACTCACCTTCGTGTACTTCTCTTAGTACACGCTTGATGTCGTCGTGCGCTATACATCGTAACAGGGGCATAGAAAATCCTTGCCGATAAAGGGTATCATCTTGAAGGATGTATCTGGTAGCTTTGCGAACTATGGCTCGCCTCTCACTTTTCTTTGGCAGAAGTATCCCATTTCTAAGGAAATCCTTGATTGGGGTCATTCACGACTCCCTCTCCGGTTTTGCTTCGAAGGCTAATTCAATTTCCATTGACTCAAAGCTAGGCGATCCCAACGTCTCAATTGGAACCATTTCGGTTTCCTCCGGATTGTCAGAACTAGCCAGCTTTGCTAGCCAGTCTGCCTTCTGGTTTTCAGCTCTTGGGATATGCGTTATGTTATACCGTTCCAAGTTGCTCAACAACTCCTCCACTTTCCTGAGATAGGTAATTAGTCGAGGTCCCCGGGCCATAAAATCCTTTCGCACTTGGCAGACGACTATTTTGGAGTCGCAGAATATATCCAATGCCTTTATTCCGAATTCCTTAGCAAGTTTCAGCCCGGCAATCAGGACTTCATATTCAGAGTCATTATTAGTCGCTGAAAATTCTAGTCGCAGAGCATAATATAATGATCATCCTTCTGGAGTGACTAAGACGACTCCAGCTCCGGACCTTCGGTCGTTCTTGGCTCCGTCTGTGCACAACTTCCATGGATATAATTTTAATTCCTCCTCTGACTTGACCACCTTGTCGTTGATCATTTCCTCCTCCGGAATTGTGAACTCTGCTATAAAGTCAGCCAGAGCTTGCCCCCTGATGGATCTCCGCGGCTGAAAATTTAAATCAAACTGACTTAATTCAATATTCCATTTGATCAGTCGTCCCGATGCTTCGGGTCTTTGCAACACCTGTCTCAGAGGCTGATCAGTGTATATGGTTATTGGGTGAGCTTGAAAATAATGGCGAAGTTTTCGGGAGGCGATCAGAAGGCTGTAAGCAAGCTTCTCAATCCTTGGGTAGTTGCGTTCTGCAGCTGCCAATTTCTTACTTACGTAATATACCGACCTTTGCACCTTGTCTTCTTCCCGGACAAAGGCGGTGCTAACGGCGTGAGCCGATAGTGCTAGATAAACAAACAGCTCTTCATGATCCACTGGCTTCGACAAAATTGGTGGTCTCTCTAGTAAGTCCAATAGATTTCGAAAGGCCTCAACACAGTCCGGAGTCCATTTGAAATTTTTATTTCCCCTTTTTATCAAGTCAAAAAACGGGACGTATTTGTCTGTTGCTTTGGAGATAAATCTACTCAACGCAGCTACTTTCCCTGCAAGACTTTGGTCATCTTTGAATCTCCTTGGTTCCTCAATGTTCCTTATCACTGCTATTTGACTGGGATTGATTTCAATCCCTCGAGAGCTCACGATGAAACCTCGAAACTTTCCAGATGCCACCCCAAACGAGCACTTCAAAGGATTTAACTTCATCCGATACTTTCGCAGGATACCGAACATCTCTGCCAATTCTTGCGTATGGCTGGAGGATTGTCTTGATTTGACGAGCATATCGTCCACAAAACCTCCATAGTCTTCCCTATTTGGTTATAAAACATCCTGTTAACCAATCATTGGTAGGTAGCTCCGGCGTTTTTCAATCTGAACGGCATGACCACATAGCTACACAACCCTAAATTTGTAATGAAGCTCGTGTCCTCTTGATCGGGCACATGCATGGGAATCTGGTTGTATCCGGAATATGCGTCCATGAAAGAAAGAAGTTCCGTGTCCCGCCGTCGAATCCACAAGCTGGTCTATTCTGGGGAGTGGGAAGCTATCTTTCGGGCAGGCTTTGTTCAAGTCTGAAAAATCAATGCATGTCCGCCACTTTCCGTTTGACTTCTTTACCAAAACAGGATTCGATATCCAGTCAGGATATGTCGAATCTCTAATAAATCCGTTCTCTTTCAGCTTCTCCACTTCTTCTTTCAGAGCTACCAACCTCTTTGGGCCCAGCACACGCCTCTTTTGCTTTACAGGCGGGTGTTTTGGGTTTATACTCAGCGAATGACTCATGATGGATGGTGATATCCCACACATGTCAGTGTGGGTCCAGGCAAACACATCCAGGTTTGCCTTCAAGAAGTCAGTCAGTTCTTTGGCTCGGTGCGGATCCAACTGGGATCCAATCTTCAAAAATTTTGCTGGATCAGCATCATCAATGGGTATATCCACTGTCATTTCGTTAGGAGTTGCCTTTCTATCCTCAGGTTCCTCATCTTCTCTGGGATCCAAGTCTTCAGGCATTCCCTTGGGCAACTCCTTCGGGGATGATCCCTCTAATTTCTACTCCTAACCCTCCTTTGGAGTAGGTGAGGTACCTTTAGTCTCGATGTTGAGTCCCTTCATCAGCATCTTTAATTCGACAATATAACAAGCTCGTCCGGAGACTTGATCTCCTCTCATTACTCCTGTTCCGTCTTCAGTTGGGAACTTTAGCAATAAGCACCATGGTGCAATACAAGCCCTGAACTCTGCAAGGGCAGGCCTTCCCAAAAATGCGTTGTTGGGTGAATCGATATCTAGCACTACGAACTGAAGCATTCGTACTCTTCGACGATCCCCTTGGCCCAATGTTACGGGCAATTCTATATAACCCATTGGAGCCGTCAATGCCCCATTGAAGCCTCAGATCCAACCTTCACAGGGCTTCAAATCTCCAGACTCAAGTTTCATCTGATCAAACGACTTCTTAAACAAAATGTTGACTGAACTTACATTGTCCACTAGTACCTTATGAATCAGTGCTGGCCCAATAGTAGTGGTAATAACCAGCGGATCTTCGGTAGGTGATTGGATTCTTGTGTCGTCTCTGCTACGGAACACTACATCATCGAACATTGTCTTCTGCTCTTTCACAGGGGTGATATCTTCCAAATCATCGCACTCGTCCACATCTATGTGCTTAACTTCATTAACGTATTGGTCCATTGCTCTAAAATTGTGGATAGCTGGATGAGTCCACCTACTATGGTGTTAATGACAATCTCTTTGCCTTTTTGTTGCGCTGTAGGCTTAGGAGCAGAATGTCTCTGGTTTGGAGTGTAATAACCCGGAAATTCTAAGCCAGTTTAAAATTTTTATTTTGGCAATTTTAGCGAATTTTGAATATTTAAAATGAATTATATTAAATAATATCGACGAGAAATTTATTTTGAATATAATTCGAACGTATATATTTATACGCGTCGTCGTTAGAATATAAATAATTATATATAATTATAAATAGAATTGAAAATGGCGCGGTAGTTCAATAATTCGATTTCAAACTTCAATTGAATGTACCGGGTGCAAAACAATCCGGATTTTAGTGAAACCAAAAATAATAGGATCTAATTAATAATATCTTTCCAACGAATCCGAATAATCGAAATTTCATAGTGGGAATCAAAAGATATGTCCAGTTGAAAATTCTGAATAGTCGCTATGGAATTCAGGCCCTTAAAAATGGGAATTTTGCAAACGACCTCGGATTACGACGAAACCACTTTTGTTGGGTCCGTGATGTCAAATTATTAATAGGTTTCAAATTTCATAATTTTTTGAATTAATATGTGAGCGTGGTAAAGGAAAACGCGTTTGACCAGTTTCAGTTGATTTTAATCGACTAGGAAATGGCCATTTTTCCCACGGTCTCAAAATTCGACGAAACTAGTTTTGTTAGGACCGTATCGTCAATACGAAGTTAAAAAATATTTTTCTGAAATTTTTCTAGTTAGTATGTGACCCCAGTAATTTGAAATGCGCGTTCAAATTCAATATATAGAGTAATATTTAGATTTTGACGAAAACTGATCGAAATAGTCGAATCGACTTGCGATACATATCCCATTGTGTTCGGAATGGGGGTAATATGCTATGGACGACAGGCGGTGGGCCTCGTTTAGAGGTCGTATGTAAAAGTCAACTTTTTCAT
The DNA here is from genome assembly GCA_030737875.1 of Allium sativum. NCBI lineage: Eukaryota > Viridiplantae > Streptophyta > Magnoliopsida > Asparagales > Amaryllidaceae > Allium > Allium sativum. Next base: position 12,535,375 of record CM060921.1, on the reverse strand, counting down.
AATGAAAATAATTAAAAATTAAAATTCTCTCTCCCCTCTATATTCACTCTTCCCCCCCCCCTCCCCGTTAAAAAACCTAAGTCAAAAAAAAAAGGAAACCGCGATCGATGGAGCGCCGCCCTCCCTCCCTCGCGATCGACGCCGCCTCCCCTTCATCTACCGCGCCGCCACCTTCTTCTCCTCCTCCTTCTTCCTCCACCTCGCAGTCTCCCCTTCCTCGTCGACTTCCGCCTCCGCTTGGCACCAGGGCCACTGCTTCACCGTCCGCCGCCCCCCTGAAGGATCGCCGCCCCTTCCCCTTACTTCCTCCACCCCCCGCGCCTCCCCCCACCATCCTCCTCCGACGCAGGAAGACCTCCCCCCCCCCCCCCGCTGTAAGTTCTTGCCCTTTTTTATTTTTTTATTTTATTTTGATTTTTTTAGTTTATTTAAATTGTTTTATGCAATGATCCTTAAATAAAATCAGCCTATTAGGATTTTTAAAAGTAAATATAAAGGTTTGACTTTTTTTAAACTGTAAAGATAGGATTTTTAAATCAGTAAAGATAGGATTTTTAAATCAGTAAAGATAGGATTTTTAAATCAGTAAAGATAGGATTTTTAAAACTGCAAAGGTAGAATTTTTAACACGGTAAAGCTTTGATTTTTGTTGGAGGAAAATATGATCTTTACTATGTAGAAGATGTAAAAATATAATTTTTACATGATGGGCGTATTAGAAATGAAATCTTTATATGTATAGAAAAAATAAAAATGTGATTTTTATAATGTTAGGTTTAAAAAGGCGAAATATTTATATTTGAAAAGGCGAAATCTTTATAGTTGAAAAGGCGAGACCTTTATATAGAGAATAACCAAGTAAAACTAGAATTTTTATCTATATGGCAGCAAAGTAAAAATTCGATTTTTATATATTGAATAGCAAAGTAAAAATTCGATTTTTAAATATTGAATAGCGAAGTAAAAATTCGATTTTTAAATATTGAATAGCGAAGTAAAAATTCGATTTTTATATATTGAATAGCGAAGTAAAAATTCGATTTTTACATATGTAGTGGCTACGGGCAACGAAGATGAAAAGAATGCGATAACGATGAAGATTTCTATCATAGAAGTGTCGTGGTATTGGATAGCTATTGGTGAGAATTTCTCACTCTTCAATTTTCGTTTCTAGTTATATATATATACTAGGATGCAGACGGTGCTTAGTAGCACCCGACACAATCGTCCACAGACCATGGACTTGTTTGTTTGGTTGCATAGATTAGTTAGATGATTTGATTTGAAATTGAATTGCTTGGTGAAATGAAATAGATTTGATTGATGTGTGAATGGCGTGGGCCTTCACTAGACCGGGGACAAGGCTAGGCCTCGTCCCGTTTCTAGTATCGTGCCGTTATGCCGCCGAAATTTTCTAAAATAAGTTAAAAAAAATTAAAATATCATTTTATATAAAGAATGAACTGAATAGAAATTCATATGTTAAAATAAATTGTTTATCGTTAAAAATATAATTTTTAACGTGAATATGAATATGGTGAATGTGAATAAATAAAATATTCATTTACAAACCGGACGGTTTGTTTATGTACACCGATTTGACTGACATTGATTGGGTCGATAAATTTTACACATCGCCCAACTGCACAAGTAAAATATGCGTTTGATTGATTGAAACCCCACACGGGTGTTGGGATGAAATATGAAGTTCACTAATCCTGATTGATTAAATATGTCGATCGATTGATTGACAGGCTGTTATAAGCGTTAGATATCTATATTTGATGCTTATACAGTGTAGTGCACTTTGGTTGATGGTTGATTATTTTTCAATGCTATTATATACGTGTGATGTATGAAAATCCATATAATTAATATTATATGGTGATTGATTGGGTCTCATTCCAATTTAGAAAATAAAGAATATCTCTATCAATATAAAATGAAGGTTCATGTGTTGACAGTACTCATTCGTTGAGATTAGTCATGTGTTGAACGAAATATTTTAACAAAAATAGTCACACGTGGACAGTACTCATTCGTTGAGATTAGTCGTGTGTTGACAAAAATAAATATCCATTTGTTGAATAAAATAAAGGAATTATTGAAATATATAAAGCCGTATTGATTAGAGATGCGCTATTTTGACGTGAACGATATTTATATCGATTTTATTCGTTTTAAAATAAATATTGAAAAGTGATTTCGAAATCGCATATTTTGAAATGAAATTTGAATTAAATGAAATAGAAAACGATTTCGAAATGAATTGAATATAAAACGAATTTGATTTCAATTGAATATAAAACGAATTTGATTTCAATTGAATATATAATGAATTTGATTCAAATAGAAAACGGAAATGAATTGAATATAAAAATGATTTCGAAATGAATGGAATATAAAACGATTTCGAAATTAATTGAATATAAAACGATTTCGAAATGAATTGAATATAAAATGATTTCGAATTTAATTGAATAGAAAACAAGTTGAATTCAAATGGAATAGAAAACGAATTTGATTTAAATTGATTAGAAAACGAATTTGATTTAAGTCGAATAGAAAACCAATTTGAATTGAATCGAATAGAAAACCAATTTGAATTGAATCGAATAGAAAACCAATGTGAATTGAATCGAATAGAAAACGACTTTGAAATTGGATTGAATTGAAAACGAATTCAAATTGAATTGAAAGCGAATTGAAATGAATTCAAATTGAATTGAAATTTGAATTGAATAGAAATGAATTTTAAAACGAATTTATAAAGAAGAATTCAATTTTTCTTTGGATTGAAATGGAAGTTGAAATGGTTCTTGAAACGAATTCAAAACTATTTATATAATTCGTTTTAAATAGAAATCAACGAAATATATATTATATATATTGTATATATAATATAATGGCCTGAATAGAACGCGCCGCGGCAGTTCGCGAATTTCGACCATTTATTTCAAACGGACATTACGGGAGATCCGACCGTTGGATTCTCCTAAAACCGGAACCGTTGGGTTCGTATCGAAAAGAGCTTTCTAACGAATATTTGAAATTCAAAATCTAACGGCTGGATTTGGAGATACGTCTAAATCAAATTTGGAAAAGGTCGCTGTAAGTGCAGTTCGATGGCCGTTGATGGAAATCGACTGTACGGGCCTTGATAAAATTATTAAAAATATCAATAATTTGTGTAAAATCATAAGAAATGATTTGAGAAAAATTGGGGTGAAAAACTCCATATTTGAAAAGATAAAAATGGATTTTTATCGAAATGAACTAGTTTGAACTAAATTTAAAACCCGATTTGTTTTTAAATAAATAAATTAGATTTAAAAAGGGGTTTTAAATAATCGGAATTCCTAATATATTTGATTTAAATTGAACTATAATTGATTTGTGGGTTCATCGTGAAGTGTGTTTTAAATAACACCAGTTCTTTAACCCGATAATAAATGGAATGTGATTTGGGTTTCTCGTGAACTGTGTTTTAAAAGACATTAGTTCTTTAACCCAGTAAAAGGGGTTTTAAATAAATCAGAATTTCTAATATATTTGATTGGATTTGAAATGGGTTTATCGTGAATGATGTTTTAAATAACACTAGTTCTTTAACCCGAAAATAAATAAAATGTGATTTGGGTTTATCATGAACCGTGTTTTAAATAACACCTAGTTCTTTAACCCAGTAAAAGGAGTTTTAACGAATCTGCAATTAAATTGAAATGTGGATTGATAATCTAAATTATCAAATAGTGAAAATGAGCGAGAATGGAGTATCACCAGTTTTGCTCCAAAGCGGTAGTTAAATCTTTAATTAGATTTGAACGTGAAATGGTAATTAATCTTACCGATAACACCATAGTATTAGATATGGAGTATTACTAGTTTTGCTTCATGGGATGAATAGGTTGGGATTGGGGAATAAAATAAATAATTACTTCGGTGTGGTTCGCTAATCTCGACTAGTTTAGAAAACCATAATCTGGTTTGAAATGACATCCAAAGGAAGATTAAAGGATAAAATTTAAAGAATTTATCTTGGATAAAATTAATGGGAACCTTTCCCTAAAAATGTGATTTCGTGAATAAAAGAATATTCAGAATTGGAATGAGGCGTATGTTGTGTTTGTGTAACATTTGTTTTTAATATACGCGGGTTGTTCGGAAAGGCCGGGTTTACACCCATTCTGAATAACCGATTCGACGATATGTCGAAGATGAAGACGGTGGTTGAAGACCGGAAGTCTTCACATCGTTTGGATAATTACTGACGATCCTGATTGGGCAGTACACCCAAGAGGATGGAAATAGTTGGTGGTCGTCCAGACATACTTGGAGATGGATGGATATGCGAGGAAAGTGCCTCCGGTTTCGTTCAGACCCAGAACGGACTTGTAAATGGATTGTGTGTCTGACATTGGATTTTATTCTGTGTTGATTGATTTCTATTAAATATACATCTGTTTGGCGGCGGAGAATTTATTCTTTTGCTTAACGCCCTTCTCTGAGACGTACGAGCTCAGAGGTTGTATATCGATGGACATCAGTCGCATGACATGAATTGCCTGTGTGGCACGCTAAGATGCAATGATCAAGGCTTCTGTTGAAAAGCAAAGTCTTGTGGTTGATGATCAAAGCAAGCCTACGTGGCAGCTTTGTGTATAACGTGAATTCACGAGCCTCACACCTCGGTATGAGTTAAAAACGGGATACAGACCGCTGGGAGAGCACGACGTTTCTTTCTAGCTATGGTGGTGTCAGTGACTTACCAGCCCTGACATTTATATACTTTTCACCTTTGTGGTTGTTGGAATGAGGCGCCTCGATTATAGGTCTGTAAGGACCGGGAAACGTGTGTTCAGGCATAACTAATCCTCTAACGTAAGTGAGGACCGGCCCAGCCGAATCCAGGGTTGCCCAGAGTGCGTAGCCCTAAGGCATTTGCTAGAGTGTCTCGAGCGCGGAGAGGATTTTGCCCCTTGCCTCGACTCATGACGGAAATCCAATTTCCAATACGTGTATTGCGGTTTTAATTGTAGAACTAGTATGGCGACATGATATATGGTACCCATGCCACCTATGATTGATATTTATGATTGAAATTCTTTTGACACTATACACTTATTATAGTATCAAATGATTTGTTTTAAACGTACCAAGCATGTTTGGCTATTATAAGGGAAAACCCTATCCTCCGGCTTGCGTTGCATTGTGTGATGGGACCTGGGTCTTATAATAGCTTCATTTTTCAAAAAAGCATTGCGCTGTTTATCTCTAAGCACTGGTATTCTTGGGAGGAAACCCGTTCCGTGTTATACGACGTGGTCCCTTGAATTACTCTATTTTAAAGTAAAGTTTAAATAACTGTTTTAGTTCTCACACCAGTCACATGACTGACCTGGAGTTTATTGTTTTAACCTAAACTCTGGGTGCCCCTATTTTCCGCACGGGCAGCTAGTAGTTTTGGTTTTGCAGATTTATATTCACAGGATCCTGGTTTACAGCTGGAATGATATCCGGAAAGCTCTGTATCCGTATATCGCCTTCAGTTGTGCTTTGTATTATTTTTCCGCTGCTATGTAATTTATTGTAATCTCTGATATTTATCGAATGTAATTTATTCTTTTATACTCTATATATTCTTGTATCTGATGGAATTGTTGTAATAAAAATGAAATGTTCTTCCTTCTGCGTCCATTTGTGTGTTGTTCTCAAAGTATCCGCTCTTTCCTTCACGGGGAAGTAACGGGTCCTTACATGGAGCCTATCCTCCTTGCCCCCTGTCCCTTGAGGCAGCCTTATACTCGTCCAACTTGCCTTCATGCAACAACTTCTCAACCACATCTCTCAAGTGTCGACATTCTTTTGTTGAATGTCCGTGAGTTCCGTGAAATAAACAAAATTTTCCTATATTGCAAAACATTATACGTGTCCAAATAAATGTTCTCTAACATGTCATTCAACGGTGAATAGTTTTCAAATATCTGGAACCGGGGTCTTTTTTTCAGAATTATTTCCTCGGTTCCTGTTTCTCCTATTACCATTCCCATTGCGGTTGCTGTTGCCCCCGTTTCCATTATTATTGTTTCCATTCTTGTTTCCGGCATTCACTTCGACTTGCCCAGAGCTTTCTCCAGACTGCTTTACGGCAACATTAATCTGAACAGCTTCTTTTGAGGCCTCTCCAGACTTCCTCTTTCTGTTTTACATTGCTTCCTCCTGTCTTAACTGAATATTGGCCTTCTCATAAGACAACTCTCTCGTGGGAGGCGGCTTCCCAGAAAGATAATCTCCAAACTGTGAATCACAATCAACTCCTTCCATTAAGGCCATCAAGATGGTAGGTTCATGCAGGTCACTGACTTCTGTTACAGCTAAATTGAAGCGGTCTAGATATGACTTCAAGGACTCACCGGCGCTTGCTTAATTCTCGATAGTTCAATAACATTCTTAGACTTTCGGGCGTGAAGTCGGAATTGATTCATAAAACGTTCACTTAATTCTTTGAAATTCGATATTGATCGAGGAGGAAGTCGGGTAAACCATAGTAATGCTACGTCTTCTAAGTAAATCGGGAAAGCTTTACACTTCACAACGTTGGGGGCAACGACAGCATTCATAAGCCATGCGTATCGCATCAAATGTTGTCCCGGGTCAGTTCTCCCGTTATATCTGTCCATCTACGGCAGATTAAAACGTCGGGGGAACTGAAAGTCAAGAATATCATCAATAAAGGGAGTATGGCTTCGCTCAATACCATAATCTTCATTTGTGTAGTTTCGACTCTCAGACATGATCAGCGTACCATAGCCCATACATCATTATTGGTCAAGGGTCGTTCAGGCTTCCTGGCTTTGATGTTCGGGTTTCCTTTGGGCTTCTGATCAGGGGATGCCCTCCTTCTTCTAGCAGCTTCTGCTCTGCTTTGCTCCCTACGTTCCCGATCGATCTCGGGAGGAAGGGGCTGAAGCATTTGTCCCTGAGTGGGATTGGTGAGGTTAGGGTCTCTAGGCAAAACATGGAATCCTCGCATTGGTAATAGCATAGGCTCTCTCAAGCTCGGATCATTGGGTCCTAGTACACGAGCAGCATCCTCGCGGGATCCCAAAGATCCGAAAGTCATTTGCTCCAAATTCTGAGGTCGTTCGAGTGGCCTTCTTTCACGGGGCCATTCTTCCTCAGAAGAAGAAGACTGGTCTATTGCAGTATGATGAACTGGGGATGGAGTTCTTTGTCTGCGGAGTTCGCCAATTTCCCAACTCATGATTCTCATATTCTCTTGCATCATAAGATTGGTGCGCTCGTGGATTCTCATAGCCTCCCTAGTGCTCTCAAGCATGTCAAGAAGGTGCGAAAAATCTCCTTGGGTGACAGGCACAGATGGATTGATCTTGTCATTGGTCCTGGTGGCTGGGGTCGGAGCATTTGGAGGGGCTCGAGTAGAGGTTCCAGCATCACCTAGTGTCGGATCGGATCAGAGAAAAGTAACCTGGCCGGATCGGTTCGGGTTGGGGGAGTGCACTTCTTCAACATCTTCTACTCGGTTCGGATCGGAGCTCTCTCTATGTGATCGGTTCGGATTTCGTGAACCTGTCTGATCCGCTCCCGAACTCTGCCCACGAGACCTCGTCACGACCGTATTTTGCTGATCTTCACCGACTTCGTTCCCTCGACTGGTTTGAACTTCCTTGCCTTTTCCTTTGGCCATAATTCTTCAACAATCAACCAACAAGTATTTAAAAGCGTCGAAAATTGGGGATTAACTTCTTTGAACTCAACGGTCCAAAAAGTAGAACGATAATCCAATAAAACAGAGAATTCAAATTGTTCTCAGTGAAAGCACCAAAATGTTAGACCAAAAAGTGGTTCTAACACCCAAATTGACTGAAATTACAATAAAATGAGATCAAAAAACAGAAAAGAGACACAGGATTTATTATGGTTCGGCATTAAAGAGCCTACGTCCACTTTATATCAATTTGCTTGATGTTGTTGATGAAAATACAATAGGATATTTGCTCAATCTCACTTATTTTTCATATACATTCACTCAAATATCTCAAAATATAATTTGAATGATGATCTGGAATGTTTGAGAGTGCTGGAATTCGGTTCTCAATGATGTTTGAACTCTCAGGATGCCAAAAGATCCTTTCAAACGACCCTTGGGGGTCTATTTATAGGTGGAAACTTCTCCAGAATTCGGTTCGGATCGGGTCCATGTGTCCTCCATTCCATGACTTTCGGGATCGGATGATTTCTGGTGTTGCCAGCACATCAGGTAAGTGGCCATCATGGGTGGAAAGTGGGTGTAACTGCCCCGAATATCCAGGAGATCATGGAGTCAAGCGGCTGGAAACTTTTGGGATCGGATCGGGTCCTTCTAATGACATGGGGTTCAGATCGGAGCACCCATCCGATCCGATCCAGTTTGAATTTTGTCTCTCCTCACTTTGTCTCACCTTGCTTTTCTTTGACTACGCCCGATCCGATCCGGCTTGATCTTTTAGCTTTGTGATGCTTCTGTTCTTACCTCTGTAATTCCGATCCGAATCGGATGTGTAACAGAGTGTCTTCTGTTTACTTGATCTTCTGACTTCTTGACTTTGTACAGCCTAGTTTACAAAGTAGGCTAACAGCAACGTTCAACCTAGAGAGGTAGCTTTTGAGCGACTCAACGGGCCCTTGGTATAAGTTGGAAAGGGTGAGGGCATTCTTTGGAGTTGGTATATGCATTCTAAATTGCTTGACCAACTGCGTCGCTAACTGGCCAAAGTTGTTAATGGAATCAAGCGGGAGGCGAGAGAACCATAACAGAGTGGTTCCTGCAAAGTTGTTAATGGAATCAAGCGGGAGGCGAGAGAACCATAACATAGTGGTTCCTGATAAGAAGACTGGTAAACACTTGCAATTGACTAGATCGTTGCCCCGGCTTGAGTCCATTTGCCATTCATATCATTTAGGAAGGCACACGGGTCAGTGGTGCTGTAACGTCCCAGAAATTTTGTGTAATAACATGGAAATCTGAGCCAATTTAAAATTTTTATTTTGGCAATTTTAGTGAATTTAGAATATTTAAAATGAATCATTTTAAATAATAACAAAGAGAAATTTATTTTGAATAGAAATAGAACGTATATATTTATATAGACCTTCGTTAGAATTTAAATATTATATTTTAAATATAAAAGAAATTGAAAATGGCGCGGTAGTTTGAAAATTCGATTTCAAATTTCAAATGAATGTACAGGTTTCAAAATAAACCGGATTTTAGCAAAACAAAAATATCAGAATCTATTTGAGAATATCTTTCCAGTGAATCCGAAAAATTTAAATTTCATAGCGGGGATAAAAAGTTATGCCCAGATGAAATTTCAGTATAGTCGCTATGAAATTTTGGCCCTTAAAAGTGGAAATTTTGCAAATGACCTCTGGTTTGGAGAAAACCACTTTTGTTGGATCCGGGATGTCAAATTATTGCTAGATTCCAAAATTCGTAATTTTCTGAATCAATATGTGAGCGTGGCAAAGTAAAACGCGTTTGACCAGTTTTAGTTGATTTTAATCGACTGGAAAATGCCCATTTTTCAAACGGTCTTAAAATTCAACGAAATTAGTTTTATTAGGACCTTATCGTCAATACGAAGCTAAAAAATATTTTTTGGGAATTTTTAGAGTTCGTATGTGGCCCCGGTAAATTGAAATGTGCGTTCAAGTTCAATATATAGATTTATATTTTGATTTTGACGGAAACTGATCGAAAAAGCCGAACTGGCTTATGATACATATCCTATTGTGTTCGGAATAGGGGTAATTAGCTATGGATGACAGTCGGTGGGCTTGGTTTGGAGATCGAAATTTAAAGTTACTTTATTGAATTAAAATAATAAAATATATATAAATATAATTTATAAAACCCTCCCCCCAATTCATTTTCTCATAACCCAACCCCCAAAGAAATAAAAAAAATCCAAGAAGAGCCGCCTCCCTCTCATCGCAATCGCGATTCCCCCCCTCCGCCGCCACCGGGTGTCGCGAGCGCCCCCATCTTTGCCGGGTTCGACTGCCTCTCCCCCCTCGCGACCCTCTCTAGTCTCCCGCTCTTTCTCCTCCTACACGCGAGAAACCCCTCCCACGCCGATTTGAAGGACCGTAGCCCACCCAGCCCTCCGATGATCCTCCTCCGCTTCTCCTCTATCTTCTCAGTCCCTGTTCAAAAACTCCGACCCCCTCCCCTTTCTTTTTGACTACTGTAAGTTTTTGTAACTTAAACTTTTTTATTTAATTTATTTATATAAAGTCCAATTTTTCTTCTTTTATAATGTTTATATTTTTCTGATGTTAAAGTTTATGTTTTTAACATGGTAAAGACGATATTTTTAACATTGTAAGTTTATATTTTTAACATTGTAAAGATGATATTTTGAACATTATAAAGACTTGATTTTTATCGTGTGAATGACTTCATAAAAATGTGATCTTGTTATATGTGAAGCTATATAAAGATACGATTTTTAGCGTAGTAAAAAATCGATTTTTATATATGAGGTGGCGATAAAAAAATGTGATTTATAAATATATGAAAGATATGATTTTGATTAACATAAAGTTAAGATTTTTAACATGAGAAAGATTTCATTTTATTTTAAAAAGGTTATATTTTCAAATATAAAAAGATTAGATTTTTAAACCATATAAAGATGTGATTTTTATTTCTATGAATACCTAATAAAAATGTGATTTTTATAGGAAAGGTTTAGAATAAAAATATAATCTTTATAATGAAAACATCGTGTTAAAGATGCTATTTTTATCATCTTGAAGGTGAAGTAAAAATATGTGATTTTTATATATGTAGTGAATATGGGCAACGAAAGTGGCAAAAGGCGAGAATGGCGTAGATTTTCTATATATGAAGAGTCGTGGCGTTTAGTTGAGCTTATCGGTGAGAACTCCTCACTTTTAATTTTTTTTCTAGTTTAAATATTTACTAGGATGCAGACGGTGCTTAGTAGCACCCGACACCCGTCGTCCACAGACCATGGATGACTTGTTTGTTTGGTTGCTGTGTTGTGAAATTTGATTGTTTGATATGGAATGAAATAAAATATTTTATAGTGGAAAATATTTTATAGTTAAAAATATGATTTTTAACGTGTATATAAAATAAATAGTAATAAACAAATTGGACGATTTGTTTATATACACTGATTTGATGGATATTGATTGGGACGATAAATTTTACACATCGCCCAACTGCACAAATAAAATCTATGTTTGTTGATTTGAAACCCCACACGGGTATTGGGCTGATATTTGACATACACTAAACCTGATTATTTAGTTGTATGTCAATCGATGCGTTGATAGATTGTGTAAGCGTTAATTATTTATATTTAATGCTTATGCAGTTGGGTGGTGCACTCTGGATGATGGTTGATGATTTATCGTTGTTGTTATATACATGTGTTGTACGGAATCCACATAATAAACGTTATATGGTAATTGATTAGACCTCATTCCAATTGGGAAAATAAGAAATATAAATTCATTTGTTGAATAGAAAAATAAATTCATGTGTTGAATAGAAAATATAAGTTCATGTGTTGAATAGAAAAATAAATATTCATGTGTTGAATAGAAAATATAAATTCATGTGTTGAATAGAAAAATAAATATTCATGTGTTGAATAGAAAATATAAATTCATGTGTTGAATAGAAAATATAAATTCATGTGTTGAATAGAAATATAAATTCATGTGTTGAATAGAAAATATAAATTCATGTGTTGAATAGAAATATAAATTCATGTGTTGAATAGAATAAAAATTCATGTGTTGAATAAAAATATATATTCATGTGTTGAATAAAATATATATTCATGTTTTGAAGAAAATATTCATTTGTTGAATAGAATAACGAAGTTATTGAAATATATAAAGTTGTGTTGATTAGATTGATGCCATTTTGACGTGAACTATATTTATATCGATTTTATTCATTTTTATAATGAATATAGAAAGGGAAGTGATTTCAAAATATAACGTTTTGAAAATATTATCATTTGTATATCGATGATGTGGAATATTCAATTTTGATTCGAAATTGATTCTGAAGTCGAAATCGTTTCGAAAACGAATTTAAAACAATTTATAAAATACGTTTTAAAAGGAAATCGACGAAATATATATAATGTATATATATTGGGCTGAATTGAACGCGCCGCACCGCGGCAGTTCGCGAATTTCGACCATTGACTTCGAATGGATATTGCGGGAGATCCGACTGTCGGATTCTCCTGAAACCAGAACCGTTGGGTTCGTATCGAAAAGCGCTTTCTAACGAATGTTAGTGATGTGAAATCTAACAATTGGATTTGGAATTATGTCCAAATCAAAATTTGGAAAAGGTCGTTGTAAGTGCAATTTGATGGCCGTTGGTGGAAATCGACTGTACAGGCCTTGATAAAATTGTTAAAAATATCAATAATTTGTGTAAAATCATAAGAAATGATTTGTGAAGAATTGGGACGAAAAATTCCATATTTGAAAAGATAAAAATGGATTTTTATCAAAATGAACTAGTTTTGAACTAGAATAATAATTTATTTTTAAATAAATAAATTGGATTTGAAATGGTTTAGAAAATAACCAGAATTTCCAATATATATAAAGTGGAAATGGATTTGAATCGAAATTGTCTGTGGAATATTTCGATGTTGGATTTCGTGATTATACAAATATTGTTATGGAAATTTGAAAGATATATTTATATCATATTTCCAACACGGTATTTATTTGTTGTAGAATCTGATATTGAATATAAACCGATATATTTTCTGTTCAGAGCCTTGTATTTAATATCAAATGGGATTTTGGGTTTATCGTGAATCGTGTTTTAAAGGACATTGGTTCTTTAACCCAGTTAAAGATAGGATATGATTTCCCAAGTTAAATAATCATTAATATTGATTTTTGGGAAGATTAAAACTAAGTGGAGTTTTAATGAATCTTTAATTAGATTGAAGTGGTCGAGAATGGAGTATCACCAGTTTTGCTCCAGGCGATAGTTAAATCTTTAATTAGATTTGAACGTGAAATGCTAATTGAAATTACTGATAACACCATGGTGTTAGATATGAAGTATGACCAGTTTTACTTCATGGGATGAATAGGTTGGGATAGGGAAATAAAATAAATGATTACTTCGGTATGGTTCGCTAATCCCGACTAGTTTGAATTGATATTCAGAGAAGATTAAAGAATAAATTTAAAGAATTTATCTTTGATAAAATTAATGGGAACCTTTACTAAAGTATAAGAATATTTGAATGAAAGAATATTCTGAATTGGAATGAGGCGTATGTTGTGTTTGTGTAACACTTGTTTATTATATACGCGAGTTATTCAGAAAGACCGGGTTTATCCCATTTTGAATAACTGATTCGACGTGGTGTCGAGGATGAAGACGGTGGTGGAAGACCGGAGGTATTCACATCGTTTGGGTGATTACTGATGATCTTGATTGGGCTGTACACCCAAGAGTAGGGAATCAGTTAGTGATCGTCCAGCCGTACTTGGAGATCGATGGATAGGCGAGGTATAAGGTGCCTCCGGTTTCGTTCAGACCCAGAACAGACTTGTAAATGGACTGTGTGTCTGACATTGGATTTTATTCCGTGTGATTGATTTCTATTAAATATATATCTGTTTGGCGGTGGAGAATTTATTTTCTTGCTTAACGCCCTTCTCCGAGACGTATGAGCTCAAGGGTTATATATTGATGGATATCAATCGTATGGAGTGTATTGCCTGTGTGGCATGCCTAAGTGGCAATTGATCAAGGCTTTTGTTGAGAAGCAAAGTCTTCTGGTTGATGATCAAAGCACCACCTGTGTGGCATAACTTTGTGTAGCGTTGATTCGCGAGCCTCACACCCCGGTTGTGAACCAGAAACGGGAGAGGACCTCAGGGAGGGCATGCGTTTCCTTCTAGCTAGGGTGGTGTCAGTGACCTACCAGCCCTGACATTTATAATATTTTCACCTGTGTGGTTGTTGCTGTTGCGAGGCGCCTCGGATATATCGGTGGCTGTGTGGAGCGATGGAGTAATATGGCTCATTTATGCCCCCAAAGGGCGGGGAAACGTAGTGTTCAGGCATAATAATCCATATCGATGGACCGGCCCAGACGATCCAAGGGGCAGTTGCGGCTGTTCCTGAGGGGCGGGCTAGAGCGTCTTGAATCGGTAGAGGACTATCTTTTGCCTCGGTTCACAGATGGAAATCTAACTTCCAATAGGTGACTTTGCGGTTTTATTTGTAGAGCTTAGTATGGCGACATAGTGGGATGGGGCACTTATGCCGTCTATGATTGATACTTATGATTGAAATTGTTTTATGCACTATGCACTTATAATAGTATCAAATGATTTGTTTTTAGCGTATTAAGCATTCTTTGGCTATTATAAGGTAAAAACCCTATCCTCCGGCTTGCGTTGCATTGTGTGATGGGACTTGGGTCTTATAATGGCTTAATTTTTCTTTATTTAGCATTGCGCTGTTGTTTTATGCACTGGTGTTCTTGGGAGGAAACCCGTTCCGTGTTATACGGCGTGGTCCCTTGATTTACCTAACTTTAAAATAAATATTAATAAATGTTTTAGTTCTCACACCAGTCACATGACTGACCTGGAGTTTATTTTTTTAATCTAAACTCTGGGTGCCCTTATTTTGACATGGGCAGCTAGTAGTTTTGTTTTTGCATATTTATATTCAAAGGAACCTGGTTTACAGCTGGAATGATATCCGGAAAGCTCTATATCTGTATATCTCCTTCAGTTGTGTATTGTATTATTTTCCGCTGCTATGTAATGTATTTTAATCTCTGATATTTAGTGAATGTGTAATATTGATTTATACTCTGTATATTCTTGTATTCTGATGGAACTGTTGTAATAAGCAATGAAATGTTCTTCTATTGGCGTCCCGATGTGGCTTGTTCTCAATTAAATCTGGGCTTTCCTTACCGGGGAAGTTCGGGTCGTTTTAGTTTGGTATCAGAGCTTTGGTTTACAAAGCTCGAGAACAAGACACGTTAGAACCGAATGAAAGAATTCATCAGAAATTGGATTAGTAATATCCAATGAGAATGACTCGTTAGAGATAGGATCAGTAGTATCCTAGAACGAGTGTGAAGAGTATATTTTTAAATTGAAAACGATTTTTTTTTTTAAAATTTAATTCAACTATTCATATTTGAATATTTATTTGTATTGATTTGGACAATCCAGTATATAAGTATTTTGATTATACTCTGATCCGCGTGTATTTGAAGTTTTAATATACTGGATAGATATAGAATCACACTCTAGTTGCCCAGAGACGATTTTGATGATAGTCTAGACATCATCAGAATTGGTAATCGAGTTTCGAAATTGTGATATCTATATATTTCCAATTGACTGGTGTGAGAACCAAAATTAGATAGGGCTTATTATTGTGACTTGGCATCAAAAACGTGATTTTGGACTATATACCAAAGTTGTGTGATTGAATAGCGAATCAACTAATTGATTGCTGATTGTGTTATTTGATTATTGGTTGATTAATTAAAATTTGAACCATTTAGCCGAATTGAACCAAACAGTGAATTGTATTGAAATTAGTCGCATATGCATGCATATACATGTACTTACATTGAACAGGTCATTGCAAGGAGGCTAGAGCAGAGGAATAAAATTGTTTGCCCGACAAATAGGTACATGTTTATTGTATTTCTTGGGTTTTTGATGATTTTATGAGCCGACTAGCTAGCCGCTTGGCTTTTTCTTTTTCTTTTGGATTGGTGAGGGCCATGGGAGGCTATTTGAAATATCCCGAAGCAGGGGAGGATATGGCGAAATTTTTCGAAAATTAAGGGTGTTAGCCAAATTTTTGAAAAATTTGAAAAGTTCTTAGAAACTGAAAAGTTGAAGAATTTAAGCGTAATGAAAATACTGAAAGTTGAGTTGGAGTGTAAAACAACTTCCGGCTTCGTTCCTTTTCGGGGACGAAAAGTTTTAAGTGGGGGAGAATGTAATAACCCGGAAATCTGAGCCAATTTAAAATTTTTATTTTGGCAATTTTAGTGAATTTAGAATAATTAAAATGAATTATTTTAAATAATAACGACGAGAAATTTCTTTTGAATAGAAATAGAACGTATATATTTATATAGATCGTCGTTAGAATATAAATATTATATTTTAAATATAAAAGGAATTGAAAATGGCGCGATAGTTTGAAAATTCGATTTCAAATTTCAAATGAATGTACAGGATTCAAAATAAACCGGATTTTAGCAAAACCAAAAATATTAGAATCTATTTGAGAATATCTTTCCAACGAATCTGAAAAATTGAAATTTCATAGTGGGGATAAAAAAGTTATGCCCAGATGAAATTTCAGAATAGTCGCTATGGAATTTTGGCCCTTAAAACTGAAAATTTTGCAAATGACCTCTGTTTTCGACGAAACCACTTTTGTTGGATCTGGGAAGTCAAATTATTGCTAGATTCCAAAATTCATAATTTTCTGAATCAATATGTCAGCGTGGAAAAGGAAAACGCGTTTGACCAGTTTTAGTTGATTTTAATAGACTGGAAAATGGACATTTTTCAAATGGTCTCAAAATTCAATGAAATTAGTTTTGTTAGACCGTATCGTCGATACAAAGCTAGAAAATATTTTTCGGGAATTTTTAGAGTTCGTATGTGGCCCCGGTAAATTGAAATATGCGTTCAAGTTCAATATATAGATTTATATTTTGATTTTGACGGAAACTGATCGAAACAGCCGAACTGGCTTACGATACATATCCCATTGTGTTTGAAATGGGGGTAACAAGCTATGGATGACAGTCGGTGGGCTTGGTTTGGAGATCGAAATTTAAAGTTACTTTATTGAATTAAAATAATAAAATATGTATAAATATAATTCATTAAACCCTCCCCCCAATTCATTTTCGCAGAACCCAACCCCCAAAGAAATTAAAAAAATCCAAGAAGACCCGCCTCCCCCCTATCGCAATCGCGATTCCCCCTCCCCCCCTCCGCCGCCGCCGGGAGTCGCGAGCCCCTCCATCGCTGCCGGGTTCGGTTGCCTCTCCTCCCTCGCGACCCTCTCCAGCCTCCTGCTCTCTCTCCTCCAACACGCGAGAAACCCCTCCCACGCCGATTTGAAGGACCGCACCCCCCAACACCCGATGATCCTCCTCCTCTTCTCCTCTATCTTCTCAGTCCCTGTTCGAAAACCCCGACCCCCTCCCCTTTCTTTCTGACCACTGTAAGTTTTTATAACTTAATTTTTTTTATTTAATTTATTTATATAAAATCCGATTTTTCTTCTTTTATAATGTTTATATTTTTCTGATGTTAAAGTTTATATTTGTAACATGGTAAAAATGATATTTTTAACATTGTAAAGTTTATATTTTTAACATTGTAAAGATGATATTTTGAACATTATATAGACTTGATTTTTATCGTGTGAGTGACTTCATAAAAATGTGATCTTTTTATATGTGTAGCTATATAAAGATGCAATTTTTAGCATAGTAAAAATTTGATTTTTATATACAAGGTGGCGATATAAAAATGTGATTTATAAATATATGAAAGTTATGATTTTGATTAACATAAAGTTATGATTTTTAACATGAGAAATATTTCATTTTATTTAGAAAAGGTTATATTTTCAAAAAAAAAAAAAGATTAGATTTTTAAACCATATAAAGATGTGATTTTTATTTCTATGAATATCATATAAAAATGTGATTTTTATAGAAAAGGTTTAGAATAAAAATATAATCTTTATAATGAAAACATCGTGTTAAAGATGCTATTTTTATCATCTTGAAGGTGAAGTAAAAATATGTGATTTTTATATATGTAGTGAATACGGGCAACGAAAGTGGCAAAAGGCGAGAATGGTGTAGATTTTCTACATATGAAGAGTCGTGGCGTTTGGTTGAGCTTATCGGTGAGAACTCCTCACTTTTAATTTATTTTCTAGTTGAAATATATACTAGGATGCAGACGGTGCTTAGTAGCACCCGACACCCGTCGTCCACAGACCATGGATGACTTATTTGTTTGGTTGCTGTGTTGTGAAATTTGATTGTGTGATATGGAATGAAATAAAATATTTTTATAGTGGAAAATATTTTATAGTTAAAAATATGATTTCTAAAGTGTATATAAAATAAATAGTAATAAATAAATTGGATGATTTGTTTATATACACTGATTTGACGGATATTGATTGGAATGATAAATTTTACACATCGCCCAACTGCACAAATAAAATCTGTGTTTGTTGATTTGAAACCCCACACGGGTATTGGGATGATATTTGACGTACACTAATCCCGATTGTTTAGTTGTATGTCAATCGATGGGTTGACAGACTGTGTAAGCGTTAATTATTTAAATTTAATGCTTTTGCAGTTGTGTGGCGCACTCTGGATGATGGTTGATGATCTCTCATTGTTGTTATATAAATGTGTTGTAGGGAATCCATATAATAAACGTTATATGGTAATTGATTGGGCCTAATTCCAATTGGGAAAATAAGAAATTTAAATTCATGTGTTGAATAGAAAAATAAATTCATGTGTTGAATAGAAAATATAAGTTCATGTGTTGAATAGAAAAATAAATATTCATGTTTTGAATAGAAAATATAAATTCATGTGTTGAATAGAAAATATAAATTCATGTGTTGAATAGAAATATAAATTCATGTGTTGAATAGAAAATATAAATTCATGTGTTGAATAGAAATATAAATTCATGTGTCGAATAGAATAAAAATTCATGTGTTGAATATAAATATATATTCATGTGTTGAATAAAATATATATTCATGTGTTGAAGAAAATATTCATTTATTGAATAGAATAACGAAGTTATTGAAATATATAAAGTCGGGTTGATTAGATTAACGCCATTTTGACATGAACGATATTTATATCAATTTTATTCATTTTTATAATGAATATAGAAAAGGACGTGATTTCAAAATATAACGTTTTGAAAATATTATCATTTGTATATCGATGATGTGGAATATTCAATTTTGATTCGAAATTGAATATGAAGTTGAAATCATTTCGAAAACGAATTTAAAACAATTTATAAAATACGTTTAAAAAGGAAATCGACGATATATATATATATTATATATATAATGGCCTGAATAGAACGCGCCGCGCCGCGGCAGTTCGTGAGTTTCGACCGTTGACTTCGAATGGATATTGCGGGAGATCCGACCGTCGGATTCTCCTAAAACCGGAACCTTGGGTTCGTATCGAAAAGAGCTTTCTAACGAATGTTAGTGATGTGAAATCAAACGGTTGGATTTGGAATTATGTCCAAATGAAATTTGGAAAAGGTCGCTGTAAGAGCAATTCGATGGCCATTGATGGAAATCGACTGTACGGGCCTTGATAAAATTGTTAAAAATATCAATAATTTGTGTAAAATCATAAGAAATGATTTGTGAAGAATTGGGACGAAAAATTCCATATTTGAAAAGATAAAAATAGATTTTTATTGAAATGAACTAGTTTTGAACTAGAATAAAGATTTATTTTTAAATAAATAAATTGGATTTGAAATGGTTTAGAAAATAACCAGAATTTCCAATATATATAAAGTGGAAATGGATTTGAATCGAAATTGTCTGTGGAATATTTCGATGTTGGATTTCGTGATTATACAGATTTTGTTATGGAAATTTGAAAGATATATTTATATCGTTATTTCCAACATGGTATTTGTTGGTCATAGAATTTGATATTAAAATAAGTCGATATATTTTCTTTTCAGAGCCTTGTATTTAATATCAAATGGGATTTTTGGTCTATCGTGAACCGTGTTTTAAAGCACATTGGTTCTTTAACCCAGTTAAAGATAGGATATGATTTCCCAAGTTAAACAATCATTAATATTGATTTTTGGGAAGATTAAAACTAAGTGGAGTTTGAATGAATCTTTAATTAGATTTAAGTGGTCAAGAATGGAGTATCACCAGTTTTGCTCCAGGCGATAGTTAAATCTTTAATTAGATTTGAACGTGAAATGGTAATTGAATTAACCGATAACACCATGGTGTTAGATATGAAGTATGACCAGTTTTACTTCATGGGATGAATAGGTTGGGATTGGGAAATAAAATAAATGATTACTTCGGTGTGGTTCGCTAATCCCGACTAGTTTGAATTTATATTCAAAGAAGATTAAAGAATAAATTTAAAGAATTTATCTTTGATAAAATTAATGGGAACCTTTCCCAATGTATAAAAATATTTGAATGAAAGAATATTCTGAATTGGAATGAGGCGTATGTTGTGTTATTGTAACACTTGTTTATTATATACGCGAGTTATTCAAAAAGACCGGGCTTATCCCATTCTGAATAACTGATTCGACGTGGTGTCGAAGATGAAGATGGTGGTTGAAGACCGGAGGTATTCACATCGTTTGGGTGATTACTAATGATCTTGATTGGGCTGTACACCCAAGAGGAGGGAATCAGTTGGTGATCATCCAGACGTACTTGGAGATCGATGGATAGGCGAGGTACAAGGTGCCTCTGGTTTCGTTCAGACCCAGAACGGACTTGTAAATGGACTGTGTGTCTGACATTGGATTTTATTCTCTGTGATTGATTTTTATTAAATATATATCTGTTTGGAAGCGGAGAATTTATTCTCTTGCTTAACGCCCTTCTCTGAGACGTACGAGATCAGGGGTTATATATTGATGGATATCAATCGTATGGAGTGAATTGCCTGTGCGGAATGTCCAAGTGGCAATTGATCAAGGCTTTTGTTGAAAAGAAAAGTCTAGTGGTTAATGATCAAAGCACTGCCTGTGTGGCATAGCTTTGTGTAGCCTTGATTCTCGAGCCTCACACCCCGGTTGTGAACCAGAAACGGGAGAGGACCTCAGGGAGGGCATGCATTTCCTTCTAGCTAGGGTGGTGTCAGTGACCTACCAGCCCTGACATTTATATATTTTCACCTATGTGGTTGTTGCTGTTGTGAGGCGCCTCGGATATATCGTTGACTGTGTGGAGCCAATGGAGTTATATAGCTCATTCACGACCCAAAGGGCGGGGAAACGTAGTGTTCAGGCATAATAATCCACATCGGTGGACTGGCCCTGACGATCCAAGGGGCAGTTGCGGCTGTTCCTAAGGGGCGGGCTAGAGCATCTCGAATCGGTAGAGGACTATCTTTTGCCTCGGTTCACAGATGGAAATCCAACTTCCTATACGTGACTTTGTGGTTTTATTTATAGAGCCTAGTATGGCGACATAGTGGGATGGGGCACTTATGCCGTCTATGTTTGATACTTATGATTGAAATTGTTTTATACACTATGCACTTATAATAGTATCAAATGATTTGTTTTTAGCGTATCAAGCATTCTTTGGCTATTATAAGGTAAAAACCCTATCCTCCGGCTTGCGTTGCATTGTGTGATGGGACCTGGGTTTTATAATAGCTTCATTTTTCTTTATTTAGCATTGCACTGTTGTTTTATGCACTGGTGTTCTTGGGAGGAAACCCGTTCCGTGTTATACGGTGTTGTACCTTGATTTAACTAACTTTAAAATAAAGATTGATAACTGTTTTAGTTCTCACACCAGTCACATGACTGACCTGGAGTTTATTGTTTTAACCTAAACTCTGGGTGACCTTATTTTGACACAGGCAGCTAGTAGTTTTGGTTTTGCAGCTTTATTTTCATAGGAACCTGGTTTACAGCTGGGATGATATCCGGAAAGCTCTGTATCCGTATATCTCCTTCAGTTATGTATTGTATTATTTTCCACTGCTATGTAATGTATTGTAATCTCTGATATTTAGTGAATGTATAATATTGATTTATACTATGTATATTCTTGTATTCTGATGGAATTGTTGTAATAAGCAATGAAATGTTCTTCTGTTGGCGTCCCGATGTGGCTTGTTCTCATTCAATCCGGGTTTCCTTACCGGGGAAGTTCCGGTCGTTTCATTTCGACAACTGGAATATAAGAGAAATTAGAAACTTGACTATTAATAACCAATGTTATATTAGATATTTGGTTTAGAGATTTAAAAATCAAAATTTATTGATATTAAATTCAGAATTATTTAATATGCATCAATTATTTATTTATAATTAATCCAGAATAAATTGGATGATATTTGAATTTAAATGGAAATTCGAATTAAGAAATACAAATGAGTTATGTTTGATATTATTATGAAGTTTGAAATTATAAATAAAAATAATAAACGTTATTAACGTAAACGAGTTGGGAATTTTATTTGTTAAAATAGATCGAAATTTGCTTAGATATGTGTGTATTTGTGTATATAAATTTAACGGTTCAAATTTGGGGTTGGACAGAGTATTGGTTGATAAACAGAATTAAATAGTGAACTGATAAATGGTTTAAAATTAAAATAACATCTTTATGCAAACAAATTCAAAATTTGACCAAATAAATTAGATTTAGAAGGTCGATGGGTGACGGCATGTAAAATTTCATCACGATTGGAGTTTATTTGATGTGGTTCCAAAGATAAAAACATCAACATATTTTTACGGTAGAAAATTTAAGGAACCGTAAATAAATAAATAAAATAAAACGTTGGTTCCTTCCTTTACACACAATCGATTCCTTGGCTCCAACGAGAACATGTTACACACGGTTTTGCATTTATAAAAGAATCAATCCCTGATTTCATTCCTTCGGCTTTCCCCCAAAATTCTTTCAATTTCTTCTTAATGGCGGAAGCCCCCTGAGCCACTTCACTTTACAAATCAAAAACTGTGCTTTTTCCCCAAATCGTGCTCCTTCTTTCGACGTAAGCTTGAAGCCACAACAGAACGAAGGCCGACTCGTCCCAAAGTAGAAGGCTTCATCTGCAAGCTACCAAATCGAAGTCATGTAACCGATCGTCGCCGCCAAAACCGCTAAGCCACATCATCACTGCAAATCATTTGAAGTCAGGGGCCTGTAAAGTTCTCTGCCTCCTTCGCTAAAGCCAAGCCGTCACCATAGCCATGAATCGCCACCGAAGCCCGCTTCTCCCTAGATTGGGACTGCAATCGAATTCGCCACTTTGTTGTTGCCTTTAGGTGAGCATTCACTCACGATTAATCTTTGACTTAAGTTTGTTAACTACAATAACTTAATTAAATAGAACAATTAATTTTGATCATGGTTACGCTGATTTTTGATCCTTGTCTGCTTTGTTTGGGTTGTTGATCATACTTCGGTATTCTTACACTTTGCTGGACTAAGTACTTTATGTAACGATCCAGAATTTTCAACCAATTTAAAGTTGTAATTTTTATTACTTAATTTGAATTTAAATTTGAATTTGATATAAATATATATGGTCAAGTGTATTTAATAATTTTGATAAGTTATATGATAGATTTTACTTGAATTATAAATGAGAATGATTATTAAAGAGTTTGGATTTAATGATACTATTTGCAGTTCGATCGGATTTGTCAAACCATAACACGAATTAGTAGCGTTAGAATTAAGTCTTGCCTTTTGTTTTCATAACATTTAAAAGAAAGTGCTGCCAAAAGTTCTTTCTTCTTCTTAAGAAAAGTGTTAAGATACATGTCTCTATGCATGGTCCCTTTCATGCATGATTGCCACTTGCCCCCTTATGTGTTTTTCCTCCTTACTCCTCCTTTACTATATAAGGAGGCTCTTTCTCCATATTTTTACCATTCCATTTCCATTTCCTCCTTTCCACCTTCTTCTTAAAGATTATGGACATGATTTCCATGGCATAAGTCTTCCTCTTTTCCACCACCACCTTGCCAAAGTTTGTCATTCTTATCCTCCTCTTATAATATAAAGAGAGATTAGTGTATATTATATTATATATATTTTGGTGAAGAAGACGTTGTGCTGAAATACTTTCTGACGGTTCGCTTAGCTAGGCTCGCCTACCATAAAGATTTGGAAAGCTGTTAAGTGAGAACTCTTTAACCACGGTTTATATATTTAATTAGTAGCTAGACTAATTTAAATATAGTGATGAATTATTATTGGTTAATGATGATTGATACTTGTTGTGATGGATGGTGGATGCGAAGTTTAGAACACACACTATTAAGCGTTAGTGTTATAGCGCTTGTGCACAATTATGATTTATTGAATCATGTTGATGATGGTTGCTATGGATGTTTAAATGGTTGTTGATGTTGTTTTGCACACACTATGACACAACAATTATGGTATCACATTGGAGATCGACAAATCTCCTTCATAATTAAAAGCAATATCATTATTGAAATTGAAGGTTAATAATTGGAAAAGATCATATGTATAAATTCATATGTATTGTTAAAGTCCTTTAAATGAATAAATAAATACCGGAACATTCTAGGATGACAGAGAGGATAGTGTCTAGGCTTGGGTTTGGAAATAAAGTTTCCTGCTCTCCCTGGCTGTCCCTCGCTGATCCGATGAATGGGAAGGTTAATTGAAGTTATTTGAATTTAGAAATGAATTGGAATTTATGAAAGTTGAATTTTAGATCCAAAATAATTTGGAAATAAATTTAAATGATTTTAAAAGGGTTATATAAGGATATAATGGTTTTCTAAGATATTTTGAAGTATCATATAATAATGGTTATTATGGTCAAAATAGAGCTCGTCTCTTATAACTTTTGTAATCTAAATCAGATTTCCATAAAATGAAAAACGTTTGATTTCCATTAACAAGAACTTTCAAATGAGTGAAAGCAGATTTTAAATTCGAGTTATAATTTTCAAGTTATGTTTAAAACCATTTTGGAAAAGGTCGCTATAAGAGAAGTTATCGACCATAACCACAAACAGCCATTTTTTAATGTTTCTAAAAATATGAAAAAAGGGTAAAATCATTATAAATTATGTAGAAAATGTTTTGAATTGTAAAGTTTAAGTTTTGACTAAGAGAAGCGATGTTTTGATCGAAGTAATTAAGATAACTGTTTTGTAACGCTTTTGAAAACACTATTGTAACGCTTTTATCGAAAACAATCTATTTTGAAGTTTTTAACCCGCAAACAATTTTCCGAACTACAAGTAATCATTTTTAAATGATTTGTGGAATGTTTTCAAAGGTTCAAAAGTATTGGAAATATTTTATATGGAATATAAATTGATATTAATGTGGGTTTCAATTTTAAATAATTGGATATGGTTAGAGATAAATCTTCGGATGTTTGGTATTAATCCGGTAGATGATGATTCTTACTATTTGAGGAATTTAAAAGGTAATTCACCATTATTCCGCTTATAGTGTGAGTTGGATATCGAGATAAATATTAAGTATAAGTTGATGGTATTTCTATCTAGATCTAATGTCAAAGAGTTGAATAAATCTTTTAATTAAGATACGAGTTTCCTAAGTTGACTGGGATAAGTTGGATAGAAATAATATTCAGATGTTTGATATGAAATTCTGTGGTGTAAATGTATACTATTTGAGGAATTTGGAAGATATTATTATAATGTTATTCCACTTATAGTATTCGTTGATTATGAGAATTGATATCGAATATAAGTAGATACAATTTCTATGTAACTTATGTTCAATATCAATTGATTTGAGTTTTGTCCTGAATCATATCTTCAATAATATCATTCTTGAAACCCAATGAGATTGAGTTATGGAAATTCATATCGTAATTTACGGATTTAATCAGATCTTTGATTGGAGGAAATTAAAAGTGAGGAATTGGAAATAAAGTATAATTTTTTAGTTAAGATTAAAGAATGGAATGTTGGAAAATCAATTTAATTGGAAACTAGGGTTGAAATGTGGGGTAAGGGTTTTCAAAGGAAACTGGATTTTTGATAATGAGTTATCAAACGGAAAATTAATTAAGGCTTTGGGGCTAGATTATCTTGGATTTAAGGGATGTGTTTTAAAGAAGAAGGGTTAAATAGGGATTTTGTTAAAGATAATTTGAGAATAGATTTAAAGAAGTTTAATTTAATGAAATCCAAAATGGAAGGAGATTTGGTACAAAGCCTGTGTGTTCCGTGATTGTGTTTTTAATTGTGCTTATTATTTTGAAAGACCGGGATTGGAATTATGTTTGAAAACCATTTCAAGTAATAATACTACGACGTTGTGGAGCAATTGAAGACATTGGAGGCAGCATTGAAGACCGGGACCCATCGTGTCGTAAGGGCGACTTGCTGAATGTCTCGAACGGCTGGCTCCCATTCGCAAATGGATATTATATATCAGCTAAGTGGCAAGAAGCCCGAACGTATGTAAAGGAACTACGGATTGTTGTTTCGTTCAGACTTAGAGCGGACATGTATGGATTGTGTGTCTGACATTGTAATTGACTTCGTAGCACTGATCTTTATTAATATATATCTGCTTGGTGGCGGAGAATTTATTCTCTTGCTTAACACCCTTCTCGAAGACATATGAGCTTAGAGGTTATATATTGATAAAAAACAGTGATGCATAGTGAATGGACAATATGACATACTTAAGTTATGTGATGAGCAACGGATGATCAAAGCATGGCTTATTTAAGCGTACCTTTGTGTATATCGTGACGCCGACGAACCTGACTCCCCGGATTGATGGTAAACTGATGGTCAGATTTTTATGTTCGTTTCGTATGTTCGGTACACCAGGATGTCATGATGAAAGGGTAATGCGAACTCCCCAGTCTGGGATGCTATTTGTTAGGTACTCTGATTCATGTATTGTCGGTTAGTATAACGGAGTCCGAGTCTGGATGTTATCCGCGGGTACTGGGATGATGGGCACAAGAAAGTTTGTGAGCCCACGAATGATCTTTCGTACCAGGAACCATCATGTTCGAAACCCAATCTCACTACGAGCCCGTACGGTTTTGATTGTATAGCCTGCTGGTTACCGGCAGGATTGTCAGCATAATGGGATGGGGCATTATGCTGGCTAGGATAAATACATTTATTTGCGAAAATGTTTTTCACACTATATATTGTAGTGAAAGAGGATTTTTCACGTTTGAAGGCATTTTGGTTATCATAAGGCAAAACTCGCCCATTTGGTGTGCGCTTGCATTATGTGATGTTGGGCGAGCTTATGATAGCTTCATTTTTTCAAAAAGTCATTGCGGATTTCTATGCACTAGTATTCAAAAGGAGTAAACTCGTTCTGCATTTGCAGCGTGGTACGGTGAATTACCTAACTTTAAAATAAACCCTAAAGACAACTGTTTTGAGTTCTCACACCAGTCCCATGACTGACCTGGAGTTTATTGTTCCTACACCTAAATTCTGGGTGCCCATAATTTTTACACTGGCAGCCTAGTAGTTTGATTCGCAGATTCAGCCTTGGAGTTAGTTGGAGCAGGATTCTGGTTTAACTAGAGCTATTATGTTTGGAGCATTCACATTCTTCCACTGAGTTTAGTATCTTTTCTGCTGCGTAACCGATGTACTCTGATGTACCTCTTGTAACTCTGATGTAATATTATTTTAATGATAATGGAAAAGTTGTTTTTATTTTTTGCGAATGAGTTAGTGCCCCTAACAATCCGTCTTTATGAACAGTTTAAGTTGGTTTAATTACCGGCGGAAACTGAACAAAAAGTCGGGTCATTACATAGTGGTATCAAAGCGAGGTTTATACAATGCAATGGGGTATGACACATTTGAACAAATGGAAAGACTCATCAGATTTATATACCTCATTAGAGATTGGGTTAGTGATGCCCTAGAATGAGATTTTGGAGTATTATATTTGAGAGAGCGTATTTGAAAATATGAAATGAGTTTTGAAAAGTTTTAATTTAAGAAACAAACATATTTTGGAAATATATGGTTAATTATAACCTGGATACTTAATCAAACGATTAAGGTTAAGTTAACATTTTGTGATTATAATTACACATAAAATACTTCTTATGGCATGGTAATTAAGCCCCTTCCACTGATCAGGAAAAGGATATGAGTACAAATGCCTTTTTGATTTAATTTCACTATTGGGGATTTCGAAATATCGACAAACTTGGGTCAAATTTGTTAAGGTAACTAATCAATATGGTTAGAAATTAAAAATTAGAATTTGACTATTGTATTCGATGTTGAGGTTGGACTATCGGGTATAAGAAGATTTTGAATATATGCCTAGCTAACGTATATACGAAGTCTTGAGTATACTAGATTGATATAGAATCACACTCAAGTCACTTGAAGATTATTCAGTTGATGACTACAGCATCATCAGTATGTATTTTCGAGTTTCGAAAGTGCGATGACTATATGATTACGATTAAAACATCAATATGTACTTAAATCCATTTAGACAAGTGTTTGAAATTGTTTGGTAAATTGATATGAACTTAAATAGAAAAGTGAAAATTTGATTGGGTTGTAAGAATTATACCAGGTAAACTTGTTAGTATGGGATAAGCCAGTAAATTAAGTGGAGGGTAAGCTAGATTTTTCAACAAAATTTCCTTATAAGAACAAAGATGCAGTTTGGTTTATCGGGTACTGAATGGTGGATTACCCTAAAACAAGAATGGAAAGCTCATAATCGAAAAGAAAAGGAAGAAAGCCTTAAATTGGGAAAATTCAAAGGTATCTATTGTTAAAGATGTAGTCAAGAAGGACACTTTGCTGTTTTATGCCCTGAAAGAATACAAAGGAAAACCATTCGAGAAGACATAATTTGTTTCAAATGCAAGAAGAAAGGACATTTTATACGTAAGTGTCCTAAAACAAAGAAGAAACCCATGAACCTAACAAAAGAAAAGAAGTGTTATCGATGCAGAAAAGTGGGGCATGCAGTCCAGGATTGTCAGTTAAAGAAGGGAGAAAGACTAGCTAAAGCAACACCACCCGCCGTCATAAGTGAAGAAGGAATGCAAGAATTATGTAATCAGAGCAAGCTCTTTGACCCCTAGGGAATTATCTCTGAAAAGTTGGATGCATGGATAAATATATGTATATGATGTTGATTATATATAAAAAATATAACTTCTTTTATAAATCTTTTTAACATATTCTATCATATATCCAAATAGATCTTATTCTAATGAAAAAGTTATTGAATTTGATTAAGGGTATAGATAGGAAGATTGGAATTATCGACGATTTTGGACAAGTCGATAAGTTCTAAAGTATATTGTGGCAACAAAAGGAACTGTTTAAGTAAGCATAAATACCTTGTGAATTAAGTTTCACAATTTGTGTAACACCCCGCGAATTCTACAACTGTGAAATTAACAAATTAAAGTATAATTAATTTTAATCAGAGAACTAAGGGAAACAGGATACGCCATTGCGTTCGTCTCGGAAAAATACGCGAAATAGAGTCCGAGTTTTCGAAAAACGGAGTCCGTATGAAGAAGATATGGCCTTCGGAAGTTTCTGAATTAAGTTTAAAATTCAAACAGAATAAAATAACTCAGAAAAATCAAGTTTAAAATTAAAAATGGGGCCCAATGGGCCAGGGCGGAAAAACACCCGCCTGACGCACCCAGGTCGACTGGGCTGTCGACCTGGTCTAACCAGGTCGACAGGGCTGTCGACAGGCATGTCGACCTGGTCCAGAGCCAGGTCGAACCCAGTCCAACCTGGCTGGCCTATTCTATGTTGGTCGATTTCTGTAGACTGCTTTGTCATTAGGGCTAGGTGGCAGGCTCTAATTGGTCTCTCCTTAGGATGAATGGCTACGATCAATCCAAGCAACATCAATGGTCCTAATCAGTTCATTACCCCTATAAAAATGACCCTAGACTAAACCCTAATCTATTCATTAAAAATAAGAACAAAGCCGCCATGTTGCTGAGGAACGACTAGGGGTAGCCACCGATTGGAGAGAGGATTAGGAGGCAAATTCTAAGGCATAAAGCAACTCAATCAAATCAAACCGCATCTTCAAATCCCTAAATTTGAGAATCCGCCTCACCATTGTAAGTAGAGTATTACTTTGGTATGAACAAATAACTGTGTTGGTTTGTATACTTGGTTGTGGTGATAAATAATTCATAATTTGTGCGTTACTATGATTCTTATCGATTTGGAATATTGTATATGTTTGGATATTCTCGAATTATGTTATTCATTATAAAGAACTACATGCGGTAGTTCTATGCAAGTATACGTTTGGAATATTCGCAAATTATGTAATCTATGTTGAAGCTACATGTATGTAGTTGATTTAAATTCATGCAAGTTTGGGGCTTTGCTATTATGCCATCATAATGTGTATTTTTATACAAACATCATTTTTGTGAAGTAATTGGAATAAGTTTGGGTTATCATAATCCATATGAAATTATGTTGAAAATTTGGCATCATGTATTAAGCCATGCTTTGTATTAGAAAACCTATTTGCAAACTTATGACTAGGCTATGATTGATAATTTGCATAATTGAAATTGTTTACAAGAATTATATGATGACATTTGTGGTACATAGCTAGGTTAGATTCAAAAATCCCTTTTTGCAAGTTTGCATGACTAAAGTAAAAAAAAAAAAATCATGATTTCATGTTAGAAATATTTATGCCATGGTTATGTGAACAAGTTTAACTATACTTTTGTATTAGTCACAAAAGTAGGCACCTTTGTAAACATGTAGTAGTCTTATGAACATGATTTGCTTATGTTTGACATTATGCCTGAAATAAAAATATAGGTTTATGTTGTAGTTATGACTATGTGTCAATAATGATACCCAATTTAGATTCTTATCTCAACTACAAGTTTACATGCTTTGATTCATGTCACCTATGCTTTATGACCAAAGTATATGTTACCACTATGCAAGTACACCAGTTTCTATTTTGTATTTCCAACGTCATATTGCAAGTTCATGCGTTCACATTCCCCTTTTCGTGTATGTAATCACGCTTTAAGCCTCCCCTTTTCGCATGGCTAAGTTGGGCTTTAAAAGGCTAAGCCCAATATATATATATAATAAACGGACATGTAAAACGGGGGAAAATAACGTTGGGTTAAAATTACTAATGAATGAAAATATAAAATAGAAGGGCCCAAATTCAAGTATGGGTTGGGCCCATGATTGGTGTAACCTTTACACCATTAACTTAATAATGGGCCGCAAATATTTACATATAAGAAAATAAAGAAGAAAGACAAAATATGTAAATGTAGAACATACGATGTGTTTAACCCGAGGTTGGATTGAGTTGTGATGTAAACCTGCCCGGAACCGCCCGGCTGTCCAGTAGTCACAACAATACCTATCCAATGTGGGAGGTTAAACATGGAGCCCAATAAGGACCCGAGGTTAGACTGAGTTGTGGCGTAAGACTGCCCGGAACCAACCGGCAACAGGCAGCCACAACAATACCTGTCTAATGTGAGAGGTCAAGGCCTTAATAAGACAATTAAGGCTGAGTCAGGATTGTTAGGATTAAGTGAACTAAAGACTTAATCAAAATGGAACATGCTAAACTAAACGGACTGGTGGGGGTTAGGTTAGAAAACACTTAACCAACTTAGCATGTTGGCTAGAGATAGAAAACCTAGTAACGGGGGACCCTTTTCAGCAGTAACCCTAGAAGGTGTATCAGGATACCCTGAACTAGGCAGGGTGGGGCACGATTACTGGGCTGATTGTAAGAGGTCAAATCGACGGCGGTGGTGCAGCAGTGTAGGTTCTAACGGGGTGCGGGCGTGCACACACTCCGGCGCAGAAAAATAAGGCACTGGGCACCAGTAGCATACCTGTGCATTCTAAGGTTGTGTCGGGCCGCCGCCATGGGACTTGATACACCCCATGGTGGGACCAGCATAGGTAACTACAACATCGGGGGCCGTAAGACACATGAACTATGCGAGTAGGAGCCGATCATCATAGAATGGATCACATTACCCTGATTATGGGGTGCCAGTTGGAAACTAGTTTGTATGGGTTCAGAGATTAACATGGGGTACGATAGTATATTCGACCCTAGACAACTTAACCAAGTTTATAGTGCCTTCCCACTTCTTGTTTATACTTTTCATACCCAGTTCTTTATTCATAGACAGAATAGTACTAGACTTACTCAGGCTTTATGTCTGACTCTACTTTTCTTTAGTCTTCTTTTCTTCCGTTCCCCCCCCCCCCAGGTCCACAGGGAGGGAACTCTGCAGCTTGACCAGCCTTATCATCCAGCTTGAAGAAGAGAAATGTATTGCTTGGACCCTTTCGTTTTGAACTATGGCTTTGGACAACCACTATGGGGCTTTTGCAGTTTATCTATGTTTTATTTATGCTTCTTTAATAATGTAATCAAGACAGATTATGAAGGAGTTATGTTATGTTTTTGGAAAGGATGTAAGACAATCATGGTGATGTTTTGTAACACGTATTTGCTTTCATGAAATAAAAAGTTGTTGTTTTTCCGCCGTTTACAAATATGTGTTCTTATATTTCTCTTGTATATCTGTGACTTATACTTATAAACCTCCACCAAAATTAGGGCATTCCCTTTGAGAGTGACCCTAACGGAGGTGGGGTGTTTCACTTGGTATCAGAGCATAGGTGTACCAGATAAGATAAAAAGTTTTGAAAATTTTATTTTCAAAAAGGAAATTTAAAGAAGCATTTTTAAAAGAAAAATACTATTTTATTTTTAAAAAGGAAAAGTCCACTCCCCAAAGCCATAGGTACTATCTCTTATCCTTCGTTTTGAACCTATCCTTTTTGTTTCAGCATGTCCGAAGATCTTAACTTGCCATAAGGGGTACCAATACCTGGTTGGTTTAGACGGTTCTTAGAAGCAAGGGCTACTCAGCCAGGTCCTACCGTTCCTCCTCCCCCAGCTGCAGGAAATCATCCAACTGCAGCGGCACCTTTTCCTCCACCTCCTCCTCGGGGAAACACTTTTGCTAAGATATGTAAAGATTTTAAAGCTATGGGAGGAAGGGATTTCCATGGAACAGAGTCCTTCGTGGCATCTAGAAATTGGCTGAAAGAAACGGAGGACCTATTCATCATCTTTGAGGTAGAAGATAGGCAAAAAGTACAATTGGCAGTGTGGCTATTGAAGGGCGAGGCTTCCTACTGGTGGGAAGTCACTAATGCTGAAAGACCAGTGGAGACATGGGAGGACTTTAGGGTAAGATTTGAGACTAAATTTCTCTCAGATGCAGAAAGAAGTTTGCAGTTGGAAAAATTCTTATTTCTTAAGCAAGGGGACAAGACAGTCCAAGAGTATGTGAATCAGTTCGATGAGCTGGCTAGGTTTGGGCTTGACCTAGTCAACACCCCACACAAGAAGGCTCTCCGTTTCATCAAGGGGTTGAATGAGCCATTACACAGTTTGGCCATGACCCATATACCCATGGGAGCCACGTATGAAAGATTGGTGCAAATGGCATTGCTGAATGAAGAGGATAAGGGCAAGAAGGAGACAAAAGCAGAAAGCTCTCAAGGAAAGAAAGAGGGTTTGCAGCCTAAGAAGACAGACTTTAAGAAGGGTGGGAAAGGCAACAAAGAGAAGAGGAAGTGTAATTTCTGTGGAAAAGTGGGGCACTTAGTAAAGGACTGCCGGAAAAAGAAGGCCAAGGGGAATGGTGGGTGCTTTTCTTGCGGTGAGACAGGCCACAGGGCTAAGGACTGCCCAAAGAAACGAGGACAGGGGCAGAGGACTGGATCCACCCCAGGGGCACAGGTTCATGTGCTGGAAGCGCCACCTTTGCAACAGCGAGGTATAAATACTTCTGTAGAAAGTGTAGTTTATCTTTAAGATCACCCCGTCCGCACTTTATTTGATTCTGGCGCATCACACTCCTTTATCTCGTCTGCTTTAGTAGAATCTCTGCACCTAAAAACTAGTATGGTAGAGGACCCCTTAATTGTTTCAAACCCAATTGGGGGCCCAGCTCATTTGTCTATGATCTGTTTGGAATTGAAAATTTCTATTCTAAGCGTAGAATTTCAATGTAGTGCCTTTGTTTTGGGCTTTTCGGGGTATGGTTTGATTTTGGGTATGGATTGGCTATCCAGTAATGGGGCCATCCTTGATTGTGAGAAAAGGGTTGTTAGGCTCCTAACCCATCTCGGTAATACTTTGGAAATTTCTTGTAATCCCTCGTATGCGGTTATGCTTAGTTATCTTGAATCGCTAGATGCCTCTGTTGAAAATTTGCAATCAGTTAGAGTGGTCCGGGAATATCCGGATGTCTTCGAAGAGGTGAAGGGCTTGCCTCCGAAGCGGGAAATAGACTTCCGCATATATCTTGTAGATAATGCAAAGCCCGTTGCGTTACCCGTTAGACACATGGCTCCACGGGAAAGGAAAGAGCTCAGTAAACAGATTAAAGAGCTTCTAGAAAAGGGGTTCATTAGGAGAAGCATTTCAGAATGGGGCGCTCCGGTGGTGTTCGCTACAAAGGCGGATGGTTCACTCCGTCTATGTGTTGACTATAGGGAGCTCAACAAGCTAACGAAAAAGAATAGGCACCCTCTCCCTAGAATTGACGATTTATTTGACCAGCTTGTAGGAGCGTCTGTTTTCTCCCAACTCGATTTAGCGACCGGTTTTCATCAGCTAAGGGTGGCTGAAGATAGCATCGATAAAACAGCGTTCAGAACCCCAGACGGCTTCTTTGAATGGCTTGTCATGCCTTTCGGCTTGACAAATGCACCTGCTTACTTCGTGGACCTGATGAGTAGAGTATTTAGAGATTTCCTCGACAAATTCGTAGTGGTCTTCGTAGACGATATCCTTATCTTCTCAAAGAGTGAAGAGGAACATGCTCAGCACTTAAGGGCAATCATGGAAACTTTGCGTGTCCATCAACTAAAAGCCAAATTCTCCAAATGCCACTTTTGGAGAGAAGAGGTGATGTTCCTTGGGCACATAGTATCCAAACAAGGGTTAGCAGTGGACCCTGCTAAGGTAGTGGCGGTACAGGACTGGAAGACACCAAGGAATGCAACTGAGGTCCGAAGCTTTCTAGGACTAGCAGGTTTCTATCGGAAATTCATAAGGGATTTTGCGAAAGTCTCCGCTCCGCTCACGAAATTGACTAAGAAGAATCTAGTATTCAATTGGGATTTGGATTGCGAGTTTGCTTTCCAACGACTGAAAAGGGCTCTTACAACAGCCCCAGTTTTGACGCTGCCAGATGGGAGCAAGATGTTCACTGTTTATACGGATGCATGTGGGACAGGGCTAGGCGCCGTCTTAATGCAAGAAGGAAGGGTAGTAGCTTATAGCGGGAGGCAGTTGAAAGTGCACGAAAAGAACTACCCAACCCACGATCTTGAGTTAGCCGCCATCGTCTTTGCACTCAAGTCTTGGCGACACTATCTCCTAGGTGAGAAGTTCGAACTTTACACTGACCATAAATCGTTGAAATATCTTTTCTCGTAGAAGGATCTTAACTTGAGGCAACAAAGATGGATGGAGTTTCTTGCCTCGTACAATTTCGAAATCTCCTACACTCCGGGCAAAGGCAACGTAGTGGCAGACGCGTTGAGCCGAAAGAAATTGACCCTAAGCCCGTTGTTTGTTGAAAGACAAAGCCTAGAGTTTATAGCCAGCTTCGACTTTAGGCCTTCCTCCGATTTCGTACCAGGCTTGTTAGCATCTCTCGAAGTGCGCCCAACTTTAGTGGATTCAATAGGGACAGCACAACGCGAAGACCCTCAGCTCGTGGAAACAATTGATAGGCTAATTAGGGGTGAAACTTCAAGTCACCTCAACAGATACTCCATCGACGATAAGGGTTTGTTAAGACGAGACGGAAGACTATGCGTCCCACAGACAAAAGATTTAATAAAGAAGGTTCTCGAGGAAGCACATCACTCCAAGATGATGATACACCCAGGCGGGGATAAAATGTACAAAGACATAAAAAGGACTTTCTTCTGGAACGGCATGAAAAAGGACGTGGTAGAGTTCGTTTCTAAGTGTATGGTGTGCCAACAGGTTAAGGCGGAACAGAAAAAGCCTGGCGGACTGCTACATCCTCTGGAGGTCCCGCAGTGGAAGTGGGATAGCATCTCAATGGACTTCATCGATGGGCTGCCTAGGTCTAGGAGAGGCAACACTAGCATTTGGGTAATAGTGGATAGGCTTACCAAAAGCGCCCACTTTTTACCTGTCAAAAGTAAAAGAACTGCCTCATCCCTAGCATCACTTTACCTCAAGGAAATCGTTCGACTCCATGGAATACCATCTAGCATTGTTAGTGACCGAGACCCCATCTTCACCAGCGAGTTTTGGCGGAGTCTCCAAGAAGCAGTAGGAACGCAGTTATGCTTGAGCACAGCCTATCATCCCCAAACCGACGGCCAAACAGAAAGAGTGAACAGAGTTTTGGAAGACCTTTTAAGGCTATGCGTCCTCGACTTCGGAGGGACATGGGAAGACCACCTTCCTTTGGTGGAATTTGCCTACAACAACAGCTATCAAGCAACCATCGGAATGGCGCCCTTCGAAGCTTTATAGGGAAGACCGTGCCGATCGCCCACTTGTTGGTGGGAGTCTACTGATAAGCTCATACTTGGACCAGATATGATCCGAGAGACTTCAGAGAAAGTAGACTTAATACGAAGAAGGATGAAGACGGCCCAAGACAGACAAAAGTCCTATGCCGACAAGAGGAGGACCGACCTTGAATTTAAGGTTGGAGACAGAGTTTTTCTCAAGGTATCACCGCTAAGGAACGTTGTTCGTTTTGGAACCACAGGAAAGCTAGCGCCAAGGTTCGTAGGGCCATTCCCTATCATCGAGAAAATTGGGAAAATGGCCTATAGATTAGAGCTACCCGAGAAGTTGGCCGGAGTCCACAACGTTTTTCACGTTTCACATCTCCGAAAATGTCTACATGAGTCTGCTGAAGTGGTAGAGCCAAATATCCTCGAAGAGGCCGAAGTGGAACGCGAAGAAACCATAAGAAAAGTTCCAACCCGCATCTTAGGAACGGAAGTGAAGAAGCTACGCAACCGTGAAGTCAAGCTCGTCAAAGTTCAGTGGAGCGATGCCGAGGGAGACGCGACTTGGGAAACTGAAGCTAGAATACGCACTGCCTACCCTTTTCTGTTCGAGGGTACATCCTTGATCTTTCCTTTTCCTTAAGTTGCGCTTTTATCTATCTTTTTAGGTATATTTCCTCGACCTTATCTTTTAGGTAGAATCTTTTTGGATGGAAACATGTAGTTGAAACATGTTATGGATGATGGTTGCAAATGGTTGCAAGTGATTGCTAGTGGTTGCTCGTGGTTGCATATACACACACAATCTAGGTTTTAGATCGGCTCAGTCACTTCATACTGCATATGCATATATGTTTGCATTCGTATATGGTTGAACTTTAATGTGTTGTCATGTGGATGTTGCATTTGTATTGAATGATTGTGCACTCATGTAGAATCAAGAATAGGAAAATTTGCATACATAATGGATTCATGGCACTTACATAATTCGCATTAAGGAGGTCAACTGAATCAGTAGACCGCCTGATTTTGCATTAGATAAGTACATGTATATACACACTTCGCATATGATCATGAAGCATTAGAAGTCTTTTAAAGACAATGGATGCTCGTGTTTGATGGATGAGTAGATGGACGATTGGATGTTAGGATATACATTCCTCCTAACTTGAAGATTTCGGGGACGAAATCCTTTTAAGTGGGGGAGAATGTAACACCCCGCGAATTCTACAACTGTGAAATTAACAAATTAAAGTATAATTAATTATAATCAGAGAACTAAGGGAAACGGGATACGCCATTGCGTTCGTCTCGGAAAAATACGCGAAATAGAGTCCGAGTTTTCGAAAAACGGAGTCCGTATGAAGAAGATATGGCCTTCGAAAGTTTCTGAATTAAGTTTAAAATTCAAACAGAATAAAATAACTCAGAAAAATCAAGTTTAAAATTAAAAATGGGGCCCAATGGGCCAGGGCGGAAAAACACCCGCCTGACGCACCCAGGTCGACTAGGCTGTCGACCTGGTCTAACCAGGTCGACAGGGCTGTCGACAGGGCTGTCGACAGGCATGTCGACCTGGTCCAGAGCCAGGTCGAACCCAGTCCAACCTGGCTGGCCTATTCTATGTTGGTCGATTTTCTGTAGACTGCTTTATCATTAGGGCTAGGTGGCAGGCTCTAATTGGTCTCTCCTTAGGATGAATGGCTACGATCAATCCAAGCAACATCAATGGTCCTAATCAGTTCATTACCCCTATAAAAATGACCCTAGACTAAACCCTAATCTATTCATTCAAAAATAAGAACAAAGCCGCCATGTTGCTGAGGAACGACTAGGGGTAGCCACCAATTGGAGAGAGGATTAGGAGGCAAATTCTAAGGCATAAAGCAACTCAATCAAATCAAACCGCATCTTCAAATCCCTAAATTTGAGAATTCGCCTCACCATTGTAAGTAGAGTATTACTTTGGTATGAACAAATAACTGTGTTGGTTTGTATACTTGGTTGTGGTGATAAATAATTCATAATTTGTGCGTTACTATGATTCTTATCGATTTGGAATATTGTATACGTTTGGATATTCTCGAATTATGTTATTCATTATAAAGAACTACATGCGGTAGTTCTATGCAAGTATACGTTTGGAATATTCGCAAATTATGTAATCTATGTTGAAGCTACATGTATGTAGTTGGTTTAAATTCATGCAAGTTTGGGGCTTTGCTATTATGCCATCATAATGTGTATTTTTATACAAACATCATTTTTGTGAAGTAATTGGAATAAGTTTGGGTTATCATAATCCATATGAAATTATGTTGAAAATTTGGCATCATGTATTAAGCCATGCTTTGTATTAGAAAACCTATTTGCAAACTTATGACTAGGCTATGATTGATAATTTGCATAATTGAAATTGTTTACAAGAATTATATGATGACATTTGTGGTACATAGCTAGGTTAGATTCAAAAATCCCTTTTTGCAAGTTTGCATGACTAAAGTAAAAAAAAAAAAAATCATGATTTCATGTTAGAAATATTTATGCCATGGTTATGTGAACAAGTTTAACTATACTTTTGTATTAGTCACAAAAGTAGGCACCTTTGTAAACATGTAGTAGTCTTATGAACATGATTTGCTTATGTTTGACATTATGCCTGAAATAAAAATATAGGTTTATGTTGTAGTTATGACTATGTGTCAATAATGATACCCAATTTAGATTCTTATCTCAACTACAAGTTTACATGCTTTGATTCATGTCACCTATGCTTTATGACCAAAGTATATGTTACCACTATGCAAGTACACCAGTTTCTATTTTGTATTTCCAACGTCATATTGCAAGTTCATGCGTTCACATTCCCCTTTTCGTGTATGTAATCACGCTTTAAGCCTCCCCTTTTCGCATGGCTAAGTTGGGCTTTAAAAGGCTAAGCCCAATATATATATAATAAACGGACGTGTAAAACGGGGGAAAATAACGTTGGGTTAAAATTACTAATGAATGAAAATATAAAATAGAAGGGCCCAAATTCAAGTATGGGTTGGGCCCATGATTGGTGTAACCTTTACACCATTAACTTAATAATGGGCTGCAAATATTTACATATAAGAAAATAAAGAAGAAAGACAAAATATGTAAATGTAGAACATACGATGTGTTTAACCCGATGTTGGATTGAGTTGTGATGTAAACCTTCCCGGAACCGCCCGGCTGTCCAGTAGTCACAACAATACCTATCCAATGTGGGAGGTTAAACATGGAGCCAAATAAGGACCCGAGGTTAGACTGAGTTGTGGCGTAAGACTGCCCGGAACCAACCGGCAACAGGCAGCCACAACAATACCTGTCTAATGTGAGAGGTCAGGGCCTTAATAAGACAATTAAGGCTGAGTCAGGATTGTTAGGATTAAGTGAACTAAAGACTTAATCAAAATGGAACATGCTAAACTAAACGGACTGGTGGGGGTTAGGTTAGAAAACACTTAACCAACTTAGCATGTTGGCTAGAGATAGAAAACCTAGTAACGGGGGACCCTTTTCAGCAGTAACCCTAGAAGGTGTATCAGGATACCCTGAACTAGGCAGGGTGGGGCACGATTACTGGGCTGATTGTAAGAGGTCAAATCGACGGCGGTGGTGCAGCAGTGTAGGTTCTAACGGGGTGCGGGCGTGCACACACTCCGGCGCAGAAAAATAAGGCACTGGGCACCAGTAGCATACCTGTGCATTCTAAGGTTGTGTCGGGCCGCCGCCATGGGACTTGATACACCCCATGGTGGGACCAGCATAGGTAACTACAACATCGGGGGCCGTAAGACACATGAACTATGCGAGTAGGAGCCGATCATCATAGAATGGATCACATTACCCTGATTATGGGGTGCCAGTTGGAAACTAGTTTGTATGGGTTCAGAGATTAACATGGGGTACGATAGTATA
Source organism: Allium sativum (assembly GCA_030737875.1). Taxonomy (NCBI): domain Eukaryota; kingdom Viridiplantae; phylum Streptophyta; class Magnoliopsida; order Asparagales; family Amaryllidaceae; genus Allium; species Allium sativum. The sequence continues at coordinate 12,494,941 of CM060921.1, read as the reverse complement.
TTCGACCCTAGACAACTTAACCAAGTTTATAGTGCCTTCCCACTTCTTGTTTATACTTTTCATACCCAGTTCTTTATTCATAGACAGAATAGTACTAGACTTACTCAGGCTTTATGTCTGACTCTACTTTTCTTTCGTCTTCTTTTCTTCCGTTGCCCCCCCCCCAAGGTCCACAGGGAGGGAACTCTGCAGCTTGACCAGCCTTATCATCCAGCTTGAAGAAGAGAAATGTATTGCTTGGACCCTTTCGTTTTGAACTATGGCTTTGGACAACCACTATGGGGCTTTTGCAGTTTATCTATGTTTTATTTATGCTTCTTTAATAATGTAATCAAGACAGATTATGAAGGAGTTATGTTATGTTTTTGGAAAGGATGTAAGACAATCATGGTGATGTTTTGTAACACGTATTTGCTTTCATGAAATAAAAAGTTGTTGTTTTTCCGCTGTTTACAAATATGTGTTCTTATATCTGTCTTGTATATCTGTGACTTATACTTATAAACCTCCACCAAAATTAGGGCATTCCCTTTGAGAGTGACCCTAACGGAGGTGGGGTGTTTCAATTTGATTAAAGGATTTTGGCAAGCGGGAATAGTAATAAGAAATTACCTAAATAGAAACGTTTAGACAAGCTGAGTTCGGAGATGATCAAGTTTTTCGTGTAACGAATAATAGTAAATTTAGGAAACTGAAAAGGAATAAGTTTCATAACCTTTGCATTTGTAAGATAAGATCTAAGAGCATAATTTATAAGTCTAATTTTTTTGAAAGCAGTAAATGGTTGAGTATAAGTAATTGGCCCGTAAATGATGAATCGAATATAATAGGTAACTGGAGGTTATCGTAGGAGGACATGTAGATATGGTTATCCGTTAATACATGTCAGAACATGGAGATTTGGTATAAAGAATTTTAATCTTGAATTTGCCGAATAAGTAGTTACGATTCCCTTTCCTTTTCGGGGATGAAAAGTTTTAAGGAAGGGGGGGTGAATGTAACGATCCTGAATTTTTAACCAAATTAAAATTGAATTTTTTATTACTTAATTTGAATTTAAATTTGAATTTGATATAAATATATATGGTTAAGAGTATTTAACAATTTTGATAAGTTATATGATAGATTTTACTTGAATAATAAATGAGAATGATAATTAATGAGTTTGGATTTATTGACACTATTTGTCGTTCGATCGGATTTGTCAAACGATAACACGAATTAGTAGCGTTAGAATTAAGTGTTGCCTTTAGTTTTCATAACATTTAAAAGAAAGTGCTACCAAAAGTTCTTTTTTCTTCTTAAGACAAGTGTTAAGACATATGTCTTTATGCATGCTCCCTTTCATGTATGATTGCCACTTGCCCCCTTATGTGTCTTTACCTCCTTACTCCTCCTTTCCTATATAAGGAGGCTCTTTCTCCATTTTTTACCATTCCATTTCCATTTCCTCCTTTCCACCTTCTTCTTAAAGCTTATGGCCATGGTTTCTATGGCATAAGTCATCCTCTTTTCCACCACCACCTTGCCAAAGTTCGTTATTCTTCTCCTCCTCTTATAATATAAAGAGAGATTAGTGTATATTATATTATATATATTATGGTGAAGAAGACGTTGCGCTGAAATACTTTCTGACGGTTCGCTTAGCTAGACTCGCCTACCGTGAAGATTTGGAAAGCTGTTAGGTGAGAACTCTTTAACCACGGTTTATATATTTAATTAGTAGCTAGACCAATTTAAATATAGTGATGAATTATTATTGGTTAATGATGATTGATATTTGTTGTGAAGGATGATGGATGCGAAGTTTAGAGTACACACTATTAAGCGTTAGTGTTATAACGCTTGTGCACAATTATGATTTATTGAATCATGTTGATGATGGTTGCTATGGATGATTAAATGGTTGTTGATGATGTTTTGCACACATTATGACACAACAATTATGGTATCAAACTGGTGATCGACAAATCTCTTTCATAATTAAAAGCAATATCATTATTGAAATTGAAGGTTAATAATTGGAAAAGACCATATGTATGAATTCATATGTATTGTTAAACTCCTTTAAATGAGTAAATAAGTACCAGAACATTCTAGGATGACAGAGAGGATAGCATCTAGGCTTGGGTTTGGAAATAAAATTTCCTGCTCTCCCTGATTACCCCTCGCTGATCAGATGAATGGGAAGGTTAATTTGAAGTTATTTGAATTTAGAAATGAATTGGAATTTATGAAAGTTGAATTTTAGATCCAAAATAATTTGGAAAATAAATTTAAATGATTTTAAAAGGGTTACATAAGTTTATAATGGTTTTCTAAGATATTTTGAAGTATCATAGAATAAAGGTTTTTATGGTCAAAATAGAGCTTGTCGCATAACGGCAATTTACGTATTTTAGATGCAAACTTTAAACGCTTATAACTTTTGCAATCTAAAACGGATTTCCATAAAATGAAAAACATTTGATTTCCATTAACAAGAACTTTCAAATGAGTGAAAGAAGATTTTAAATTCGAGTTATGATTTTTCAAGTTATGTTTAAAACCATTTTGGAAAAGGTCGCTATAAGTGAAGTTATCGACCATAACCATAAACAGCCATTTTGTAATATTTCTAAAAATATGGAAAAAATGGTAAAATCATTATAGATTATGTAAAAAAATGTTTTTTATTGTAATGTTTAAGTTTTGACTAAGAAAAGCAATGTTTTGATCGAGGTAATAAAGATAACTGTTTTGTAACGCTTTTGTAATGCTTTTGAAAACACTATTGAAACGTTTTCTTCGAAAACAATCTATTTTGAAAATTTTAACCCGCAAACTATTTTCTGAACTACAAGTAATCATTTTTAAATGAATTGAGGAATGTTTTCAAAGGTTCAAAAGTATTGAAAATATTTTGTGTGGAATTTAAATAGATATTAATATCGGTTTTCAATTTTAAATAATTGGATATGGTTAGAGATAAATCTTCAGATGTTTGATATTAATCCAGTAGATGATGATTCTTACTATTTGAGGAATTTAAAAGGTAGTTCACCATTATTTCGATTATAGCGTGAGTTGGATATTGAGATTAATATTAGGTATAAGTGGATGGTATTTCTATCCAGATCTAATGTCAAAGAGTTGAATAAATCTTTTAATTAAGATACGAATTTCCTAAGTTGACTGGGATAAGTTGGATATAAATAATCTTTAGATATTTGATATGAAATTCTGTGGTGTAAATGTATACTATTTGAGGAATTTGGAAGATATCACTATATATTTATTCCACTTATAGTACTCGTTGATTATGAGAATTGATATCGAATATAAGTAGATACAATTTATGTGTAACTTATGTTCAATATCAATTGATTTGGGTTTTGTCGTGAATCATATCTTCAATAATATCATTCTTGAAACCCAATGAGATTGAGTTATGGAAGTTCATACAGTAATTTGAGGACTTAATCAGATCTTTGATTTGAGGAAATTAAAAGTGAGGAATTGGAAAGAAAGTGTAATCTTTTAGTTAAGATCGAAGAATGGAATGTTGGAAAATCAATTTAATTGGAAACTAGGGTTGAAATGTGGGGTAAGGGTTTTCAAAGGAAACTGGATTTTTGATAACTTGTTATCAATTGGAAAATTAATTAAGGCTGTGGGGCTAGATTATCTTGGATTTAAGGGATGTGTTTTAAAGAAGAAGGTTTAAATAGGGATTTTGTTAAAGATAATTTGAGAATAGATTTAAAGAAATTTAATTTAATGAAATCCAAAATGGAAGGAGATTTGGTACAAAGCATTGAAGACCGGGACCCTTCGTGTCGTAAGGGCGACTTGCTGAATGTCTCGAATGGCTGGCTCCCATTTGCAGATGGATTTTATATATCAGCTAAGTGGCAAGAAGCCCGAACGTATGTGAAGGAATTCCGGATTATTGTTTCGTTCAGACCTATAATGGATATGTATGGATTGCGTGTCTGACATTGTAATTGACTGCGTAGTACTGATCTTTATTAATATATATATATATATATGCTTGGTGGCGGAGAATTTATTCTCTTGCTTAACACTCTTCTCTAAGACGTATGAGCTTAAAGGTTATATATTGATAGAAATCAGTGAGGCATTGTGAATGGACAATGTGGCATACTTAAGTTATGTGATGAGCTATGGATGATCAAAGCATGGCTTATTTTAGCGTACCTTTGTGTATATCGTGACCTCGACGAACCTCACACCCCGAATTCATGGTAAACTGGTGGTCAGATTTTTATGTTCGTTTCGTATGTTCGGTGCACTGGGATGTGATGATGAAAGGGTACTGCGAAGTCCCCAGTCTGGGATGTTATTTGTTGGGTACTCTGATACATGTATGGTGGGTTAGTATAACGGTGTCCGAGAATGGACGTTATCCACGAGTATTAGGATGATGCGCACAAGAAAGTTTGTAAGCCCACAAATGATCTTTCGTACCAGGAACCATCATATTCGAAACCCAATATCCACTACGAGCCCATACGGTTTTGATTCTATAGCCTGTTGGTTACCAGCAGGATTGTCAGTATAATGGGATGGGGAATTATACTGGCTATGATTAATACATTTATTTGCGAAAAGGTTTTTCACACTATATATAGTAGTAAAAGAGGATTTTCACGTATGAAGGCATTTTTGGTTATCATAAGGCAAAACTAACCCATTTGGTGTGCGCTTGCATTGTGTGATGTGGGACGAGCTTATGATAGCTTTTTTTTTCAAAAGTCATTGCGGATTTCTATGCACTGGTATTCACATGGTGTTAACCCGTTCCGTATTGGCGGCGTGGTTCGGTGAATTACCTAACTTTAAAATAAACCCTAAAGACAACTGTTTTGAGTTCTCACACCAGTCCCATGACTGACCTGGATTTTATTGTTCCCTCACCTAAATTCTGGGTGCCCATAATTTTTACATGAGTAGCTTAGTAGTTTGGTTCACAGATTTAGCCTTGGAGATAGTTGGAGCAGGATTCTGGTTTAACTGGAGCTATTATGTTCGGAGCATTCGCATTCTTCAGTTGAGTTTAGTATCTTCTCCGCTGCGTAACCGATGTACTCTGATGTAGCTCTTGTAAATATTATGTAATATTGTTTTAATGATAATGGAAAAGTTATTTTTATTTTGTGCAGATGTGTAAGTGCCCCTAATAATCCGTCTTTATGAACGGTTTAATTTGGTTTAATTACCGACGAAAACCGAGCAAAAAGTCGGGTCGTTGCACTTTATGTCCTTTACAGTATTTTAATCCAAACGAAGTATTGAAGGGTTGTTTTAATCAAACAATTAATTGCTACATTGCCTAATATAATTAAAAGATGGTAAGTGGAATAATACGCACTAAGTTATATTCGGTTGTTTGGAAAATACTGTTAAAAGGATAAATCTATTACCTTTTGACGAAGTTTGGAAAGATTCTTTTGTGTTGTTTAATTAAAGTTGGGGTAGCTAGATAATTTAGGAAACTGTTTGTATACCTCCTGAGCACTGGCAGTTTTGAACATCTAATTAAAATAAAAATGGCTAAACATTATGATTATGAAATAATTTTTCCTTTTGAATAAGAATCTAAAACCGTGAGGAAACCTTTTGGGAAAGACAAATATTTTATTGGAATCTTTGGTATCGACTTTTGCCCCTGCGATATTTGTGATGCTTGAAACATCATTCTTTGTTTATATCATTCACTGTCTGCTATACTCAAATTCATTGTATTTATGCTTGTTTGCTCGACACTTACTGCATCAAGATAACAAACCATTCTTGTTGCAGTAAAAGTAATAACCCGGATATCCGAGCCAATTTAAATTTTTTATTTTGGCAATTTTAGTGAATTTTGAATATTTAAAATGAATTATTTTAAATAATAACGACGAGAAATTCATTTGGAATAGATTAGAACGTATATATTTATATAGCTCGACTTAGAATACAAATATTTTATTTTAATTATAAAAGGAATTGAAAATGGCGCGGTAGTTTGAAAATTCGATTTCAAAGTTCAAATGAATTTACAGGATTCAGAAGAAACCGGATTTTAGCGAAACCAAAAATATTAGATTCTATTTGAAAATATCACCCCAAGGAATCCGAAAAATCGAAATTTCATAGAGGGGATAAAAAGATATGCCCAGTTGAAAATTAAGAATAGTCGTTGTGGAATTCTAGCCCTTAAAAATGGAAATTTTGCAAGTGACCTCTGTTTTCGACGAAACCACTTTTGTTGGATCCGTGATGTCAAGTTATTGCTATATTCCAATTTTCATGACTTTTAAATCAATGTGTGAGCGTGGCGAAAGAAATTGTGTTTTGGTAGTTTCAGTCAATTTCGATCAACCAGAAAATGGTCATTTTTTAAACGGTCTCAGAATTTGATGAAATTAGTTTTGTTAGAACCGTATCGTTAATATGAAGCTAGAAAATATTTTTCGGGAATTTTTAGAGTCAGTATGTGACCTCGGTAAATTAAAAGGCGCGTTCAAATTCAATATATGGATTTATATTTTGATTTTGACGAAAACTGATTGTAATGATCGAATCAGCTTACGATATATATCACATTGTGTTCGAAATGGGGGTAATTAGCTAGGGACGACAGGCGGTGGGTCTCGTTTGGAGATCGAAGTTTAAAGTTGCTTTTTGGGGATTTAAAATAATATAAAAATTTATTTGGTCAACTCTTTTCTCTCTCCCCTCCTTAACCATTCAGCCCCCCTTTCATTCCCCCCCTCCCGCGGTCATTACTTTAAAAAAAAAAGTAGAAATATAAAAATATAATTTTTATATAAAATGAAGCGTTGTAAATATATGAAGTAGCAACTTAAAAATATATTCTTTATAGAGAAATCTAATTTATAAAAATGTGATTTTTATAAATATAATTGCGGCATAAAAATATGATCTTTATATATGAAGTAGCGTTGTTAAAAATATAATTTTTAACATATACCGCGTGAAAAAGATCTCGTTGGAGACACGATGAAGATTTCCTACATATGAAGAGTCGCGGTGAATTGGTTTAGCTAGTTGGTGAGAACTCCTCACTTTTATTTAGATTTCTAGTTGAAATATGTACTAGGATGCAGACGGTGCTTAGTAGCACCCGACACCCGTCGTTCACAGACCATGGATGACTTGTTTGTGTGATTGTTTGTGTTGTGAAATTTAACTGTTGATTGCGTTGAGGGAAATGAAATTTCATGTGTTGAAAGAAAGATAATTTCATGTGTTGAAAATAATTTCATGTGTTGAAAGAAATAAAATTTCATGTGTTGGAAGAAAGATAAAATTTCATGTGTTGAAAGAAAGATAATTTCGTGTGTTGAAAGAAAGATAATTTCATGTGTTGAAAGAAGAAATACATATTCATGTGTTGAAATAAAATATATATTCATGTGTTGAAATAAAATATATATTCATGTGATGAAATAAAATATATATATTCATGTGTTGAAATAAAATATATATTCATGTGTTGAAGTAAAATAAATATTCATTTACAAATAGAACGATTTGTTTATGTACACCGATTTGACGGATATTGATTGGGATGATAAATTTAACACATCGCCCAACTGCACAAGTAAAAAATCTATGTTTGTTGATTTGAAGTCCCATACGGGTATTGGGATGATATTTGACGTACACTAATCCCGATTGTTTAGTTGTATGTCAATCGATGGGTTGACAGACTGTGTAAGCGTAAATTATTTATATTTAATGCTTATGCAGTTGAGTGGTGCACTCTAGATGATGGTTGATGATTTATCGTTGCTGTTATATGCATGTGTTGTAGGGAATCCATATAATAAACGTTATATGGTAATTGACCGGGCCTCATTCCAATTTGGAAAATAAGAAATATAAATTCATGTGTTGAATAGAAATATAAATTCATATGTTGAATAGAAAAATAAATATTCATGTGTTGAATAGAAAATATAAATTCATATGTTGAATAGAAATATAAATTCATGTGTTAAATAGAAATAAATATTCATGTGTTGAATAGAAAATAAATATTCATGAGTTGAATAGAAAATATAAATTCATGTGTTGAATAGAAATGTATATTCATGTGTTGAAGAGAAAAATAAATATTCATGTGTTGAATAGAAATATATATTCATGTGTTGAATAGAAAAATAAATATTCATGTGTTGAATAGAAAAATAAATATTCATGTATTGAATAGAAAATATAAATTCATGTGTTGAATAGAATTAAAAAAATTCATGTGTTGAATAAAAATATATATTCATTTGTTGAAGAAAATATTCATTTGTTGAATAGAATAACAAAGTTATTGATATATATAAAGCCGTATTGGTTAGATAAGCGCCATTTTGATGCGAACGATATTTATATCGATTATATTCGTTTTTATAATGATTGTAGAAAACGAAGTGAATTCAAAATATGACGTTTTGAAAATATTATCATTTGTATATCGATGATATGGAATATTAAATTTTGATTCGAAATTGAATATGAAGTTGAAATCGTTTTGAAAACGAATTTAAAACGATTTATAAAATACGTTTTAAATGGAAATTGACGAAATATATATAATATATATTATATATATATATAGAGTGGCCTGAATAGAACGCGCCGCGCCGCGGCCGTTCGCGAATTTCGACCATTGACTTCGAATGAATATTATGGGAGATCCGACCGTCGGATTCTCTTAAAACCGGAACCGTTGGGTTCGTATCGAAAAGAGCTTTCTAATGAATATTAGAAATTAGAAATCTAACGGATGGATTTGGAATTATTTCCAAATCAAATTTGGAAAAGGTCGCTGTAAGTGCAGTTCGATGGCCGTTGATGGAAATCGACTGTACGGGCTTTGATAAAATTATTAAAAATAGTAATAATTTATGTGAAATCATAAGAAATGATTTGTGAAGAATTGAGGTGAAAAATTACAAATTTGAAAAGATAAAAATAGATTTTTATCGAAATGAACTAGTTTTGAACTAGAATAATAATTTATTTATTTTTAAATAAATAAATTGGAATTGAAAGGGTTTTAAAGTAACTAAAAGTTTCAATAACTGAATTGGAATGGAATGTGATTTTGGGTTTATAGTGAACCGTGTTTTAAATGTCATTGGTTCTTAACCCAGTTAAAGACAGGATATGATTTCCCAAGTTAAATAATCGTTGATAATGATTTTTGGGAAGATTAAAACCAAGTGGAGTTTTAATGAACCTTTAATTAGATTGAAATAATCGAGAATGGAGTATCACCAGTTTTGCTCTAGGCGATAGTTAAATCTTTAACTAGATTTGAACGTGAAATGGTAATTGAATTTACCGATAACACCATGGTGTTAGATATGAAGTATTACCAGTTTTACTTCCTCGGATGAATAGGTTGGGATTGGGAAATAAAATAAAGAATTTCTTCGGTGTGGTTCGCTAATCCCGACTAGTTTGAATTGATATTCAAAAGAAGATTAAAGAATAAATTTAAAGAATTTATCTTTGATAAAATTAATGGGAACCTTTCCCAAAGTATAAGAATATTTGAATAAAAGAATATGCTTAATTGGAATGAGGCGTATGTTGTGCTTGTGTAACACTTGTTTATTATATACGCAAGTTATTCAGAAAGACTGGGTTTATCCCATTCTGAATAACTGATTTGACGTGGTTTCGAGGATGAAGACGGTGGTCGAAGACTGGAGGTCTTCACATCGTTTGGGTGATTATTGATGATCTTGATTGGGTTGTACACCCAAGAGGAGGGAATCAGTTGTTGATCGTCCAGACGTACTTGGAGATCGTTGGATATGCGAGGTACAAGGTGCCTCCGGTTTCGTTCTGACCCAGAACGAACTTGTAAATGAACAGTGTGTCTGACATTGGATTTTATCCTGTTTGATTGATTTCGATTAAATATATATCCGTTTGGATGCGAAGAATTTATTCTCTTGCTTAACGCCCTTCTCTGAGACGTACGAGCTCGTAGGTTATATATTGATGGATATCAATCACATGGAGTGAATTGCAAGTGTGGCATGCCTAAGTGGCAATTGATCAAGGCTTCTGTTGAAAAGCAAAGTCTTGTGGTTGACGATCAAAGCACCGCCTATGTAGCATAGCTTTGTGTAACGTTGATTCGTGAGCCTCACACCCCGGTTCTGAACCAGAAACGGGAGAGGGCCTCGGGGAGGACATGCGTTTCCTTCTAGCTAGGTTGGTGTCAGTGACCTACCAGCCCTGACATTTATTTTATTTTCACCTTTGTGGTTGTTGCTATTGCGAGGCGCCTCGGATATATCGGTGACTTTGTGGAGCCGATGGTGTCATTTGGCTCATTTACGCCCCAAAGGGTGGGGAAACGCAGTGTTCAGGCATTTTAATCCACATCGGTGGACCAACCCTGACGATCCAAGGGTCACTTGAGCTCTGATCCTGAGGCTCGGGCTAGAAAGTCTCGAATTGGTGGAGGACTATCTTTTGCCTCGGTTCGTAGAGGGGAACCCTTCCAATACGTGACTTTGCGGTTTTTGATTATAGAGCCTAGTATGGCGACATAGTGGTATGGGGCACTTATGCCGTCTATAATTGATACTTATGATTTGAAATTGTTTTGACACTATACACTTATAGTAATAATAAAACATGAAATTTCACGTACCAAGCATTCTTGGCTATTATAAGGTAAAAACCCTATCCTCCGGTTTGCGTTGCATTGTGTGATGGGACCTGGGTCTTATAATAGCTTCATTTTTCTTTATTTAGCATTGCGCTGTTTGTTTTATGCGCTGGTATTCTTGGAAGGAAACCCGTTCCATGTTATACGGCATGGTTCCTTGATTTACCTAACTTTAAAATAAAGATTAATAACTGTTTTAGTTCTCACACCAGTCACATGACTGACCTAGAGTTTATTGTTTTAACCTAAACTCTGGGTGCCCTTATTTTTGACACGGGCAGCTAGTAGCTTTGGGTTTGCAGATTTATATTCACAGGATCCTGATTTACATCTGGAACGATACACGGAACGCTCTATATCCGTGTATTACTTCTAGTGTTGTGGTATTATTTTGCCGCTGCGATGTATTTAAATGTAATTTAAATCTCTGATATTTTCTGTGTAATATTTATTCATACTCTGTATATTCTTGTATTCTGATGGAATTGTTGTAATTTACAATGAAATGTTCTTCAGCTTGCGTTCCGATTCATCTTGTCCTCAAAGTATCCGCTCTTTCCTTACCTGGGAAGTCGCGGGTCATCACAGTGGTATCAAAGCTTTGGTTTACAGAGCTCGGAGAACAAGACACGTTAGAACCAAACGAAAGAATTCATCATAAATTGGATTAGTAATATCCAATGAAAATGACTCGTTAGAGATAGGATCAATAGTATCCTAGAACGAGTGTAAGGAGTGTGGTTTTGAAAAATAAAAATGAAAACAATTTTTGTTTTGAAAATTTAATTCAATTATTCAACATATTAAAGTATTTAATTGTATTGAATTTGGTCTATCCAATATATAAAGATTTTGCATATACGTCTGATCCGCGTGTATTTGAAGTCTCAATATACTAGATAGATATAGAATCACACTCTAGTCGGCCGTGGATGTTCTAATGGTGGTTCGAAACATCATCAGAATTTATGTTGGAGTGACGAAAGTGGGATTTCTATATGTTTTCATTAGACTGGTGTGAGAACCAAAACTAGGTAGGGCTTATTATTATGAATTGGCATCAAAAACACGATTTTCTGTATATGTATCAAAATAATGAATTTGAAAAGCTAATCAACTAATTGATTGCTGGTTGTGTTGTTTGATTATTGTTTGATTAATTAAATGTTGAACCATTAGCCAAATTGTACCAAATAGTGAATTGTATTGAAAATTTGTCGCATTTGCATACGTATACATGTGCTTATATTAAATAGGTCATAGCAAGGAGGCTAGAGCAGAAGAATAAATTGTTTGTCCGACAAATAGGTACATGTTTATCGTATTTCTTTCGGTTTGGATGATTTTATGAGCCGATTGGCTGTTTCATTTTCTTTTTGGATTGATGAGGGCCATGGGAGGCTATTTGAAATATCCCGAAGCTCCCGGTGCAGGGGAGATTATGGCGAATTTTTTCGAAAATTTAGGGTTTTAGCCAAATTTTTGAAGAATTTGAAAAGTTCTTAGAAACTGAAAAGTTGAAGAACTTAAGCCGTAATGAAAATAATGGAAGTTGGGTTGATTAGTTAAACAACTTTCGACTTCGTTCCTTTTCGGGGACGAAAAGTTTTAAGTGGGGGAGATTGTAATAACACGGAAATCCGAGCTAATTTAAAAAATTTATTTTGGCAATTTTAGTGAATTTTGAATATTTAAAATGAATTATTTTAAATAATAACGATGAGAAATTCATTTGGAATAGATTAGAACGTATATATTTATATAGCTCGACGTTAGAATATAAATATTTTATTTTAATTATAAAAGGATTTGAAAATGGCGCGGTAGTTAGAAAATTCGATTTCAAAGTTTAAATGAATGTACAGGATTCAAAATAAAACGGATTTTAGCGAACCCAAAAATATTAGAATCTTTTTGAAAATATCTCTCCAAGGAATCCAAAAAATCGAAATTTCATAGCGGGGATAAAAAGATATGCCCAGTTGAAAATTAAAAATAGTCGTTGTGGAATTCTAGCCCTTAAAAATGGAAATTTTGCAAATGACCTCTGTTTTCGACGAAACTACTTTTGTTGGATCCGTGATGTCAAGTTATTGCTATATTCCAATTTTCATGATTTTTTAAATCAATATGTGAGCGTGGCGAAAGAAAACTTGTTTTGGCAGTTTCAGTCAATTTCAATCGACCAGAAAATGGTCATTTTTCAAACGGTCTCAGAATTTGACGAAACTAGTTTTGTTAGAACCGTATCGTCAATATGAAGCTAGAAAATATTTTTCGGGAATTTTTAGAGTTAGTATGTGACCCCGATAAATTGAAAGGCACGTTCAAATTCAATATATGGATTTATATTTTGATTTTGACAAAAACTTATCGAAATGATCAAATCAGCTTATGATACATATCCTACTGTGTTCGGAATGGGGGTAATTAGCTAGGGACGACAGGCGGTGGGTCTCGTATGGAGATCGAAATTTAAATTTTCTTTTTGGGGATTTAAAATAATATAAAAATTTATTTGATCAACTCTTTTCTCTCTCTCCTCCTTAACCATTCAGCCCCACCCCTCATTCTCTCCCCGCCCCCCGGTCATTACTTTAAAAAAACAAAAAAAGAAGTAGAAATATAAAAATATAATTTTTATATAAAAAGAAGCGTTGTAAATATATGAAGTAGCAACTTAAAAATATAATCCTTATAGAGAAAACTATTTTATAAAAATGTGATTTTTATAAATATAGTAGCAGCATAAAAATATGATCTTTATATAGGAAGTAGCGTTGTTAAAAATATATTTTTTAACGTATACCATGTGAAAAAGATCTCGTTGGAGACACGATGAAGATTTCCTACATATGAAGAGTCGCGGTGAATTGGTTTAGCTAGTCGGTGAGAACTCCTCACTTTTATTTAGATTTCTAGTTGAAGTATATACTAGGATGCAGACGGTGCTTAGTAGCACCCGACACCCATCGTCCACAGACCATGGATGACTTTTTTGTGTTGTGAAATTTGACTGTTGATTGTGTTGAGGAAAATAAAATTTCATGTGTTGAAAATAATTTCATGTGTTGAAAGAAATAAAATTTCATGTGTTGAAAGAAAGATAAAATTTCATGTGTTGAACGAAAGATAATTTCATGTGTTGAAAGAAAGATAATTTCATGTGTTGAAAGAAGAAATATATATTCATGTGTTGAAATAAAATATATATTCATGTGTTGAAATAAAAAAAAAATATATATATATTCATGTGTTGAAATAAAATATATATTCATGAGTTGAAGTAAAATAAATATTCATTTACAAATCGAACGATTTGTTTATGTACACCGATTTGACGGATATTGATTGGGACGATAAATTTTACAAATCGCCCAACTGCACAAGTAAAAATCTGTGTTTGTTGATTTGAAACCCCACACGGGTATTGGGATGGTATTTGATGTACACTAATCCCGATTGTTTAGTTGTATGTCAATCGATGGGTTGACAGACTGTGTAAGCGTAAATTATTTATATTTAATGCTTATGTAGTTAGTGGTGCACTCTGGATGATGGTTGATGATTTATCGTTGCTGTTATATACATGTGTTGTAAGGAATCCATATAATAAACGTTATATGGTAATTGATTGGGCCTCATTCCAATTTGGAAAATAAGAAATATAAATTCATGTGTTGAATAGAAATATAAATTCATGTGCTGAATAGAAAAATAAATATTCATGTGTTGAATAGAAAATATAAATTCATGTATTGAATAGAAATATAAATTCATGTGTTGAATAGAAATAAATATTCATGTGTTGAATAGAAAATAAATATTCCTGTGTTGAATAGAAAATATAAATTCATGTGTTGAATAGAAATATATATTCATGTGTTTAATAAAAAATAAATATTCATGTGTTGAATAGAAATATATATTCATGTGTTGAATAGAAAAATAAATATTCATGTGTTGAATAGAAAAATAAATATTCATGTGTTGAATAGAAAGTATAAACTCATGTGTTGAATAGAATAAAAAATTCATGAGTTGAATAAAAATATATATTCATGTGTTGAAGAAAATATATATTCATGTGCTGAAGAAAATATTCATTTGTTGAATAGAATAACGAAGTTATTGAAATATATAAAGCCGTGTTGGTTAGATATGCACCATTTTGACGCGAACGATATTTATATCGATTATAATCATTTTTATAATGATTATAGAAAACAAAGTGATTTCAAAAGATAATGTTTTGAAAATATTATCATTTGTATATCGATGATGTGGAATATTCAATTTTGATTTGAAATTGAATATGAAGTTGAAATCGTTTTGAAAACAAATTTAAAACGATTTATAAAATACGTTTTAAATGGAAATCGACGAAATATATAATATATATAGAATAGTCTGAATAGAACACGCCGCGCCGTGGTCGTTCGCGAATTTCGACCATTGACTTCGAATGAATATTACGGGAGATCCGACCGTCGGATTCTCCCAAAACAAGAACCATTGGGTTCGTATTGAAAAGATCTTTCTAACGAATATTAGAAATTAGAAATCTAACGGATGGATTTGGAATTATGTCCAAATCATATTTGGAAAAGGCCGTTGTAAGTGCAGTTCGATGGCCATTGATGGAAATCGACTGTACGGGCTTTGATAAAATTATTAAAAATAGTAATAATTTGTGTAAGATCATAAGAAATGATTTGTGAAGAATTGCGATGAAAAATTCCAAATTTGAAAAGATAAAAATAGATTTTTATCGAAATGAACTAGTTTTGAACTAGATTAATAATTTATTTATTTTTAAATAAATAAATTGGATTTGAAAGGGTTTTAAAAGTAACCAGAAGTTTCAATAATTGAATTGGAATGGAATGTGATTTTGGGTTTATAGTGAACCGTGTTATAAATGTCATTGGTTCTTTAACCCAGCTAAACACAGGATATGATTTCGCAAGTTAAATAATCATTGATAGTGATTTTTGGGAAGATTAAAACCAAGTGGAGTTTTAATGAATCTTTAATTAGATTGAAATAATCGAGAATGGAGTATCGCCAGTTTTGCTCCAGGCGATAGTTAAATCTTTAACTAGATTTGAACGTGAAATGGTAATTGAATTTACCGATAACACCATGGTGTTAGATATGAAGTATTAACAGTTTTACTTCATGGGATGAATAGGTTGGGATTGGGAAATAAAATAAATGATTTCTTCGATGTGGTTCGCTAATCCCGACTAGTTTGAATTGATATTCAAAAGAAGATTAAAGAATAAATTTAAATAATTTATCTTTGATAAAATTAATGGGAACCTTTCCCAAAGTATAAGAATATTTGAATAAAAGTATATTCTGAATTGGAATGAGGCGTATGTTGTGTTTGTGTAACACTTGTTTATTGTATACGCGAGTTATTCAGAAAGACCGGGTTTATCCCATTCTGAATAACTGATTCGGCGTGGTGCCGAGGATGAAGACGGTGGTCGAAGACCGGAGATCTTCACATCGTTTGGGTGATTACTGATGATCTTGATTGGGCTGTACACCCAAGAGGAGGGACTCAGTTGGTGATCGTCCAAACGTACTTGGAGATCGATGGATATGCGAGGTACAAGGTGCCTCCGGTTTCGTTCAGACCCAGAATGAACTTGTAAATGGACTGTGTGTCTGACATTGGATTTTATCCTGTGTGATTGATTTCTATTAAATATACATCTGTTTGGCGGCGGAGAATTTATTCTCTTGCTTAACGCCCTTCTCTGAGACATACGAGCTCAGGGGTATATATATTGATGGACATCAATCGCATGGAGTGAATTGCCTGTGTGACATGCCTAAGTGGAAATTGATCAAGGCTTCTGTTGAAAAGGAAAGTCTTGTGGTTGATGATCAAAGCACCGCCTGTGTGGCATAGCTTTGTGTAACGTTGATTCGTGAGCCTCACACCCGGTTGTGAACCAGAAACGGGAGAGGACCCCAGGGAGGACATGCGCTTACTTTTAGCTAGGGTTGTGTCAGTGACCTACCAGCCCTAACATTTATATTGTTTTCACCTGTGTGGTTGTTGCTATTGCGACGTGTCTCGGATATATCGGTGACTATGTGGAGCCGATGGAGTCATTTGGCTCATTTACGCCCCAAAGGGTGGGGAAACGCAGTGTTCAGGCATTTTAATCCACTTCGGTGGACCGGCCCTGACGATCCAAGGGTCACTCGAGCTATGATCCTGAGGCTCGGGCTAGAGAGTCTCGAATCGGTAGAGGACTATCTTTTGCCTCGGTTCGCAGATGGAAACCCAACTTCCAATACGTGGCTTTGCGGTTTTTGATTATAGAGCCTAGTATGGCGACATAGTGGTATGGGGCACTTATGCCGTCTATGATTGATACTTATGATTTGAACTTGTTTTGACACTATACACTTATAGTAATAATAAAACATGAAATTTCACGTACCAAGCATTCTTGGCTATTATAAGGTAAAAACCCTATCCTCCGGTTTGCGTTGCATTGTGTGATGGGACCTGGGTCTTATAATATCTTCATTTTTCTTTATTTAGCATTGCGCTGTTTGTTTTATGCACTGGTATTCTTGGGAGGAAACCTGTTCCGTGTTATACGGCGTGGTCCCTTGATTTACCTAACTTTAAAATAAAGATTAATAACTGTTTTAGTTCTCACACCAGTCACATGACTGACCTGGTGTTTATTGTTTTAACCTAAACTCTGGGTGCCCTTATTTTTGACATGGGCAGCTAGTAGTTTTGGGTTTGCAGATTTATTTCCACAAGATCCTGATTTACAGCTGGAACGATACTCGGAAAGTTCTGTATCCGTGAATTACTTCTAGTTGTGTGTTGTATTATTTTTCCGCTGCGATGTATTTAAACGTAATTTAAATCTCTTATATTTTCTGTGTAATATTTATTCATACTCTATATATTCTTGTATTCTGACGGATTGTTGTAATTTACAATGATATGTTCTTCTGCTTGCATTCTAATTCGTCTTGTCCTCAAAGTATCCGCTCTTTCCTTATCGGGGAAGTTACGGGTCATCACAGTAAATAACATGGAAGTTGTTTGCTGCATAAATTGTTTTGAATGAATCAAGTACTTATAGCAATTAGGCTACACATAAATATTATTAGAAACTATAAGGGGAAGACTATCATCTTCAGTCTTCTCAAACACATTTTCCTTCTCAGTAAATATGCATGCGCGTGGGAACATAGAACCATTGTTTCCAATCCTTCATTATTATTCATACGCATCCTTTTTTCCCCTTTTTTTGCTCTAATTCCAATGTTTACGTTGTAGCTATGTATATGTATATTTGTATTTAACTATGCTACATGCGTATGAGTTTATAAGCGCCTATATATTTTGGAAGGTGGTTGCACCTGGGTGTGTAACCGTGTTGGGGGTGTGGTGTATGTGTGTATGAGTGCATATTGGCTCTATGTGTGTGTCCATATATGTATAGTGTGTTTGTGTGCATAGGTGTACTGGAATGCATGTGTTATGATATTTTGTTAAGATTAAGGTTTATAAACTTGAATACAGTATTTACTTCCCAAATATTTATTATGTTCTTTTTAAATAAATATTTTATTATGTTATATTTTAAATCATAGATATACAAACAGTTGACATATTTGTGCTCTCCATTCCTTTTGGCCAAACTGTCATGTTTAATATTTCAACGTTTGTGTTTTGAGCACCATTGTTGTCAACACTACTGATACATGACCTGTTTACCGTTGTTACTTTCGAAAACAATAAGTATGCAGCACCTGAAATTATGGGTCATTAATCTGTTGCCATATATCATAACTGTAATTGTTTTTCCTTTCGTGGAACTAAAAGTATTATTGCTTTAGGATTCCACCTTTGACATAACTGTTACCTTTGAAATGCATAGTAACTCATGCAGTTTGTGCCTTAAAAATATATAGGCTGTACCTACAATCCATGGTTCGGTTTACATACACATTCCATGTCCCAGTTTGACATGTTGTTAGGTGCCTTTCCACTTGTTGGAACCTAAGTAACATTAGTTATTGAAACCATGGTAATATTCCATTTCGATACTATGGACTCTGCAAGCTTGTTTTTGGATCCCAGTTGCCAGTGATGACTACATCTATTTTATTTTCCAAATATATCCCTGTAACCTTTTGTGTTATTCTCTAAAGACAATGAGCATAAGTCTTGAAATTTAAAAATCAAGTAATGCACTAGAATTAAACGGAACCCTTCTTATCTTGTTTTAGGCTTTCTTTATACATGTTGACCTTCACTTTTAAGACCCACCACGAGCAGACCTGCTTATGGCTTTTGTACCATTATACAAAAGTTTATATGCTTCTATTCTTGTTTATGCCATGTTGACTAAGCCAAGTAGAGGATTTGTTCTCCTACCTTAAGTATGTGTCTAACCTTCTATGCGACTCGATGAACTGTTGTATGGGCTTAAAATAGGCTGCCCCATCGCCACTTTGAACTAGTACCTGTGTCAATTTAGATAGTTTCTACTTTTATTGCTGATGTGTTAGAATTTTACTTGGTTAATTTCAACATGCTCATCCCATTTGGTTTTTACATCATGCACACTTATATGCATCTCTTTTTAGGCCTGGACCACATTTGAACTTGATACTGTGGCTTGTTGTGTGCTTGCTATTGCTATTTTTATTTAAGTCGCACTCTTATGTACATTCTATGTCTGTGTTGCCAAGCTTGAAAATAAATAAATGATAAGCTCAGATATTATACTTGGTATTGAACTAATGCTACACCCAATCTACACATGGTGAACTAAATTGAACAGATGCTATACTTAAATTTTAAGCTGATACAGAACGGACATTGCTAATAACATATACTACACCACTGTTTTATTTGATGATAGAATTAACTGGTATATTTTAGTTTGTATCGGAGTTAATTTACTTGAACAAAGATTAATCCTGACTCGAGTGTTTTATGTTTTTGCATGGAACGCTCGGGTCAGACCCTAAGAGTTACAGATTTAAAGATTACATCTTGGAATTTGAAGATTGACAGAGCTGGGGATTCCAAAGATGGTGCACTCTGAAGATTTAAAAAAAACTGTAAATATTTTTCTATTGTATTCAACTGTATTTTAGATTCCGCTGTACAGAGAAATCTTTGTATCAAAAATTGGATTAATATATATAATTTATTTCGTTGTTCAATACTGTGTTATTATTTATTTTTGTATTTCTGTGTTGAGTTTTTTAAACTCTGTAAGCTAAATAACAATCCATCGATTTGAACGTTTAAATTGGTTTAATTACTGATTTGAAGCAGTCAAAATGGCGGGACGTTACAAGTGGTATCAGAGCTTTGGTTTATTTAAAGCATAGCTCACTGGGTTTAAAAGAAGTTGGATCAACACTAGAAAGAAAGATGAATATTGAAAATAAAGGTTTCAAAATATAAATTTTTTGAAAATAAAATAATTTTAAAGTAAATTTTGAAAAGAAAATTATTCTGAAAATAAGTATTTTTGAACTGGTACAGCGGAAATTAAAAAAATTGAGATGTAATTTTTTTGGAATCCTTAGTCTTTGAATCCAGATTTTCCAGAGATGTTCTCTGATAAATTCTTTTAATTGAATCTTGAATCCATAATCGAATGATATTAAAAGAAGACAAAGATAAGAGAATCTATGAATCGATCTCTCTAATAATGAATTTTGGCAAATTAATGATAACTCAAATTAAATAAGTATTCAGATGGGAAGAATAAAAAGGGGAAATTTGAAATCGTTTCAAAGACGAAATGATGAATTAAAATTGAAAAAGTTATAACTGAAATTTGACTATTACTAATTTACTTGAATTATTCAGAACGTGGTAAGATAAATTATAACTGGTTTTGAACCAATTATGTATAATTGAAAATATGAATTCGATAGTAAGGTATAAACTTGTTAATTGATTAACAAGAAGTGAAGTATGAACAAGAATATGAAGGAAGTGAAATGTGAGTAATGATTTTAAAGAGATGTGAACTTATATTTGAATCGAATTTGATTTGACGAGTCCAGTTTCGTATAAAAAAAGATAATATTCACTTGTTAAAAGTAAATAATGTTTGAAAGCAAATAACGCTTCAAATGAAATTGGAGATGGAGGAAATGGAATAGACCAGTACGAGGAGGTTATTCTGAAGTTCATAAGACAAACCATATGAGATTTTTTTCGAAGTTCGTAGTATATATTATCGAATAAGTGATTATTCAAAGGAAAAATTATTCATGTAAAGTTTTAGGGAAGTATTATTTTTAATCAACATTTAATATATTATTAATTAGTTGGTTATGTATTCAGATAAAAAAAGTATAATTAAAAAACTAAATATTTTGAAGGCGTGGATTATTGTTATAATCAGCGATTTTAGAAATAATTTTTAACTTGAATTCGAAAGTTAGGAGAATGAATGTTTTGTTAGTGTTCGAAGTTGTGAACTTTATCTATTTCAAGGTTAATAATGTTCTTCGATTAAGGTCTGAGAGGTAATTATATCCCAACTTGATTGATTTCAATGTTGACTGAGAAATGGTTAAGGTTCGATAGTAAGAATTGGTCAAGTGAAGTAAGTAATTTGAGTTAACAGTTGAGTGGGAATAACGATACTTTATTTAATCCAAATAACAAATTTAGGGATGTTTTCCATGAGAATAACGCACATTCTCTACAGAAAATAAAGGTTCGAGAATATATGGAAATGTTTTCCAATGGTAATAAGAGATTTTCTAGAATTAGAGAAAATAAATATATGATATTTGAAAATGTTTTCGAAGGATCGTGAGTGGTTAATGGTTTTGAAAAAATGGAGTAGCGAGAACGGAAGGATAAAAAGCCACATGACGAGAACGAAGAGCAGCAGAACGTAAGAGAAGTGGATCCGTATACTGAATTCGAAGATTGCAATGATTCGGTAAGAGTTAAGAAATGGAGATAAGAATAAGAAATCGATTAGAGATTAGTTAAGTTGAATAATTCTATGAGTATTGATATGATTTTGATTTCGGCCTTCGAGGTTGACATTTAGGGAATTGTTCGCCTATAAATTGGCAGTCAAAGGATGTGAATATGGAAGAGAAATAAAGCATGAATGAGGAATTCAATATAAGAATGGAAGTTTCAGAAATTTTAAAATCATAAAGATGTGAATGAAGCGACGAACTTAATTGAAAAAAAAATTGGTTTATAACCAAAAGAGTCATAAATCTGAGTCTGATATCAGATATCTGAATTGATTAAGTGATCAAAACTGAAATTTTTGAAATTGGAATTGAATTTGAGAATATTCGATCTTAGACATTGAATACAGATGTTTTGGAACTTATATGAGCGGTATATAAGAACATAGTGAAATTTGAAAATTTTGAATTGCAACTTAATCAATTTGAAATGGGATCTGACATAATGGAATTAGTATGAGGATGAGATGTTTGAAAATATGATTTGAAAAGAAAATTTCATGTATGGTTTATGAGGAATATGAAATACTATATATATAGTATTATGTTTTCAAGAAAAATAAGGAAAGTACCTTCCTTTTCCTTTCAATTTCGAGCTTAATGAGATGTGTTGCTGGTGGTAGCGGGTTGTCCGAACATAAAACTCGAGTTGTCTAAAAGAACACGACCGTGTAGCGTAATTCGTGGGGCTGTAGATGGCCTATGGCGGATGGATGTTTCTTGGGGGAACCAAGCGTAACCATTGTGTCTGCTGCGATCTACAGTCGTGTTAAGGGCGTAATCCGCAGAGCTTTGAAAGCTTACAGGTATGGATGTTTCCTGAGGGAGTCAGGCGTAACCATTGTGTACATGCGGTCCCCATGACATATCTACAAGTGAAAGAGATGTAACCACTAGAGTTACTAAAGGTAGAATGAAGCCATGCAATGTTGAGATATCTTAGTGATGTGAAGCCACCTGTTTGATGCAGCATTGTGTCTTCGTGACTTGATTGGTCTTCATGACCCGTTTTGTCTTTATGTCTTGATTTGTCCTCTTGACTTGAAGTATCTTCATAATTCCATGATTGTTTTGTGACTCTGAGATTGATCAGCCAACGCTCAGTAACCTCAATTTTCTCTTCTGATTTGTAAATATTTTCCGTTGATCTGTCTATGACGAAATTCGCTGGGAAGTGAATTCCTACGGATATAGATGTTTTCTGGGGGATCCAGACGAAACCATTGTGTATTTGCGATTCATGAACAATCAACATATCAATATCACATTGGTGCTTTTCGTATCTGTTTTTAAAATGAATTTTGAAATATTTTTCATTGGGAGTTGAAACAAGGATATTTAGTGCTTGAAGATTTTAGTCATGCCCCTGGCCAGCGTATGTCTAACATCTGTGAGAACGACAATAGACTTGTCAAACTTCGAGCTATTAGGTATTTTCAAATAAATAATTTGACATTAAAATGTACCTAATTTAATAAGTTAAGTAAAAGAATTTCAGAGTAATAATACAAATACTTTTTGTATATATAAAAAAATTGGAATTTTGAAATCTTCAAGTCAATAATTTGTGACTTGAAAAGAAGATGATGTATACACTCTTCAATGAGTGAGGAAAAAATTAATGGATTGAATGTGAGGAGATTGGATTGAAGTGTAAAAATGGATAAATAAATATTGACGTATGAGATAATAAATTTGAAATAATTTGCAGTATTTCAAATTTATGAAGTGATTGGTTTTGTAAGGAAATTTGTTTTTCCAAGTAAATTGAAAATGATAGATCGGTATTTAAGTTAGTTATGCGAGAATTTCACACAGATGTGAAAATGTGAGGTATACAGTAATATAAATCCAATGATCTTTCCTTTTCGAGGAAGAAAATTTTTAAAGGGGAGAAGACTGTAATGTCCCAGAAATTTCGACAACTGGAATATAAGAGAAATTAGAAACTTGATGATTAATAACCAATGTTATATTGGATATTTGGTTTAGAGATTTAACAATCAAAATTTATTGATATTAAATTCAGAATGATTTAATCTGCATCAATTTTATATTTATAACTGATCCAGAATAAATTGGTTGATATTTGAATTTAAATTGAAATTCGAATTAAGAAATACAAATGAATTATGTTTGATATTATTATGAAGTTTGAAATTATAAATAAAAATAATAAACGTATTAACGTAAATGAGTTGGGAATTTTATTTGTTAAAATAGATCGAAATTTGCTTAGATATGTGTGTATTTGTGTATATAAATTTAACGGTTCAAATTTGGGGTTGGACAGAGTATTGGTAGATAAACATAATTAAATAGTGAACCGATAAATGGTTTAAAATTAAAATAACATCTTTATGCAAATGAAGTCAAAATTCGACCAAATAAATTAGATTTAGAAGGTCGAGGCGTGACGGTACGTAAAATTTCATCACGATTGGAGTTTGTTTGTGGCCGTTCCGAAGATAAAAACGTCAACATATTTTTACGATAGAAAATTTAACGAACCGCAAATAAATAAATAAAATAAAACGTTGGTTCCTTCCTTTACACACAATCGATTCCTTGGCTCTCACGAGAATGTGTTACCCACGGTTTTGCACCTATAAAGGAATCAATCCCTCATTTTATTTCTTCGGCTTTCCCCCAAATTCTTTCAATTTCTTCTTAATGGCCGAAGCCCCCGGAGCCACTTCTCTTTACAAATAAAAAACTGTGCTTTTCCCCAAGTTGCTCCTTCTTTCACCGCAATCTTGAAGCCACAACAGATCGAAGGCTGACTCTTCCCAAAGTAGAAGGCTTCATCTGAGAGCCACCAAATCGGAGTCGTGTAACCAATTGCCGCCGCCAAAACCGCTGAGCCACTTTGTCACTGCAAATCATTTGAAGTTAAGGGCCTGTAAAGTTCTCCGCCTCCTTCGCTGAAGCCAAGCCATCACCATAGCCACAAATCGCCATGGAAGCCCGCTTCTCCCTGGACTGGGACTCCAATCGAGTTCGCCACTTTGTTGTTGCCTTTAGGTGAGCATTCACTCACGACTAATCTTTGACTTAAGTTTGTTAACTACATTAACTTAACTAAATAGAACAATTAATTTTGATCATGGTTACTCTGATTTTTGATCCTTGTCCGCTTTGTTTGGGTTGGTAATCAAACTTGGTATTCTTACACTTTGCTGGACTAAGTACTTTATGTCCTTTATAGCATTTTAATACAAATAAGGTATTGAAGGGTTATTTTAATCAAATAATATAATTGCTACATTGCCTAATATAATTAACAGATGGTAAGTGGAATAATACGCACTAAGTTATATTCGGTTGTTTGGAAAATACTATTAAAAGGATAAATCTATTACCTTTTGATGAAGTTTGGAAAGATTCTTTTGCGCTGTTTAATTAAAGTGGGGGTAGTTAGATAATTTAGGAAACTGTTTGTATACCCCTTGAGCATCATGCACTGGCAGTTTTGAACATCTAATTAAAATAAAAATGGCTAAACATTATGATTATGGAATAATTTTCCTTTTGGATAAGAATCTAAAACCGTGAGGAAACCTTTTGGGAAAGACAAATATTTTATTAGAATCTTTGGTATCGACTTTTGCCCCTGCGATGTTTGTGATGCTGGAAACATCATTCTTTGTTTATATCATTCATTGTCTGCTATACTCGAATTCATTGTATTTATGCTTGTTTGCTCGACACTTACTGCATCAAGATAGAAAACCATTCTTGTTGCTGTAAATAACATGGTAGTTGTTTGCTGTATAAATTGTTTTGAACTAATCAAGTACTTATAGCAATCAGGCTACACATAAATATTATTAAAAATAATAAGGGGAAGACTATCATCTTCAGTCTTCTCAAACACATTTTCCTTCTCAGTAAATATGCATGCACGTGGGAAAATAGAACCATTGTTTCCAATCCTTCATTATTATTCATACGCATCCTTTTCCCCATTTCTTTTCTCTAATTCCAGTGTTTATGGTGCAAGTATGTATATGTATATTTGTATTTAACTATGCTATATGTGTATGAGTTTATAAGCACCTATATATATTTTGGAAGGTGGTTGCACCTGGGTGTGTAACCGTGTTGAGGGTGTGGTGCATGTGTGTATGAGTGCATATTGGCACTGTGTGTGTGTGTGTGTCCATATATGTATAGAGTGTGTGTGTGTGTGTGCATAGGTGTACTGGAATGCATGTGTTCTGATATTTTGTTAAGATTAAGGTTAATAAACTTGATGCAGTATTGACTTCCCAAATATTTACTGTGTTTTTTTAAATAAATATTTTATTATGTTATATTTTAAACCATAGATACACAAACAGTTGACATATTTGTACTCTCCATTCCTTTTGGCCAAACTGTCATGTTTAATATTTCAATGTTAGTGTTTTGAGCACCATTGTTGTCAACACTGCTGGTACATGACCTATTTGCCCTTGTTACTTTCGAAAACAATAAGTATGCAGCACCTGAAATTATGGGTCATTAATCTGTTGCCATATATCGTAACTGTAACCGTTTTTCCTTTCTTGGAACTAAAAGTATTATTGCTTTAGGATTCCACCTTTTCCATAACTGTTACCTTTGAAATGCATAAGAACTCATGCAGTTTGTGCCTTAAAAATATATAGGTTGTACCTACACTCCATGGTTCGGTTTACATATACATTCCACGTCCCAGTTTGACATGTTGAACTACACTGTTAATCCTTAATTTGAAAGGGTGTGTTTAAAGAAGTTAGGTGCCTTTCCACTTGTTAGAACCTAAGTACTATTAGTTAATAAAACCATGGTAATATTCGATTTCGATACTATGGACTCTACAAGCTTGTTTTTGGATCCCAGTTGCCAATGATGGCTACATCTATTTTATTTTCCAAATATATCCGTGTAATGTTATATGTTATTCTCTGAAGACAATAAGCATGAGTCTTGAAGTTTAAAAAGCAAGTAATGCACTAGAATTAAAGTGAACCCTTCTTATCCTGTTTTAGGGTTGCTTTATACATGCTAACCTCCACTTTTAAGACCCACCACGTGCAGACCTGCTTATGGCCTTTGTACCATTGTACAAAAGTTTATATGCTTCTATTCTTGTTTATGCCATGTTGACTAAGCCAAGTAGAGGATTTTTTTCTCCTATCTTAAGTTTGTGTCTAACCTTCCATGCGAATCGATGCACTGTTGTATGGGCTTAAAATAGGCTGCCTTGTCGCCACTTTGAACTAGTACCTATATCAATTTAGATAGTTTGCTATTTTTATTGCTGATGTGTTAGAACTTTACTTAGTTAATTTCAACGTGCTCATCCCATTTGGTTTTTACATTATGCACCCATATATGCATCTCTTTTTAGGCCTGGACCACCTTTGAACTTGATACTGTGGCTTGTTGTGTGCTTGCTATTGCTTTTTCTCTTTAAGTCGCACTCTTATGTACATTTAACGTCTGTGTTGCCAAGCTTGAAAATAAATAAATGATAAGCTCAGATATTATACTCGGTATCGAACTAATGTTACACTCAATCTACACATGGTGAACTAAATTGAACAGATGCTACTCTTCAATTTTAAGCTGATACAGAACGAACATTGGTAAGAATATATACTACACCACTGTTTTATTCGATGATAGAATTAACTGGTATATTTTAGTTTGTATCGGAGTTAATTTACTTGAATAAAGATTAATCCTGACTCGAGTGTTTTATGTTTTTGCATGGAACGCTCGGGTCAGACCCTAAGCGTTACAAATTTAAAGATTACAGCTTGGGATTTAAAGATTGACAGAGCTGGGGATTCCAAAGACGGTGCACTCTGAAGATCTAAAAAAAACAGTAAATATTTTTCTATTGTATTCAATTGTATTTTAAATTCCGCTATATAGAGAAATCTTTGTGTCAAAATTTCGATTAATATATATAATTTATTTCGCTGTTCAATGTTGTGTTATTATTTATTTTTGTGTTTCTATGTTGATTCTTTTAAACTCTGTAAGCTAAATAACGATCCGTTGATTTGAACGTTTAAATTGGTTTAATTACGGATTTGAAGTAGTTAAAATGGCAGGACGTTGCAGGTGCCGTCGTAAAGCGGCATGATGAAGTGTCACTGCCATTTGGCTTCGTTTACCCTTCTTGTGAATGGGTTACGCCTATTGTGCGCTTCCCATGAGTCGTGCACATTTCCTCGCATTTCCCTCTTTATCCTTTGGACCATGTCGGGAAGGTAAGTTGGATGGGGATCCGCCATTGGGACCCATGGGTTTTGGCGAGGTTCTGGAGTTCTATTGCGAGGGCGTCTTCTATGATAGACGTTCGGATCGTCTTCCTCCATGTCCTTGACACCTATGATTGGGTCCCGGTGTGGACGGTGAGGTGGAGTAGGGTGATGCGATTCCTATTTTGGAGGAACGCAGACCGTTGGGATAGCGCACCCGTCATCCTGATTAGCAACCGTCAGGTTGTGTCGAGGAAGAGGTTGGTTGGTAGGACCTGGTCCGTCATTGATGATCAAGCGAGAGCGGTCTCGGTATTGTGCCCCCTCGTTATATGTGACTGTAGTTCGGTCGCTGTTGTCGTTCCCAATGCGGTTGGCATAACCATTTCCGTTACCATTGTCGAGGGCATTGGTTCGGGTGGCAACGTTATTGATGAGGTTGAACCTCCTCCTTTGATGCGGGCCCCTCGACTCGGAAGAGGAAGTTTCCAAGACAGTTGTTCGGGGTCGAGAATTGTTCCGAGTTAATTGAAGTCGAGCGACGATACGCTGACTTTCCTGAAGTTGTCGCATAAGGTCGATGTTATTCTTTAACGCTTGATTAAGCTCGATCGCTGTGTTCTCATATTTTTATTAAGTGCGTGGATTTGAGCTTGTGTTGCGGACACTTCGGTGTCCACAATATGAGGGACGGTTTCATTAGTGGCTGGGATGTTCGTCGGTTGAGGTTGTTGGGACGTATCAGCCTCGGCTGCGGCTGAAAAGCCGACATTGCTTTCTTTGGTCGCTTTGCAATCGTGAGCAGACTCGACAGCAGGTTTAGCAAGGAACCTAAAGCTCATCGAAGGTCTAGATGACAACGTGGACAAAGGCGCAAAACCGAGTTTTCTCAGTAAAAGCACCAAATGTTGACGACAAAAAATGTTGTAAACACCAAAGATTCCAATTACCTGGAATAATTAATTTGGTCCTATAGACAAGAGCGGAAAGCAGTAAATAACACATGAGATTTATAGTGGTTCAGCCTCGTAAGAGGCCTACATCTACTTTGAAGCTTTGTTGGAATATTATTAATCACTCAAAGTTACAAGTGTGAGACCCTCTCATGACATCTCATTACATTCATCTTTATGCTAGATGAAGTCATCATTATCATATATGATGTCAAAATTATCATATATTTAATATATTAAGAAAAGGACACTTTTTACCTCCTTCTTCCTCAAAAGGAAGATGCCATTAATGGAGCTCTCTAGAGGTCCTAAGGTCTCAAATTCCGACCCTTCCAAATGTGAAGTCATGGGGTATTTATAGGAGAGGGATTAGGTAGGAGTAGGGAGGAGTATGTAGAAATGGGGGACCACACCCAGAATTTTGCACCTTAGGCCTGCACACACTGAAATTTCGCACCTGGAGCCCCGGTGCAAATTTTCGCACCTCGTGGGGTGCGAAATTCGCACCGCCTAGGGGTGCGAAATTCGTACTCTGTTGGATCTGAATTTTGCACCCTACTGGTTGCGAAACCGCAACCATTCGGGGGTACGAAATTCGCACCCCCGGGGGGTTCGAATTTCGTACCTCCGGGGTGCGAAATTCGCATCCCTGTTGGGTGCAAATTTCGCACCTCTTTGGGGTGCGGAATTTGCACCCCTAGGAGGTACAATGTTCTTGCCTCGAGGGATGTGAAGACCGTACGAAGGAGGGGCTCAAGATCCAGGCTTGCGAGTTCTAGGGATCTGAAGCCTTGGTCTGGAAATGTGTTTTGGAGAGGCGCGGTGTCTTTAGCGGCACAATCCCTCTTCATCCTGTTTCCTTCGCTCCAAAGCATCCATTTCGGCTTTAGTTCCACGCGATGCATTGAGTCGAGTGTATCTTGTGTACTTTTAGGAATCGGACCAAAAAGCCAGTTTACATCATTCAAGACGTTGAAGGGCTTGGAAGTTTGCATGGCGGTATTTAATGCACTACTTGTTGTAATTAATAGAGAGGTGCAGGTGTGCATTGAGGATTAGTTGGGTTTAAAGATGGTAGGGTTGAGGGGTTTGAAGCTAGGTAGTGATTGAGAAGTAGGCACCGAAATAACTCGAGGACCTTGTGTTGGGACACGTGTCCATTTTGACTAGAGAAATGAATTGGCTTTTTAACATAGATTGGATTTGGACTTTGCTACTTTACCTAAATTAAAATCATGTAAAATAAGAAAATTAAACAGAAAGTGAGAGGTCCATTTCCGAATTCTAAGGCACAATTTAGAGAAGGGCCTACTTTATTCTTTCTTGTTCGGGTAAAGCTTGAGTCAAAAATGGGCACGTATATATATATATACACACACACAGACAGAGGCATATATATATATACACATACAGTCCGCAGCAGTAGCTCAACGGTTAAAGATTTTGCGTCGTGGCAATAGCGGTGTGGGTTCGAAACCCAGAATGGCATGCTAATAGCTTACCATGTGCACACGCTAAGATCAGCCACTTATGCGGTGCTCGCTGGGCAGACTAGGTGCACGAGGGAGAGTTTTACACCTCCGGTCGGTTTTTCTCATGAAAATATTCAAGTATGTATATATATATATATATATATATATATGCATGCATGCATGTATATGTATGTGTGTGTGTGTGTACAGAGGAGAGTTCCAAAGCACCTCTATTTTATGGCACCCTAGTTGCCCATCAATAACTACCATTCATTTATAATTAAATATGTTAGTAAGAGGAGATGGAGTGAGTGAGAAGAGGAAGAATGAGGAATATGTGGTGGAAATCAGCAAGGCTAAAAGGATGCTGCACAATTTGGGGTGCTCTTTATACTATCTCATATATATATATATATATATACACACACACACACACACACACACATATATATATATATATATATGTGTGTGTGTGTGTATATATACATATAAGTGATGGGTTGAGTAAAAGGCCTCGTTAATGGCGATTGGTGAGATTTCACTAGATTTCGCTATGCGTGAGTGTCCTTCCCGCATTTCTTCATCTAAACTCATATGATTTCTTACAATCTTAATCCTCTTGTAACCTTCAACGATTTTTCATTGATAATACTTTCGTTTTCCATCTGTTTTTCACAAACTATTTCAGATCTGAAGTTTTATTTCACATTAACCCTTATTTCCTAATCGCTCTGCGATTTTTGCAAACGTCAACGAATTTCTAATCGTTGATAAGGCATCTTCTCATCACACCTTTTACTCCTAATTCTCATTGAAGTTCTGGATATTCTGATATGGTTAGTTTAATAGTTGTGTTTGATCAATCGTGTCCTTGATTTAGATCTGTTTCAGATCTGTTGTGAATCTGTTCGAAATCAGGAGATCAAGTAACCCATCTTCCTGTTTCAGATTTAACTTCTTTATGACTTCGCCAGATTCGTTTTTCAGATTTATTTTCCTTCTAATTCTGCAATTGTGGATGATCAACCCCAGATTAACTCTACGCATCTATGCCTAAAAGGTGATCCACACCCGATTCGATTTGGGCGAAAAGCTGGAGAACAAGACACTCGGAGAATTGTGTTCGGACATTGTCGGCGCAAGTGTTAAATCACTTCCGATTCTTCATAACCGTTTCTCCAGTTGTTTTCAACATTCTCGAGATCTGGTATGTGTTTAGATCTGATTATTAGAACATTTGTGTTGGGTTTTTTGGTTTGATTTGTCTTCGATTTGAAGTTACAAAGGGATATTTAGTTAATAGGAGATCTGATATATGGTTTTAATGAAGAAGATGTTATTTATAATACTGGTTTCGAATTTTCTGTATTAAGTTAAGTATGAATGAATCAGTTTGAGTTTTGAAAGCTTGAGAAGTTATGATGTTGGGTTTCTATCATTTGGATGAGTGATTTCTTCAGAAAAGATTTTATCCATAGTGGAGGTTTCATAACTTGTTCTGCTTCACAGTTAAGATTAAAGGGCAGAGACAGGATGATTACAATTATGATATTACAATTATGAAATCCATATTTGATGATCCTGGCAATAGGATTGATTCATAGGGGTCTGTGAATCATTAACCAGACCTACTGTTTGGATTCGTATTCTTTTTTGGGAATTCATATGACTGATTCTAAACTGTAAGATTTTCTTCAGATGCAAGTGTTGTATTGTTTCAGTTCTGCTCTTTTATTGATGTTTGATGCGGAAAGCTAAACACGTAGGAGGTTATGGATGCATGGGCAATTATGTTTAGATCTGGACAATGGTTGTAATGACCCGGGTATTTGACGGTATAATAATTAACTTACTTAATTATTTAAATAATTAATATATTATTTAATCGACGACGTTAGAGCGTATAATTATATTTTAATTAAAATCGAGCTTGAAATGGCGCTGCAGTTCGTAAATTGGCGATTCAAACTTCAACTGAATGTACATGATTCGTTTTAAATCAGATTTCTGTGAAACAAGAAACGTGTGGAGCTGGTGGAGTATATCTTTCTAGTGGAAGAGAAAAATCAGGATTTCATCATGTAGATTTTGAGATATGTCCAAATCAAATTTTAAAATAATCGCTATAGAATCGTGTATCGACCGTAACGGATTTTTCGATATAACTAGATATCGGGTTTGAATTTAGACAAGGTTGTTTTGGGAAGTAGTGATAATTTAATTTTTAGAATTTTATGGTAATTTTTAATTAATTTAATAAGCAACTTTTTATTTGGAGTATTTGGCACCCTGTACCGACATTTCGGGGTTTCACAATATGAGTCTATCTACCGATATTATTATATTTTTGGAATCGTAGCACCTTGCTCATCACAACGGTATTTTTATTTTTCAGTCTGTAGCGCTCGTATATGAATATGATTGTACGTAGCAGAGTACGCCATTCTTTAGCGGAGAAGTAATGTTGGAATATACATATTTATATTCAGTCGGGTGGAGTACACATCAAGCCAGCTCGTACTGTTTCATTCAATTGACCTTACTTCCCATCTCATTTAGAGTTGCACGTTCTTGCTGTAGTATAATTGATGGCATGTCCCTATCTACCCTCCACACACACCATGAACACCATGAACGTATTGTCACCATCCTATGCTGATACTTCTGCTGCCCTATACTCTCACCATCAATCCAAGTCGTGTCCGCTGGAAACTCAAATACTTAGGAGGTAAGCAAGTACATCGTACTCAAGTATAACATCATGTCGTAAATTTAGAAACAAAATTGTACACTGTTGTTGGTCTAAGTATCACTGATCTGTACAAGGATTAAAATCTAATATATAGATAAGTGTTTGCTTCGCAGTTAAGTAACTGGTACAACGTCCTTTCACTTCACACAGCTATCCAACAATCCACTCCGAAGCTAAACAAAGACTTTGCGTACACCCTATATTTTTCTTTCCATTGCTTGACCCTTAAATATATATATATATTTATATAATATAATAATGGTTTTCCTAACCTTATATAAACCCCAAACAAGTGATAACCCTAGAAATTTTCATTCTGTGGTCAGCGCAAGTAAATTTCTGCGCCTCCACCACTCTAATGAAAGCAACGAACAATATCTCGCGTCTTTTTCTTTTCCTTGATCTCCTCTTACACGCAAATGTTTACAAAAAGTTCAACAGCAAATCTCAAGAGTTAGATGAGATCTCGAATTTGGAACAGCTGCGATAAAGTTTTGTGCTATGGTGTGGCTGGAATTCGATCACGAAGGGGGTGAGGTTGAGCACCGCTTACTGCTGCTAGGTGGAGACTGACGTGGAGTACGGCAGCGCTTGCTTCAATGGAGCGTGGGTTCAAGTTAATTAACGAAGACCTGGAGCACGCTACGAAGAAAGAAACAAAGTGACGTGCTAAGTAAATGGTAGAAGGAATTAGAACGTGGTGTGAATTTGAAGTGGGCGGACTAGGTGTGTAGATGCACGGTAGTGCAACCAAATTCAGTTACAGGAAATGAGTGAAGTGAGTAACAAAGCTGTTTAGTAGAGGAAGAAGAGGGGCCGGTATACATACATGGTGATATGTTTTTAAACGTGAAGACTGGTGCAAAGTTCATAAGAAGAAGAAGAAAGGAAGGACATTGAACAGAAAGAAGAGAGCAAGAGAATGGGGTAGGAGTTCCATCTTGAAGGAGGAGGGGATAAAAGCATTAATGAAGATGGAAGGACGTGAGCGTGAGGCCAGTTTGGAGAGGGACAGATGCAAGACAGAAATGATGTACTGGGAGGAGGGTGCAAGTTGTACACGTGTATGGACTTAAGCCAAGTGCATACGTAAGTGAGGAAAGGTCCATGCGTGGATAAGATTTCAACAGCAGATTTTTGGGCTAATACATTCAAGTGCATGCGGGTATGGAGATGGACCCGTGCACATTACTGGGTGGGCTTAGGATTTGTCTTGGGCCGGGTAGATTTGGTTTAGCCCAAGTTTTAAATAAAAAAAAAGAAAAAAGAAAAAAAAGGGAATCAAAGGGAGTGGTATGAACAGGGAGATGGAGTTTATAGTTAGTATTACTGGCAACAGTTTTTATTGGAGGAGGAGGAGTAATACATGGGTCATGATGGAGTTTGAAATGGCGATGTTAGCTTAAATTTAAAAGAGAAATAGGATGAAGACTACTGAAAGCGGATCGGTGTGATTACTATTTTGTTTCATGAAGCAGCACGTTTATGGGAGATCAGAATGGGGGTTTAGTTTCTTCATGGCTTGTTAGTGGGAGAAATATGCTTGTTGATGACATAAAGAACACG
The DNA here is from genome assembly GCA_030737875.1 of Allium sativum. Lineage (NCBI taxonomy): Eukaryota > Viridiplantae > Streptophyta > Magnoliopsida > Asparagales > Amaryllidaceae > Allium > Allium sativum. The sequence continues at coordinate 12,460,229 of CM060921.1, read as the reverse complement.
ATGAAATAAGATATGTTGGAACTATCTCGACAAATGCTACTCTATGAAGCTGATATGGAATGATTTGGAGTTAGCTGAAATTTTCGGCAAGATGAAGTGCCTAGTCGAGCTATCGGAATATAATCATTATTTAACGATAATGGACAAGGTGAGTAAAACTCACCAACTCTGAACAGTTATATTTTTATAACATACTTTTAGAACTGTTAGATATTGATTGACTATTGTGTGTTGATTTGGTTGATTGAACTGCTAGTCAGTTAGTTGAAATTATATATATATATATATATAAACCGTTATATATATGTATATATATTGATTCTGTTTATCCGAAAAATTCATATTGAACTGAAAGTGATGTTATATATGTTGTCTAACATCTGTGATGCAGGGATACAGGTTGGAGGAATCCGACTGGATTCCTCAACATTTATTTTTACTGTTTATCATATATTGTGATATATGCTGTGATATAAAATCGGTTATTGATTTTATATGTGTGGATGATTTTAATCATGGTTATACGGTATTTTAAATACCAAAATGAATACTGGAAAGTAAAGAGGGAATTTTCAAAACATATATTGAAAATGAAATATTTTAAGGATTTTATAAAAGGAATATTTATTTGAAAACAAATAGAATCGATTTAAAAATGTTGAAGAGAATAGGATATGGTTTTTGAGTAATTGGAACTGGTTATACGTTGATTGAGTTGAGTAAATTTCAAAGTGTTGATCTGATGTTGGTTTCGGTCTTCGGGATTAACACTGAGAAGTTTATTCACTTATCAATTTATAATGAGGATCTAATGAATAGAAGTGAAGTGATAAAGGAATATTTATTTGGAAAATAAATAGGATTAAAAAGGAAATCATTACAAGTGATTAAACGCTGTTATAGGAAATCATTACAAGTGATTAAACGCTGTTATAGGAAATCATTACAAGTGATTAAATGTTGTTATAGGAAATCACTATAACTGATTTAAACGCTGTTAAAAAAGAAACGTTATAAGTGATTAAACGCTGTTAAAAAGGGAATCTTTATTAGTGGAGAAACGTTATAAAAAGGACATTTTTAAAGTGAAGAACCGTTACTAAAAGTAAATCTTTATAAATGGATAAACGTTATTTAAAGATGTAAATCGAATATAGGTTATTCGAATTTGAGTTAATCAGTTAGAGTAAATCAGTCAAAGTTAATCGAATAGAGTTAAAGAAATAAAGTTAAAACAAGATTAGAAACTGACTAGAGATTAGTTAAGTCGAATGGTTTTCTGAGTGTTGATCTGATGTTGGTTTCGGCCTTCGGGGTTTATACTTAGAGAATTGTTCTCTTACTAGTTTACAGTTAGGGACTGATAGTTGTGGAATGGTAGTGATGCATGAATGAGGGTTGGAAATGTTTTCCAATGATAAAAACGTATATTTTCTAATTATAGAAAATAAGAAAATATGAATATATATATATATATGTAATATATGTTGGATGATTGGATCGATAATTCCATTTGGAATTTAGATCGTTGTTTGTACACCGACATGTTTTCATTTGATAGTTAAATCACAGACTATCAAGTTTTAACCATTTTAACGTTGTTAATATGGAGAGACCGGTTGGATTCTTATCCAAAGAACCACTCTGTATTGGCATAAGCGTTGCGAATATGCCAAAGGAAATTGAAGACGGAGTGAAGTGCAAGGGCTGTTGTATAAGTCTTAGATAACAGTGACTAAGATGGATGTACTGAATAGTGCCTTCGGTTTCGTTCAGTCCCAGAACGAACGTATATGGATGAGTGTCTGACAGAATATTTCCAATGATCGAATGGGTTGGTCTGTATAAATATATATGGTGGCAACGGATTTATTCCCTTAGCATAACATCCAGAATATTTGTGCAATCAATTAGTGATTAACGGATCTGACAATGTGGCATTCAAAGTGATCGTGTTATCAATGAATGGAAAGTAATTGTAGCCTCTGGCCTCAACAACCAAGAAATGACAAAAATCGGGCAGGCAGCATGGCTAAGTAGGTCGCCCCGAAGTAGTGTGTATAATCACCTATCTAGAGAATATTCATTTGCTTCTTTAATCTATCAATACTGTCCCCTATATATACGGGAACGGTTGCTGATCCCAACCGTTGGTGATGTACATTCGATACACTCAAGCGAAATGAGTGGTCGGTCATGTGTGGCTGAGTTGCAAGATGTTCTTGTTGAACTCCAGTGTATCGTTCCTAGAGTACACTGATCGGAAGGTGGTTCCATACCTTGTCATGGTTGGAAATCCATTACCCAATACGTGCTTGCGGTTTGATTGTATACTATATATGTAGAACGTGAGATGAAAGCGTTTCTGCTAGATGATTATTATATTGTGGTTGATAGACATTATTATAATATCAAAAGGTTTCTGATATAAAGATATTTTGGATTCTCATAAGGGAAAAACCCGTTCCGTTATACGGCGTGGTCTTATGAGATATCGGTTACTTGTTCAAACCGTTTATACTGTTTTACTCATACCAGTCCCATGACAGACCCGGAGTTTATTTGTTGTTTTCCTTAAACTCTTGGTTGCCTAAATTTGTACGGGCAATCAAGTAGTCAGGATTTTACAGATACACTTGGAGAGCTTGGGGCAGGAGGCTTCAAGATTCTATAGCTATTATTATTTCCGCTGGGTTGTAAGTGTTGTATTTTGATAAGTGTTATTATATACATAATGTTTGTATTTCAAAAGTTATGTTATATTTTATTTGTTCCGCTGTGAGATTCGTGTTACTCTGATGATGATGATCTTCTTCTTCTTCTATTCTAATAGTTCTACCTTATCTATTCTCACCCTCTATCTTCTTTCTATTAGTTTTCTTGAATTTTCAGTGCAATTTGGGGTTGGACTTGTGTTATTTAGTCAGCTCAAATTGGACCGGATTTTCGGGTCATTACAATGGTATTTAAATTTTGTGACCTTCTCGGAAACAACCTAGATTTTTTAACATTTTACATCACTGGTGTCACCCCTACAGCAATTGTCTCTGGAGTAAAGCAACAACTACCTAATATGGATTTGAGTGTCATTCAAAAATTATGTAATGTTTCATTAATTGCTGCAGTAAGTAATAGGCCCAATGTCACCGACTATTTAGCTAAACCTGAAAACGCTGATATTTCTGCATCTATTCTGAAAAATTATTACATCCAAGATCATGTCAATTGCTTATGTTAGGGAGAAAGACTTGCAAATAGAAATTTCTAGCAGATTTCAGAGCTAAAATAGAAGGTACTTCAATTTGGAATGCTAATCTTGATAGAACTGCTTTATCAGACATGCAAATCAATATATTTAAAGATAAGGACTCGCCACTCAAACACCTATTGTAATTTCTGCTAGAAGGGATGTTGGACAAGAAGCTGATCAAGGATTGGAAGGTTCAACAAAAGTGGCACATGATAAGCCAATTGAAACAATGACAGAATCAGAGAAAACAAAATATATTGCAGAAGGTAAGAGAGTCGCAGGTTAATCAACTGAAGAAATCATTACAAAAGAAATTCCGCCTGTTATAATTGTAGAATAAAGAGTTGAAGAATCTGAACAAGATGCAGCTGAGAGATTGAGAAAGGAAGCTGAAGATGCTAAGAGACGTGAATATGAATTGCTGAAAGTTGTTCATTTATGTATTATTTGCTAGTCGGTGGTAAAAGAAATCTCTTGTCATGGGCATTCAATGTTGCTCAGCTTAATCACATAATGAAAATGTGCTTTCATCATCAGTTGAAGAACAACGTGCTAATTTCGATGATATTTTGATGTTTTTTTGAGGGTTGATGATCGATTGATGATCATGAATTAGTGAAGCCTTTGGCTTGCGTAAAGGTGCAGAAAGTGCACGGAAGTGGGAAGAAAGTTCAACATGGGCCGGTTACCACTAATTAGGATTTTATTACATGCTTTTTCAGGTTTTTTCTTTTATTTTATGCTTGTAAAGGTTAGAATGCTAACCTCTTTCTTGTATGCGTTTTTCAGTAGAAATAAAGTGAACCAATTTTCAATATATATATATATATATATATATATATATATATATATACACGTATATATACACATACACACACGCACACACACAAACACATACAAATTGATACTATGACTTCAATTATTAGTAACATCTCCTTTCAAAAATGTAATGACCCGGAAATTTGGAACCAATTTAAAATTTCTAAATTTCACAAAGGTCAGAATTAATTTGGATTTGGGTAGGAATAAAATTGAAATAGTCCAAAAAGAATGAAATTTGGATTAAAGATAGTACGTTTACAAAGGAAGTAGTAACTAACGAACTTGGATTTCAATGGAATCAATTTCATTAAATCTGGAATGATGAAATTATGTAACCAACGAAGTTACGTCAAAAATTGCATTCGTTAGATATGTTAAATTCGCAAAAGATTCAAAATTTGAACTAAAAACGAACAATTTTGAGGATATCTTGAGAACGGAATATCGCTAGACAGTGAGACCACTTCTGTTGGATTCAGAATAGTGAATTTTAGTACTCGGGGTAATTTCATGTCAAACGATATCCATATGTGGAAAAGAAAAAATAAAAGGCCAAAATTTGAACTAAATTTTGACGATAATTGGAATTTGATAGTCCTAACAGCAAAACTGGAACCTGAGACCTATCCAGAAAATTTTAAAAACATAGAATATTAGCTACGTATGAATTATCGGAAAATACCGTATCAAATATAGAAAGTTATTAAGAAAACAAAATTAAAATAAATTATTTGAAAATCCAAACGAACTCCGATTTTAGATTTGAACACATAAGATTGAAGTACGCTAGGAACCAGACAATATTATTGAAGAATTTTTGAAAATCGCTATCGTTTGATACTACGAAATGAGATCGGAATGTCGATGAGAAAAAACATGAGAAAGCACACTTTTGGATAAGTATGAAAATGGCCAAGGATGAATCTAACCCATTCATTTCTCTTCCCTTAGATTTGTGACATGTCACCAATCCATGTGACTTTCTAAGCTTTAAAAGGACCTTCCCCTTCCACTTTAATCTTGCTTCCATCTTCTTCTTTCTCTCTCTCCCTTAAGCTCATGGCTATGGCCGAAATTCATTAATAATAAAAATAATAAGACTAAAGCAAAGGAAAAGGAAGAAAAGGAGAAAGGAGGGAAAGGCTAGAAGCCAGGGATCCTTAGGAAAAATCTTGGACTTCACGGGGTGAGAAAAACTGAACTTTTAAAGGGTTTTGTTGCTTGATTTAATGATTGCACGTATGATGTTTGTTACGATGGATGATGGTTGTGTAGTTTAGAACACACAAACAATTAAGCAATAGTGTTATAACACTTGTGCACAGTTATTATTTCATTATGTTAATGATGGTTGCCATGAATGTTTATAATGGTTGTTTCATACACACCATGACACATCAATTATGATATTACGTTAGTGATCGGTAAATATCCTTTGTAATTAGAAGCAGTATTTTTGGAAGTTGAAGGATAATAATTTATGATAAAGTCTCTTTAAATGAATAAATAAATACCGGAACATTCAAGGATGATAGAGAGGATAGTATCTAGGCTTGAGTTTGGAAAATATATTTTGCTGCTGTCTCTGGCTATCCCTAACTGATCCGACGGATGGGATGGTTAATTAAAAATCTGATTTGAAATTATTTGAATTTAGAAATAAATTGGGATTTAATTTATTAGTGAAAAATAAAAGTTGAGTGTTAAACCTTAAAGGATTTGAAAGTCAATTTAAATGATTTATATAAGTATATAATGGTTTTCTAAGGTATTTTGAAGTGTCACAGAATTGCAGTCAAAATAGAGTTTGTCGTAGAACGGCAATCCGCGTATTTTAGTTACAAACTTTAAATGCGTATAATTTTTGTAATTTAAGTCGGATTTCCACGAAACAAAGTATGTTTGATTCCTATTTACGTGAGCTTTCAAATGAGTGAAAGCAGATTTTAATTTCAAGTTATAATTTTTAAGTTATAATTAAAACCGTTTTGAAAAGGTCGTTGCAAGAGCAGTTGTCGGCCATAACTATAAACATCTATTTTAAATGTTTTCAAAATATGGAAATATTTTGTAAAATTAGTATAGATTATGAAAAAGTGTTTTGAATTGTAAAGTTTAAGTTTTTGCTAAGATAAACGATATTTTGATCAAAGTAGTTGAGATAATGGTTTTGTAACGCTTTTGTAACACCTTTGAAACACTATTGTAACACTTTCTTTAAAAGCAATCCATTTTGAAATTTAACCCACGAACTGTTTTCCGAACTATAAATGATTGGGGGGAAAATATGGATTTTGTTAAAGATAATTTAAGAATGGGTTTAAAGAAGTTTAAACAAATCCAAGGCGGAAGGAGATTGGATGAAAACCTGTGTGTTCTGTAACATCCCGTAATTTTAAAATATTAAAACTAAAAAATTTAAGAATACTTAATTTTTAGAAGAAGAATTAAGTGAAACGGGTTACGCCATTGCGTTCGTCTCGGAATTCTGCTTGAGGAGTCCGAGTTTATGTAAAATGGACGTCGTATGAAGAAGTTATGAAGCTCGGAAGATTTAAAGTTTAAAGCTGTAAAACAAGCCGACCGCCCATTTTTCACTATTCGACCGTTTACAAGTCGACCGCCCATTTATCACCAGTCGATCGTTTTGAAGAAGAAGTGAAAACTGTCGACTGGTTGAAATTAGCCAGTCGACTGGTTGATTCTGGACAGTTTTCCAATGACGTGTTTTTCTAATTTGAGTGGTTCGGATAGTTCGCATTCAAATCTAAAGTTCATAATTCACCTAATACATCTATAAATAAACACTTAAACCTAACCCTAATCTCTTCAACCCTAATCCATTGCGCCTCCATGCTGCTGCTCCAACTCAAATTAATTTAGTTTTTCTTCTTCAACAATCAAAGTAGAGATTATTCAAGATCAGAATTGCTACAACAATGACTAATTCTCTTTTCTAAGAATCTTATCACTGCGAGTTTATGTTACTTTCGCATATAATTAAATTAAAAAGTAATTGTGATAGGACTATAAATTGGATCTAATGTATATGCCTGTAAATAAGATGAATCATATCAAGTTTTTTAATTTGTTATCCTTCAGATTCATACCCAATTGCTATTATCATATGCCTGTCTGATCTATTTTATCCTTATTCATTTCACATGCCCTTTTATATGTTTATGTCAATTTTGATGTTTGATTCTCTTCCCTTCTACTTTTTCTTTTTCCTTTTGAGATTAGGCTAACTTCGAGCCTAAACATATTATGTTGAGATTTTCATACGAATAATGTTGAGATGATTGGAAAAAGTTTGGGAAATATGTAATAAAATGAGATTTGGCATAAATTTTTGATAACCATGAAATTGATTTGGGCATAATTTGGTACAACTTGTATACATAGAATTATATGCATAACTTGAATTATCATTATAAGCATAATTGGAAATTATGGGCAATTGGAATACATTAATTGAAGATTTGAAATTGGGCATGAATAAAAGGAAAAGATAATGTACGCCTGAGATACAAGGTTAGATTGGGTAGTGGTAGAAGTCTGCCCGGAACCGCCTGGAATATCCAGCAACCACAAACAGCAATCTAATGTGAGTGGTCAGAGGCAGAAATTAGAAGCGTAATAGTGCTAAGACACGTGGTTAGATTCGGATTTGGTAGAAGTCTTCCCGGAACCGCCCAGCATATCCAGCAACCGCAAACGGTAATCTAATGTGTGATGTCTTGCACAATTACGGATATAATGAATTAATGAACACTTAACCAAGATAAGACATGTGGTAATACATGGGTATAATAAAAGGGTTAAGTGGGTGACATGGGTAGCATGTGAAACATAATTAAGAGCACTTAACCATTATGAGACATGTGGTAAGACATAGGAGTAATAAAAGGGGTTAAGTGGGAAATCCTAGTGGAGACCAAGCGTAGGAGGGAAGCTTGTGTCAAGTATGGGGATCCTTTTCAACCAGTAACCCATTTTTAGTATCTATATGGGCTCGAACTAGGTCGAGGATGGGACACACTTACTGGGGTTGATTGTAAGAGGTCAAAAGAGTAAAGAGAGATGGCAACGCAAGTACAACGGAGTCATGTGCATGCGTGGGTTCGGGATAGTAGGTAAGATGTTGTTGCATCATGTAGGTATAAGCCGTACATTTTAGTAGTATCGGGTTGCCACTTTATGGAGTGATACACCTTACGGTGGGGCCAGCACTAGTATCTACGAATTAGGGAGCCGATCGAATAGGGAGGGTAGTGGGTACAACTAGTAGGGGTAGGAGCAAGTGGGCACCTACGAGAGCAGTTAGGAGTACACGAAGCTACCATTTTTATGATTAGTAGGGAGGGATCACCTTTTAGTATGGGACTAGTATTGGCGCGGTGCAGGAAATATCTTATAGTGGTTAGAAGCACAATCGATGTTATATCTTGTTCAGCTTGTTAACGTTGTCATACTTGCTTATGTTACAGTCATTTCGTATATCCAGTTTATGTTCTTATCCTGTTACTTTACTAATTATATTGTTAAAGTCACTGGACTCGCCAGACTTTATGTCTGACCCTTTTTGTTTCACCTCTTTTCTTTCCTTTTCCCCCTATTTCTCAAGGTGGGACTAGCAAGGTTTGATTTGTATTTCTCTCTCTCTCTCTCTCTCTCTCTTGGAAGGGCTGAAAGTAATGCTCATCTTTGTTTCTCTTTCATATGGCATTTTGGAATGGGATTATGGTTTTGCTTTTATATACTCTGATAATAATTTTGTTCAAGATGGATATTTGTGCACTTGGCTTTAGTATTTGGTTTTGATGTTGTAACCAGGCATGTTTTGCTTTTCTGCTGCAATGAATAAATTTTGAATTTTTAAGTACCATTTTATATATCTGTCTTGTGATGTTCTATTTTATACTCTTATAACACTCCATGAAAGTTAATGCATTCCCTTAGAGTGACATTAATGGACGTGGGGTGTCACGCGTGGTATCAGAGCTGAAGGTTACCAGAACAGAAATTTTTTTTTAAAAAAAAAAGAAGTATTTTCAAAAACATGTTTTAAAGAAGGAATTTTCAAGAGAAAGGTTTATTATGAAAAACATAATCCCCAAAAGCCATATATCTTTCTTTCAATTCTTTGTTTTGAATCTCTTCCTTTTTCTTTTCAGCATGTCTGGGGAACCCGATATACCCGACGACGTATATATACCAAGTTGGTTCAGAAGGTATCTGGAGGCTAGGACTACTGCCGCAGGCCCAGCAAACGTTCCTCCTCCCCCAGCTACAGCCGTTATTCCACCTCTTTCTCCACATGTAGATGCTTTTTCTAAGATATGTAAGGACTTTCTTGTGATGGGTGGAAAACCGTTTTATGGTACTGAGACGTTCATCGAGGCTAGAAATTGGCTCAAGGAAGTGGAGAACTTGTTTGGTATCTTTGAGGTAGACAATGGAAGGAAGGTTCAACTAGCTGCTTGGCTATTGAAGGATGAAGCCTCTTTTTGGTGGGAGGTAACGAATGGAGAACGTGCAGTGGAGACTTGATGGATTTCAGACAGAGGTTTGAGTTGAAATTTCTTTCACAAGCAGGAGAAAGTTTAATACATGGAGAGGTTCTTGGCTTTGAAACAAGGAAATTTTTCTATTAAGGAGTATGTTAACGAGTTTAATTAGTTGGTGAGATTTGGTTTAGAGTTGGTGAACATGCCCATAAGAAAGCCTTGAGATTTGCTAAGGGTTTGAAAGAACCGCTTCACAGGTTGGCTATATCCCACATTCCTACGGGGGCTACTTTCGAGAAACTTGTTGATATGGCGTTGATGAATGAAGAGGAGAAAAGTACTAAAATGGATAGGACATAGGATAAGAAAGTGGATCCAAAGAAGGCACAACAACAACAAAAGAAAGGCGGTAAGGATAACAAGGCAAAGAGAAAATGAAGTGTCACAATTGTAGAATACCTGGCCACTTAAAGAAATACTGTAGAAAGAAGAAGAAGCCTGATTGTTACCATTGCGGTGAGTCCGGACATATAATTAAAGATTGCCCGAGGAGGCAATGACAAGGGCAAGGACAGAGGATATGATCTACTTCTGGAGGGCAGGTTCATGCTCTCGTGGCACCGGGGCAAGAAGGAGGTAGAAACATTTCTGTCGAAAGTTTGATTTTCCTTTTTGATCATCCCGTTCGAACTTTGTTTGATTCTGGCGCTTCACATTCATTTATATCTGCTTCATTAGTTGAAACACTGCACCTAAATACTAGTTTAGTTATGGATCCCATTGTAGTCTCAAATCCTATTGGTGATTCGGCTCATTTATCTATGATTTGTCGTGATTTGAGAGTGTGACGAAAAGGGATTTCGCTCGGTCCGAACCAGTCGCTAAACCGACCCAGACCGTTCGAAACGCCCGATCGTTTGAGAACAAGACAAAACAGAACGCATACGAAAGAACATTTCACTGTATATTACAACAATGCATCAGATTACAAGAATATACAGAGTATAAACAAATAAATATCACACAGAAATATCAGAGATTTAAATTACATTTAAGTACATAGCAGCGGAAAATAATACAATACACAACTAGAATGAGATATACGGATACAAAGCCTTCCGGATATCGTTCCAGCTGTAAACCAGGATCCTATGAATATAAATCTGCAAAACCAAAACTACTAGCTGCCCGTGTCAAAATAGGGGCACCCAGAGTTTAGGTTAAAACAATAAACTCTAGGTCAGTCATGTGATTGGTGTGAGAACTAAAACAGTTATTATCTTTATTTTAAATCGTTAGGTAAATCAAGGGACCACGCCGTATAACACGGAACGGGTTTCCTCCCAAGAATACCAGTGCATAAAACAAACAACGCAATGCTAAATAAAGAAAAATGAAGCTGCTATAAGACCCAGGTCCTATCACACAATGCAACGCAAGCCGGGGGATAGGGTTTTCCCTTATAACAGCCAAAGAATGCTTGATACGTTTAAAACAAATCATTTGATACTATTATAAGTGCATAGTATATAAAACAACTTCAAATCATAAGTATCAATCATAGACGGCATGAATGACCCATACCACTATGTCGACATACATAAGTTTACAATCAAAACCGCAATGTCGTATTGGAAGTTGGGTTATCATTTATGGTATGAACCGAGGCTAGGGGCAAGATCCTCACCGATTCGAGACGCTCTAGCCCGTGTCTCAGGAACAGCAGCAACTGCCCCATGGATCGTCAGGGCTGGTCCACCGATGTGGATTACTATGCCTGCACACTGCGTTTCCCCGCCCTTTGGGGCGTAAGCCTGGCCCGTCAGCCGACCAGAAGCATCGGCTGAAACCGATATCACGAGGCGCCTCGATTTTCAGCAAGTAATAATAAGCAACATCCACATGAGTCAAACTCGTCAGCCAGTTCAAGCACTAACGCCACTCCTAACTAGAAAGAAACGCATGTCCTCCCTGATGTCCGTCTCCCGTTTTTGGTTCATACCGGGTGTGATACTCGCGAATCAACGGTACACAAAGCTACGCCACAAAGGCCGTGCTTCGATCATCAACCACAAGACTTTGCTTTTCAACAGAAGCCTTGATCATTTGCCACTTAGGCATGCCACATAGGCAATTCACTCCATGCGATTGATATCCATCAATATATAACCCCTGAGCTCGTACGTCTTAGAGAAGGGCGTTAAGCAAGAGAATAAATTCTCCGCCGCCAAACAGATATATATTTAATAGAGATCAATCACACGGACTAAAATCCAATGTCAGACACATCGTCCATTTACAAGTCCGTTCTGGGTCTGAACGAAACCGGAGGCACCTAGTACCCCGCATATCCATCGATCTCCAAGTACGTCTGGACGATCACCAACTGTTTCCATCTTCTTGGGTGTACAGCCCAATCAGGATCATCAGTAATCACCCAAACGACGTGAAGACTTCTGGACTTCGACCACCGTCTTCATCTTCGACTTATCGTCGTATCAGTTATTCAAAATGGGATAAACCCGGTCTTTCCGAATAACTCGCGTATTATTTTAAATAAGTGTTACACAAACACAACATACGCCTCATTCCAATTCATTAGTCACTAACCGTAAATTAATCAAGAGAATAATTCCCCAAATATCAACCCCGAAGGCCGAAACCAACATCAGATCAATATCCAGAAAACCATTCTACTTGGCTAACCGACAGTTTGTTTCTAAATTTCATATTCATAGGGAAAGGTTCCCATTAATTTTATCCAAGATAAATTATTAAAATTTATTCTTTAATCTTCTTTTGAATTTCGATTCAACTAGTCGGGATTAACGAACCTTACCGATGTAATCATTTGTTTTAATTTCCCAATCCCAACCTATTCATCCCATGAAGTAAAACTGGTAATACTTCATACCTAATACCACGGTGTTATCGGTAAATTCAATTACCATTTCACGTTCAAATCTAATTAAAGATTTAACTATCGCCTGGAGTAAAACTGGTGATACTGCATTCTCGATTATTTCAATCTAATTAAAGATTCATTAAAACTCCACTTAGTTTTAATCGTTAACTGGGTTAAAGAATCCGTGTCATTTAAAACACGGTTCACGATAAACCCAAAGTCACATTCCATTAATTATCGGATTAAAGAACGAGTGTTATTTAAAACACTGTCCACGATAAACCCAAAAATCAATATCAATTCAATTCCAATTAAATATCATTTAATTGGTACACTTCATTAAATCCAAATAAAAAGATTTAATCTTTTCTCAACTGGGTTCAAGAACAGTGTTAATGAAGACACCATTCACGACAAACCCAAATCACATTTGATATTCAATACAAGGCTCTGAATAGAAAATATATCGGCTTATATTCAATATCAAATTCTACGACTAACAAATGTCGTATTGGAAATAACGATATAAATATATATCTTTCAAATTTCCATAACAACATCCGTATAATCACGAATTCCAACATCGAAATATTCCGAAGACAATTTCGATTCAAATCCACTCCAATGCAATCATTGGAAATTCTGGTTATTTTTAAAACCCTTTTCAAATTCAATTTATTTACTTAAAAATAAATAGAATTATAATTCTAGTTCAAAACTAGTTTATTTCGATAAAAATCTATTTTTATCTTTTCAAGTATGGAGTTTTTCATCCCAATTCTTTCTAAATCATTTCTTATGATTTTACACAAATTATTACTATTTTTAATAATTTTATCAAGGCCCGTACAGTCGATTTCCATCCACGGCTATCGAACTGCACTTACAACGACCTTTTTCAAATTTGATTTGGACATAATTCCAAATCCAACCGTTAGATTTCAAATTTCTAATATTCGTTAGAAAGCTCTTTTCGATACGAACCCAACGGTTCCGGTTTTAGGAGAATCCGACGGTCGGATCTCCCGTAATGTCCGTTTGAAATAAATGGTCGAAATTCACGAAATGCCGCTGCGCGGCGCGTTCTATTCAGGCCATTATATTATATATATAATATATATTTCGTCGATTTCTATTTAAAACGAATTATATAAATAGTTTTAAAATTCGTTTCAAAAGAAATTTCAACTTCCATTTCAATTCAAATCAAAATTGAATTCTTCTTTATAAATTCGTTTTAAAATTCATTTCTATTCAATTCAAATTTCAATTCAATTTGAATTCATTTCAATTCGCTTTCAATTCAATTTGAATTCGTTTTCAATTCATTTCGAAATCGTTTTCAATTCAATTCATTTCGATATCGTTTAAAATCGATATAAATATCGTTCACGTCAAAATGCCGTCAATCTAATCAACACGGCTTCATATATTCCTTTATTCTATTCAACAAATGAATATTTATTTTTGTCAACACACGACTAATCTCAACGAATGAGTACTGTCCACGTGTGACTATTTTTGTTAAATTATTTCGTTCAACACATGACTAATCTCAACAGATGAGTACAGTCAACACATGAACCTTTATTTTATAGTGATAAAGATATAAAATTTATTATTAAAATATTTCGTTCAACACATGACTAATCTCAACGAATGAGTACAGTCAACACATGAACCTTTATTTTATAATGATAAAGATATAAAATTTATTATTAAAATATTTCGTTCAACACATGACTAATCTCAACGAATGAGTACAGTCAACACATGAACCTTTATTTTATAATATTCTTTATTTTCTAAATTGGAATGAGGCCCAATCAATTACCATATAAAGTTAATTATATGGATTCCATACAACAAATGTATATAATAGCAACGATAGATAATCAACCATCAACCAAAGTGCACTACACTGTATAAGCATCAAATATAGATATCTAACGCTTATAACAGCCTGTCAATCAATCGATCGACATATTTAATCAATTAGGATGAGTGAACTTCATATTTCATCCCAACACCCGTGTGGGGTTTTCAAACAATCAAACACAGATTTTAGTTGTGCAGTTGGGCGATGTGTAAAATTTATCGACCCAATCAATATCAGTCAAATCAGTGTATATAAACAAATCGGCCTATTTGTTTATAAATATTTATTTATTCACTTTCACGTTAAAAATTATATTTTTAACGATAAAACATTTTATTCAACCTATGAATATTCTATTCGGATCCTTTATTCAATAAAATGATATTTTTATTTTTCTAACATATCTTAGAAAATTTCGGCGGCATAACAGCACGATACTAGAAACGGGATGAGGCCTAGCCTTGTCCCCGGTCCAGTGAAGGCCCACGCCATTCACACATCAATCAAATCAGTTTCATTTTACCAAACAATTCAATTCAAACCAAATAATCTAACCAACTACACAACCAAACAATTTAACAAACAAGCCATCCATGGTCTGTGGATGACGGGTGTCGGGTGCTACTAAACACCGTCTACATCCTAGTATATATATATATATAACTAGAATAAGAAATTGAAAGGTGAGAAATTCTCACCGATAGCTATCCAAACTCCACGGCACTTCTAAGGCAGGAAATCTTCGCCGTTCTCGCCTTTCGTCACTTTCGTTGCCCGTAGCCACTATATATGTAAAAATCAATTTTTACTTCGTTATTCAATATATAAAAATCGAATTTTTACTTCGCTATTCAATATAGAAAAATCGAATTTTTACTATGCTATTCAATATATAAAAATCGAATTTTTACTATGCTATTCAATATATAAAAAGCGAATTTTTACTATGCTATTCAATATAGAAAAATCGAATTTTTACTACTAAACTTCATACATAAAAATCCAATTTTTTTGAAGCTATTACATCTATAAAAATCATATTTTTCATATAGAAAAATCATACCTTTTTATATTCTAAAAACCGTATCTTATCTAAATTAAAAATATAATCTTTACTAAATTAAAAATTGTATTTTTACTTACTAAAATCATATTTTTCTTCTAATCAGACATCACAACCTTCCTATACAAAAATTACCATTTTAAACTCGAAAATCATATTTTTATAACCTAAAAAAAATCCAAATCAGCGAGCTTACATTGTTTTGGAGGCGAGGGGGTTTGCTCGAGGTGGTGCAGTGGGTGGAGCGGTTCCAGGTGGTCGGCGGCGCCCTCCCATACTGGCGGCGGTTGGCTTCGATTAGGGTTTCGGGGAATTGGGTCACGAATTGGATGAGGGGAGAGAGGAGAGGTTTCGGAGGAGGAAGGGGCTTAGGTGGCACTGGTATCGGTGGTGGTGGGGGAGCCAGCGGCGGCTCCGATCAACGATGGTGGCAGTTTTCTGAAAGGCGACGGGTTTTGTTTTTGAGGAGGGGCAGTTTTGATTTTGACCGGGTGGTTGGGGTTTGACCAAGGAATGGAAGGAAATAGATTTATATATATTTAATTTTATTAATTCTGAAAAGCAACTTTTTAATTCGAACCCCAAGTCGAACCCAACGACTGTCGTCCCTAGCCAAATACCCACATTTCGAACACAATGGGATATGTTTAGCAGGCCAATTCGACCGTTACGATCAGTTTCCGTTGAATCTAAAATACAACTCTTTATATATTCAATTTAAACGCACATTTCAAATTACTGGGGCCACATTCAATCTCTAAAAATTCCAGAAAAATTATTTCTATCTTCGTATTGACGATACGGTCGTAACAAAACTAATTTCGTCGAATTCTGAGACCGTTTGAAAAATGGCCATTTACCAGTCGATTAAAATCAACTGAAACTGGTCAAACGCGTTTTCCTTTTCCACGCTCACATATTGATTCGAAAAATTATGAAATTTGAAATCTAGCAATAACTTTACATCACGGATCCAACAAAAGTGGTTTCGTCGAAATCCGAGGTCGTTTGCAAAATGGCAATTTTTAAGGGCCTGAATTCCATAGCGACTATTCAGAATTTTCAACTGGACTTATCTTTTGATTCCCGCTATGAAATTCCGATTTGTCGGATTCGTTGTAAAGATATTCTCAATTAGATCCTATTATTTTTTGTTTCACTAAAATCCGGTTTGTTTTGCACCCGGTACATTCAATTGAAGTTTGAAATCGAATTATCGAACTACCGCGCCATTTTCAATTCTATTTATAATTATATATAATTATTTATATTCTAACGACGACGTATATAATATATACGTTCTAAATATATTCAAAATAAATTTCTCGTCGTTTTTATTTAAAATAATCTATTTTAAATCTTCAAAATTCGCTAAAATTGCCGAAATAAAAATTTTAAACTGGCCCAGATTTCCGGGTTATTACAATCTCCCCCACTTAAAACTTTTTGTTCCCGAAAAGGAACAAAGTCGAAAGTGGTTTGATTAATCAACTCTACGTTCGATCAGGCTTCCATTCTCCAACTTTTCAGTTTCTGAGAATTTTCCAATTCTTCAAAAATTTGGCTAACACCCTAAATTTTCGAAAAATTTCGCCATAGCCTCCCCTGCAATGGGAGCATCGGGAAATCTCAAATAGCTTCCCCAGTCCTTCAGATCTCAAAAAGAAAAAGAAAAAGCCAAGCGGCTAGCCAATAGGCTCATAAAATCATCATCACCCAAACAAAACAGTAAATTATGTAGTAAACATGTACCTATTTGTCGGGCAAATAAATTTTATTCTCTGCTCTAGCCTCCTTGCTATGATCTGTTCAAGGTAAGTACAAGTATATGCAAGCAAACGCAACCAATTTTCAATATAATTCAATATTTGGTTCAATTAGGCTAAATGGTTCAAAATTATCAACCAAATAAACAAACAACACAAACATCAATCAATTAGTGAATTAGAGTCTCAAATTCATAATTTTGATACATATTCAAAAATCATGTTTTTGATGCCAAATCACAACAATAGGCCTTATCTAATTTTTGGTTCTCACACCAGTCAATAGGAAATATATAGATATCACACCTTCGAAACTCGAACATAAATGTTGATGATGCGATCGCTATCATCAATATCATCTTCGGGCGACTAGAGTGTGATGCTATATCTATCCAATATATTAAAACTTTGAATATACGTTTGCAAGGCGTATATGCAAATTCTTTATATACTGGACTGTCCAAATCAATACAAATAAATAATCAAATACGAATAGTTGATTTAAATTTTCAAAACAAAAATTGTTTTCATTTCAAAAAATATACTCTTCACACTCGTTCTAGGATACTACTGATCCCATCTCTAACGAGTCATTCTCGTTGGATATTACTAATCCAATATCTGATGAATTCTTTCGTACGGTTCTAATGTGTCTTGTTCTCTAAGCTTTGTAAACCAAAGCTCTGATACCAACTATGACGAAAAGGGATTTCGCTCGGTCCGAACCAGTCGCTAAATCGACCCAGACCGTTCGAAACGCCCGATCGTTTGATAACAGGACAAAACAGAACGCATACGAAAGAACATTTCACTGTATATTACAACAATGCATCAGATTACAAGAATATACAGAGTATAAACAAATAAATATTACACAGAAATATCAGAGATTTAAATTACATTTAAGTACATAGCAGCGGAAAATAATACAATACACAACTAGAATGAGATATACGGATACAAAACCTTCCGGATATCGTTCCAGCTGTAAACCAGGATCCTGTGAATATAAATCTGCAAAACCAAAACTACTAGCTGCCCGTGTCAAAATAGGGGCACCCAGAGTTTAGGTTAAAATAATAAACTCCAGGTCAGTCATGTGACTGGTGTGAGAACTAAAACAGTTATTATCTTTATTTTAAATCGTTAGGTAAATCAAGGGACCATGCCGTATAACACGGAACGGGTTTCCTCCCAAGAATACCAGTGCATAAAACAAACAACGCAATGCTAAATAAAGAAAAATGAAGCTTTTATAAGACCCAGGTCCTATCACACAATGCAACGCAAGCCGGGGGATAGGGTTTTCCCTTATAACAGCCAAAGAATGTTTGATACGTTAAAAACAAATCATTTGATACTATTATAAGTGCATAGTGTATAAAACAACTTCAAATCATAAGTATCAATCATAGACGGCATGAATGACCCATACCACTATGTCGCCATATATAAGTTTACAATCAAAACCGCAATGTCGTATTGGAAGTTAGGTTATCATTTATGGTATGAACCGAGGCTAGGGGCAAGATCCTCACCGATTCGAGACGCTCTAGCCCATGTCTCAGGAACAGCCGCAACTGCCCCATGGATCGTCAGGGCCGGTCCACCGATGTGGATTATTATGCCTGAACACTGCGTTTCCCCGCCCTTTGGGGCGTAAGCCTGGCCCGTCAGCCGACCAGAAGCATCGGCCGAAACCGATATCACGAGGCGCCTCGCTTTTCAGCAAGTAATAATAAGCAACATCCACATGAGTCAAACTCGTCAGCCAGTTCAAGCACTGACGCCACTCCTAACTAGAAAGAAATGCATGTCCTCCCTGATGTCCGTCTCCCGTTTTTGGTTCATACCGGGTGTGATACTCGCGAATCAACGTTACACAAAGCTACGCCACAAAGGCCGTGCTTCGATCATCAACCACAAGACTTTGCTTTTCAACAGAAGCCTTGATCATTTGCCACTTAGGCATGCCACACAGGCAATTCACTCCATGCGATTGATATCCATCAATATATAACCCCTGAGCTCGTACGTCTCAGAGAAGGGCGTTAAGCAAGAGAATAAATTCTCCGCCGCCAAACAGATATATATTTAATAGAGATCAATCACACGGACTAAAATCCAATGTCAGACACACCGTCCATTTACAAGTCCGTTCTGGGTCTGAACGAAACCGGAGGCACCTAGTACCCCGCATATCCATCGATCTCCAAGTACGTCTGGACGATCACCAACTGTTTCCATCTTCTTGGGTGTACAGCCCAATCAAGATCATCAGTAATCACCCAAACGATGTGAAGACTTCTGGTCTTCGACCACCGTCTTCATCTTCGACTTATCGTCGTATCAGTTATTCAAAATGGGATAAACCCGGTCTTTCCGAATAACTCGCGTATTATTTTAAATAAGTGTTACACAAACACAACATACGCCTCATTCCAATTCATTAGTCACTAACCGTAAATTAATCAAGAGAATAATTCCCCAAATATCAACCCCGAAGGCCGAAACCAACATCAGATCAATATCCAGAAAACCATTCTACTTGGCTAACCGACAGTTTGTTTCTAAATTTCATATTCATAGGGAAAGGTTCCCATTAATTTTATCCAAGATAAATTATTAAAATTTATTCTTTAATCTTCTTTTGAATTTCGATTCAACTAGTCGGGATTAACGAACCTTACCGATGTAATCATTTGTTTTAATTTCCCAATCCCAACCTATTCATCCCATGAAGTAAAACTGGTAATACTTCATACCTAACACCACGGTGTTATCGGTAAATTCAATTACCATTTCACGTTCAAATCTAATTAAAGATTTAACTATCGCCTGGAGTAAAACTGGTGATACTCCATTCTCGATTATTTCAATCTAATTAAAGATTCATTAAAACTCCACTTAGTTTTAATCGTTAACTGGGTTAAAGAATCCGTGTCATTTAAAACACGGTTCACGATAAACCCAAAGTCACATTCCATTAATTATCGGATTAAAGAACGAGTGTTATTTAAAACACTGTCCACGATAAACCCAAAAATCAATATCAATTCAATTCCAATTAAATATCATTTAATTGGTACACTTCATTAAATCCAAATAAAAAGATTTAATCTTTTCTCAACTGGGTTCAAGAACAGTGTTAATGAAGACACCATTCACGACAAACCCAAATCACATTTGATATTCAATACAAGGCTCTGAATAGAAAATATATCGGCTTATATTCAATATCAAATTCTACGACTAACAAATGTCGTATTGGAAATAACGATATAAATATATATCTTTCAAATTTCCATAACAACATCCGTATAATCACGAATTCCAACATCGAAATATTCCGAAGACAATTTCGATTCAAATCCACTCCAATGCAATCATTGGAAATTCTGGTTATTTTTAAAACCCTTTTCAAATTCAATTTATTTACTTAAAAATAAATAGAATTATAATTCTAGTTCAAAACTAGTTTATTTCGATAAAAATCTATTTTTATCTTTTCAAGTATGGAGTTTTTCATCCCAATTCTTTCTAAATCATTTCTTATGATTTTACACAAATTATTACTATTTTTAATAATTTTATCAAGGCCCGTACAGTCGATTTCCATCAACGGCTATCGAACTGCACTTACAACGACCTTTTTCAAATTTGATTTGGACATAATTCCAAATCCAACCGTTAGATTTCAAATTTCTAATATTCGTTAGAAAGCTCTTTTCGATACGAACCCAACGGTTCCGGTTTTAGGAGAATCCGACGGTCGGATCTCCCGTAATGTCCGTTTGAAATAAATGGTCGAAATTCACGAACTGCCGCAGTGCGGCGCGTTCTATTCAGGCCATTATATTATATATATAATATATATAATATATATTTCGTCGATTTCTATTTAAAACGAATTATATAAATAGTTTTAAAATTCGTTTCAAAAGCAATTTCAACTTCCATTTCAATTCAAATCAAAATTGAATTCTTCTTTATAAATTCGTTTTAAAATTCATTTCTATTCAATTCAAATTTCAATTCAATTTGAATTCATTTCAATTCTCTTTCAATTCAATCTGAATTCGTTTTCAATTCATTTCGAAATCGTATTCAATTCAATTCATTTCGAAATCGTTTAAAATCGATATAAATATCGTTCACATCAAAATGGCGTCAATCTAATCAACACGGCTTCATATATTCCTTTATTCTATTCAACAAATGAATATTTATTTTTGTCAACACACGACTAATCTCAACGAATGAGTATTGTCCACGTGTGACTATTTTTGTTAAATTATTTCGTTCAACACATGACTAATCTCAACGGATGAGTACAGTCAACACATGAACCTTTATTTTATAGTGATAAAGATATAAAATTTATTATTAAAATATTTCGTTCAACACATGACTAATCTCAACGAATGAGTACATTCAACACATGAACCTTTATTTTATAGTGATAAAGATATAAAATTTATTATTAAAATATTTCGTTCAACACATGACTAATCTCAACGAATGAGTACAGTCAACACATGAACCTTTATTTTATAATATTCTTTATTTTCTAAATTGGAATGAGGCCCAATCAATTACCATATAAAGTTAATTATATGGATTCCATACAACAAATGTATATAATAGCAACGATAGATAATCAACCATCAACCAAAGTGCACTACACTGTATAAGCATCAAATATAGATATCTAACGCTTATAACAGCCTATCAATCAATCGATCGACATATTTAATCAATCAGGATGAGTGAACTTCATATTTCATCCCAACACCCGTGTAGGGTTTTCAAACAATCAAACACAGATTTTAGTTGTGCAGTTGGGCGATGTGTAAAATTTATCGACCCAATCAATATCAGTCAAATCAGTGTATATAAACAAATCGGCCGATTTGTTTATAAATATTTATTTATTCACTTTCACGTTAAAAATTATATTTTTAACGATAAAACATTTTATTCAACCTATGAATATTCTATTCGGTTCCTTTATTCAATAAAATGATATTTTTATTTTTCTAACATATCTTAGAAAATTTCGGCGGCATAACGGCACGATACTAGAAACGGGATGAGGCCTAGCCTTGTCCCCGGTCCAGTGAAGGCCCATGCCATTCACACATCAATCAAATCAATTTCATTTTACCAAACAATTCAATTCAAACCAAATAATATAACCAACTACACAACCAAACAATTTAACAAACAAGCCATCCATGGTCTGTGGATGACGGGTGTCGGGTGCTACTAAACACCGTCTGCATCCTAGTATATATATATAACTAGAATAAGAAATTGAAAGGTGAGAAATTCTCACCGATAGCTATCCAAACTCCACGGCACTTCTAAGGCAGGAAATCTTCGCCATTCTCGCCTTTCGTCACTTTCGTTGCCCGTAGCCACTATATATATATAAATCAATTTTTACTTTGTTATTCAATATATAAAAATCGAATTTTTACTTCGCTATTCAATATAGAAAAATCGAATTTTTACTATGCTATTCAATATATAAAAATCGAATTTTTACTATGCTATTCAATATATAAAAATCGAATTTTTACTATGCTATTCAATATAGAAAAATCGAATTTTTACTACTAAACTTCATACATAAAAATCCAATTTTTTTGAAGCTATTACATCTATAAAAATCATATTTTTCATATAGAAAAATCATACCTTTTTATATTCTAAAAACCGTATCTTGTCTAAATTAAAAATATAATCTTTACTAAATTAAAATTTGTATTTTTACTTACTAAAATCATATTTTTCTTCTAATCAGACATCACAACCTTCCTATACGAAAATTACCATTTTAAACTCGAAAATCCTATTTTTATAACCTAAAAAAAATCCAAATCAGCGAGCTTACAATTTTTTGGAGGCGAGGGGGTTTGCTCGAGGTGGTGCAGTGGGTGGAGCGGTTCCAGGTGGTCGGTGGCGCCCTCCCATACTGGCGGCGGTTGGCTTCGATCAGGGTTTTGGGGAATTGGGTCACGAATTGGATGAGGGGAGAGAGGAGAGGTGTCAGAGGAGGAAGGGGCTTAGGTGGCACTGGTATCGGTGGTGGTGGGGGAGCCAGCGGCGGCTCCGATCAACGATGGTGGCGGTTTTCTGAAAGGTCGACGGGTTTTGTTTTTGGGGAGGGGCAGTTTTGATTTTGACCGGGTGGTTGGGGTTTGACCAAGGAATGGAACGAAATAGATTTATATATATTTAATTTTATTAATTCTGAAAAGCAACTTTTTAATTCGAACCCCAAGTCGAACCCAACGACTGTCGTCCCTAGCCAAATACCCACATTCCGAACACAATGGGATATGTTTAGCAGGCCAATTCGACCGTTACGATCAGTTTCCGTTGAATCTAAAATATAACTCTTTATATATTCAATTTAAACGCACATTTCAAATTACTGGGGCCACATACAATCTCTAAAAATTCCAGAAAAAATATTTCTAGCTTCGTATTGACGATACGGTCGTAACAAAACTAATTTCGTCGAATTCTGAGACCGTTTGAAAAATTGCCATTTTCCAGTCGATTAAAATCAACTGAAACTGGTCAAACGCGTTTTCCTTTGCCACGCTCACATATTGATTCGAAAAATTATAAAATTTGAAATCTAGCAATAACTTTACATCTCGGATCCAACAAAAGTGGTTTCGTCAAAATCCGAGGTCGTTTGCAAAATGGCTATTTTTAAGGGCCTGAATTCCATAGCGACTATTCAGAATTTTCAACTGGACTTATCTTTTGATTCCCGCTATGAAATTTCGATTTATCGGAATCGTTGTAAAGATATTCTCAATTAGATCCTATTATTTTTTGTTTCACTAAAATCCGGTTTGTTTTGCACCCGGTACATTCAATTGAAGTTTGAAATCGAATTATCGAACTACCGCGCCATTTTCAATTCTATTTATAATTATATATAATTATTTATATTCTAACGACGACGTATATAATATATACGTTCTAAATATATTCAAAATAAATTTCTCGTCGTTTTTATTTAAAATAATCTATTTTAAATCTTCAAAATTCGCTAAAATTGCCGAAATAAAATTTTTAAACTGGCCCAGATTTCCGGGTTATTACAGAGAGTGTCTATCTTGGGCGTTAAGTTTGAATGCAACGATTACGTTCTTGATTTCATGGGTTACGGTTTGATTCTAGGGTTAGATTGGCTAGCGAGGTATGGTCCCATCCTAAATTGTGGAAGGAGGGTAGTTAGATTGATATTTCTTGTGACCCTAGGGGTTCAGTGATGCTTAGCTTCCTAGAATCACTTGACCCATCCATCGATGATTTGCAATTTATTTGAGTTGTCCGTGAGTATGATGACGTTTTTAATGAGGTTTAGGGTTTACTCCCGAGGTGCGAGATAGACTTTTGTATATACTTAGTAGATAATTCAAAGCCAGTTGCATTGTCAGTGCGCCACATGGCTCCGAGAGAGGAAGGAACTCACTAAACAAGTAGGGAGCTGCTTGAGAAAGGGTTCATAAGAAGAAGTATTTCGGAATGGGGTGCTCCAGTTGTTTTTGCTACAAAGGCGGACGGTTCGCTTAGATTGTGCGTGGACTATAGGGAGTTAAATAAACTCACAAAGAAAAATAGAAACCCATTGCCGAGGATAGATGATTTGTTCGATCAGTTGGTTGGTGCTTCAGTTTTCTCGCAGTTGGACTTAGCTATAGGATTTCATCAATTGAGGGTAGCTGAGGATAGTATAGATAAGACTGCTTTTAGGATTCCCGATGGTTTCTTCGAGTGGCTCGTCATGCCTTTTGGTTTGACGAATGGACCCGCATATTTCGTAGACTTGATGAGCAGGGTGTTTAGGGAATTTTTAAAAAAAGTTCGTGGTAGTATTTGTGGATGATATCTTGATATTCTCTAGAAGCGAGGAAGAGCATGCCTTACATCTTAGGGAAGTCTTAGAGACCCTTTGAGCATATAAACTCAAGGCTAAGTTCTCTAAATGCCATTTTTTTAGGAAGGAAGTAAGGTTCTTAGGCATGCAGTCTCTAAGGAGGGGATAGCAGTGGATCCAGCGAAGGTGGTGGCAATCCAAGATTGGAAGATTCCTATGAATGCAACGGAAGTCAGAAGTTTTCTAGGGTTGGCGGGCTATTATAGGAAATTCATTAATGACTTTGCGAAGATATCAGCCCCACTTACACAGTTGACGAAAAATAATTTGACCTTTTCTTGGGATGTTGACTGTGACGATGCTTTCCAATGTTTAAAGAGGGCTTTGACGACAGCTCCAGTTTTAGTATTGTTAGATGGGAGTAAACCGTTCATCGTGTATACCGATGCTTGCGGGATAGGGCTTGGCATAGTTTTGATGCAAGAGGGAAGGGTGATATGCTATGGTGGAAGGCAGTTGAAAGCCCATGAAAAGAATTACCCTACCAACGACTTAGAGTTGGCTGCCATAGTTTTTGTGCTTAAGTCTTGGCGTCACTATTTGCTTGGAGAGAGGTTTGAGTTGTATACAGACCATAAGTCAATAAATTACTTGTTCTCTCAAAAAGATTTAAACTTGAGGCAACAAAGGTGGATGGAATTCTTGGCATCCTACTATTTTGAGATTGTATATACCCCAGGCAAGGGTAACGTCGTGGCTGACGCCTTGAGTAGAAAGAGGTTGACTTTGAGTCCTTTGTTCATAGAGCGGTAGAGTTTGGAGTACATATCTGTCTTTGATTTTAGACCCTCCTTAGATTACATACCTGGTTTATTTGGCATCATTAGAGGTGCGACCTACGCTTTTGGGACAGATAGGAGCGGCACAGCGAGGTGACCCACAGTTGATAGAGATAGTAGATAAGGTCATAAGAGGGGAGTCTTCGAGCCATCTTAGTAGGTATACTATAGAAGAAAAAGGTTGGTTGTGTAGGGATGGGAGTGTAACGATTCAGATTTCGCTCGGACTTAATCGATTTTTAAATCGAGTAAGACCGATCAAAAACCCGAATACGCTAACTTTGAGCATACAAAACATCAGAACAAATAATAAAAGACTTTTGTAAACATTATAATAATGTTACATCAGAGTACAGAATATCAAAGTACATCGATAAAATACAGCGGAAGATAATTTACAATAAATGTAATACACAACAGCGGAAATAAATAAACTGATACAGCGGAAGTCTATCAATACTATGGACACAGCTTTAAGCTTCGATCCATAATCCTGCTCAATATATCTGTAAAATAAGCTACTCGACTGCCTATGTGGAAAAGAGGGCACCCGAGTTTGCAAGTGAAACAAACTACAGGTCAGTCATGGGACTGGTATGAGAAATCTTTCGTAACTTATCTAACAATATGGAAAATTACAGGACCACGCTGCTAATACGGAACGAGTTTACTCCGTTGGATTGCCAGTGCATAAATTAAATACATTTTTATTCAAAGCAACGCAATGCTTTTAGAAAAATGAAATCATTATAAGACTCAAGTCCCATCACACAATTCAATGCAAACCGGGGGATAGAGTTCTACCTTATAATGATCAAACATGCTTGATACGTAGAAAATAATATTTTAATTTTATTACTTGTGTCTAATCAGTTTTAAAACACTTCAAAGTAAATCTATCAATCCTAGACGATATAGTATCCTACTATGTCGCCAAATATATGATTACAATCAAAACCGTAATGTCGTATTGGAGATTGGGTTTCCATCATGAGTCAAGGCTAGGGACGTTCTCCTTACCGATTCGAGACACTTTAGCAATGTCTCAGGATCCCCCGCAGTGAACCCTT
Source organism: Allium sativum (assembly GCA_030737875.1). Taxonomy (NCBI): domain Eukaryota; kingdom Viridiplantae; phylum Streptophyta; class Magnoliopsida; order Asparagales; family Amaryllidaceae; genus Allium; species Allium sativum. The sequence continues at coordinate 12,433,219 of CM060921.1, read as the reverse complement.
GGATCCTAAAGGGCTGGTCCACAAATATACCTTAATGGATTAGTTATGTTTGAACATACGTTTCCTGGTCCTATTGAACCTATAAAATGGTCACTATCGACCAATAAATCCAAAGCGCCTCATTCCATCAACCACATAAGTAAAATGTCAAGGCTTGGAAAACCCTGATACCACTTCTAGCTATAAAGAAACGTGTGCACTCCCTGGTTTCCCTTGTCCCGTTTCTGACTCTTACCGGGGTGTGAGGCTCACAAGGTAACGCTATGCACAAAGCTTTGCCGAAATTGGCTATGCTTTGATCATCAACCACGAGGCCCTGCTTTTGAACAAAAGCCTCAATCATTTACATCTTGGCATGCTACATTGACAATCCATGCCATGCGGTCGATAAATACCTATATATAACTTCTGAGCTCATGCATCTTAGAGAAGGGTGTTAAGCAAGAGAATAAATTCTCCGCCACTACAGATATATATTAAATAGAAATCAATTTAATTTACATGGATTGAAATCCAATGTCAGACACACATCCATTTGCAAGTCCGTTCTGGGTCTAAACGAAACCGGAGACACCTTACACCTCGTCCCGTATGTCCAATACGGAAGAGAGGTTCTCGCATATCCGAACAATCAACAAGTACGTCCGGATAACTACCACTTTAACCCTTTACTAGGAGCGACCCAGTTCAGGGCATTAGTAGTCGCCCATTTGATGTGAAGATCGCCGGTCTTCAATTACCGTCTTCAATGTCTTCGAATTTTAATCGTTGTGGTAATTATTCAGAATGGGTTAAATTCGGTCTTTCCGAATAACTCGCGTATTTTATAATCAAAAATCAAGTGCTATAAATACACATCATACACCTCATTCCAATTCAGAATATTCTTTTAATAAAATATTCATATTAAAAAAGAAAGTTTCCCATTAATTTATTAACGATAAATTCTTTTAAATTTAATCTTTATTCTTCTTTTTAATGATTCATTAAAACTCCGATTTGATTTTAATATCAAAAATCATTAATTTATGATTATTCAACTTTTAAGAACTTAATCTTGTCTTTAACGGGGTTAAAGAACCAATGTCATTTAAAACACAGTTCACGATAAACCCAAAATCAACTTCCATTAAATATGGAATTTCCACAGAAATCAAATCAATATATAATCGATATAAATCTCCGTATCTAACTAATAACATAAATGGAATAAGGCAAAGCTTTTTAAATTCCATATATAGTAATAATCTTCTTTTACAGAAGCCTATCTCGATTATTATCAAATTGAATTTCCACTCAATTCTAATTTATTATATTAAATTGGAAAACTTGCCTTTGGAAAATTTCTTTTTAAATCTTAATAAAAAGATTTAGAGATTCTAAATCATATTTTCACTATTAATTGGGTTAAAGAACATATGTCGTTTAAAACACAGTCCACAATAAACCCAATTCACATATCATTTCATTCCAATCACTAAATATAATTGGAAACTCTAATAATCCTAATTAAAAGATTTATTCGTTTCATACAGGGTTTGAGAACAGTGTTATTTAAGACACCCTCCACGACAACCCAAAACCGAATTCTTTTATTTAATTCTAATTAAATATTAATTACTTAGAAGACTTCATTAAATCTTAATTTAAAAGATTTATTCTAGTTAATACCTAGTTCATTTTGAAGAAAAAAAACATTTTTATCTTTTGTCCATCCAAAAACGGACATAGAAGTCATCATTTTATTCTTCATTGAATATTATTTTAAAATATTCATTATTTAAAAATATCCTTAATTTAAAAAGATTCTTTATGTACAAATATCCTTATATTACAATGTTCTTTATTTTAAAATATTCTTTATATTTAAAAGATATTCTGAATCGAAATGCGACTCAATCAGTTACCATATAATTTCGGTTATATGGATTTCGTACATCACATGAACACGACTATAATGATAATAATCATTAAACAACCAATTCACATCCAGAGTGAAATTTACAACTGTGCGAGCATTAAAATGAATAAATAACGCTCATTGCATCCTGTCAATCCATCGATTAACGTATAACTAAATATTGGGACTACCGTATGTCAAATATCGTCCCAATACCCGTGTGGGTTTTTAGCCAACAACAGTTCATCTAAATAAATCATTGGTTAATGAATTTAACACATTTTTAATTCCGCTAACATATTGATGATAATGAACAAAACATGTTATTATATTCCTAATGCCAAATGAAAATGTATTTTACTTGCAAAATTTCCTACATGTATCTAATGTATAATTTGACAATACAAGCGTCACTTTGATTTGTATACAAATTCTATTTTATAATTTAACCATAAAATGTCTCTTTAATTTTACATACAAATTCTAATGTATGTTTTGATAATGAAAATGAGTCTTTAGTTTACATACAAATTCTAATGTATGTTTTGACCATGAAAATGATTCTTTAATTTACATACAGATTCTAATGTATGCTTTGCAAATAAAAATGATTCTTATATTTGCATATAAATTCTATTTCAACAAAATGATTTAATAGTGATATTTTCATATTGTGAACAATTCTAATTTAACAAAATAAATAAAAGAGATATTTCATATTGTTAACAGTTCTAATTTGAACAAAATGAATAAAAGTGATAGCTCATATTCTTAACAACTTTAATATAACAAAATGGGTAAAGTTATAATTAATATTGTTAACAATTCTAATTTAATAAAATGTATAAAGTGATCATTCATATTGTTAACAATTCTAAATTTTAACCAAATGAACAAAAGTGATATTTTTGTTGTAACACTAATTTATTTAACAAAGATGTCATTTTTGTTTTAACTCAAATCTATTTAACCAAAATGAAATTTTTGTTATAACTCAAATCTATTTTACCAATATGTATTTTTTTTCAACCATCATATTTGACAAAATGTACATTTTTGTTTGAACTAAACTATGGTGACAAAAATGTATATTTTGGTTTCAATTGAACTATCTTGTCAAAAATGCACATTTGTGTCAATTAAACTATCTTAACAAAAATGTATATTTTGTTTCAATTTAACCAATTTGACAAAAATATATATCTTGATTCAACTAATCTCCTTTGACAAAAATGCATATTTTTGTTCACCAATTATATTTTTACAAAATGTGTATTTTGTTTTCAACCATCATATTTTGGCAAAATGTAGATCTTTGCTTAGACAAAGCTATTAGACAAAGATGGATGTTTTTGTTTCAACAAAGCTTATTAGACAAAAATGAATGTTTTTGTTTCAATAAATCTTATTAGACAAAAATGAATGTTTTTGTCTCAACTCGTATGTTTTGACAAAATGAATGTTTTTGTTTCAACTCACATGTTTTGACAAAATGTATCTTTTTATTTCAATTCATATGTTTTGACAAAATGTATTTTTCTTATTTCAATTCATATGTTTTGACAAAATGTATTTTTCTATTTCAATTCACATGTTTTGACAAAATGTATTTTTTTTATTTCAATTCATATGTTTTAACAAAATGTATTTTTTATATTTCATTATTCTAATTTGACAAAAATGTGCGATTTTTGTTCAACAAAACTATTTTGACCAAAACGAACATTTTGTTTCAACTAAGCTATTCGACAAAAATGAACATTTTTGTTTCAGCTTTTACAATTTGACAAAAATGACAATTTTGTTTCAACTTTTAGGTTTCAACAAAATTGATAATTTTGTTTCACTATTTGGTTACAACAAAAATGATATATTTTCGTTTTCAATCTTTTTGTCACAACAAAATGATATATTTGTTTTCATCCATTTTATTATAACAAAAAAAGATATATTGTTTACAACAATTTTACAATCACAAAATGACATATTTGTTTTCATAAATTTTATAATAACAAAATGACATATTTGTTTTCATCAATTCTATAATAACAAAATGGCATATTTGTTTCCATTAATTCTATAATAACAAAAAGGCATATTTGTTTTCATCAATTCTATAATAACAAAAAGGCATGTAAATTTCAACGCAACGTATACTGACAAAATGACAGTTTTATTTTAACACAACATATACTAACAAAATGACATGTTAATTTTGTCAGTTTTGATTCAACATAAATGACATGATTTATTTTGTCAATTCTAATGTGACAAAAATATTCCATCAAATTAACGGATCAACAAACAACATCAAATAATTTAAATCCAATCACGAACATGTAAGAATTAATAAACACGATAATAATTAATTTATTTTTAATTATTTATATCAAAAATCTCACAGTGGATTTTAAATTTTTCAAAATTTCAGATCGCTCCATTTCAGATCTGGTCTGTTCTGGAATGTAGTGCTCGATTTTACGATTCCAACATACTTTGTTTCATCAAATTCGGATAAGATTTGCAGAAGTTATAATAGTCTAAACGTTAAGCACATTAATAGTTAGTTAATTTAATTAAAATCTTTAATTACCCCCTTAAACCAAAACTAGGCCGCACTCTTCTTCTTCTTTCATCGTTCCTTCTGTTTCACGTTTTAAACCCAAATCACGGATTAGGGTTCCTCACCGCCGCCAAATCATAGTACGAGTTCCCGATCAGGCCACGCCATCTTCCCCCATATGTGCAATGCCCCTTTCCCCTCCTTTCTCGCCAACTCGCAGGCCACGGTGGACCTGAAAACCGCTCCAACCCAACCAACTTTGAGCCCATAAATTGAGATGTACACTCTTTGAAATTTCATCATAACCGTATAGATTGAAAGGCCATGGAGTCCTCTTTGATTTTGGTTTATAAATCATGTTTTAATTTGTGGTAGACTAGGAGAATTTTGGATTGGAAATCAGAGCGTTTCTGGCCATTGAATAGGATAGTGGCGGCAGGCTCTTTTAGTGGATTAGGGTTCCTAGGGTTTAGTTATAAGGGTATGGCATTTATCATATTATTATAATCATTAATCATTTGAAAACCCTATTTATTCCAAATAACTCCAAACACAGCCCAACGGAAGTTGCCCCTAGGCAAAAAACCCACTTCCGGACATAATAGTCTAGGTCCCGTCAGCCCTTTGATCGTTTCAACCCACTTTTTTTATTTTAAAATATATACGATTTAATTATTTAATTTGATCATGCATTTTAATTTATCGGGGCCACATACCGACTCTAAAAATTTCAGAAAAAATATTTCTAATTATGGTTTGATGATACGTTCCTAACAAAACAAAATTCGTTGAATTTGAAGACCGTTTGAAAAATGGCCATTTTCTAGTCGATCCAAGTTGACTAAAATTGACAAAACACGTTTTCTTTTGCCACGCTCACATATTAATTCCAAAAATTATGGAAATTGGAACCTTGCAATAATTTGACATTCCGGTTCCAAAAACAGTGGTTTCATCAATAATGGAGGTCGTTTGCAAAACGGCTATTTTTAATATTAAAAAATATATAAAAATTCTATAGCGATTATTCTGAATTTTAAACTGGGCATAACTTTTGATTCCCTCTATGAAATTTCAATTTTTTGAATTCGTTGGAAAGATATTTTTAAATAGATTTAAATATTTTTTGTTTTACCAAAATCCGATTTAATTTGCATCCTGTACTGTCAATCGGGGTTCAAATTCAAATTTTCAAACTACCGTGCTATTTCTAACTCCTTTTATAATTAAAATAAATATATTCGTTCTAACTTCGATTAAAATAAAGTTTTAATCGTTATTATTTAAAATAAAATATATTTCAACATTTAAAATCCACTAATTTTTTTAAAATAAACAATTTAAATTGGTTCCGAAATTCCGGGTTGTTACAATCTCCCCCACTTAAAATCTTTTCGTCCTCGAAAGAAACGGAACTGAAAGTTATTTAATTGACTAACTCAACTTTTTTTCTACAATTTTATTACTTGATTAACTTATCAAATATATATAACTTTTATATATTAAAAAATCATATTTTCTAAGATCGGATTATATATAATCATAAACACGCTAATTATAAACTTATCACTATCAACTCATTCTAGGGCATTTCTAACCCCATCTCTAACGAGTTTTCTCATTCTAGTATACTGGTGATCCTATCTTTAACGAGTATTCTTTTATAGGATATTACTAGTTCTACCTCTGATGAGTCTTTGTTCAGTTCTAATGAGTTGTACCCCAAATATTTGAGCTAACCAAAGCTCTGATACCGGCTGCAATGATTCAGATTTCGCCCGGATCTAATCGATCGTTAAATCGACTAAGACCGATCAAAAACCTGAATATGCTAACTTTGGACATACAACACATCATAACAAATAATAGAAGACTTTTATAAACATTACAATAATATTACATCAGAGTACACAATATCATAGTACATCGATAAAATACAATGGAAGATAATTTACAATAAATGTAATACACAGCAGCGGAAATAAATAAACTAATACAGCAGAAGTCTATCAATACTCTGGACATAGCTTTAAGCTATGATCCAGAATCCTTCTCAATAAATTGCAAAATAAGCTACTTGACTGCCCGTGTGGAAAAGAGGGTATGTGAGTTTGCAAGTGAAACAAACTACATGTCAGTCATGGGATTGTTGCAACCATCCCTTCATCCCCCAGTGCAGTAGGTAACACCCACTGTGGCTTACATTGGTAACCCAGATACCTTGTTTTACGGCGACCCTTTCGAGCCTCCAGACCACATCTTAACCAACACCAAAAAGGGACATGTGGGGGTAAGAGTCCCCCGTTCGCCACCAAACAGTAAAAAGCGAGAACCCCCATAATGTTGGATCCTTTTACCAGGTATGCCAAACAAGGTGTAATGACCCGCATTTTTAGAGATATATAATTAATTTATTTAATTATATAATTGGTGATTTAGAGAAGTTAATGATCGTTTAATTAAATAATATTGAATATATAATTAATAATTATAATATAATAATATATTATAATGTCGAAATAGTCGGAAATAGTGAAATTCACAATATCATGTGAATTGAATAGCATACGAGATTTGGTGGAGTTTCGATTCGAAATATAATAACGATTTTATTGAATCGATGACAGTTGAACGTATAGTTTATAATATATTTATAAACGAGCTTGAAATGGCGCGGCAGTTCGCTATTTGGCGATTCGAACTTCAACTGAATGTACATGATTCGTTTTAAGCCGGATTTCTGTGAAATAAGAAACGTGTGGAGCTGGTGGAGTATATCTTTTTAGTGGAAGAGAAAAATCAGGATTTCATCGTGTAGATTTTGATTCACTTCCAAATCAAATTTCAGAAAAGTCGCTGTGGAATTTCTTTATAATTTGCGACGCTTTATTTACGTTTTAAATGGATTTTTCGATATGAATTGAATATCGATAAATCGAAAATCTGAAATATCAAACTGTAAATTCTGATATGGTATTTCTGAGCTGTACGATATCATATGTGGAGATATACGATAATATAAATTTATTTATATTTAATTTAATAATATTTAAATATATTTATATATTTAAATGGGTCATCCAAAGCTTTAAAAATAGCCGGTTTTGCAAACGAAGTCGGAATTCGACGAAACCAGTTTTGTTGGATCCGCAATATCAAATAGTTGTTAGATTTCCAGTTTCGTGATTTTTAGAGTCACTGTGTGGCCGTACGGATTTTTAGAGCGAGAAACAGTCAGTATTTTGACCTTTAAAAATACGCTGTGTGAGCATACGGAGTCGGAGTTCGACGAAACCAGTCTCGTTGGGACCGTAATGTCAAACTCTAGCTGCATGTCCAATTTTGTGATTTTTATGTGTCGTATGTGATCACAAGAATTTGGAAGACGAATTAACAATGGAAAATATACCGGGAATATTCCCTCTATAAAATATCTAGATATTTGTTTCCTTTATAAATACCCCCTTAAACCTAATTCACATTTTTTCTTTGGGTCAACATAAAATCAGCCGTCATATTTCCTCCTTGTTCTTCATCAACGTAAGCAAACCAAAGAAAAATCGAAAGCAATTCAAATAAAACACTAAAAATCCGGATCCATATATATTTGGGATCTTGGTTTCAAGAGCTTCAGTTTGGTGCTTGAATTAGAAGGTGCGACGCAAATTGCTGCAGACCGAAATAGAGCAGTGTGTCCTAGGGTTCGATATATTTTGGGATTGGGGAAATCGAACTAAGTAGTGAAAGTTGTTTTGGGTTTGTGGTGGGATGCGGTTTCGTTTGTGGTAATTGTGGAGGGTTCAGTGGTATTTACTGTCGATGATTGACAATGAGAAGCCCAATCGAAACTCGTGGGTGCTGTTCGAGTTGAACGTAGGCGATGTGGTGGTGATGAGTGCTCGAAGTGAGGGAAGCTGATGTTGTCGGTTTGTTGAATGGGCGAGTGGTGATGGAGTTGGATTCCATGGAAAACGCGGCCATGGTCTGGTTGTCGAGGAGCAGACATCGGATATGGTAATTTGGGGAGGAAACTTTAAAATACGGTGGTGGCCTATTTGTGTTAATGGGCCAAGTATAAAAGGGGTGAGGCCTGATTAAATAAACTAGTTTATTTTATTTAATTCAAGTGTAGTCAAAACTTGTAACCTTTATATCTCGGTCATATGAAATCAGAATCACGAACCGTAAGTTGCGTTGGGATCGTATGGACGGGAGCAACACAATGAGACTGACCGGGAGTGAATCCGAGCTCGTTACAATTTATGGCGAAATAAATTGTCCGATTGAATCAAATAACGCAAACCGTTATTTAACGATTAACGCGCCAATGTGAGTAAAACTCACCAATGCTTAACAGTTTATATTCTCATGTTGTATTTTTAGAACTGTTAAAATTGTCTGCTTGACTGTGTATTGACTGTTGATTGAACTGCTAGTCAGTTAGTGGAAAAAGTATATATATATATATATTGATTCTGTTTATCAGAATATTCTTATACTCGTATGGTCTTACATCTGTGATGCAGGGAAACAGGTTGGAGGAATCCGACTGGATTCCTCAACAGTTATTTTATTGTTTTTCATATATTTTAATATATGATGTGAATTATAACCTGTTGTTGATTGTGTGTGTATGGACGAGATTAGACATCGTAATTTGATATGTTAAAATACCGTAACATGCCAGAATGTTGATAAGGGAATTTTCAAAGTGATATTGAAAATAGAATATTTATAAAATGGGATATTTATAAATAAGAGATATTTATAGATTTAAATATTTATAAATTGGAATATTTATAAATTGGAATATTTATAAATAGGAGACATTCAAAAAGGAAATAATTACCAACCATTTTTCTTTTTGAATGGAAAGTCCTGTGTGGCGGGTTTGGGGATTTTCCCGATGCTCCCGTTACAAAGGAGGTTATGGCGAATTTTCCCGGGAATTTAAGGAGTTAGAATATTTCAAGAATAAATTTGAAAAGGAAATATTTGTAAACCATTTACAAATAGATTTGGAAAAGAAACATTATAAAAAGGAAATCATTTTTAAAGTGTAGAACCGTTATTTAAAAGTAAATCTTTTCAAATGAATAAAACGTTGTTAAAAAGGAAATCTTTATACAGTGAATAAAGTAAATCGAATATGGTATTCGAAAGGAGAAATCGAATATGGTATTCGAAAGGAGAAATTGAATATGGTATTCGAAAGGAGAAATCGAATATGGTATTCGATGTTAGTTAATCGAATATAGATATTCGAAAGGAGTTAATCAAATATGGTATTCGAAGTTAGTTAATCGAATATGGTGTTCGAAAGTTAGTAAATCGAATATGTTATTCGAAAGGGGTTAGTCGAGTCGAGTTGGTTGAATAGAGTTAATCAGTTAGAGTTAACCAGTTAGAGTTAACTAGTTAGAGTTAACCAGTTAGAGTTAACCAGTTAGAGTTAATCAGTTAGAGTTAACCAGTTAGAGTTAACCAGTTAGAGTTAATCAGTTAGAGTTAACCAGTTAGAGTTAACCAATTAGAGTTAATCAGTTAGAGTTAACCAGTTAGAGTTAATCAGTTAGAGTTAACCATCAGTTAGAGTTAACCAGTTAGAGTTAACCAGTTAGAGTTAACCAGTTAGAGTTAATCAGTTAGAGTTTACCAGTTAGAGTTAATCAGTTAGAGTTAACCAGTGGGTTAAGTAAGTCAAGTTAACCAGTGGGTTAAGTAAGTCGAACTAGAGTTAATCAAATATAGTTATTTGAGATAGAGTTAGTCAAAACATTGTTATTTAGGATAAGTTACCATCTCGTACGACAACTAGCGTAATTCGCAGGGCTGTAAATAGCCTACGGCGGTTGGATGTTTCCTGAGGGAGTCAGGCGTAACCATTGTGATCGTTGCAATCTAGAGTCAAGCGAATGGAGTTTAATCGAATATTAGTTATTCGATAGGAGTTAATCGAGTTGATCGAGTTGAGAAATAAGTTAAGTTAAATAAGTTGAGTTGATCGGGTGGTTCGACCAAGTTAGTCGAGTCTAGTTAATCGAATCGAATTGGTCGAACCAAGTAAGTCGAGTTAAGTTATTCAAGTTAGTCGAGCCTAGTTAATCGAATCGAATTGGTCGAACCAAGTATGTCGAGTTAAGTTAGTCAAGTTAGTCGAGCCTAGTTAATCAAATCGAATTGGTCGAACTAAGTAAGTCGAGTTAGTCGAGTCAAGTTAAGTTAGTCGAGTTAAGTTCGTCGAGTTAAATAAATCGATGTTAGTTTCATCGAAAGGAAATAAATCGATGTTAGTTTCATCGAAAGGAGTTATCGATGTTAGTTTCATCGAAAGGAGTTATCGATGTTAGTTTCATCGAAAGGAGTTATCGATGTTAGTTTCATCGAAAGGAGTTATCGATGTTAGTTTCATTGAAAGGAGTTATCGATTTTAGTTTCATCGAAAGGAGTTATCGATGTTAGTTTCATCGAAAGGAGTTATCGATTATAGTTTAATCGAAATGAGATTTTCAAATATGAGATATTTGAAAAGGAAGAGTTATCGAATATTAGTTATTCGAAGAGAGATTATCGAATATCGTTTATTCGAGAAGAAGTTAATCGAATATAGGTTATTTAAAGAAGAGTTAATCAAATAGAGATTTCTCGAAGAGAGTAAATCGGCAAATTCGATTATATCGAATTCGGGAAAGTACTTATACTTTCCAATGTTTAAATAGAGATTTATTTATTTATAAATAAATAAGTGTTAGGTTAATTATTCACTAATAAGAATAGAAGTTATAATTAAAGTTAGATAATTCGAAAGGAGGATTATAACGTTATCGTTATAACCAATGTTTTAAATATAGAAGTGGATTAGAAAAATTGAATCTGAGAAAGGCGTAAAGAAGTTGTTAAGGATTAAAAGATAAACTTTGACCATTTCAAAGTTATAACGTTGTTCAGTTAAGGTCTGAGAGGTAATTATACCCCAACTTGAGTGACTTCCTTCTTAACTAAGAAATGGTAAGGTTTGATCGTAAAGGAGTTTTGGAAATGTTTTCCAAACGAGAATCAGAAATGTTTTCTGATAAAAGAAAATAAGAATTTAGAATATAGGGAAACAGGAGATGTAAAATGAACTAAAGAGATTTATGTTAAATGATGTTTGTTCGATATAATTTCCATTTGGAAATAATATCGTTGTTTGCACACTTGTTTTTCTTTGATAGTTAACTCACCGACTATCGAAGTTTTGACCATTTTAACGTTGTTAATATGGAGAGACATGTTGGACAATTATCCATAGAACCACTCTGTATTGGCATAAGCGTCGCGAATCATATATGCCAAAGATAATTGAAGACGGAGTAAAATGCAAGGACTATCCTATCTACATAATAGTGCCTTCGGTTTGTCCAGTCCCAGGACAACTTGTATGGACGAAGGTCTGACAGAGTATATCCAATAGATCGCGTAAGTTGATCTGTTCAAACGTATTCACGTTTGGTGGCGGAAGAATTCGTTTCTCTTAGCTGTATACCCGTGTTATTTTTGGATAAGTCAATTTGTGATTTGGCGGGTATGACGATGTGACATTTCTAAGTGAATGAAGATGGATGTATGACATAGTATTTCCAAACGGTCACGTACATTGATTTCTTCAACCGTACCAAGAGTGGAAGTGGAGAAGGAAACTTCTTTTAGTTGGCACATAATGTATGGTTGTAGACGCCAATTAGTGATTTTCGATGGATCTGACAATGTGACATTCGAAGTGAATCTGATGTAATGATAAAGCGTAGCTTCTAGCCTCATCAACCGGTAAATGACAGAAATCGGGTAGGCAGCATGGCTAAGTCGGTCGCACCGAAGTAGGGTGTATAATCACCTATCTAGAGAATATTCATTTGTTTCTTAAATCTATCAATGCTGTCCCATATATATATACGGGAACGGTTGCTGATCCCAACCGTTGGTGATGTACATTCGATACACTCAAGCGAAATGAGTGGTCGGTCATGTGTGGCTGAGTTACAAGATGTTCTTGTTGAACTCCAGTGTATCGTTCCTAGAGTACACTGATCGGAAGGTGGTTCCATACCTTGTCATAGTTGGAAATCCATTATCCAATACGTGCTTGCGATTTGGATTGTATACTATATATGTAGAACGTGAGATGAAAGTGTTTCTGCTAGTTGATATCTATTTGTACATAGACATTATTATAATATCAAAAGGTTTTTGATATAAAGATATTTTGGATTCTTATAAGGGAAAAACCCATTCCGTTCTGTGGCGTGGTCTTATGAGATATCGTTTACTTGTTCATACACCTGTTTAAACTGTTTTACTCACACCAGTCCCATGACTGACCCGAAGTTTATTTGTTTTGTTTTCCCTAAACTCTTGGGTGCCCAATTTTGTACGGGCAGTCAAGTAGTCAGGAATTTACAGATATACTGGAAGAGCGTGGAGCAGGAAGCTTCAAGATCATATAGCTATAGGTATTTCCGCTGTATTGTAAGTGTTGTACTCTGATAAGTGCTATTGTACACATAACTATTATATTTCAAAGTTATGTTATCTATTATATGTTATTCGTTCCGCTGTGAGGTTCGTGTTACTCTGATGTTGTGTTCTTCTTCTTCTTCTATTCTAAGTTTCTATCTTATCTATTCTCACCTTCTAATTTCTTTCATTAGTTACCGGGATTTTTCGATGTTTTGGTTATCGACATCGAGCTTATGTCGATAACCAAGCCTACCGAAAATCCGGGTCGTTACAGTTGGTATCAGAGCTTAAGTTAAGAACTACCTTGGCTCTGTGGCATGACTAGGTAGAGATAGGGTTAGTAATACCCTAGATTGAGTTTGAGTGTATATATATGAGTGCGTATTTGTATTGGATATAAAAATGGTTTTATATTGTGGAGATTCATTGGCTGAGATGTTTATGAATTCTGGTCGGTCAGTTTGATCCACTGTATCGGTAGGAGTAAATAAACACTTGAATACGATGGACCAACACAATATGGATATGTGATATATTATCATATGTAGGATATATTTGTTGTTATTATAATCGAGTAAGATTATAAATTAAATGGTTAAGTATATAACCAGTCAGAATTCATATAAGTAAAATATATGAAATAAGATGAATTAAATTTGAATTTAAATCAGATTTGGAATTAAAATAAGGAAATTTTAAGTTCCTGGGAGATTTTGAAATGTTTTCAAAATGGAAGTATTTAGTAACGGTATTGAAAATGATATAGTATTGGAATCACTTGGGTCGCTGGAAAATAATTCCGATGATGACTGCACAGTACCATCGATGTGATTTTCGAGTTCTAAGTGGTGGATTACTACCACAGATTTTGATTAGAATTGTTTTGAGAAAACAAATGTTTAGAAATTCAAAGGTTTTGAATTGGCAGTATGATTTTAAATTGATTCGAAATTTACCCAGGAATTTAAGTTTTGGAATTTAAATTTAACTTATGAAGTTAAATAAAGTGAGATGGTAAAAGTAAATAATAAACCAGAATTTAACTTGAGATGATAGGTTAAGAAAAACTGAAGTGATTAGAGAATAATCTGGATTTGAAATGATAAGTTGAGAGTTTGGAATTTGAAACTCGAATTTGAAATTAAATTCGGCTTAAATAAGCGAATGGTTGTGTTAAGAATAACTTGGTTGGAATTGATTGGGATGGCATTTGTATATGCCGAGTTGATAACAGATGATAGGGATATAATGATATACCCAACAAAAAGGTACAAGTTTATATTTTATATGAGTTTGGAATTTATGAGCCGAATTGGCAAGCCGCTTGGCTGTTTGATCTTCTTTTGGGTTGGGGAAGGCCTAGAGAGGCGAGTTGGAGTTTGAGCTATTGACCGGTACAAAGGAGGTGCTGGCGAAATTTTCCGAATATTTAAAGTGTTCGAAATTTTTCAGAATTTTTGAAAATTTTAGTTGGTCGGAATGAATAAATATTTTAGTCGATATTAATTGGTTAAGTTGAAATCAGAAATAAGGGGTAAACAAATCTTAGGAATTCCAATAGATAGGGTCATCCTCTAACTTAGCAATTTCGAGGACGAAATTATTTTAAGTGGGGAAGAATGTAATGACTCGCATTTTTAGAGATATATAATTTATTTATTTAATTATATAATTGGTGATTTAGAGAAGTCAATGATCGTTTAATTAAATAATATTGAATATTTAATTAATAATTATAATATAATAATATATTATAATGTCGAAATAGTCGAAAATAGTGAAATTCACAATATCATGTGAATTGAATAGCATACGAGATTTGGTGGAGTTTCGATTCGAAATATAATAATGATTTTATTGAATCGACGACAGTTGAACGTATAGTTTATAATATATTTATAAACGAGCTTGAAAAGGCGCGGCAGTTCGCTATTTGGCGATTCGAACTTCAACTGAATGTACAGGATTCGTTTTAAGCCAGATTTCTGTGAAATAAGAAACGTGTGGAGCTGGTGGAGTATATCTTTCTAGTGGAAGAGAAAAATCGGGATTTCGTCGTGTAGATTTTGATTCACGTCCAAATCAAATTTCAGAAAAGTCGCTGTGGAATTTCTTTATAATTTGCGACGCTTTATTTACGTTATAAATGGATTTTTCGATATGAATTGAATATCGATAAATCAAAAATCTGAAATATCAAACTGTAAATTCTGATATGGTATTTCTGAGCTGTACGATATCATATGTGGAGATATACGATAATATAAAATTATTTATATTTAATTTAATAATATTTAAATATATTTATATATTTAAATGGGTCATCCAAAGCTTTAAAAATAGCCGGTTTTGCAAACGAAGTCGGAATTCGACGAAACCAGTTTTGTTGGATCCGCAATATCAAATAGTTGTTAGATTTCCAGTTTCGTGATTTTTACAGTCACTGTGTGGCCGTACGGATTTTTAGAGCGAGAAACAGTCAGTATTTTGACCTTTAAAAATACGCTGTGTGAGCATACAGAGTCGGAATTCGACGAAACCAGTCTCGTTGGGACCGTAATGTCAAACTCTAGCTGCATGTCCAGTTTCGTGATTTTTAGGTATCGTATGTGATCACAAGAATTTTGGAAGACGAATTAACAATGGAAAATATACCGGGAATATTCCCTCTATAAAATATCTAGATATTTGTTTCCTTTATAAATACCCCCCCTTAACCCTTAAAACCTAATTCACATTTTTTCTTTGGGTCAACATAAAATCAGCCGTCACATTTCCTCCTTGTTCTTCATCAACGTAAGCAAACCAAACAAAAATCGAAAGCAATTCAAATAAAACACTAAAAATCTGGATCCATATATATTTGGGATCTTGGTTTCAAGAGCTTCAGTTTGGTGCTGGAATCAGAAGGTGCGAAGCAAATTGCTGCAGACCGAAATAGAGCAGTGTGTCCTAGGGTTCGATATATGTTGGGATTGGAGAAATCGAACTAAGTAGTGAAAGTTGTTTTGGGTTTGTGGTGGGATGCGGTTTCGTTTGTGGTAATTGTGGAGGGTTCGGTGGTATTTATTGTCGATGATTGACAGTGAAAAGCCCAGTCGAAATTCGCGGGTGCTGTTCGAGTTGAACGTAGGCGATGTGGTGGTGATGAGTGTTCGAAGTGAGGGAAGTTGATGTTGTCGGTTTGTGGAATGGGCGAGTGGTGATGGAGTTGGATTCCAGGGAAAACGCGGCCATGGTTTGGTTGTTGAGGAGCAGACATCGGATATGGTAATTTGGGGAGGAAGCTTTAAAAAACGGTGGTGGGCTATTTGTGTTAATGGGCCAAGTATAAAAGGGGTGAGGCCCGATTAAATAAACTAGTTTATTTTATTTAATTCAAGTGTAGTCAAAACTTGTAACCTTTATATCTCGGTCATATGAAATCAGAATCACGAACCGTAAGTTGCGTTGGGATCGTATGGACGGGAGCAACACAATGAGACTGACCGGGAGTGAATCCGAGCTCGTTACAATTTATGGCGAAATAAATTGTCCGACTGAATCAAATAATGCAAACCGTTATTTAACGATTAACGCGCCAATGTGAGTAAAACTCACCAACTCTTAACAGTTTATATTCTCATGTTGTATTTTTAGAACTGTTAAAATTGTCTGCTTGACTGTGTATTGACTGTTGATTGAACTGCTAGTCAGTTAGTGGAAAATATATATATATATATATATATTGATTCTGTTTATCAGAATATTCTTATACTCGTATGGTCTTACATCTGTGATGCAGGGAAACAGGTTGGAGGAATCCGACTGGATTCCTCAACAGTTATTTTATTGTTTTTCATATATTTTAATATATGATGTGAATTATAACCTGTTGTTGATTGTGTGTGTATGGACGAGATTAGACATCGTAATTTGATATGTTAAAATACCATAACATGCCGGAATGTTGATAAGGGAATGTTCAAAGTGATATTGAAAATAGAATATTTATAAAATGGGATATTTATAAATAAGAGATATTTATAGATTTAAATATTTATAAATTGGAATATTTATAAATTGGAATATTTATAAATAGGAGATATTCAAAAAGGAAATAATTACCAACCATTTTCTTTTTGAATGGAAAGGCCTGTGTGGCGGGTTTGGGGATTTTCCCGATGCTCCCGTTACAAAGGAGGTTATGGTGAATTTTCCCGGGAATTTAACGAGTTAGAATATTTCAAGAATAAATTTGAAAAGGAAATATTTGTAAACCATTTACAAATAGAATTGGAAAAGAAACATTATAAAAAGGAAATCATTTTTAAAGTGTAGAACCGTTATTTAAAAGTAAATCTTTTCAAATGAATAAAACGTTGTTAAAAAGGAAATCTTTATAAAGTGAATAAAGTAAATCGAATATGGTATTCGAAAGGAGAAATCGAATATGGTATTCGAAAGGAGAAATCGAATATGGTATTCGAAGTTAGTTAATCGAATATAGATATTTGAAAGGAGTTAATCGAATATGGTATTCGAAGTTAGTTAATCGAATATGGTGTTCGAAAGTTAGTAAATCGAATATGTTATTCGAAAGGGGTTAGTCGAGTCGAATTGGTTGAATAGAGTTAATCAGTTAGAGTTAACCAGTTAGAGTTAACCAGTTAGAGTTATCCAGTTAGAGTTAACTAGTTAGAGTAAATCAGTTAGAGTTAACCAGTTAGAGTTAACCAATTAGAGTTAATCAGTTAGAGTTAACCAGTTAGAGTTAACCAGTTAGCGTTAATCAGTTTGAGTTAACCAGTTAGAGTTAACCAGTTAGAGTTAACCATCAGTTAGAGTTAACCAGTTAGAGTTAACTAGTTAGAGTTAACCAGTTAGAGTTAATCAGTTAGAGTTAACCAGTTAGAGTTAACCAGTGGGTTAAGTAAGTCAAGTTAACCAGTGGGTTAAGTAAGTCGAACTAGAGTTAATCAAAATATAGTTATTTGAGATAGAGTTAGTCAAAACATAGTTATTCAGGATAAGTTACCATCTCGTACGACTGCTAGCGTAATTCGCAGGGCTGTAAATAGCCTACGGCAGTTGGATGTTTCCTGAGGGAGTCAGGCGTAACCATTGTGATCGCTGCGATCTAGAGTCAAGCGAATGGAGTTCAATCGAATATTAGTTATTCGATAGGAGTTAATCGAGTTGATCGAGTTGAGAAATAAGTTAAGTTAAATAAGTTGAGTTGATCGGGTGGTTCGACCAAGTTAGTCAAGCCTAGTTAATCGAATCGAATTGATCGAACCAAGTAAGTCGAGTTAAGTTAGTCAAGTTAGTCGAGCCTAGTTAATCGAATCGAATTGGTCGAACCAAGTAAGTCGAGTTAAGTTAGTCAAGTTAGTCGAGCCTAGTTAATCGAATCAAATTGGTCGAACCAAGTAAGTCGAGTTAGTCGAGTCAAGTTAAGTTAGTCGAGTTAAGTTCGTCGAGTTAAATAAATCGATGTTAGTTTCATCGAAAGAAGTTATCGATGTTAGTTTCATCAAAAGGAGTTATCGATGTTAGTTTCATCGAAAGGAGTTATCGATGTTAGTTTCATCGAAAGGAGTTATCGATGTTAGTTTCATCGAAAGGAGTTATCGATGTTAGTTTCATCGAAAGGAGTTATCGATTATAGTTTAATCGATGTGAGATTTTCAAATATGAGATATTTGAAAAGGAATATTTATAGAATATTAGTTATTCGAAGAGAGATTATCAAATATCGTTTATTCGAGAAGAAGTTAATCGAATATAGGTTATTTAAAGAAGAGTTAATCAAATAGAGATTTCTCGAAGAGAGTAAATCGGCAAATTCGATTATATCAAATTCGGGAAAGTACTTATACTTTCCAGTGTTTAAATAGAGATTTATTTATTTATAAATAAATAAGTGTTAGGTTAATTATTCACTAATAAGAATAGAAGTTATAATTAAAGTTAGATAATTCGAAAGGAGGATTATAACGTTACCGTTATAACCAATGTTTTAAATATAGAAGTGGATTAGAAAAATTGAATCCGAGAAAGGCGTAAAGAAGTTGTTAAGGATTAAAAGATAAACTTTGACCATTTCGAAGTTATAACGTAGTTCAGTTAAGGTCTGAGAGGTAATTATACCCCAACTTGAGTGACTTCCTTCTTAACTAAGAAATGGTAAGGTTTGATCGTAAGGAGTTTTGGAAATGTTTTCCAAACGAGAATCAGAAATGTTTTCTGATAAAAGAAAATAAGAATTTAGAATATAGGGAAACAGGAGATGTAAAATAAACTAAAGAGATTTATGTTAAATGATGTTTGTTCGATATAATTTCCATTTGGAAATAATATCGTTGTTTGCACACTTGTTTTTCTTTGATAGTTAACTCACCGACTATCGAAGTTTTGACCATTTTAACGTTGTTAATACGGAGAGACCGGTTGGATTATTATCCATAGAACCACTCTGTATTGGCATAAGCATCAAGAATCATATATGTCAAAGATAATTGAAGACGGAATAAAATGCAAGGACTATCCTATCTACAGAATAGTGCCTTCGGTTTGTCCAGTCCCAGGACAACTTGTATGGACGAAGGTCTGACAGAGTATATCCAATGGATCGCGTAAGTTGATCTGTTCAAACGTATTCACATTTGGTGGCGGAGGAATTTGTTTCTCTTAGCTGTATACCCATGTTATTTTTGGATAAGTCAATTTGTGATTTGGCGGGTATGACGATGTGACATTTCTAAGTGAATGAAGATGGATGTCTCACATAGTATTTCCAGACAGTCACGTACATTGATTTCTTCAACCGTACCAAGAGTGGAAGCGGAGAAGGAAACTTCTTTTAGCTGACACATAATGTATGGTTGTAGACGTCAATTAGTGATTTTTGATGGATCTGACAATGTGACATTCGAAGTGAATATGATGTAATGATAAAGCGTAGCTTCTAGCCTCATCAACCGGTAAATGACAGAAATCGGGCAGGCAGCATGGCTATGTCGGTCGCACCGAAGTAGGGTGTATAATCACCTATCTAGAGAATATTCATTTATTTCTTAAATCTATCAATGCTGTCCCATATATATATACGGGAACGGTTGCTGATCCCAACCGTTGGTGATGTACATTCGATACACTCAAGCGAAATGAGTGGTCGGTCATGTGTGGCTGAGTTACAAGATGTTCTTGTTGAACTCCAGTGTATCGTTCCTAGAGTACACTGATCGGAAGGTGGTTCCATACCTTGTCATAGTTGGAAATCCATTATCCAATACGTGCTTGCGATTTTGATTGTATACCATATATGTAGAACGTGAGATGAAAGCGTTTCTGCTAGTTGATATCTATTTGTACATAGACATTATTATAATATCAAAAGGTTTTTGATATAAAGATATTTTGGATTCTTATAAGGGAAAAACCCATTCCGTTCTGTGGCGTGGTCTTATGAGATATCGTTTACTTGTTCATACACCTGTTTAAACTGTTTTACTCAAACCAGTCCCATGACTGACCCGGAGTTTATTTGTTTTGTTTTCCCTAAACTCTTGGGTGCCAAATTTTGTACGGGCAGTCAAGTAGTCAGGAATTTACAGATATACTGGAAGAGCGTGGAGCAGGAGGCTTCAAGATCATATAGCTATAGTTATTTCCGCTGTATTGTAAGTGTTGTACTCTAATAAGTGCTATTGTATACATAACTATTATATTTCAAAGTTATGTTATCTATTATATGTTATTCGTTCCGCTGTGTGGTTCGTGTTACTCTGATGTTGTGTTCTTCTTCTTCTATTCTAAGTTTCTATCTTATCTATTCTCACCTTCTAATTTCATTCATTAATTACTGGGATTTTTCGATGTTTTAGTTATCGACGTCGAGCTTATGTCGATAACCAAGCCTACCGAAAATCCGGGTCGTTACACAAGGACTGGTATGAGAAATCTTTCCTAACTTATCTAACAATATGGCAAATCATAGGACCACGCCACTAACGCGGAACGGGTTTACTCCATTGGGTTGCAAGTGCATAAATTAAATACATTTTCATTCAAAACAATGCAATGCTTTTTAGAAAAATGAAATCATTATAAGACTCAAGTCCCATCACACAATGCAATGCAAACCGAGGGATAGAGTTTTACCTTACAATGATCAAACATGCTTGATACGTAGAAAATAATATTTTAATATTATTATTAGTGTCTAATCAGTTTTAAATCACTTCAAATTAAATGTGTCAATCCTAGACGGCATAGTAACCCATCCTACTATGTCGCCATATATAAGTTTACAATCAAAACCGTAATGTCGTATTAGAGATTGGGTTTCCATCATGAGTCAAGGCTAGGGACGATCTCCTTATCGATTCGAGACACTCTAGCAATGTCTCGGGATCCCCCGCATTGAACCCTTGGATCCTGCAGGGTCAGTCCATAAATATACCTTAGTGGATTATTTATGCCTGAACACACGTTTCCCAGTCCTATTGAACCTATAAAATGGTCACTATCGACCAATAAATCCGGAGCGCCACAATCCATCAACCGCATAAGTAAAATGTCAGGGCTTGGAAAACCCTGATACCACTTCTAGCTAGAAAGAAATGTGTGCGCTCCCTGCGTTCCCTTGTCCTATTTCTGACTCTTACCGGGGTGTGAGGCTCGCGAGGTAACGTTATACACAAAGCTATGCCGAAATAGGCTATGTTTTAATCATCAACCACGAGGCCCTGCTTTTCAACAAAAGCCTCGATCATTTGCATATTAGCATGCCACATTGACAATCCACGCCATGCGATCGATTACTACCAATATATAACCTATGAGCTCGTGCGTCTCAGAGAAGGGTGTTAAGCAAGAGAATAAATACTCCACCACCACAGATATATATTAAATAGAAATCAATTTAAGTTACATGGATTGAAATCCAATGTCAGACACACATCCATTTACAAGTCCGTTCTGGGTCTGAGCAAAACCGGAGACACCTTATTCCTCGTCCCGTATGTCCAATACAGAAGAAAGTTTCTCGCATATCCGGACAATCAAAAAGTATGCCCAGACAATTACCACTTTAATCCTTTCCTAGGAGCGACCCAGTTCAGGGCATCAGTAGTCGCTCATTCGATGTGAAGATCGCCAGTCTTCAATCACCGTCTTCAATGTTTTCGACTTTTAATCGTCATACTAGTTATTCAGAATGGGTTAAACCTGGTCTTTCCAAATAACTCGCGTATTTTATAATCAAAAATCCAGTGCTATAAATACACATCATACGCCTCAATCCAATTCAGAATATTCCTTTAATAAAATATTCATATTAAAAGGGAAAGATACCCGTTAATTTATCGAAGATAAATTCTTTTAAATTTAATCCTTAATCTTCTTTTTAAAGATTCATTAAAATTCCGATTTGATTTTAATATCAAAAATCATTACTTTATGATTATTCAACTTTTAAGAACTTAATCTTGTCTTTAACGGGGTTAAAGAACCAATGTCATTTAAAACTCAGTTCACGATAAAACCAAAATCAACTTCCATTAAATATGGAATTTCCACAGAAATCAAATCAATATATAATCGATATTAATTTCCGTATCTGACTAATAATATAAATGGAATAACGGTAAATCCTTTTAAATTCCATATATAGTGATAGTCTTCTTTTACAGAAGCCTATCTCGATTATTATCAAATCGAATTTCCACTCAATTCCAATTTAACATATTAAATTGGAAAACTTGCCTTTGGAAAATTTCTTTTAAAATCTTAATAAAAAGATATATAGATTCTAAATCGTATTTTCACTGCTAATTGGGCTAAAGAACGAATGTCGTTTAAAACACAGTTCACAATAAACCCAATTCACATATCATTTCATTCCAATCACTAAATATAATTGGAAACTCTAATAATCTTAATTAAAAGATTTATTCTTTTCATATGGGGTTTGAGAACAGTGTTATTTAAGACACCCTCAACGACAACCCAAAATCTAATTCTTTTATTTAATTCTAATTAAATATTAATTAATTAGAAGACTTCATTAAATCTTAATATAAAAGATTTATTCTAGTTAATAACTAGTTCATTTTGAAAAAAAAATATGTTTATCTTTTGTCCATCCAAAAACAGACATAGAAGTCATCATTTTATTCTTCGTTGAATATTATTTTAAAATATTCGTTATTTAAAAATATCCTTTATATAAAAAGATTCTTTATGTAAAAATATTCTTTATATTACAATGTTCTTTGTTTTAAAATATTCTTTATATTTAAAAGATATTCTGAATCGAAATGCGACTCAATCAGTTACCATATAATTTTGGTTATATGGATTTCATGCATCACATGAGCATGACTATAATGATAAATAACCATTAAACAACCAATTCATATCCAGAGTGAAATTTACAACTGTGCAAGCATTAAAATGAATAAATAACGCTCATTGCAGCCTGTTAATCCATCGATTAATATACAACTAAATATTTGGACTAGTGTATATCAAATATCATCCCAATACCCGTATGGGGTTTCAGACAACAACAGTTCTTCTAAATAAATTATTGGTTAATGAATTTAACCCATTTTTAATTCCGCTATCATGTTGCTGATAATTAACAAAACATGTTATTATTTTCCTAATGCCAAATGAAAATGTATTTTACTCACAAAATTTCCTATATGTATATAATGTATAATTTGGCAATACAAGCGTCGCTTTGATTTGCATACAAATTCTATTGCATAATTTAGCCATAAAATATCTCTTTAATTTACATACAAATTCTAATGTATGTTTTGACAATGAAAATGAGTATTTAGTTTACATACAAATTCTAATGTATGTTTTGACCATGAAAATGATTCTTTAATTTACATATAGATTCTAATGTATATTTTGCAAATAAAAATGATTCTTATATTTGCATATAAATTCTATTTCTACAAAATGTTTTAAAAGTGTATTTTCATATTGCAAACAATTCTAATTTAACAGAATAAATAAAAGAGATATTTCATATTGTTAACAGTTCTAATTTTAACAAAATGAATAAAAGTGATAACTCATATTGTTAACAACTCTAATTTAACAAAATGGGTAAAGTTATAATTCATATTGTTAACAATTCTAATTTAATAAAATGGATAAAGTGATAATTCATATTGTTAACAATTCTAACTTTTAAATAAATGAACAAAAGTGATATTTTTGTTGTAACACAAATTTATTTAACAAAGATGTTATTTTTGTTTTAACTCAAATCTATTTAACAAAAATGAAATTTTTTTTATAACTCAAATCTATTTAACCAAAATGTAATTTGTTTTTTTAACCATTATATATAACAAAATGTATATTTTTGTTTCAACTAAACTACGTTGACAAAAAATTATATTTTGTTTTCAATTGAACTATCTTTGTGGCGACCCGAACTTCCCTATGAAAAAAGCATGGATTGCTTTGAGAACAGGATGAATCAGAACACAAACAGAAGAACATTTCATTGCTTATTATAACAAGTCCATCAGAATATAAGAATATACAGAGTATGAATAAATATTACACATTTGATAATTATCAAAGATTTAAATACATTACATAGCAGCGGAAAAATAATGCAAACACAACTGAAAGAGATAAACGGATACAGAGCTTTTCGAATATCGCTCTAGCTGTAAACCAGGATCCTGTGAATATAAATCTGCAAAACCAAAACTACTAGCTGCCCGTGTGGAAAATAGGGGCACCTAGAGTTTAGGTTAAACCAGTAAACTCCAGGTCAGTCATGTGACTGGTGTGAGAACTAAAACAGTTATTTAAAACTATTACTTTAAAAGAGAGTAATTCAAGGGACCACGCCGTATAACACGGAATAGGTTTCCTCCCAAGAATACTAGTGCATAGAATAAACAGCGCAATGCTTTTTGGGAAAATGATGCTATTATAAGACCCAGGTCCCATCACACAATACAATGCAAGCCGGATAATAGGATTTTCGCTTATAATAGCCAAACATGCTTGGTACGTGTAAAACAAATCATTTTGATACTATTATAGTGTAAAGTGTATGAGAACAACTTCAAATATAAATGTATCAATCATAGGCGGCATGGGTACCATCTATCATGCCGTCATACTAGGCTCTACAAATAAAACCGAAATATCTCTTATTGGAAATTGGATTTCCGTCTATGAGTCGAGGCCAGGGATGGCTTCTCACTGCTTTGAGACACTCTAGCAAATGTC
Organism: Allium sativum; assembly: GCA_030737875.1. Taxonomy (NCBI): domain Eukaryota; kingdom Viridiplantae; phylum Streptophyta; class Magnoliopsida; order Asparagales; family Amaryllidaceae; genus Allium; species Allium sativum. The sequence continues at coordinate 12,407,999 of CM060921.1, read as the reverse complement.
ACAGAATTACGCACTCTGGGCAACCCTTGGAATCGGTTGGGCCGGTCCTCCGCTACGTTTGAGGATTGGCAATTCCTGAACACATGTTTCTCGGTCCTATCGGACCTATCCATCGGCTCCGAAGAGACCGATATAACCAAGGCGCCTCGAAATCCAATAACCACATAGGTAAAAATAATATAAATGTCAGGGCTTGTAAAACGCTGACACCACCTATAGCTAGAAAGAAACATCGTGTTCTCCCAACGGTCTGATTCCGTTTTTAACTCATACCGAGGTGTGAGGCTCGCGAATTAACGCCATACACAAAGCTACACTGTATCAAAGCTGTGCTCTGATCATTAACCACAAGACTCTGCTTTTCAATAAAAGCCTTGATCACGGCATCTCCGCATGCCACACAGGTAGTTCATGCCATGCAACTGATATCTATCGATATATAACCTCTGACCTCGTACGTCTCAGAGAAGGGGGTCAAGCAAGAGAATGAATTCTCCGCCGCCAAGCATATATATATATATATATATATATATAATAGAAATCAATCAGCACAGAATAAATCCAATGTCAGACACACAATCCATTTACAAGTTCATTCTAGGTCTGAACGAAACTGGAGGCACCTTATTCCTCGTCCCATATGTCCAATATAGGAGAGAGAGGCCCTCGCATATCCATCGATCTTCAAGTACGTCTGGAAGATCACCCATTATTACCTCGTCTTGGGTGTACAACCCAATCAAGACCTCAGTTATCATCCAAATGATGTGAAGATCTCAGGTCTTCAACCACCGTCTTCATCGTCGACTTATCGTCGAATCAGTTATTCAGAATGGGTATAAACCCGACCTTTCCGAATAACTCGCGAATATAGTAAACAAGTGCTATAAATCACAACATACGCCTCATTCCAATTCTGGGTCTTCTTTTATTCAAATATTCACATACTCTGGGAAAGGTTCCCATTAATTTTATCAAAGATAAATTCTTTAAAATTTATTCTTTAATCTTCCTTTGGATGTCAATTCAAACCATGTTAAGGTTTCCGGGGTTAGCGAACCACACCGAAGTAATCATTTTTTTTCCAATCCCAACCTACTCATCCCATGGAGCAAAACTGATCATATTCCATATCTAACACCACGGTGTTGTTGGTAAATTTAATTACCATTTCACGTTCAAATCTAATTAATGATTTAACTATCGCTAGGAGTAAAACTGACGATACACCATTCCCGATTATTTCCCAAATTTGGTAATTTAAATTATCACATTCCATTTCAATCTAATTAAAGATTCATTAAAACTCCACTTGGTTTTAATCCTCCTAAAAATCAATATTAATGATTATTTAACTTGGGAAATTATATCCTGTCTTTAACTGGGTTAAAGAACCAACGTCATTTAAAACAAGGTTCACGATAAACCCAAAATACATTCCATTCCATAGGCCTCTAAACGTAAATTAACAAGTGAAAAATTCCCTAAGTATTAACCCTGAAGGTCGAAACCAACATCAGATAAATACCCAGGAAACCATTCAACTAAACTAATCTCCAGTTAGTTTCTGATTTTCTTAACTCCATTGGGTCTAAGAGCAGTATTATTAAAGATACCATTCACGACAACCCAAAACCTCATTCCATTGTTAATCAGATTAAAGAACAAGTGTTATTTTAAAATATCGTTCACGATAAACCCAAATCACATTCCATTAGTTATAGAATCTTCACGGTAAAACAAATCAATATATAATCAATATCAATTTCCGTATCCAACCAATAACATAGATGGAATAACGACAAAGCCTTTTAAATTCCATATGTATTAACAGTCTTCCTCCATAGAAATACTTCGATTATTATTAATCAAATTCCATTCTATTCCAATTAAATATATTAAATTGGAAAACGATACTTTGGAAAATTCCTGTTAAATCTTAATAAAAAGATTTATAAATTCCAAATCACGTTTCATTGTAAATCAGGTTAAAGAACGAATGTCGTTAAAAACATAGTTCACAATAAACCCAATTCACATTCCATTCAGTCTCTAACCGTAAATTAGTGAGAAAATAATTCCCTAAGTATTAACCCCGAAGGCCGAAACGAACATCAGATCAATACCTAGGAAACCGTTCAACTTAACTAATCTCCAGTCAGTTTCTAATTTTCTTAAATCCATTGGGTTTAAGAACGGTATTATTAAAGATAGCATTCAAGACAAACCCAAAATCCAATTTGATATTAAATACAAGGCTCTGAATAGAAAATATATCGGCTTATATTCAATATCAAATTCTGAAACCAACAAATATCGTATTGGGATAATGACATATATCTTCGAAATCCTCCACAATATCCGTATAATCACGGAATCCCATATTGAGATATTCCGAAGATAATATCGATTTAAATCCATTCCAATTCATATATTGGAAATTTCTAGTTATTTTTAAAACCATTTCAAACCCAATTTATTTATTTTAAAAATATTGGATTTCTAACTATAGTTCATAACTAGTTCATTTTGATAAAAATATATTTTTATCTTTTCAAATATGGAATTTTTCATCCTACTTCTTTCCAAATCATTTATTATGATTTTACACAAATTATTGATATTTTTAATAATTTTATCAAGGCCCGTACAGTCGATTTCCATAAACGGTCATCGAACTCCACTTATAGTGACCTTTTCCAAATTTGATTTGGACATAATTACAAATCCATTCGTTAGATTTCAAATCTCTAATATTCCTTAGAAAGCTCTTTTCGATACGAAACCAACGGTTCCAGTTTTAGGAGAATCCGACGGTCAGATTTCCCGTAATGTCCGTTCGAAGCCAATGGTCGAAATTCGCGAACGGCCGTGGCGCGGCGCGTTCTATTCCGGCCATTATACATGTATATTATATATATTTCGTCGATTTCTATTTTAAACATATTTTATAAATCATTTTAAATTCATTTTCAATACGATTTCAACTTCATATTCAATTTCAAATCAAAATTGAATATTCCATATCATCGATATATGAATGATAGTATTTTCAAAAAATTAGATTTCAAAAGCATTTCCTTTTCAATATTCATTATAAAAATGAATAAAATCGATATAAATATCGTTCACATCAAAATGGCGCCGATCTAATCAACACGGCTTTATATATTTGAATATATTCGTGTCCAACCCAAATCGGACATCAAAATCACATTTTGATCCATTACCGAATATTATTTTAAAATATTCATTATTTTAAAATATTCATTATTTTAAAATATTCATTATTTTAAAATATTTCTTCTTTCTGGACTGGAATCAAACACAGTCAATCACCATATAATATCGTTATATGGATTTCATACACACATGTACACAGCAACAATCAAACATAGTCAACCATCATCCAAAGTGTATACTACACTGTATAAGCATTAAATATAAATATTCAACGCTTATAATAGTCTGTCAACCAATCGATTGACATACAACTAATTATTGGGACTAGTGTATGTGATATATCATCCCAACACCCGTATGTGGTTTCAATCAACAAATAATGAATTTTATTTGTGCAGTTGGGCGATGTGTAAAATTTATCGTCCCAATCAATATCAGTCAAATGTGTGTACATAAACAAATCGTCCAATTTGTTTATGAATATTTATTTTATTTATATACACGTAAAAAATTATATTTTTAACTATAAAATATTTATTTCAATACATGAATATTTTATTCTGTCCATTTCACATCACAAACAATTTTCACCGCACAATCAAACAAACCAGTCGCCCATGGTCTTTGGACGGCGGGTGTCGGGTGCTGCTAAGCACCGTCTTCATCCTAGTAAATATATCTAACTAGAAAATAAATTAAAGTGAGGATTTCTCACATTTGGGTTCCACTCCGTCGTGCTTTGATTGTCAATCTATGTAGTATACCTACGTTAAAATTTATATTTTTAACCAATCAATAAATATTTCTTGTATGATTATTTTATAAATGACATACATAGGCTAAAAATTATATTTTTATCTTTCTAAAAATAATTTTATATTTTTATAACAATGCTACATAGATAAAAATCACATTTTTATACCACTACTATATAGATAAAAATCGAATCTTTCTATCGCAAAAGAATATATAAAAATCACGTTTTTACATTGCCATTAAAACGATAAAAATCATATTTTTACTTCGCTAACTTCATAATAAAAATCTTATTTTTATTTTCCTTTCATACATGTGAAAATCCTATTTTTACTTCGCTTCCTAGATAATAAAAATCATATTTTTATTTTCTCTATAATATAAAAATCATATTTTTATTATCTATATAATATAAAAATCACATTTTTACTATATCGCTATATGTATAAAGATCTCTTCTTTCAATGATTAAAAATCAAACCTTTCATCCCTTCGCTATATATAAAAATCAAATTTTTATATAAACAAAAAAAATCTGATTTTTCTTATTGATAAAAATCTTCACTTTCATAAAAATAAAAATCTGAACACTTACGGATAATTGATTGGACAAGCAAATCCAAATCAGTGGAGTAGGGGGGGTCTGGGCACTGTTGGCCTCGGCGTCAGAGGGTGGTGGCAGAGGCGGTCCATGGTTGTTCAGGGGGTGGGCGGTTGCGTCGAATTGGGCGTGGGGGTGTTTAGGGGTTCGCGTCGACCAGAAGGGGGGAACGGGAAGAGAAGAGGAGGAGAGGAAGAAGGAGAGCTGGAGGGGGGTCGTTGTTGGTGGCGCCACCGTTGGAGGCACACGGTGGCGGCTCACTCCTCCCATCGCATCTCCCTTTTTTTTCCTTTTTTTCTGAATGAAGAATAGGGAGAGAGAGGGTGTAAAAAGGGGGGGCATATATATTAATATATTTTTATATTATTTTAAATCCCAAAAAGTAACTTTAAATTTCGATCTCCAAACAAGACCCATCGCCTATCGTCCCTAGCTAATTATCCCCATTCCTAACACAATGGGATATGTCCCATAAGCCAGTTTGGATGTTTTGATCGGTTCCCGTCAAAATCAAAATATAAATCTATATATTGAATTTGAACGCACATTTCAATTTACCGGGGCCACATACGGGCTCCAAAATTTCCCAAAAAATATTTTCCAGCTTCGTATTGGCGATACGGATCTAACAAAATTAATTTCGTCAAATTTAGAGAGCGTTTGAAAAATGTTCATTTTCTGGTCGATCCAAATTGACTAAAACTGTCAAAACACATTTTCCTACGCCACGCTCACATATTAATCTAAAAAATTATGAATTTTGGAATCTAGCAATAATTAGACGATCCAACAAAAATGGTTTTCTCGAAAACGGAGGTCGTTTCATTTTTAAGGGCCAAAATTTCATAGCGACTATTCTAAATTTTCAACTGGGCATAACTTTTTATTCCCGCTATGAAATTTTGATTTTTCGGATTCGTTGGAAAGATATTCTCAAATAGATTCTAATATTTTTTGTTTCGCTAAAATCCGGTTTATTTTGAATCCTGTACATTCGTTTGAAATCTGAAATCGAAATATCAAACTACTGCGCCATTTTCTATTCCCTTTTAAAATTAAAATAAATATTTACATTCTAACGACGATTCAAATAAATATATACATTCCAATTCTATTCAAAATAAATTTATCGTCGTTATTATTTAAAATAATTCTTTTTAAATATTCAAAATTCATTAAAATTGCCAAAATAAGAATTTTAAATTGGTTTGGATTTTCCGGGTTGTTACAATCTTGTCAAAAATGTATATTTGATTCAATTAAACTATCTTGACAAAAATGTATATTTTGTTTCAATTTAACCAATTTGACAAAAATATATATTTTGATTCAACTAATCTCCTTTGACAAAAATGCATATTTTTGTTCACCAATTATATTTTTACAAAATGTGTATTTTGTTTTCAACCATCATATTTTGGCAAAATGTAAATCTTTGCTTCAACAAAGCTATTAGACAAAAATGGATGTTTTTGTTTCAATAAAGCTTATTAGACAAAAATGAATGTTTTTGTTTCAACAAAGCTTATTAGGAAAAAATGAATGTTTTTGTTTCAACTCATATGTTTTGACAAAATGTATCTTTTTATTTCAATTCACATGTTTTGACAAAATGTATTTATTTTATTTCAATTCACATGTTTTGACAAAATATTTTTTTTATTATAATTCATATGTTTTGACAAAATGTATTTTTTTTATTTCAATTCACATGTTTTGACAAAATGTATTTTTTATTTCAATTCATATGTTTTGACAAAACGTATTTTTTTAATTTCATTATTCTAATTTGACAAAAATGTATGATTTTTTTTCAACAAAACTATTTTGACAAAAATGAACATTTTTGTTTCAACTAAGCTATTCGACAAAAATGAACATTTTTGTATCAGCTTTTACAATTTGACAAAAATGACAATTTTGTTTCAACTTTTAGGTTTCAACAAAATTGATAATTTTTTTTCACTATTTGGTTACAACAAAAGTGATATATTTTTGTTTTCAATCTTTTTGTCACAACAAAATGATATATTTGTTTTCATCCATTTTATTATAACAAAAAATGATATATTGTTTACAACAATTTTACAATCACAAAACGACATATTTGTTTACATAAATTTTATAATAACAAATGACATATTTGTTTTCATCAATTCTATAATAACAAAATGGCATATTTGTTTTCATCAATTCTATATTAGCAAAAAGGCATATTTGTTTTCATCAATTCTATAATAACAAAATGGCATGTAAATTTCAACACAACGTATACTAACAAAATGGCAGTTTTATTTTAGCACAACATATACTAACAAAATGACATGTTAATTTTGTAAATTTTGATTCAACATAAATGACATGATTTATTTTGTCAATTCTAACACGACAAAAATATTCCATCAAATTAAAGGATTATCAAACAACATCAGACAATTTAAGTCTGATCACGAACATGTAAGAATTTCTAAACATGATAATAATTAATTTATTTTTAATTATTTAAATCCGAAATCTCACAATAGGTTTTGAATTCTTCAAAATTTCAGATCGCTCCATTTCAAATCTAGTCTGTTCTAGAATGTAGTGCTCGATTTTACGGTTGCAACGTACTTTGTTTCGTCAAATTCTGATAAGATTTGCAGAAGTTATAATAGTTTGAATGTTAAGCACATTAATTAATTTGTTAATTTAATTAAAATCTTCAATTACCCCCTTAAACCAAAACTAGGCCGCACCCTTCTTCTTCTTTCATCGTTCCTTCTGTTTCACGTTTTAAACCCAAATTGCAGATTAGGGTTCCTTACCGCCGCCAAATCGTAGCATGAGACCCCGATCAGGCCACGCCATCTTCCTCCCCTATGCGCAACGCCACTTTCCCCTTCTTTCTGGCCAACTCGCAGGCAATGGCGGACCTGAAAACCGCTACAACCCGACCAACTTTGAGCTCATAAATTGAGATGTACAATCTTTGAAATTTCATCATAACTGTATAGATTGAAAGGCCATGGAATCCTCTTTGATTTTGGTTTATATATCATGTTTTAATTTGTGGTAGATTAGGAGAATTTTGGATTGAAAATCAGAGCATTTCTGGCTATTGAACAGGATAGTGGCGGCTGGCTCTTTTAGTGGATTAGGGTTCCTAGGGTTTAGTTACAAGGGTATGGTATTTGTCATTTTATTTTAATCATTAATCATTTCAAAAGCTCGTTTATTCCAAATAACTCCAAATTCAACCCAACGAAAGTTGCCATAAGGCAAATACCCCCCTTCCGGACACAATGAACTAGGTCCCGTCAGCCCGTTTGATCGTCTCAGCCCACTTTTCTTTATTTTAAAATATAAATGATTTAATTATTTAATTTGATCGTGCATTTTAATTTATCGGCGCCACGTATTGACTCTAAAAATTCCAGAAAAATTATTTCTAGTTATGGTTTGATGATACGGTCCTAACAAAACTAATTTCATTGAATTTGGAGACCGTTTGAAAAATGGTCATTTTCTGGTCGATCCAAATTGACTGAAATTGACAAAACGCATTTTCTTTTGCCATGGTCACATATTAATTCCAAAAATTATGGAAATTGAAACCTAGCAATAATTTGACATTCTGGTTCCAACAAAAGTGGTTTCATCGAAAATGGAGGTCGTTTGCAAAACTGCCATTTTTAATATTAAAAAATATATATAAATTCTATAACAACTTTTCTGAATTTTAAACTGGCCATAACTTTTGATTCCCGCTATGAAATTTCAATTTTTTGGATTTGTTGGAAAGATATTTTTAAATAGATTTAAATATTTTTGGTTTTACCAAAGTCCTATTTAATTTGTATCTTGTACAGTCAGTCAAAGTTCAAATTCAAAATTTCAAACTACCGTGCTATTTCTAACTCCTTTTATAATTAAAATAAATATATTCGTTCTAACTTCAATTAAAATAGATTTTTAATCGTTATTATTTAAAATAAAACATATTTCAATATTTAAAATACACTAAAATTTCTAAAATAAAAATTTTAAATTGGTTCCAAAATTGTGGGTTGTTACAAGGAGACTTTGCGTATCACGAGACGAAAGCTTGAGGAGGACGATCCTTGAAGACGCTCATCGTTCTAAGATGACCATACATCCCGGTGGTGACAAGATGTATAGGGACATGAAGCGAGTTTTCTTTTGTGTCGGAATAAAGAAGGATGTGGCTGAATTCGTTTATAGATGCTTAGTGTGCCAGCAAGTCAAGGCTGAGCAAAAGAAGCCTAGTGGTTTGCTTCACCCTCTAGAAGTTCTGCTGTGGAAATGGGATAATGTTTCCATGGATTTCGCTGACGGGTTGCCGAGGTCAAAGAAGGGTAATACGAGGATTTCGGTAGTAGTGGATAGACTTACTAAGAGCGCCCATTTCATTCCCGCTAAGAGTAAAAGAACAACGACATGGTTATCATCTGTTTATCTCCGAGAGATAGTTCGTCTACACGGCATACCTTCTAGTATTTTAATCGATCGTGATCCCATTTTCACTAGTGAGTTTTGGAAGAGCTTACAAGAGGCGGTAGGAACACGGTTGTGTTTGAGCATCGCTTATCACCCTCAGATGGCTGCCAAACAAAAAGAGTGAATAGGATTCTAGAATATCTTTTGAGGTTATGCATCTTGGACTTTGAAGGGGCATGGGAGGAACACCTTCCATTAGTAGAGTTCACCTATAACAATAGCTATTGGACTAGTATTGTCATGACACGTTTTAAAGCTCTATATGGATGACCTTGCCAATCACCGACTTATTGGAGGGAATCTACGGATAAGATTTTGCTTGGGCCCGAGATGGTTAGGGAAACCTCAGAGAAGATAAACTTGATTCGAAGACGCACGAAGACGGCACACGACTGGCAAAAGTCGTATGCCGATAAGAGACGAACCGATCTTGAGTTCGATGTTGGAGACACGGTTTTTATTAAATTATCACCATTGACGAATGTAGTTCGTTTTGGATCTGTAGGGAAATTGGCACCAAGATTCGTAGGGTCATTCCCCATTACAGAAAGAATTGGACAGATGGCCTACAGAGTGAAGTTGCCTGAGACGCTTCGTGGTGTTCATGACGTATTTCACGTGTCGCATTTGCGGAAGTGTTTACATGATACCGCGGAAGTAGTGGAACCAAGCATGCTTAGAGAAGTGGAAGTAGAGTGAGATGCCACAATTAGACAAGTTTCCACATGCATCCTTGGATCGGAGGTCAAGAAGTAACGCAACCGAGAGGTCAAGTTGGTTAAAGTCCAATGGGGAGATGATCAAGGAGACGCGACTTGGGAAATGGAAGACAAGATACGTGCGTCGTACCCTTTCCTTTTTGAGGGTATGTTCTTAACTTGTTCTTTTTCTACCGCTTTGTTTATACTTGTTCTATCATTTAGTATATCCTCTTGATTGTATCCTCGATCTTTAGGCAGAAAATCCTATGGTTGTAAACATGTGTTTGAGACATGTTATGTTTGGTGGATGCAAGTGTTTGCTAGTGGTTTCTCGTGGATGCATTTACACAACCATTAGGCACTAGATCGGCTCAATCACTTTCATATTGCATATGGATGAGTGTGCATATTTAAATTAATGGATGTATATTGAATGTGTTATCATATGGATGTTGCATATGAATGAATTGTTGTGCACTCATACAGAAATGATATGTATCATTAGGATTCTTTTTCATACATAATGAACGCATGGCACTATCATGTTTTGCATTAAGGAGGTCAACAGAAACAGTAGACCGCCTGATTTTGCATTAGGATAAGGACATATACACACACTTTGCATATGTTCATGAAAGTATTAGAAATCTTTTAAGGACAATGGATGCCCGTGATTGATGGATGAGTAGATGGATGATGGATGGTAGGACATACATTCTTCTTAACTTGGAGATTTTGGGGACGAAATCCTTTAAGTAGGGGAGAATGTAACACCCTGTAATTTTAAAATATTAAAACTGACAAATTTAAGATTACTTACTTTTTAGAAGAATAATTAAGTGAAACAGGTTATGCCATTGCATTTGTCTCGAAATTCTTCTTGAGATAGAGTCCGAGTTTGCGTAAAACGGACATCCTATGAAGAAGTTATGAAGCTCGGAAAATTTAAAGTTTAAAGCTGTAAAACAAGTCGACTGGCCATTTTTCACCATTTGACCGTTTACAAGTCGATCGCCCATTTATCACCAGTCAACCGTTTTTAAGCAGAAGTGAAAACTGTTGACCGGTTGAAATTGGCCAGTCGACTGGTTGATTCTGGACAGTTTCCCGATGACGTGTTTTTCTAATTTGAGTGGTTCGGATGGTTCCTATTCAAATCTAAAGGTCCTAATTCACCGAATACATCTATAAATAAACACGTAAACCTAACCCTAATATTTTCAACCCTAATCCATGGTGCCTCTATGCTGCTGCTCCAACTCAAATTAATTTAGATTTTCTTCTTCAACAATCAAAGTATAGATTAATTAAGATCAGAATTGCTATAACAATGACTAATTCTCTTTTCTAAGAATCCTATCGCTGTGAGTTTATGTTACTTTCACATATAATTAAATTTAAAAGTAATTGCGATAGGATTGTAAATTGGATCTAATGTATATGTCTGTAAATAAGATGAATCATAACAAGTTTTGTAATTTGTTATCCTTCAGATTCATACCCAATTGCTATTATCATATGCCTGTCTGATCTATTTTATCGTTATTCATTTCACATGCCTATTTATATGTTTGTGCCAATTTTGATGTTTGATTCTCTTCCCTTCTTCTTTTCATTTTTCGTTTTTAGATTAGGATAACTTCGAGCCTATGCATATTACGTTGAAATTTATGTACGAATAATGTTGAGATGATTGGGAAAAGTTTGGCAAATATGTAATAAAATAAGATTTGGCATAAATTGTTGATAACTATGAAATTGATTTGGGCATAATTTGGTACAACTTATATACATGGAAATATAAGCATAACTTAAATTAGCATATAAGCATAAGTGGAAGTTATGGGCAATTGAAATACATTAATTGATGATTTGGAATTGGGCATGAATAAAAGGAAAAGATAATGAACGCCTAAGACGCAAGGTTAGATTGGGTTGCGTCAGAAGTCTGCTCGGAACCGCCCGGCATATCCAGCAACCGCAAACGGCAATCTAATGTGGGAGGTCAAAGGCAGAAATTAGAAGGTAATTGTGCTAAGACACGAGGATAGATTCGGATTGTCGTAGAAGTCTGCCCGGAACCGCCCGACATATCCAGCAACCCCAACAGATAATCTAATGTGGGAGGTCTTGCACAATTACGGATATAATGAATTAATGAACACTTAATCAAGATAAGACATGTGGTAAGACATGGGTATAATAAAAGGGTTAAGTAGTGACATGGGTAGCATGTGAAACATAATTAAGAGCACTTAATCGTTATGAGACATATGGTAAGACATGGAAGTAATAAAAGGGGTTAAGTGGGAAATCATAGTGGGGACCAAGCGTAGAAGGGAAGCTTGTGTCAAGTATGGGGACCTTTTTCAACCAGTAACCCATTTTTAGTATCTATATGAGCTCGAACTAGGTCGAGGACGGGACACGCTTACTGGGGCTGATTGTAAGAGGTCAAAAGAGTAAAGAGCGATGGCAACGCAAGTCCAACGGAGTCATGTGCATGCGTGGGTCCGGGCTGGTAGGCAAGACGTTGTTGCATCGTGTAGGTATAAGCCGTGCATTTTAGTAGTATCGGGTTGCCACTTTAGGGAGTGATACACCTTACCATGGGGCCAGCACAGGTATCTACGAGTTAGGGAGCCGATCGAATGGGGAGGGTAGTGGGTACGACTAGTGGGGGTAGGAGAAAGTGGGCACCTACGAGAGCAGCTAGGAGTACACGAAGCTACCATTATTATGATTAGTAGGGAGGGATCACCTTTTAGTATGAAACTAGTATTGGTGCGGTGCAGGAAATATCTTATAGTGGTTAGAAGCACAATCGATGTTGTATCTTTTTCATCTTGTTAACCTTGTCATACTTGCTTATGTTACAGTCGTTTCTTATATCCAGTTTATGTTCTTATCCTGTTACTTTACTAATTATATTGTTAAATTCATTGGACTCGCAAGACTTTATGTCTGCCCCTTTTTGTTTCGCCTCTTTTCTTTCCTTTCCCCACTCCCCAGGTTCTCAGGGTGGGATAGCGAGGCTTGATTTGGATTTCTCACTCTCTACTGGAAGTGCTTGGAAGTGCCGAAAGTAATGCTCGACATTGTTTCTCTTTTATATGGCATTTTGGAATTGCATTATGGTTTTTCCTTTATGTATTCTGATAATAATTTTGTTCAAGATGGATATTTATGTACTTGGCTTTAGTATTTTGTTTTGATGTTGTAACCAGACATGTTTTGTTTTTCCGCTACAATGAACAAATTTTGAATTTTTAACTACCATTTTATATCTGTCTTGTGATGTTATGTTCTATACTCTTATAACGCTCCATGAAAGTTAATGCATTCTCTGAGTGACATTAATGGACATGGGGTGTCAAATGTTCCGTAATTATATTATTAAAATTGCGCTAATTATTTGAAAAGGCCGGCTTTTCACCCATTCCAAATAATTGTACGATGTGATGTTGATGTCAAGATATCAACGACGATTGTAGAAGACCCAGATTTCTTCACATCAGATGGATGGCCCGTTGATGCCTTGGACGATGGCCTATATGAGGTTAAAGTGACAGCATAATTTGATCGTACTTGGAAGCGATTTGGTTTGCAAGGGCTTGCACTCCCAGGCGGGATGTGGAATTAAGTGCCTTCGGTTTCGTTCCTATTCCCGGAATGGACTTGTTGATGGATTTCATGTCTGACACTGTATTTTGTAAAATATAGGCTGACATTTACTAAACATACTTCTGTTTGGTGGCGGAGAATTTATTCTCTTGCCTAACACCCTTCTTTGAGACGTACGAGCTCAAAGGTTGTATGTTGGTGAATAGCAGTTTGTGTTTTAAAGGATGATAATGTGGCATGATAAGTGGAAATGATCAAGGTTTTTGTTGAAAAGAAGGGTCTTGTAGTTGAAGATCAAAGCATAGCTTAAATGCATAGCTTTGTTTATGACATGACCTCACAGACCTCACAACCCAGAATGAGCCGAAATAGGATTATAGACCGCAGGGGTAGGGACTTAACGTTACATCTAGCAAAAGGTAAACGCCATGGTATGGAGCCCAGGCATTTACTTATGTGGTTTGTTGGATGAAGTGCCTTTGACTAGGTCAATATACCTAGATGACAATGTACACACAGACTGAGGGATGTTATGTTCAGGTTGTTACTTTAATCCACAAAGTAGAGTGGACCGACCCTGCCGCTCTGAAGGAGCCAAATGGGATCTTGGAACCTGGCCGAGGGTTCCGAATCAGACTAGAAAGATCCTTAAACTAGACTCTTAGATGGAAATCCAACTTCCAATATGAAACCCTTTACGATTTTCAGTTGTATACCTTTGTAGCCAGCATAGTGGGATGGGGAACTATGCGAGCTAAGATTTATAAATTTATTTTCGAAAGGATTTTTCCACACACTAGACATTATTATAATATCAAATGGTTTTGTTTTAAAACTATATCAAACATGTTTTGTGATTATAAGGCAAACCCCTATCCTCTGGTGTGCGCTTGCATTGTGCGATGGGACCTGGGTCTTATAATCGTTCACTTGCCTAAAGTCATTTTTTCAAATCTGTTTTATGGTTGTTATAGTTAGTCATGGTTACTATATTTGTGCACGTATCCTTGGGAGGAAACCCGTTCCGCGACATGCGGTGTGGTCTTGAGATATCTTATTCACAATTAGGCAAAGTATAAGATTAGTTAATAAAGTTTTCTCACACCAGTCCCGTGACTGTGTCGTAGTTTGTTTTTCCCTTGCAAACTACAGGTGTCCACAATTTCCACATGGGCAGTCTGTTAGTTTGTTTTTCAGTTTTCGAGATCGGGTTCAAGCTCGAAGATTTGGAGTTCCAGAGATAGCTAGAGTTTCATATGAAGGTCGGACGTATTCTATTATTGGTATATTATGTTAAATCTGCATGGAGTAATGGTATGTAAAATCAAATTTGTATTCAAAATGTTTTCCGCTGCAATAATATATTCTTATTATATTTTATCTATTCCTCTGTGAGCTTTGTATTCCGCTTTGTTTGCTCTAATAAATCATAATGAAATGTACTTTTGCTTACCTTGAATCGACGTGGGTTTCGTTTTTTTTGGCCGGTTTGAAGTAGATGGAAGTGCGGGTCGTTACAGTAGGTATTAGAGCTTAGATTAGATAAACCTTAGCTCCGTGGGATACAGACTTGTCAGAGATAGGATCAGTAGTATCCTTGGACAAGTAACTCATTAGAGATAGGGTTAGTAATAGAATGAGTTGTGATGTAACAACCCGTAAAATCTGGGCCAGTTTAAAATTTTTATTTTGGCAATATTAGCGAATTTTAATTATTTGAAATGAATTATTTTAAATAATATCGACGTGAAATTTATTTTGAATAGAATTAGAACGTATATATTATATACGTCGTCGTTAGAATATATAATAATTATATATAATTAAAAGGAATTGAAAATGGCGCGGTAGTTCGATAATTCGATTTCAAACTTCAATTGAATGTACCGGGTGCAAAACAATCCGGATTTTAGTGAAACCAAAAATAATGGAATCTAATAGTGAATATCTTTCTAACGAATCCGAAAAATCAAGATTTCATATCAGGAATCAAAAGATATGTCCAGTTGAAAATTCTGAATAGTCGCTATGGAATTCAGGCCCTTAAAAATGGACATTTTGCAAATGACCTCGGATTTCGACGAAACCACTTTTGTTGGGTCCGTGATGTCGAATTATTACTAGGTTTCAAATTTCATAATTTTTCGAATCAATATGTGAGCGTGGCAAAGGAAAACGCGTTTGACCAGTTTCAGTTGATTTCAATCGACTGGAAAATGGCCATTTTTCCAACGGTCTCAGAATTCGACGAAACTAGTTTTGTTAGGACCGTATCGTCAATACGAAGCTAGAAAATATTTTTCTGGAATTTTTCTAGTTAGTATGTGACCCCGGTAATTTGAAATGTACGTTTAAAATTCAATATAGAGATTTAAATGTAAATTTAACGGAAACTGATTGTAACAGCCGAATCAGCTTGCGTGGCATATCCCATTGTGTTCGGAATGGGGGTGAAACGCTATGGACGACAGGCGGTGGGCCTCGTTTAGAGGTCATGTGTGAAAAGTCAACTTCTTCGAAAATAAAATAATTAAATAAAAAAAAAAAAAAAAAAAAATATAATAACTCCCTCCTTTTGACTCTGGCCCCCCCCCTATTTCCCCAAAACCTGATTCATCCATCAGATAAAAAAAAAAAAAAAAAAAAAAAAAAAAAAAGAGAAAAACCGCAATCGAACCATCGCCGCCGCCAAAACCCTGGAAGCCGCCCTCCGTTCATCCTCCTCCCACCGAACGACAACCCGAAGCCGCCTCATCCCGAAGCAGCGCCACCCCGTTCGAGCCCCCTGGAAGCCACCGCCCTCCTCCTCCTTCAATTCGCCAGCCCCCCCCCCCCTTCGAGACATCACCGACGAAGCCCTCCCCCTCGCTGACGACGATGAAGCCGCCGTCCATACCTCGAAACCCTCCGACGCAGTGAAGACCCCCCCCCCCCCCTGTTTCTTCGGCAGTAAGTTTTTTTTTTTTTTTTTTTTTCTTTTCTACTTTACTTTATTTTATTTTTATTTTTCAATTCTGTAATTCTAATTTTGAAAAAGGTTTTTAAAACTGTTTTTTTTTAAAAGAGCAAAACTGCATTTTTTTTTAAGAATTTTAAAAACTGTTTCTTTGTTTTAGAATTTAAAAACTGAATTTTTTTTACAGTTAGAAAACTGTTTTTATTTTAGTTAGAAAACTGTTTTTAATTTGATTTAAAAAAAAAAAAAAAAAAAAAAAGAAACAGATTTGATTTAAAAAAAAAGTAACAGGTTTGATTTTTTAAAAAGTAACAGATTTGATTTTTAAAAAGGAAAAAGAATTGATTTTTAAAGCATAAAAATATGATTTTTATATATTGAACTTCGGCATAAAAATATGATTTTTATATATTGAACTTCGGCATAAAAATATGATTTTTATATATTGAACTTCGGCATAAAAATATGATTTTTATATATTGAACTTCGAGTTAAAAATATGATTTTTATATATTGAACTTCGAGTTAAAAATAGAATTTTTATATATTGAACTTCGAGTTAAAAATAGAATTTTTATATATTGAACTTCGAGTTAAAAATAGAATTTTTATATATTGAACTTCGAGTTAAAAATAGGATTTTTATATATTGAACTTCGAGTAAAAAAAAAAAAAAATAATAATATGATTATTATATATTGAATAGCGAAGTAAAAATTCGATTTTTACATATGTAGTGAAAGCGGACAACGAAAGCGACAAAAAGGCGAGTTGGCGAAGGTTTCCTGCATTAGAAGGGCCGTGGAGCTAGGATAGCTAAATGTGAGAACTTCTCACTCTTAATTCTCTTTTTCTAGATATATATATATACTAGGATGCAGACGGTGCTTATTAGAAGCACCCGACACCCGTCCACATACCATGGACTTGTTTGTTTGGATGTTTGGTGATTGATTGAGATATTGGTTTGAATGTGGTTTGTGGTGTGAAAAATCGAATCGATAAATTGGTTAGGATTAGACGTGCGCCGTTATAAGGCGAAGGAGTAAGACTAGGTTAGATTCTTACCCCAAATTTTGTAGTTTGCATAACGAAAGTGATTTGATTGATGTGTGAATGGCGTGGGCCTTCACTAGACCGGGGATAAGGCTAGGCCTTGTCCCGTTTCTAGTATCGTGCCGTTATGCCGCCGAAATTTTCTAAAATATGTTAGAAAAATAAAAATAACATTTTATTTAAAGAATGAATTGAATAGAAATTCATAGGTTGAAATAAAATGTTTTATCGTTAAAAATATAATTTTTAACGTGAAGTGAATAAAATAAAATATTCATTTATAAACCGGACGGTTTGTTTATGTACACCTATTTGAATGACATTGATTGGGACGATAAATTTTACACATCGCCCAACTGCACAAATAAAATATGCGTTTGATTGTTTGAAACCCCACACGGGTGTTGGGATGAAATTTGAAGTTCACTCATCCTGATTGATTAATATGTCGATCGATCGATTGACAGGCTGTTATAAGCGTTGAATATCTATATTTGATGCTTATACAGTGTAGTGCACTTTGGTTGATGGTTGATTATTTTTCAATGCTATGATATACATGTGTTGTATGAAAATCCATATAATTAACTTTATATGGTAATTGATTGGGCCTCATTCCAATTTGAAAAATAAAGAATATTATAAAATAAAAGTTCATGTGTTGACAGTACTCATTCATTGAGATTGGTCATGTGTTGAACGAAATATTTTAATAATAGAAATATTTGAAATAGAATATTTGAAAATGGAAATATATGAAGCCGTGTTGATTAGATGCGCCATTTTGACGTGAACGATATTTTTATCGATTTTATTCATTTTGAAATGGATATTGAAAAGTAATTTTGAAATCAAATATTTCGAAATGAATTGAATTGAAAATATTTCGAAATGAATTGAATTGAAAACGATTTCGAAATGAATTGAATTGAAAACGATTTCGAAATGAATTGAATTGAAAACGATTTCGAAATGAATTGAATTGAAAACGATTTCGAAATGAATTGAATTGAAAACGATTTCGAAATGAATTGAATTGAAAACGATTTCGAAATGAATTGAATTGAAAACGATTTCGAAATGAATTGAATTGAAAACGATTTCGAAATGAAATGAATTGAAAACGATTTCGAAATGAATTGAATTGAAAACGATTTCGAAATGAATTGAATTGAAAATATTTCGAAATGAATTGAATTGAAAACGATTTCGAAATGAATTGAATTGAAAATATTTCGAAATGAATTGAATTGAAAACGATTTCGAAATGAATTGAATTGAAAACGATTTCGAAATGAATTGAATTGAAAACGATTTCGAAATGAATTGAATTGAAAACGATTTCGAAATGAATTGAATTGAAAACGATTTCGAAATGAATTGAATTGAAAACGATTTCGAAATGAATTGAATTGAAAACGATTTCGAAATGAATTGAATTGAAAACGATTTCGAAATGAATTGAAAACGATTTCGAAATGAATTGAATTGAAAACGATTTCGAAATGAATTGAATTGAAAATATTTCGAAATGAATTGAATTGAAAACGATTTCGAAATGAATTGAATTGAAAATATTTCGAAATGAATTGAATTGAAAACGATTTCGAAATGAATTGAATTGAAAACGATTATGAAATGAATTGAAAACGATTTCGAAATGAATTGAATTGAAATATTTCGAAATGAATTGAATTGAAAACGATTTCGAAATGAATTGAATTGAGAACGATTTCGAAATGAATTGAACTGAAAACGAATTCGAATTGAATTGAAAGCGAAGTGAAATAAATTCAAATTGAATTGAAATTTGAATTGAATAGAAATGGATTTTAAAACGAATTTATAAAGAAGAATTCAATTTTGATTTGAATTGAAATGGAAGTTGAAAATGTTTTTGAAACGAATTCAAAACTATTTATATAATTCGTTTTAAATAGAAATCGACGATATATATATTATATATATATTATATATAATATAATGGCCTGAATAGAACGCGCCACGCCGCGGCAGTTCGCGAATTTCGACCATTTATTTCAAACGGGCATTACGGGAGATCCGACCGTCGGATTCTCCTAAAACCGGAACCGTTGGGTTCGTATCGAAAAGAGCTTTCTAATGAATGTTAGAAATTTGAAATCTAACGGTTGGATTTGGAGATATGTCCAAATCAAATTCAAAAAAGGTCGCTGTAAGTGCAGTTCGATGGCCATTGATGGAAATCGACTGTACGGGCCTTGATAAAATTATTAAAAATAGCAATAATTTGTGTAAAATCATAATAAATGATTTAGAAAGAATTGGGATGAAAAACTCCATACTTGAAAAGATAAAAATAAATTTTTATCGAAATGAACTAGTTTTGAACTAGAATTATAATCCTATTTATTTTTAAATAAATAAATTGAATTCGAAAAGGGTTTTAAAAATAACCAAAATTTCCAATGATTGCATTGGAGTGGATTTGAATCGAAATTGTCTTCGGAATATTTCGATGTTGGAATTCGTGATTATACAGGTGTTGTTATGGAAATTTGAAAGATATATATTGATATCGTTATTTCCAATACGACATTTGTTAGTCGTAGAATTCGATATTGAATATAAGCCGATATATTTTCTATTCAGAGCCTTGTATTGAATATCGAATGTGATTTGGGTTTGTCGTGAATGGTGTCTTCACTAACACTATTCTTGAACCCAGTTGAGAAAAGATTAAATCTTTTTATTTAGATTTAATGAAGTGTACCAATTAAATAATATTTAATTGGAATTGAATAGATATTGATTTTTGGGCTTATCGTGAACAGTGTTTTAAATAACACTTGTTCTTTAACCCGATAATTAATGAATGTGATTTTGGGTTTATCGTGAACCGTGTTTTAAATGACACTGATTCTTTAACCCAGATAATGATTAAAACTAAGTGGAGTTTTAATGAATCTTTAATTAGATTGAAAAGATCGAGAATGGAGTATCACCAGTTTTGCTCCAGGCGATAGATAAATCTGTAATTAGATTTGAATGTGAAATTTAGAAACTAACTGGCGGTTAGCCAAGCAGAATGGTTTTCTGGATATTGATCTGATGTTGGTTTCGGCCTTCGGGGTTAATATTTGGGGAATTATTCTCTTGATTAATTTACGGTTAGTGACTAATGAATTGGAATGAGGCGTATGTTGTGTTTGTGTAACACTTATTTAAAATATACGCGAGTTATTCGGAAAGACCGGGTTTATCCCATTCTGAGTAACTGATACGACGATAAGTCGAAGACGAAGACGATGGTCGAAGACCGGAGGTCTTCACGTCGTTTGGGTGATAACTGATGATCTTGATTGGGCTGTACACCCAAGAAGATGGAAACAGTTAGTGATCGTCCAGACGTACTTGGAGATCGATGGATATGCGGGGTACTAGGTGCCTCCGGTTTCGTTCAGACCCAGAACGGACTTGTAAATGGACTGTGTGTCTGACATCGGATTTCATTCTGTGTGACTGATATCGGTTGCATAGGATGGCTTGCCTGTGTGGCATGCTAAGATGCAAATGATCAAGGCTTCTGTTGAAAAGCAAAGTCTTGTGGTTGATGATCAAAGCACGACCTTTGTGGCGTAGCTTTGTGTAACGTTTGATTCGCGAGTTTCACACCCGGTATGAATCAAAAACGGGAGACGGACCTCAGGGAGGGCATGCGTTTCTTTCTAGTTAGAAGTGGCGTCAGTGGTTTTACACGCCCTGACGAGTTTGACTTATGTTGTTGTTGCTGTTGCGAGGCGCCTCGGTTATATCGGTTTCGGCCGAATGCATTCTGGTCGGCTGACGGACCAGACTTACACCCCATAGGGTGGGGAGACGTATTGTTCAGGCATAATAATCCACTCCGTGTGGACCGGCCCTGACGATCCAAGGGGCAGTTGCGGCTGTTCCTGAGGGGCGGGCTAGAGCGTCTCGAATCGGTTGAGGATCTTGCCCCTAGCCTCGGTTCATAGATGGAAACCCAATTTCCAAATACGTGACATTTGCGGTTTTATTTGTAAACCTATATATGGCGACATAGTGGTATGGGGCATTCATGCCGCCTATGATTGATACTTATGATTTGAAGTTGTTTTATACACTATGCACTTATTTTAGTATCAAATGATTTGTTTTAAACGTATCAAGCATTCTTTGGCTGTTATAAGGGAAAACCCTATCCCCCGGTTTGCGTTGCATTGTGTGATAGGAACTGGGTCTTATAACAGCTTCATCTTTCTTTATTTAGCATTGCGCTGCTGTTTTATGCACTGGTATTCTTGGGAGGAAACCCGTTCCGTGTTATACGGCGTGGTCCCTTGATTTACCTAACTTTTAAAATAAAGAATAATAACTATTTTAGTTCTCACACCAGTCACATGACTGACCTGGAGTTTATTGTTTTAACCTAAACTCTGGGTGCCCTTATTTTGACACGGGCAGCTAGTAGTTTTGGTTTTGCAGATTTATATTCACAGGATCCTGGTTTACAGCTGGAACGATATCCGGAAAGCTTTGTATCCGTATATCTTCTTCTAGTTGTGTATTGTATTATTTTCCGCTGCGATGTATTTAAATGTAATTTAAATCTCTGATATTTCTGTGTAATATTCTTTTATACTCTGCATATTCTTGTAATCTGATGCATCGTTGTAATATACAATGAAATGTTCTTTTATATGCATTCTGTTGTGGCTTGTTCTCGAACTATCCGACGCTTTCCTTTACGGGGAAGTTGCGGGTCTTTACATTTGGTATCAGAGCTTTGGTTTACAAAGCTAGAGAACAAGACACATTAGAACCATACGAAAGAATACATCAGATATTGGATTAGTAAAATCCAACGGGAATGACTCGTTAGAGATGGGATCAGTAGTATCCTAGAACGAGTGTGAAGAGTATATTTTTGAAAGTGAAAACAAATTTTTGTTTTGAAAATTTAAATCAATTATTCGTATTTGATTACCTATTTATATTGATGTGGACAATCCAATATATATAGATTTTGCGTATACGTCTGATCCGCGTGTATTTGAAATTTTAATATATTGGATAGATATAGAGTCACATTCTAGACACCCGGGGATAATTCTGATGATGTGGCCACATCATTAGTATTTATATTCGTGTTTCGAATGTGTGATATCTATATATTTCCATTAGACTGGTGTGAGAACCAAAATTAGATAGGGCCTATTGTTGTGATTTGGTATCAAAAACATGATTTTTGTATATGTATCAAAATTATGAATTTGAAACTCTAATTCACTAATTGATTGATGTTTGTGTTGTTTGTTTAGTTGTTTGCTAATTTTGAACCATTTAGCCTAATTGAATCAAATATTGAATTGTATTGAAGTTTGGTTGCATTTGCTTGCATACATGTATATCTTTTGAACAGGTCATAGCAAGGAGGCTAGAGCCAGAGAATAAAATTTGTTTGCCCGACAAATAGGTACATGTTTACTACATAATTTCCTGTTTTGTTTGGGTGATGATGATTTTGTGAGCCTATTGGCTAGCCGCTTGGCTTTTTCTTTTTCTTTTTTTAAGATCTGAAGGACCGGGGAAGCTATTTGAAATTCCCCGATGCTCCCATTGCAGGGGAGGTTATGGCGAAATTTTTCAAAAATTTCGGGAGTTAGCCAAATTTTTGAAGTTTTGAAAATTCTCAGAAACTAAAGAGTTGGAGAATGGAAGCCAGATCGAGCGTAGAGTTGATTAATCAAACCACTTTCGACTTTGTTCCTTTTCGGGGACGAAAAGTTTTAAGTGGGGGAGATTGTAACAACCCGTAAAATCTGGGCCAGTTTAAAATTTTTATTTTGGCAATATTAGCGAATTTTAATTATTTGAAATGAATTATTTTAAATAATATCGACGTGAAATTTATTTTGAATAGAATTAGAACGTATATATTATATACGTCGTCGTTAGAATATATAATAATTATATATAATTAAAAGGAATTGAAAATGGCGCGGTAGTTCGATAATTCGATTTCAAACTTCAATTGAATGTACCGGGTGCAAAACAATCCGGATTTTAGTGAAACCAAAAATAATGGAATCTAATAGTGAATATCTTTCTAACGAATCCGAAAAATCAAGATTTCATATCAGGAATCAAAAGATATGTCCAGTTGAAAATTCTGAATAGTCGCTATGGAATTCAGGCCCTTAAAAATGGACATTTTGCAAATGACCTCGGATTTCGACGAAACCACTTTTGTTGGGTCCGTGATGTCGAATTATTACTAGGTTTCAAATTTCATAATTTTTCGAATCAATATGTGAGCGTGGCAAAGGAAAACGCGTTTGACCAGTTTCAGTTGATTTCAATCGACTGGAAAATGGCCATTTTTCCAACGGTCTCAGAATTCGACGAAACTAGTTTTGTTAGGACCGTATCGTCAATACGAAGCTAGAAAATATTTTTCTGGAATTTTTCTAGTTAGTATGTGACCCCGGTAATTTGAAATGTACGTTTAAAATTCAATATAGAGATTTAAATGTAAATTTAACGGAAACTGATTGTAACAGCCGAATCAGCTTGCGTGGCATATCCCATTGTGTTCGGAATGGGGGTGAAACGCTATGGACGACAGGCGGTGGGCCTCGTTTAGAGGTCATGTGTGAAAAGTCAACTTCTTCGAAAATAAAATAATTAAATAAAAAAAAAAAAAAAAAAAAATATAATAACTCCCTCCTTTTGACTCTGGCCCCCCCCCTATTTCCCCAAAACCTGATTCATCCATCAGATAAAAAAAAAAAAAAAAAAAAAAAAAAAAAAAGAGAAAAACCGCAATCGAACCATCGCCGCCGCCAAAACCCTGGAAGCCGCCCTCCGTTCATCCTCCTCCCACCGAACGACAACCCGAAGCCGCCTCATCCCGAAGCAGCGCCACCCCGTTCGAGCCCCCTGGAAGCCACCGCCCTCCTCCTCCTTCAATTCGCCAGCCCCCCCCCCCCCTTCGAGACATCACCGACGAAGCCCTCCCCCTCGCTGACGACGATGAAGCCGCCGTCCATACCTCGAAACCCTCCGACGCAGTGAAGACCCCCCCCCCCCCCCTGTTTCTTCGGCAGTAAGTTTTTTTTTTTTTTTTTTTTTCTTTTCTACTTTACTTTATTTTATTTTTATTTTTCAATTCTGTAATTCTAATTTTGAAAAAGGTTTTTAAAACTGTTTTTTTTTAAAAGAGCAAAACTGCATTTTTTTTTAAGAATTTTAAAAACTGTTTCTTTGTTTTAGAATTTAAAAACTGAATTTTTTTTACAGTTAGAAAACTGTTTTTATTTTAGTTAGAAAACTGTTTTTAATTTGATTTAAAAAAAAAAAAAAAAAAAAAAAGAAACAGATTTGATTTTAAAAAAAAGTAACAGGTTTGATTTTTTAAAAAGTAACAGATTTGATTTTTAAAAAGGAAAAAGAATTGATTTTTAAAGCATAAAAATATGATTTTTATATATTGAACTTCGGCATAAAAATATGATTTTTATATATTGAACTTCGGCATAAAAATATGATTTTTATATATTGAACTTCGGCATAAAAATATGATTTTTATATATTGAACTTCGAGTTAAAAATATGATTTTTATATATTGAACTTCGAGTTAAAAATAGAATTTTTATATATTGAACTTCGAGTTAAAAATAGAATTTTTATATATTGAACTTCGAGTTAAAAATAGAATTTTTATATATTGAACTTCGAGTTAAAAATAGGATTTTTATATATTGAACTTCGAGTAAAAAAAAAAAAAAATAATAATATGATTATTATATATTGAATAGCGAAGTAAAAATTCGATTTTTACATATGTAGTGAAAGCGGACAACGAAAGCGACAAAAAGGCGAGTTGGCGAAGGTTTCCTGCATTAGAAGGGCCGTGGAGCTAGGATAGCTAAATGTGAGAACTTCTCACTCTTAATTCTCTTTTTCTAGATATATATATATACTAGGATGCAGACGGTGCTTATTAGAAGCACCCGACACCCGTCCACATACCATGGACTTGTTTGTTTGGATGTTTGGTGATTGATTGAGATATTGGTTTGAATGTGGTTTGTGGTGTGAAAAATCGAATCGATAAATTGGTTAGGATTAGACGTGCGCCGTTATAAGGCGAAGGAGTAAGACTAGGTTAGATTCTTACCCCAAATTTTGTAGTTTGCATAACGAAAGTGATTTGATTGATGTGTGAATGGCGTGGGCCTTCACTAGACCGGGGATAAGGCTAGGCCTTGTCCCGTTTCTAGTATCGTGCCGTTATGCCGCCGAAATTTTCTAAAATATGTTAGAAAAATAAAAATAACATTTTATTTAAAGAATGAATTGAATAGAAATTCATAGGTTGAAATAAAATGTTTTATCGTTAAAAATATAATTTTTAACGTGAAGTGAATAAAATAAAATATTCATTTATAAACCGGACGGTTTGTTTATGTACACCTATTTGAATGACATTGATTGGGACGATAAATTTTACACATCGCCCAACTGCACAAATAAAATATGCGTTTGATTGTTTGAAACCCCACACGGGTGTTGGGATGAAATTTGAAGTTCACTCATCCTGATTGATTAATATGTCGATCGATCGATTGACAGGCTGTTATAAGCGTTGAATATCTATATTTGATGCTTATACAGTGTAGTGCACTTTGGTTGATGGTTGATTATTTTTCAATGCTATGATATACATGTGTTGTATGAAAATCCATATAATTAACTTTATATGGTAATTGATTGGGCCTCATTCCAATTTGAAAAATAAAGAATATTATAAAATAAAAGTTCATGTGTTGACAGTACTCATTCATTGAGATTGGTCATGTGTTGAACGAAATATTTTAATAATAGAAATATTTGAAATAGAATATTTGAAAATGGAAATATATGAAGCCGTGTTGATTAGATGCGCCATTTTGACGTGAACGATATTTTTATCGATTTTATTCATTTTGAAATGGATATTGAAAAGTAATTTTGAAATCAAATATTTCGAAATGAATTGAATTGAAAATATTTCGAAATGAATTGAATTGAAAACGATTTCGAAATGAATTGAATTGAAAACGATTTCGAAATGAATTGAATTGAAAACGATTTCGAAATGAATTGAATTGAAAACGATTTCGAAATGAATTGAATTGAAAACGATTTCGAAATGAATTGAATTGAAAACGATTTCGAAATGAATTGAATTGAAAACGATTTCGAAATGAATTGAATTGAAAACGATTTCGAAATGAAATGAATTGAAAACGATTTCGAAATGAATTGAATTGAAAACGATTTCGAAATGAATTGAATTGAAAATATTTCGAAATGAATTGAATTGAAAACGATTTCGAAATGAATTGAATTGAAAATATTTCGAAATGAATTGAATTGAAAACGATTTCGAAATGAATTGAATTGAAAACGATTTCGAAATGAATTGAATTGAAAACGATTTCGAAATGAATTGAATTGAAAACGATTTCGAAATGAATTGAATTGAAAACGATTTCGAAATGAATTGAATTGAAAACGATTTCGAAATGAATTGAATTGAAAACGATTTCGAAATGAATTGAATTGAAAACGATTTCGAAATGAATTGAAAACGATTTCGAAATGAATTGAATTGAAAACGATTTCGAAATGAATTGAATTGAAAATATTTCGAAATGAATTGAATTGAAAACGATTTCGAAATGAATTGAATTGAAAATATTTCGAAATGAATTGAATTGAAAACGATTTCGAAATGAATTGAATTGAAAACGATTATGAAATGAATTGAAAACGATTTCGAAATGAATTGAATTGAAATATTTCGAAATGAATTGAATTGAAAACGATTTCGAAATGAATTGAATTGAGAACGATTTCGAAATGAATTGAACTGAAAACGAATTCGAATTGAATTGAAAGCGAAGTGAAATAAATTCAAATTGAATTGAAATTTGAATTGAATAGAAATGGATTTTAAAACGAATTTATAAAGAAGAATTCAATTTTGATTTGAATTGAAATGGAAGTTGAAAATGTTTTTGAAACGAATTCAAAACTATTTATATAATTCGTTTTAAATAGAAATCGACGATATATATATTATATATATATTATATATAATATAATGGCCTGAATAGAACGCGCCACGCCGCGGCAGTTCGCGAATTTCGACCATTTATTTCAAACGGGCATTACGGGAGATCCGACCGTCGGATTCTCCTAAAACCGGAACCGTTGGGTTCGTATCGAAAAGAGCTTTCTAATGAATGTTAGAAATTTGAAATCTAACGGTTGGATTTGGAGATATGTCCAAATCAAATTCAAAAAAGGTCGCTGTAAGTGCAGTTCGATGGCCATTGATGGAAATCGACTGTACGGGCCTTGATAAAATTATTAAAAATAGCAATAATTTGTGTAAAATCATAATAAATGATTTAGAAAGAATTGGGATGAAAAACTCCATACTTGAAAAGATAAAAATAAATTTTTATCGAAATGAACTAGTTTTGAACTAGAATTATAATCCTATTTATTTTTAAATAAATAAATTGAATTCGAAAAGGGTTTTAAAAATAACCAAAATTTCCAATGATTGCATTGGAGTGGATTTGAATCGAAATTGTCTTCGGAATATTTCGATGTTGGAATTCGTGATTATACAGGTGTTGTTATGGAAATTTGAAAGATATATATTGATATCGTTATTTCCAATACGACATTTGTTAGTCGTAGAATTCGATATTGAATATAAGCCGATATATTTTCTATTCAGAGCCTTGTATTGAATATCGAATGTGATTTGGGTTTGTCGTGAATGGTGTCTTCACTAACACTATTCTTGAACCCAGTTGAGAAAAGATTAAATCTTTTTATTTAGATTTAATGAAGTGTACCAATTAAATAATATTTAATTGGAATTGAATAGATATTGATTTTTGGGCTTATCGTGAACAGTGTTTTAAATAACACTTGTTCTTTAACCCGATAATTAATGAATGTGATTTTGGGTTTATCGTGAACCGTGTTTTAAATGACACTGATTCTTTAACCCAGATAATGATTAAAACTAAGTGGAGTTTTAATGAATCTTTAATTAGATTGAAAAGATCGAGAATGGAGTATCACCAGTTTTGCTCCAGGCGATAGATAAATCTGTAATTAGATTTGAATGTGAAATTTAGAAACTAACTGGCGGTTAGCCAAGCAGAATGGTTTTCTGGATATTGATCTGATGTTGGTTTCGGCCTTCGGGGTTAATATTTGGGGAATTATTCTCTTGATTAATTTACGGTTAGTGACTAATGAATTGGAATGAGGCGTATGTTGTGTTTGTGTAACACTTATTTAAAATATACGCGAGTTATTCGGAAAGACCGGGTTTATCCCATTCTGAGTAACTGATACGACGATAAGTCGAAGACGAAGACGATGGTCGAAGACCGGAGGTCTTCACGTCGTTTGGGTGATAACTGATGATCTTGATTGGGCTGTACACCCAAGAAGATGGAAACAGTTAGTGATCGTCCAGACGTACTTGGAGATCGATGGATATGCGGGGTACTAGGTGCCTCCGGTTTCGTTCAGACCCAGAACGGACTTGTAAATGGACTGTGTGTCTGACATCGGATTTCATTCTGTGTGACTGATATCGGTTGCATAGGATGGCTTGCCTGTGTGGCATGCTAAGATGCAAATGATCAAGGCTTCTGTTGAAAAGCAAAGTCTTGTGGTTGATGATCAAAGCACGACCTTTGTGGCGTAGCTTTGTGTAACGTTTGATTCGCGAGTTTCACACCCGGTATGAATCAAAAACGGGAGACGGACCTCAGGGAGGGCATGCGTTTCTTTCTAGTTAGAAGTGGCGTCAGTGGTTTTACACGCCCTGACGAGTTTGACTTATGTTGTTGTTGCTGTTGCGAGGCGCCTCGGTTATATCGGTTTCGGCCGAATGCATTCTGGTCGGCTGACGGACCAGACTTACACCCCATAGGGTGGGGAGACGTATTGTTCAGGCATAATAATCCACTCCGTGTGGACCGGCCCTGACGATCCAAGGGGCAGTTGCGGCTGTTCCTGAGGGGCGGGCTAGAGCGTCTCGAATCGGTTGAGGATCTTGCCCCTAGCCTCGGTTCATAGATGGAAACCCAATTTCCAAATACGTGACATTTGCGGTTTTATTTGTAAACCTATATATGGCGACATAGTGGTATGGGGCATTCATGCCGCCTATGATTGATACTTATGATTTGAAGTTGTTTTATACACTATGCACTTATTTTAGTATCAAATGATTTGTTTTAAACGTATCAAGCATTCTTTGGCTGTTATAAGGGAAAACCCTATCCCCCGGTTTGCGTTGCATTGTGTGATAGGAACTGGGTCTTATAACAGCTTCATCTTTCTTTATTTAGCATTGCGCTGCTGTTTTATGCACTGGTATTCTTGGGAGGAAACCCGTTCCGTGTTATACGGCGTGGTCCCTTGATTTACCTAACTTTTAAAATAAAGAATAATAACTATTTTAGTTCTCACACCAGTCACATGACTGACCTGGAGTTTATTGTTTTAACCTAAACTCTGGGTGCCCTTATTTTGACACGGGCAGCTAGTAGTTTTGGTTTTGCAGATTTATATTCA
This sequence comes from Allium sativum, assembly GCA_030737875.1. NCBI lineage: Eukaryota > Viridiplantae > Streptophyta > Magnoliopsida > Asparagales > Amaryllidaceae > Allium > Allium sativum. The sequence continues at coordinate 12,377,955 of CM060921.1, read as the reverse complement.
CAGGATCCTGGTTTACAGCTGGAACGATATCCGGAAAGCTTTGTATCCGTATATCTTCTTCTAGTTGTGTATTGTATTATTTTCCGCTGCGATGTATTTAAATGTAATTTAAATCTCTGATATTTCTGTGTAATATTCTTTTATACTCTGCATATTCTTGTAATCTGATGCATCGTTGTAATATACAATGAAATGTTCTTTTATATGCATTCTGTTGTGGCTTGTTCTCGAACTATCCGACGCTTTCCTTTACGGGGAAGTTGCGGGTCTTTACATGTGAGTGTGTGTGTGTGAATATATATGTATGTAAATGAGAGACGTATTTGTAATTTGATATACAAATGGTTTTGTGTTGGATTAATTTGTTAGGTGGGTTATGAACATTGGTCGATGCAGTAAGTGCTCACTGTATAGATAGGTGTTTCTAAACACTTGAACAGAGTAATCTAACTCAGTTTTATGGATGAATGAAATAATTTTGTCCAAAAGTATATTTTCATAAAAAGTTTATATATTTTGATGAAAACTATGTTTTGGAAAATTTAATCCACTAATTAATTGCTGGATGTGCTAATTAATTTAACTAATTAAGAAATTTGAATTCTCAATGATTTTTGGACAATCGAGGCATTTGCTACAAAGATTATAAATTTTCTTGGTAAAATATTAAAAGTTTAGGGTATAGATAACTGTGTTCTTTCTAGAATTGAACATAAGATGATGAGTCAAAAACAAGAGAAAAGGATTTGTGAGTAGATAGAAGAAGAAAATTGGTGAACCTATGCAAGTGTATTCGTAGCTACTCTAGAAAGGATAAGACTAAAGGAAAATTTATGGGCGTTTGCTATTATAAAGAGGTATATTATACAGTTCTATGCCCAATGATTAAACATATAAAGTTAAATAGTGGAGTTAATGTGACGAAAAGGAATCTCGCTCGGTCCGAACCAGTCGCTAAACCGACCCAGACCGTTCGAAACGCCCTATCGTTTGAGAACACGACATATCAGAACGCACACGGAAGAACATTTCATTGTATATTACAACAATGCATTAGATTACAAGAATATACAGAGTATAAATAAATATTACACAGAAATATCAGAGATTTAAATTACATTTAAATACACCGCAGCGGAAAATAATACAATACACAACTAGAAGAGACATACGGATACAAAGCTTTCCGGATATCGTTCCAGCTGTAAACCAGGAACCTGTGAATATAAATCTGCAAAACCAAAACTACTAGCTGCCCGTGTCAAAACAAGGGCACCCAGAGTTTAGGTTAAAACAATAAACTCCAGGTCAGTCATGTGACTGGTGTGAGAACTAAAACAATTAATAATCTTTATTTTAAAATTAGGTAAATCAAGGGACCACGCCGTATAACACGGAACGGGTTTCCTCCCAAGAATACCAGTGCATAAACCAACAGCGCAATGCTAAATAAAGAGAAATGAAGCTGTTATAAGACCCAGGTCCTATCACACAATGCAACGCAAGCCGTAGGATAGGGTTTTCCCTTATAACAGCCAAAGAATGCTTGATACGTTTAAAACAAATCATTTGATACTATTATAAGTGCATAGTGTATAAAACAACTTCAAATCATAAGCATCAATCATAGGCGGCATGGGTACCATATATCATGTCGCCATACTAGGCTCTACAAACAAAACCGCAAATGTCACGTATTTGGAAGTTGGATTTCCATCTATGAACCGAGGCAAAAGATAGTCCTCAACCGATTCGAGACTGTCTAGCCCGAGCCTCAGGACCCAGACTCAGGTGGGCCATTGGATCGTCAGGGCCGGTCCACCGATGTGGACTAAAATGCCTAAACATGCGTTTCCCCGCCCTTTGGGGCGTAAATGAGCCAACAAATGGCTCCATCGGACCCGGATCGTCCGATCTAACCGAGGCGCCTCGCAACAGCAACAACCACATAAGTCAAACTCGTCAGGGCGTGTAAAACCACTTACGCCACTTCTAACTAGAAAGAAACGCATGCCCTCCCTGAGGTCCGTCTCCCATTTTTGGTTCATACCGGGTGTGAAACTCGCGAAGTAAACGTTACACAAAGCTACGCCACAAAAGCCGTGCTTCGATCATCAACCACAAGACTTTGCTTTTTAACAGAAGCCTTGATCATTCGCCACTTAGGCATGCCACACCGGCAGTTCACTCTATACGTTTGATATCCATCAGTATATAACCTCTGAGCTCGTACGTCTCAGAGAAGGGCATTAAGCAAGAGAATAAATTCTCCGCCGCTAAATAGATATATATTTAATAGAAACCAATCACACAGACTAAAATCCAATGTCAGACACACAGTCCATTTACAAGTCCGTTCTGGGTCTGAACGAAACCGGAGGCACCTAGTACCCCGCATATCCATCGATCTCCAAATACGTCTGGACGATCACTAACTGTTTCCTTCTTCTTGGGTGTACAGCCCAATCAAGATCATCAGTAATCACCCAAACGATGTGAAGACTTCCGGTCTTCAACCGTCGTCTTCATCTTCGACTTATCGTCGTATCAGTTATTTAGAATGGGATAAACCCGGTCTTTCTGAATAACTCACGTGTATTTTAAGTAAGTGTTACGCAAACACAACATACGCCTCATTCCAATTCATCAGTCACTAACCGTAAATTAACAAGAGAATAATTCCCCAAATATTAACCCCAAAGGCCGAAACCAACATCAGATCAATATCCAGAAAACCATTCTTCTTAGCTAACCGACAGTTAGTTTCTAAATTTCACATTCATAGGGAGAGGTTCCCATTAATTTTATCAAAGATAAATTCTTTATATTTATTCTTTAATCTATCCTTTTGAATTTCGATTCAACTAGTCGGGATTAACGAAACTTTACCAAAGTAATCATTTGTTTTAATTTCCCAATCCCAAACTATTCATCCCATGAAGTAAAACTGGTTATACTTCATATCTAGCACCACGGTGTTATCGGTAAATTCAATTACCATCTCACATTCAAATCTAATTAAAGATTTAACTATCGCCTGGAATAAAACTGGTGATACTCCATTCTCGATCTTTTCAATCTAATTAAAGATTCATTAAAACTCCACTTAGTTTTAATCGTTAACTGGGTTAAAGAATCAGTGTCATTTAAAACACGGTTCACGATAAACCCAAAATCACATCACATTAATTATCGGGTTAAAGAACAAGTGTTATTTAAAACACTGTTCACGATAAACCCAAAAATCAATATCAATTCAATTAAATATTATTTAATTGGTACACTTCATTAAATCTAAATAAAAAGATTCAATCTTTTTCTCAACTGGATTCAAGAACAGTGTTAATGAAGACACCATTCACGACAAACCCAAATCACATTTGATATTGAATACAAGGCTCTGAATAGAGAATATATCGGCTTATATTCAATATCAAATTCTACGACCAACAGATATCGGATTGGAAATAACGATATATATATCTATATCTTTCAAATTTCCATAACAACATCTGTATAATCACGAATTCCAACATCGAACTATTCCGAAGACAATTTCGATTCAAATCCACTCCAATGCAATCATTGGAAATTCTGGCTATTTTTAAAACCCTTTTTAAATTCAATTTATTTATTTAAAAATAAATAGAATTATAATTCTAGTTCAAAACTAGTTCATTTTGATAAAAATCTATTTTTATCTTTTCAAATATGGAGTTTTCAATCTCAATCCTTTCTAAATCATTTCTTATGATTTTACACAAATTATTACTATTTTTAATAGTTTTATCAAGGCCCGTACAGTCGATTTCCATCAACGGTCATCGAACTGCACTTACAGTGACCTTTTTCAAAATTTGATTTGGACATAATTCCAAATCCAACCGTTAGATTTCTAATTTATAATATTCGTTAGAAAGCTCTTTTCGATACGAACCCAACGGTTCCGGTTTTAGGAGAATCCGACGGTCAGATCTCCCGTAATGTCCGTTCGAAGTCAATGGTCGAAATTCGCGAACTGCCGCGGCGCGGCGCGTTCTATTCGGGCCATTATATTATATATATATTATATATATAATGTATATCTCGTCGATTTCTATTTAAAACGAATTATATAAATAGTTTTAAATTCGTTTCAAAAACAATTTCAACTTCCATCTCAATTCAAATCAAAATTGAATTTTTCCTTATAAATTCGTTTTATAATTCATTTCTATTCAATTCAAGTTTCAATTCAATTTGAATTCATTTCACTTCGTTTTAAATTCAATTCTAATTCGTTTTCCATTCGATTCAATTCAAAGTGGTTTTCTATTCGATTCAATTCAAATTGGTTTTCTATTCGATTCAAATTCAATTGATTTTCTATTCTATTCAAATTCAATTGATTTTCTATTCTATTCAAATTCAATTGATTTCCTATTCAATTCATTTCGAAATCGTTTTCTATTCAATTCATTTCGAAATCGTTTTCTATTCAATTCATTTCGAAATCGTTTTCTATTCAAATCATTTCGAAATCGTTTTCTATTCAATTCATTTCGAAATCGTTTTCTATTCAATTCATTTCGAAATCGTTTTCTATTCAATTCATTTCGAAATTGTTTTCTTTCAATATTCATTTCAAAATGAATAAAATCGATACAAATATCGTTCACGTCAAAATGGCGTCAATCTAATCAACACGGATTCATATATTTCTATTTTCAAATATTCTATTTCAAATATTTCCTATTATCAAAATAGTTGTTATTATCAAATATTTCGTTCAACACATGACAAATCTCAACGGATGAGTACAGTCAACACATGAATCTTTATTTTATAATATTCTTTATCTTCTAAATTGGAATGAGGCCCAATCAATCACCATATAAAATTAATTATATGGATTTTCATACAACACAAGTACATAATAGCATTGAAAAATAATCAACCATCAACCAAAGTGCACTACACTGTATAAGCATCAAATATAGATATCTAACGCTTATAACAGCCTGTCAATCAATCGATTGACATATTTAATCAATCAGGATGAGTGAACTTCAAATTTCATCCCAGCACCCGTGTGGGGTTTCAAACAATCAAAAGGATATTTTATTTGTGCAGTTGGGCGATGTGTAAAATTTATCGACCCAATCAATATCAGTCAAATTAGTGTATATAAACAAATCGGCCGATTTGTTTATAAATATTCATTTATTCACATTCACGTTAAAAATTATATTTTTAACGATAAAACATTTTATTCCAACACATGAATTTCTATTATTCATTTATACAATAAAATGATATTTTTATTTTTCTAACTCATTTTAGAAAATTTCGGCGGCATAACGGCACGATACTAGAAACGGGACAAGGCCTAGCCTTATCCCCAGTCTAGTGAAGGCCCACGCCATTCACACATCAATCAAATCAATTTCATTTCACCAAACAATTCAATTCAAACGAAATAATCTAACCAACTACACAACCAAACAATTAAACAAACAAGTCATCCATGGTCTGTGGATGACGGGTGTCGGGTGCTACTAAACACCGTCTGCATCCTAGTATATATATATAACTAGAAAAAGAAATTGAAAGGTGAGAAGTTCTCACCAAAGCTAATCCAACTTCACGACACTTCATTTATAGAAATCTTCGCCGTTCTCGCCTCTTATCACTTTCGTCGCCCGTAGCCACTACATATATAAAAATCACATTTTTACGTCGATGTTCAATATATAAAAATCACATTTTTACTTCGATGTTCAATATATAAAAATCACATTTTTACTTCGATGTTCAATATATAAAAATCACATTTTTACTTCGATGTTCAATATATAAAAATCACATTTTTACTTCGATGTTCAATATATAAAATCACATTTTACTTCGATGTTCAATATATAAAAATCATATTTTTACATCGCTACTCTATATAAAGATTTCGCCTTTTCCATTTCAAAAATCTAATCTTTTTTATTCTAAAAATCTTTTCTTTTCTATTCTAAAAATCTTTTCTTTTCTATTCGAAAAATCTTTTCTTTTCTATAAACGAAAATCACATTTACATATACATTTCTAAACAAACAAAGTTATTTTAATTTTTATAATAAAATTTAGGTCTAAAATTTTAATTAACTAATTTTACAACAACAACAAAAGAGTTAAAACCATTACCTTTCTTCCTATTGCTGCCTGGAACCCAAAACACAAAACGCGGCGGTCCTTGAATCCTAGGGCCCAAAATTCCACTCAGCACCTCGCGCCAGAGTACGATCGCCCTCCTCCCTTCGATAGCCCCCCGCAGCGCCTTCTATCGCCACCGATCTTGGCGAACTCGAATGCCTGTGGCGGCGGTTTCGACAGGGGCTCGCGGTCGATGGTTCGGGGCATTAGGGTTAGGGGGGTCGTGGGGCGACTGAGGACATGCGGCGCTTGGGGGGGGGGGGAATTGTTCGGAGCGACGATGATGGATCGAGGAGGGAGAGCCTGGGTTGCGACGGGTTTTGTTTTATTAATTTTTTCTTTCTGTCTGAGTCAACAGGGAAGAAAGAAAGGGGTTGGAGCTGAGATATTATAAAGGGGAGTGGGTTGATATATTATTTAATTTAATTTAATTTTTAAATCCTCAAAAAGTTACCTTTTATTTTGGCCTCGAAACGAGGCCCACCGCCTGCCGTCCATAGCTAATTACTCTCATTCCAAACACAATGGGATATGTATCGTAAGCTGATTTGACTGTTTTGATCAATTTTTGCCAAAATCAACATATAACTCTATATATTGAATTTGAACGCACATTTCGATTTACCGGGGCCACACACTAACTAGAAAAATTCCCGAAAAATATTTCTAGCTTTGTATTGACGATACGGTCCTAACAAAACTAGTTTCGTCGAATTCTGAGACCGTTTGAAAAATGGCTATTTTCCAGTCGATTAAAATCAACTGAAACTGGTCAAACGCGTTTTCCTTTGCCGCGCTCACATATTGATTCGAAAAATTACGAAAATTGAAATCTAGCAATAACTTTACATCGCGGACTCAACAGAAGTGGTTTCATCGAAATCCGAGGTCGTTTGCAAAATTCCCATTTTTAAGGGCCTGAATTCCATAGCGACTATTCAGAATTTTCAACTGGACATATCTTTTAATTCCCGCTATGAAATCTCAATTTTCCGGATTCGTTGGAAAGATATTCTTAATTAGATCCTATTGTTTTTGGTTTCACTAAAATCCGGTTTGTTTTGCACCCGGTACATTCAATTGAAGTTTGAAATCGAATTATCGAACTACCGCGCCATTTTCAATTCCTTTTATAATTAAAAATAATTATTTATATTCTAACGACGACGTATATAATATATACGTTCTAATTCCATTCAAAATAAATTTCTCGTTGTTTTTATTTAAAATAATTCATTTTAAATAATCAAAATTCGCTAAAATTGCCAAAATAAAAATTTTAAACTGGCCCAGATTTTCGGGTTGTTACAGTTAACCAATAAAGCTCTAGAGTTAATAATCAAGATATTGGTTAAGTATACGACCATTAGTTCCGACATCGATTTCGAGGACGAAATAATTTTAAGTGGGGGAGAATATAACGACCAGGAAATTTGGAACCAATTTAAAATTCTAAATTTCACAAAGATCAGAATTAATTTGGATTTGGGTAGGAATAAAATTGAAATAGTCCAAAAAGAATGAATTTTAGATTAAAAATAGTACGTTTACAAAGGAAGTAGTAGCTAACGAACTCGGATTTCAATGGAGTCAATTTCATTAAATCTTGAATGATGAAATTATGTAATCAACCAAGTTACGTCAAAAATGGCATCCGTTAGATATGTTAAATTCGCAAAAGATTCAAAATTTGAACTAAAAACGAACTATTTTGAGGATATCTCAAGAACGGAATATCGCTAGATAGTGAGACACGTCCGTTGGATTCAGAATAGTGAATTTTAGTACTTTGATAAATCATAATGAAATGTAATTTTGCTTACCTTGAATCGACGTAGGTTTTGTTTTTTTGGTCGGTATGAAGTAGGTGGAAGTGTGGGTCATTACAACAAACCCTGTGCTCATTCATTACAAATTATATTAGGAAGTAGCACATGTATAAGTATCAAGGTGGCCCTAGGGTAAGGCCACCAAGGCGGATTCCTAGGGCTTTCGACCTCAAACTGCATGTACTTGGACATGTTCTGATAACCTATGGCTCTGATATCCTGGGTTAACTAAGGTCTTCAATAATTTTTTTGTATTTCAGTGCTGACCCTGACAAGCATCAGCAAATTATACAATAGCAATGTTTCTACAGATTATAAAATATAAGGCGACGTTAAAAGAAAATTGTTAGTCCAGTTGGCTCAATGCATTGAGTAGTATGGATGGGGCCAGCACTATGTAATACATAAGTTCTTTCGTAAAAACTTTGTGATAAAGCATTATTCTTTTGTAAGTAAGCCAACAAACTATGTAATAAAGCATTTATATTTCACTAAACAAGCTTGTTATGCCAACACCTGACCAAACGAGATGCATATGAAAACTTTGCATGAAAACAACCGAACGTGAAGCCTATATACTTCGTTTTGGTTAATACCACATATTTTTCTCAAATTTATCTCTGTAACAGTTTATATGTTCATTATGCATGCTAGTTATTACAAGGTGAAGAAAAAATGCATCGTTAATTACATAATTTCATTTTTAATAATAGTCATTCATTAATAACCGGTACAGGCTTATTCAATCATGTTATCAGCAATTAAACTACATCAATTAAACTACCCTCAAAAGTTGAAAATTTAAAATAAGTAGAAAATGAATACATAATTTGCTGCTATTTACTATCAACCAAAGAAATCAATAAAAGTTTCTTCAAGATGTTTGCAGTGGATTCAATTTGAGAGGAAAAGGGTCGTCGTAGAAAATGTCGCGAATTAGATTTAGGGCTTAAGCCGGGTCAAGAATAGAAAGTGTAGATTATGCTTTTAGATGGGTTGAATGGGCTTGGCCCACTATAAAAAATTTAGAAAATGAGTTTGACCCTGGTGGGTTAAAATAGTTTTAGATGAGTTAGGTTAAAGGGCCATTGTTCATTTTGATAGGTCTTGGTAAAACATGTGTTTCACGCTCAGGTAAAACAACAACTTACCTTGGATTTTTAACTTTTTCGTTGCTTCTTAAGTTTCAGACGTTCAAGCTTTTCATCTCTTTATTTCCTAATTAGAAGTTAAAATAAAGATTGGGTTGGCTAATGCTTTGGCTCCATATTCTTTTCACGTGGTCTCTCATTACAGTTATATTAAATGTTCCTAAAAACTCTACAAGATCGACATATTCTCATTTTTTTATGTATATTCAACTTTAACATCGACAAAACAACTAACCTGAAACAACTATAATGTGCAGAGCACTTGATATAAAAAAGAATAGGAGTGTAGCTGAAATACCACAACTGCTAAAGTGGCCTAGGCTAGCCCTCATCACAAGAAGAACATCTAGAGTCACCATTCAGTCCAACTACACTGATGTACACGAAGAACTACAACGCAAGGTTAGGAACATAAAATGACTTAGGGATGTGAAAGACGTATGACCTATCCCATGCAGTATCACAGGTTAATGCCTTGTTCACCTCATCTAACTCGCCCTCCATGATGAGCTCTATAGTATTACCCTCAACTTGGAAGATCAATATACTATAATCATCAGCAGCCTTAAAAATATATCTAAAGAACATGGCATCACTAGAAGAGTATCTCATACCAGACATCTCATGAACCGAATATCGATTGGTAGGATATCAAACAATTTCATATGAAGAGGTTCCAAGTTAGAGGCAACTAAATCAGCCTACTGGATAGGAGGACTGATAATAAAGGGACAAACCTTCAGAACCCACTTTATGATAGGAGGTCGAGAAAAAGAAATCCGCTCAGATAAGGGAACTAGAGCGAAGACAGTAAATTTCCATGCACAAGATTCCTAGATATGTCAAAAAAGTGGCAAGATAGACAAGTGATGGGTTTCCAACAGTACCTAAATCGGACCTCTGTCGCCTAATCATCAGCTACTCTTACTTTGATCAAATTCGAAAAAGGTTTGTTAGAGGAAATTTTGACTAAGGGCCTAGCATAAAATAATGTATCTCTAGCTACAGTCATTGCTTCAAAACAATATAATGTCCCAATTTGATTTGATAGCCAATTCAGTCTAATCAGAGATTGCAGAACAGAGAGAATGTAAGAAAAATAAGCCCAAACTGAAATAGAGAGTGCCTGCTCTCTAGCTCTGTCGATTATCAGAATACATGGAAAATGATAAACAATTCCCCCCAATAATAGTCGGCTCTGCATATAGGACTCGAAGACGCTATTCAAGTAGAGAAAATTTTAGGAAAACGTTGATCTGTTCAAACGAGCCTGTAGGCCCCCTCTTTTATGCCAAACCTTTTCATATTGTTCATTAGTTATTGAATACGTGGAAGGTGTTTCCCTGAAAGAAACCAACCAAGCAATACATATAGAAATCATCCTAACTTGAACCACTTCAGGCGGGAGGTCGTTAATCCCATCGTTAATCACATAATCAAAATCATAAGGCTCATAACTCCAACACTAATGTTTCGTTTGGTTGAAAATGCTGAACGATGAACACTGAACGCTGAATGCTGAATGTTGAAAGCTAAACGCTGAATGTTGAATAAAAGAAATATTATTTGATTGTATGTTGAATAGAAAATTGATTATTTAAAATGAGTACTCAATTGACAAAATCACCCTTAGCATATTTATAATTCGTCAAGCTAAATACTTGTCATGCATACATATAAAATGCCAAAAAAAAAAAATTAAACCCAAACATTTGCTACATTATTGATACGTATTCTTTAAAATACAAATGAAGATATAGGAGGTTGGCAATTTCATCACGTAGATTCGCCATGAAAGCTTGAGATTGAGATGAAAACACTTCAGTATGAGTTGATGGAGCTTGTGGCGGTTCTTGGCTGTCAAATTCCATATGTGTTTCATCAGAACCATTAGTATTATAGTCTTCTTCCTCGGCATGTAGAAATAATTCATCATCCAACGAGACACGACGCAAAAAGTTATGTACTGCCATACATGCAATAACTATATCCCTTTGCACAGAAAACTTATAAGGAGACATTTTCACTAATATAGGAAATCTTTTTTTTAAATACTCCAAAACTTCGTTCAATAACATTTCTTAGTTGAGCATGTGCATGGTTGAATCTCTCTTTCATAGTCATTGCATTTTTATGTCAATAGCTTTTCAACCGTTAACGTGTGTTGCGATAAGAAGTGAGAAATCCTATGGTATTTGTATATGATGCATCATAGAGGTAGTACATATCTACGAGGAAAAAATTCAATATGTTAGTACTAGTATGATAAGATGTAAAAAAATTAAAACTACTTACACAAAGGAGGCATAGGAAAATTATTAGCTGGATTCCGGATTGTCTCATTAAGGACCCTTGAATCATGTGCTGTTCCCTCCCATCCTCTCATTGCATATAAAAATTTCATATCAAAATCACATACTTCCATGACATTCTGATAACAGTTTCCCTGTCCTCTTCCTCTGAATGGTTTCTGATCACGAGTTGGTATATTTGCATCTATTAAAGTACCATCTAATGCTCCAATCGCTCCTTTAAATGGTCCCTATCTTAATTCAACATGAGATCGTATAATTTTAGGAGGTTTACTGAAATCGGGCGGAACTATAATATAATATTAACGCATAATGACAATTGTTATCACAGATTGTTATTATTGTCTCAACAGACAATATAATATAATATAAAGATGAAGGAAAGCATGAGTACAAAGGAAATATAATATAATATTGTATTTAAGTAGGAGATGGTCTACTATGCTACAGTTACAACATTAAAGAAATGGGAGTTATGGTATTTTGATCAGACATAATTTTGTCGTTGTTATAAGACCGACAATTCGTGAAAAATATGAACTGAAAAGCTGAATATAGTGAATAGCAACATATAAAAGACAAATGTGGGAAGTGCTCAACGTACTGCCTACGTGCTGGGTAGTACATAAGTTGTAGTAAATAGCATTGAAGCAAGGTAGCTAGTTAAAAGGTGGGCAAACTATTTTATCTTTGGCAGGTGTACTTAATAAAGCTAGGGTGGCTGTTAAAAAAAATAGCAGCGATGATATTTCAATGAAGAGTCCATCAAATAGATTACAAAAATATGTATATGGGTGTCATAAACAAGAATGTATAGTACACACACTAACATGTATATACTAATTAATATATGTAATGCTTGAGTGTCACCAATCCAATCCATTCCATAGTTTTACAAGCAATATTTATAATCTCCAGAATGGTTTACCAATGTCATTACAATTCAAAACATAAATCAGTTTCAACATCATAATTGTGAATAAAATAAGTAATCAAATGTTGTATTATATAGAAACGTCACACTATTTCAACTGTCGTATTGTTCATCTAGTCTCCTAAAAAGAAATACCCTATAAAGCAAAACTACCACACAGCATAGGTACAACATAAATATTCACAGTACGAATTAAATTATTTTATTATTTGTACCTTTCTTCTTTCCTCTAGCTTGGCAGATCTCGAATGAAGTTATCAGTAGCTTGCTGCTTTCGGCTGAAGTGAGGAAAAAGTTGTCCAAAAGCTGCTTATATAAAGGGAGAATAGCAGGGTAATATTGGTATGTGAAGCTGAATCGGATCTAGACCTCAAGATAAGCGATATTTTTTTTCTTAATACCAGGTCACTGAATTGAGCTGGTTTTACTGACTGGCAAAGAAGTACAAATGGCTTTTCATGTTCATAACGCTGAATGTTCCAGCATTCAGAAGAAAATTCAGAAGTGGGTGACCTAAACAAATGGTACCTAAGTAGGGAATTTGCAAAAAGAGAGGACTGTTTGGGCGCATTAGGAGCATTGCAAAAGTGGTTTACCTGCTCATTGCGAGGCAAGCCACGAAAACAGTCCATATAGGCACATAACTGTAATAACCCGCCCTTTATGATACTTAAAAGTTGGCGCCTTATAATACCGCCTTAGTTTTAAGTACCATAAAAGACAAATTATCGAGTCTAATTAGAACAAAACATTAAACCAAGACATTGACAATCTCACAACGGAATGACAATTTATAATACACATAATATACATGAATAAAATTAGGATAATGATATATATAAGAGACTGATAGCGGAAGAAATTGAAAAACGAACATCAGTGAAGAATACTTGGAATATATCAACTCTATCATACATAGAGTAATGGATAAATATTTGATACAGTGGTCTTAAATATAAATATAAATATGTCATGTATAATAATAATATATCTAAATAACAAATATCGACGCCATGCCTCTATAATGCCCTAGCTGTGCACTCCGATAGCATTTCCCTAAAAGCACTTGACTATTGAACTACTCAATTGAGTACCCGAGGGTTGTTATGACATAAGAAAACAAAGAAAAAAAGTGCATCATACATTAAGCCCTGTATGAGGGGAATTAACTCAAAATACTGTATTTTAAATCCATATACAAGTAAACATGAAAAATTAAATTACAACCGCCCTCCTCCTCCACGAACGTGGCTCAGGGGGGAATCTTGACTACCTATAAGAAAATATAGTATATCCATCTCAAAGTTAGGGGATTGTACTGTAGCAACCCGGAAAATACGAGCCAATTCAAAAAAATTTAATTGGTTATTTCAAAGGAATTTGAACAATTGAAATAGAATATTCCAATAAAATAGTGAACTAGAAATAGTGAGTCAGTTTGAAAATTTGAATTCAAACTTTGACTGACTGTGCCGGGTGGAAAATATAACGGATTTTAGCGAAACCAAAAATATTTAAATCTGTTTATGAATACCTTTCTAACAAATCTGAAAAATCGAAGTTTCATAGCGGGAATCAAAAGTTATGGCCAAATGAATTTTCAGAAAGGTCACTATATAGAATATATAGCCCTTGAAAATAGACATTTTGCAAACGACCTCGGAATTCGACGAAACCACTTTTTTTGGGTCCGGGATGTCAAACTATTGCTAGGTTTCAAATTTTATAATTTTTGAAGCTAGTATGTGAGCGTGGCAAAAGAAAATGTGTTTGGTCAATTTCTGTTAAATTGGATCGACCAGAAAAGGGCCATTTTTCAAACGATCTCAGAATTCGACGAAACTAGTTTTGTTGGGACCATAGCGTCAATTCATAGCTAGATTTATTTTTCTAGAATTTTTCGAATCAGTTTGTGGCCTTGGCAAATTGAAATGTACGTTCAAATTGAATATAAAATGTTTTATACTTTAATTTGAAAAATAACTGACTATAACAGTCGAATTGACCTACGAAACATATCCCATTGTGTTCGGGATGGGTTTATTTAGCTAGGGGCGACAGTCGTTGGGTTTGAATAGGGGTTCGTATGGGAAAACCCTAATTTTCTGAATAATATATATATCGGCGAATCAGAAAATTCCTTTCATAATTAAAAAAATAAAAAAAACTCAAAACCCTAGCCGCCTCTCTCATTTAACGGAGGAAAACCATTCGCTCCTTCCCGACGAAAATCCAGCCGCCACAGGCGATGCCAGTCAACGCCACCACCCTGACACGACGGTGCCACCCTCCCTCTTCAAATCCGACCAACCCCCGCCCTTTCTCCCTTCGCCAGCATCGAGAACAACGCCCAGGAAGTCGCCGACTTCACGTAGACGCCACGATCGCCTCTCCTGCGCCTCCGACCACCGACTGGACCGCCTAGCTCCCCTCTTTCACGACCCACCCTCTGATCGGAGCATTGATTCACGGATTTTCTGAAAAATCCGAACCCTAGTTCGAACCACTTTGAAAGGTGAGACCTTTATTTTATCAGAACTTTGAAAAATCATATCTTTATGGTGCGTTGACGAAATTCGATGAAACAGGAAACATCGGGACCGCAAGGAGGCTCTCTACCACATAGAAGAGACCGCGGATTTTTCTGAGCCATCTACGATGTTTAGCACTCCGTAAACCAATGTGAGAAATCTAAATTAAAAATGAAATTGAATGGAAAATGTCATGTATAAATTATACAAGCGAAATATAAATTATACACGTGTTGTATACCTCATGTACATGCGTTGTGTAAGCTATATGAGCGAAGTATGAATTATACATGCATAGTATAAATGATATGTATGTTGAAATGCAAGTGAAATATAGAAATAATATATATATATATACCCTCGTCCACAAACCATGGACGATATTTATTGTTGTGAATTGGTGTGAAATATTGGATGAAAATTGCGAATGGTTGAATAATTATTTGTGGTTGATATTGATTGGTTGTGGTTGAAAAATACCCATTGGTGATTGAAATAAATTGGAAATAATTGTGGAAATGAAAATAAAACATGCCGCCTGCATGCGAATTAGATGCATGAATCCCCATTGTCAAAAACCGCGAGGTTTTAAGGTAGAGCGAGGAGCCGTACTCGGGACGGTGCCGGTTTTAACTACCCTGCCATTATGCTGCCGAAATTTTGAATAATATTCATGTGTTAGAATTATTTTCATATGTTGAAATTATTTTCATGCGATGAAACTAAAGTCATGTGTTGAAACCATATCCATGTGTGGAAATGCTCATGTGTTGAGAAGTGATGTGTGAAAATTAAGTTCATGTGTAAATGAATAAAGTGTTTAAACAATAAAAATCACATTTTTATAATATATATAAAGTATGTAAAATATTCACCTTATATATAAATAGTTTCAACAATAAAAATTTCATCTTTCTCATATGAACAAAATATATAAAATACCCATGTGTGGAGATGCTCATGTGTTGAGAAGTGTGTGTATTGGAAAAGTTCATGTGTTGAATAAAAAGGATCGAACAATAAAAATTATGTTTTTATTGAAATTATGAAGTGTTAAAAACATTCATGTGCTGAATAAATATTTTAGATGATAAAAATACCATTTTTATCATATATGTGATTTGCTAAAAATATGCGAGCGTTGAAATAAATATTTGTGAAAGAAATATTATTTTTAACATGCATAGGAACTAAATAAAATAGTCATGTGTTGAAATATATTTTAGTTCGCCAAATTTATCATTTTTGAAATGTGAAGTGTTGAAAATAACCACTTGTTCAACTAAATATGCATGAGTTGAAATATTCATTAATTAGCTAATGATATGATTTTTGCCTATGCATGCAACATTAGAATGAATGGTGTTTTTAAACCAAATTGAAACAAATATGAAGTTGAATGGAAAATGATAAGTGATAAGAATTGCATATATGTACATGTATATTTATTGAACAGGTTATAGCAAAGAGGATAGAGAAGAGGAATAAAATTTTGTGCCCGACAAATAGGTACACGTTCACTGTTTTGTTTGGGTGATGATTTTATGAGCCTGTTGGCTAACCGCTTGGCTTTTTCTTTTTCTTTTTGAGATGAGACGCCCGTGTGGCTATTTGGGAATTTTCCCAGCCCCTCCCATACAAAGGAGGTTATGGCGAAATTTTCCAAAATTTAAAGGCGTTTGTGAAATAGTTGAAGTGAAAACGATATAGGAATTTTCGAATGAACTATATTTATATAAATATATAAATATAAATAAAATTAAAACGAATCGTGGCCGTGCAGTTCGTGTTTTGAAACCGTGATTTCAAACGACTAGTGCGGGAAATCCGACCATTGGATTTTCCCGAAACTGCAACCGTTGGGTTTGCCTTGGAAATATCTTTCCAACGGCACCAACTTTGTAAAGATCCGACGGTTGGATTGTCTGGAATGTTTAATTCAAATCTGAAGAAAAACAGCGCCAGAAACGATTATATATATATATATAATTAAATTAAATCGAATAACGACGCTGCAGTTCATAATTTGAAATCGTAACTTCAAACGACTAGTGTGGAAGATCCGACCGTCGGATTTTCCCAAAACTGAAACCGTTGGATTCGTTTTGAAATGATCTTTCTAATGATATAAAATTTGTGAAGATCCAACGGTTAGATTTTCAGATATGTGTAAATCAAATTTAGTGAAAAATAGCGCCAGTGCCTCGGCAAGGCCTGAAACGTCGTTTAATTAAATATGGCCGTTTTAAATAAATAAAAATGGCGATATATCGTTATAAAATACTATAGACGATATAGAGTGGAAATAAACCAATTTTGTTGTGTTTGCTTGATATGTGATGGTTGAATGTGTTTAACATAAAAATTATACTAAGGAACTGAAATGTGAATGTTGAATAGTTTAACCATGTGAAAAATTGATTTAAAAATCTAAATATACGTGGGTTATTTGAAAAGGCCGAGTTCATTCTCATTTCAAATAATCGATCAACGTTGAGAAGTCGAAGAGTCGAAGACGGTTGAAGACCGACGATCTTCACATTGGATGGATGGGCGCTACTGATGCTCGTGATTGGAGTAGCTACCTTGAAGGAGCTGAAGTAGTAGTCGTTCGGACGTGTTGTTGATCGTGCAGATATGCGAGGAATTGGTGCCTCCAGTTTCGTTCAAACCCAGAACGAACTTGTAAATGGACTGTGTGTCTAACATTGGATTTTGTTCTGTGCTGGTTGATCTCTGTTAAATATATATCTATTTGGCGGCGGAGAATTTATTCTCTTGCTTAATGACCTTCTCTGAGACGTACGAGCTTAGAGGTTATGTATTGATATAAACCAGTCGTATGGATTGGATTGCCTGTGTGGCACGCCTAAGTGGCATATGATCAAGGCTCCTGTTGCAAATAAAAGTCTTGTGGTTGATGATCAAAGCATGTTCTGTGTGACGTAGCTTTGTGTATAACGTTGATTCGCGAGCCTCACACCTCGGTATGAGTCAAAAACGGGATAGTGACTGCAGGGAGAGCACGACGTTTCTTTCTAGCTAAGGTGGTGTCAGTGACCTACCAGCCCTGACATTATATATACTTTTCACCTGTGTGGTTGTTGGAATGCGAGGCGCCTCGATTATAGTTCTGTAAGTACCGGGAAACGTGTGATCAGGAATTGCCAATCCTCAAAAGTAAGAGAGGACCGGCCCTGAAGATCCAGGGATTGCTGTGTGCGGTCCTGAGGCATTTGCTAGAGTGTCTTGAACGGAGAGGAGCTTGCACCTTGCCTCGACTCATGATGGAATCCAATTTCTGATACGAAATTGCGGATGTGATTGTATTACTAGTATTGCGACATAGTAGATGGTAGCTATGCCCCCTAGTATTGATATTTATGATTGAATTTGCTTTTGAAAACTTATATGCACTAGTAATAATATCAAACACTTTTGTTTTATACGTATGAAGCATTTTTGGCCATTATAAGGTAAAACTCTATCCTCCGGCTTGCGTTGCATTATGTGATGGGACCTGGTCTTATAATGGCTTCATCTTATAAAAAGCATTGCGATGATTTAATCATTTACTTTATTTCATGCACTAGCACTCATTGGATGTCTGGTCCTTTGATTTGCCTTATTATTGTTGTTTAATAAGTTAAGTAGATTTCTCATACCAGTCCCATGACTAACTCGTAGTTTGTTTCACCTTGCAAACTCGGGTGCCCTCATTTTCACACGGGCGGCCTAGTTACAGGTATCTGGTGCACTTTTGGCTCTTGGCGAGGCTTGACTACACCGTGCTGACTATGACTTTTTCCGTCATTATTTTATATGTATTATGATTCCGCCACTGGCGATGTAGACTGATGTTTAGTTTGTGTACTCTTTATGTATGATTCCGCCTCTGGCGATGATGACTGATTATGTATTATTATGCACTAAGTTGTATCCTGCACTATGCTCTCTGATGTGGTGATATCTATATGATTCTGCTGTCATATGTGTGTAAATTATTCTATTTCTCGTTTATGCTATTATCTGCGATCTGCTAATGATGATTAATGTGTTATATTCCAATGATTATCCTTAACACCGTGTCTCGGGGTTTTGGGATCGTCACAGCTGGTATCAGAGCTTTGGTTAACCTTAGTTTTGGAGTCTAACACATTAAACACTTCGTCAAAGTAGAATCAGTAATATTCTAAGGCGAGTAGCTCATTAGAGATAGGATTAGTAAAGTCCTAGAATGAGCCAAGCAGGATAGCAAAAACAATTTGATCAGTCCATCGTTATCTTTCCTTAAGTTTTCTGCTTAACCATACAATAAAATTATCATTTCTGTAGGCTGACTCTTTTCTTGCTTATACAGAACTTGAGCAATGGCTACCCGAGCAGCCGCTGCTAGAGGAGGCCGAGCTGGCTGTGGAAGAGGACGAGGAGAAGTCCCAGTTGAAGAAGGACCCTTGATACAACCCCCGGCCGCTCAACAATTCGAGCTGGACCGCGTGGCTAAGAGGTACAAGAACCTAGGAGGCAAAACCTTCTCTGGAACTGGCACAGTAATAGAGGCCCTTGCATGGCTGAAAACATGCGAGAAGATACTAGAAGGCCTAAGGCTTGGTGATCAAGATAAAGCTTTTATGGGCGCTTGGCTCCTACAAGAAGAAGCTGAACTATGGTGGGAAGCTCTCACCGCCGGGAATAGAAATGCTGGTAGAACCTGTGACAGATTCAAAGAACTATTCAAAGAGAAGTATGTCCTAGAGCAATCCCTTGAGCGCATGCACGACGACTTCGCCAACTTCCAGCAGGGGGAATCTCTCGGTGCAAGATTATCCGAATAAGTTTACACAATTGTCCCGCTATGCTCCAGAGCTCATCGCCAGCGCAAAGTGCAAGAATAAGAGGTTCATCCTCGGGCTGAAGCGACAGTACCATGATAGGGCCATGGCCCACATCAAGCTGGGGTTTGATGAATTGGTTGAAATGGCGTGCAACTACGAAGACCTGGATCAAAGGCACTTGGAACAGGATCGTGCTAAAATCCAAGCCGAAAACAAACGCAAGCCCGCTGTGAATCAAGCGGAGTCAAGCCAAGCAGCATCCTCGAAACCACAGACTGGCAGGCCGCCAAAAGGAAGCTGCTATAATTGTGGCAAGGTGGGGGCACTACTCCAATGTTTGCATAGCCCCGAAGAGGCAGAAGACAAATTCTCAAGGTTCAAGCCAGGGCTCTCAGAACCCTCGCTCCTGCTTTAATTGTCGTAAGATGGATCATCTTGTCAAAGATTGTCCTTTGCTTAAGAAGGATGTAGTAGCTCACGTGTATGACGGGACAAGCCCGCTGGCTGCTTCTGATGGAGCAGGTAAACCCGATGTTTTGGGAGGTACCCTTACAATTAAAAATATTCCTGTTTCTGTATTGTTTGACACGAGTGCATCATGTAGTTTCATTGCTAGTAACACAGTTCACAAATTAAAGTTAAAACAAAGAAAGCTTAAAGAATCGGTTGAAGTACATAATCCGATAGGAGGATCTCTTATTCTCAACGCATATTGTAGAGTGCCAGTCTCTAATTCTTCCTACAAGTTTTCTTTTGATTTAACCATCATGGACTTTCCCGAATTCGATATCATTCTCGGGCTTGATTGGTTAACTAAATACGAAGCTGAAGTGAAGTGTGCGGAGAGGATAGTAAAAATTCTAACGAAGCTTGGATATATTACTGTACCATGCCATGGTTCGAATCCAAATAGAAAGGAATTTTGGTCTACGTTAGAAGTTATCCCCACTTCTTTAGAAAAGATTCCTGTTGTTAGAAACTATGCGGATGTGTTTGAAGAAGTCAAAAACTTACCTCAGCAAAGAGAAATAGAATTCAGAATTGACCTAATTCCCAATGCCAGACCAGTGGTACATCCAATTCACAGAATGACTCTAAAGGAAAAGGAAGAATTAGGCGATCAAACTCGCCAACTGTTGTGGAATGGTCTGATCAGACCTAGCTTTTCAAGTTGGGGTGCAGCTGTAGTGTTTGTCCCAAAGTCAGACGGTACTCTTCGATTGTGTGTTGATTACCGAGACCTCAACAAACAGACGCTCAAAAACAAATACCCATTACCCCGCATCGATGATCTGCTAGACCAGTTAAATGGGGCGAGTGTATTTTCCCGAATGGACCTAGCTAAAGGTTTTCATCAATTGAGAATTGTAGAGGAGTGTGTTCCTTTGACAGCTTTCAGAGGTCCAGACATATTTTATGAATGGTTAGTAATGCCGTTCGGCCTATGCAATGCTCCAGCATACTTTTCGATCTAATGAATAGAGTGTTCAGGGAAGTTCTGAATAAATTTGTCCTCGTATTCATCGATGATATTTTAATCTACTCCAAATCAAAAACGAAGCATGAAAAACACTTAGAACAAGTATTGGAGATTCTAAGAAAGAACGTCTTCAAAGCCAAATTCTCTAAATGTGTCTTCTGGTAAGAAGAAGTGAAGTTCCTTGGCCACGTCGTGTCAAAGAAAGGGATTTCTGTAGATCCGAGCAAAATAACAGCAATTCAAGACTGGAAACAGCCCACTACACCCACAGAGTTTAGAAATTTTATGGGGTTGGCTATTTATTATCGAAAGTTTGTTAAGGATTTTTCGAAGATATCCGGTCTGTTAACGAAGCTCACGAAGAAGCATGAGAAATTTAAGTGGACTTCTGACTGTGAAGAAGCTTTCCAAGAATTGAAATCGAAATTGACAACTGCTCCAGTGTTAACCATTATCGATGGCAATCAGGATTTGACAGTATGGACAGATGCTTCTATTAGAGGTCTTGGTGCAGTGTTAATGCAAAGAGGCCAAGTAGTCGCTTATGCAAGCCGCCAACTGAAACCGCATGAGAAGAATTAGGTAACTCATGATCTTGAGTTGCTAGCTATCGTTTTTGCTTTGAAAATCTGGAGGCATTATTTATTGGGCGAGAAATTTGTACTATACACAGATCATCAATCATTGAAGTATTTATACACCCAGAAAGATCTGAATTTGAGACAGCAGCGTTGGCTAGAATTTCTTGCAGCATATGATCTAGATATCCTGTATACGCCGGGAAAGGCTAGCGTTGTAGCGGATGCGCTTAGTAGAAAAACCGCAATCATTGCCAACCTTATAATTATGCCTGGATTGATTGATAAGATTTCAGTCCTTTAAAAAGACGATGAATTTATTCAGAGAATTAGTCAGAGGGTCAAGGAAGGTGAGGCCACAAGTTTTCGCATTGATGATAAAGGGGTTCTCAGGTTAAATGATAGGATTTGCATCCCAAATATTCCAGGCCTTCGAAGGGAGGTGCTGGATGAATGCCATAAATCCAAACTTTGCATTCATCCTGGGGGAAGTAAAATGTACAACGATATCAAATGCACTTTCTGGTTGAAGGCAATGAAGAGGGATATTTCTCTATATGTTAGCAGATGCCCTACTTGTCAATTAGTCAAGAGCAACCAACAGAAGCTAGCAGGATTGTTGCAACTGTTGGAAGTCCCACGTTGGAAATGGGAACAGATTTCCATGGATTTCATAGATGGTTTGCCGCGAACCAGGAAAGGTAATGACAGCATTTGGGTATTCGCAGATCACTTCACGAAGACTGCCCATTTCATACCTGTCAGATCCAATAGAACAGCTCAAAGTCTAGCACAGATATATTTCAAAGAAATTGTTAAGCTGCATGGAATTCCGATCAGTATAGTCAGTGATAGAGACCCAATATTGTGACGGCAAGGAATTTCGCCCGGTCCGAACCAGTCGCTAAACCGACCCAGACCGTTCGAAACGCCCTATCGTTTGAGAACACGACAAAGCAGAACGCATACAGAAGAACATTTCACTATATATTACAACAGTGCATCAGATTACAAGAATATACAGAGTATAAATGAATATTAAATAGAAATATCAGAGATTTAAATTACATTTAAATACATCGCAGCGGAAAATAATACAATCCACAACTAGAATGAGATATACGGATACAAAGCTTTCCGGATATCGTTCCAGCTGTAAACCAGGATCCTGTGAATATAAATCTGCAAAACCGAAACTACTAGCTGCCCGTGTCAAAATAAGGGCACCCAGAGTTTAGGTTAAAACAATAAACTCCAGGTCAGTCATGTGACTGGTGTGAGAACTAAAACAGTTATTAATCTTTATTTTCAAAGTTAGGTAAATCAAGGGACCACGCCGTATAACACGGAACGGGTTTCCTCCCAAGAATACCAGTGCATAAAACAAACAGCGCAATGCTAAGTAAAGAAAAATGAAGCTGTTATAAGACCCAGGTCCCATCACACAATGCAACGCAGTCGAGGATAGGGTTTTCCCTTATAACAGCCAAAGAATGCTTGATACGTTTAAAACAAATCATTTGATACTATAATAAGTGCATAGTGTATAAAACAACTTCAAATCATAAGTATCAATCATAGGCGGCATAAGCGCCCCATCCCACTATGTCGCCATATATAGGATTACAACTAAAACCGCAAAGTCACGTATTTGGAAATTGGATTTCCATCTATGAACCGAGGCAAAAGATAGTCCTCAATCGATTCGAGACGCTCTAGCCCGTGTCTCAGGAACAGCCGCAACTGCGCCTTGGATCGTCAGGGCCGGTCCACACGGAGTGGATTATTATGCCTGAACAATACGTCTCCCCACCCTATGGGGTGTAAGTCTGGTCCGTCAGCCGACCAGAATGCATTCGGCCGAAACCGATATAACCGAGGCGCCTCGCAACCGCAACAACCACATAAGTCAAACTCGTCAGGGCGTGTAAAACCACTGACGCCACTTCTAGCTAGAAAGAAACGCAAGTCCTCCCTGATGTCCTCTCCCGTTTTTGGTTCATACCGGGTGCGAAACTCGCGAAGTAAACGTTACACAAAGCTACGCCACAAAGGCCGTGCTTTGATCATCACCACAAGACTTTGCTTTTCAACAGAAGCCTTGATCATTTGCATCTTAGCATGCCACACAGGCAAACCACTCTATGCAACCGATATCAGTCACACAGAATGAAATCCAATGTCAGACACACAGTCCATTTACAAGTCCGTTCTGGGTCTGAACGAAACCGGGAGCACCTAGTACCCCGCATATCCATCGATCTCCAAGTACGTCTGGACGATCACCAACTGTTTCCATCTTCTTGGGTGTACAGCCCAATCAAGATCATCAGTTATCACCCAAACGACGTGAAGACCTCCGGTCTTCGACCATCGTCTTCATCTTCGACTTATCGTCGTATCAGTTATTCAGAATGGGATGAACCCGGTCTTTCCGAATAACTCGCGTATATTTTAAATAAGTGTTACACAAACACAACATACGCCTCATTCCAATTCATTAGTCACTAACCGTAAATTAATCAAGAGAATAATTCCCCAAATATTAACCCCGAAGGCCGAAACCAACATCAGATCAATATCCAGAAAACCATTCTGCTTGGCTAACCGACAGTTAGTTTCTAAATTTCACGTTCAAATCTAATTAAAGATTTAACTATCGCCTGGAGCAAAACTGGTGATACTCCATTCTCGATCTTTTCAATCTAATTAAAGATTCATTAAAACTCCACTTAGTTTTAATCATTATCTGGGTTAAAGAATCAGTGTCATTTAAAACACGATTCACGATAAACCCAAAATCACATTCCATTAATTATCGGGTTAAAGAACAAGTGTTATTTAAAACACTGTTCACGATAAACCCAAAAATCAATACCAATTCAATTCCAATTAAATATCATTTAATTGGTACACTTCATTAAATCTAAATAAAAAGATTTAATCTTTTCTCAACTGGGTTCAAGAACAGTGTTAGTGAAGACACCATTCACGACAAACCCAAATCACATTCGATATTCAATGCAAGGCTCTGAATAGAAAATATATCGGCTTATATTCAATATCGAATTCTACGACTAACAAATGTCGTATTGGAAATAACGATACAAATATATATCTTTCAAATTTCCATAACAACACCTGTAATATCACGAATTCCAACATCGAAATATTCCGAAGACAATTTCGATTCAAATCCACTCCAATGCAATCATTGGAAATTTTGGTTATTTTCAAAACCATTTCAAATTCAATTTATTTATTTAAAAATAAATAGAATTATAATTCTAGTTCAAAACTAGTTCATTTCGATAAAAATCTATTTTTATCTTTTCAAATATGGAGTTTTTCATCCCAAACTTTCACAAATCATTTCTTATGATTTTACACAAATTATTACTATTTTTAATAATTTTATCAAGGCCCGTACAGTCGATTTCCATTAACGGCCATCGAACTGCACTTACAGCGACCTTTTTCGAATTTGATTTGGACGTATCTCCAAATCCAACCGTTAGATTTCAAATTTCTAACATTCATTAGAAAGCTCTTTTCGATACGAACCCAACGGTTCCGGTTTTAGGAGAATCCGACGGTCGGATCTCCCGCAATGTCCGTTTGAAATAAATGGTCGAAATTCACGAACTGCCGCGGCGCGGCGCGTTCTATTCAGGCCATTATATTATATATATAATATATATAATATATACTTCGTCGATTTCTATTTAAAACGAATTATATAAATAGTTTTAAAATCATTTCAAAAGCTATTTCAACTTTCTTTTCAATTCAAATCAAAATCGAATTCTTCTTTATAAATTCGTTTTAAAATTCATCTCTATTCAATTCAAATTTCAATTCAATTTGAATTCATTTCAATTCGCTTTCAATTCAATTTGAATTCGTTTTCAATTCAATTCATTTCGAAATCGTTTTCAATTCAATTCATTTCGAAATCGTTTTCAATTCAATTCATTTCGAAATCGTTTTAAAATCAATTCATTTCGAAATCACTTTCAATTCAATTCATTTCGAAATCGTTTTAAAATCAATTCATTTCGAAATCACTTTCAATTCAATTCACTTTGAATTCGTTTTCAATTCAATTCACTTCGAAATCACTTTCAATTCAATTCATTTCGAAATCACTTTTAATTCAATTCACTTTGAATTCGTTTTCAATTCAATTTACTTTGAATTCGTTTTCAATTCAATTCACTTTGAATTCGTTTTCAATTCAATTCATTTCGAAATCACTTTCAATTCAATTCATTTCGAAATCGTTTTTAAAATCGATATAAATATCGTTCACGTCAAAATGGCGTCAATCTAATCAACACGGCTTCATATATTCCTTTATTTTCAAATATTCTATTTCAAATATTTCTTTTTCAAATATTTCTTTTCAAATATTTCTTTTTCAAAACTGGAATGAGGCCCAATCAATTACCATATAAAATTAATTATATGGATTTCCATACAACACATGTATATAATAGCAACGATAAATAATCAACCATCAACCAAAGTGCACTACACCGTATAAGCATCAAATATAGATATCAAATGCTTATAACAGCCTGTCAATCAACCGATCGACATATTCAATCAATCGGGATGAGTGAACTTCAAATTTCATCCCAACACCCGTGTGGGGTTTCAAACAATCAAACACATATTTTATTTGTGCTGTTGGGCGATGTGTAAAATTTATCGACCCAATCAATGTCCTTCAAATAGGTGTACATAAACAAACCGTCTGGTTTATAAATGAATATTTTATTTTATTCACTTCACGTTAAAAATTATATTTTTAACGATAAAACATTTTATTTCAACCTATGAATTTCTATTCAATTCATTTACACAATAAAATGATATTTTTATTTTCTAACATATTTTAGAAAATTTCGGCGGCATAACGACACGATACTAGAAACGGGACGAGGCCTAGCCTTATCCCCGGTCTAGTGAAGGCCCACGCCATTCACACATTAATCAAATCAATTTCATCTCACCCAACAATTCAATTCAAACAAATAATTCAACTAATCTATGCAACCAAACAAACAAGTCCATGGTCTGTGGACGATTGTGTCGGGTGCTACTAAGCACCGTCTGCATCCTAGTATATATATATATATATAACTAGAAATAAAATTGAAAGGTGAGAAATTCTCACAGATAGCTATCCTAGCTCCACGGCTCTTCCTTTGCAGAAGTCTCCGTCGTCTTCGTTGCCCATAGCCACTACATATGTAAAAATCGAATTTTTACTTCGTTATTCAATTTATAAAAACCGAATTTTTAGTTCGCTATTCAATATATAAAAATCGAATTTTTAGTTCGAAGTTCCATATATAAAAACCGAATTTTTATATCGCTATTCAATATATAAAAGTCGAATTTTTATATTCTCCATTATATTTTCAAAAGTGATGTCTTTTCATTTTCAAATCAAGATTGCTTGTATTTTTGAATCAATGACAATTTCAGTTTCTTTTCTTTTTAACAATGTAAAAAATCAGTTTTTAATCATTTTAAAAATCTCGTCTTTAACATTTTTAAAAGTCTGTTTTTAATCCTTTTAAAAATCTCTTCCCCCTTTTTTTTATCATTAAAAAAAAATTCTGGTTTTAAACTAAATAAAAATCTGGTTTTAAACTAAATAAAAATCTGTTTTTAAACTAAATAAAAATCTGGTTTTAAACTAAATAAAAATCTGGTTTTAAACTAAATAAAAATCTGGTTTTAAACTAAATAAAAATCTGGTTTTAAACTAAATAAAAATCTGGTTTTAAACTAAATAAAAATCTGGTTTTAAACTAAATAAAAATATGGTTTTAAACTAAATAAAAATTAAGTAAATCAGATCAAGAAAACTCACGTTTTCAAGAAGGGGGAGAGATGGCCGAGGTGGAGGAGCTTGCTGAGCTGCGTCGGAGTCGGAGCATCCACTGGAGGAAGTGGCGGCGGTCCATCGGGGAGGGGAAAAGGAGCGGGACGCGAGGGGGTTCTGGTTCTAGGCGTTCGAATGGAGGAAGAAGGAGGAGAGGAGGGAGAAGGAAGCGGCGGCGAGGCTTGCTGGGGCGCGACGGCGGTGCTCCGCCTAGGGCTGCGATCGGATTTTTTTTTCTTTTTTCTTTTGAAATGAAATTGGACGGGGGGGGGGGGGGGGCTGGTAGTTAAGGGGAGAAGATATTTTTTTTTTATTTAATTATTAAAAAGTTGACTTTTACATACGACCTCGAAACGAGGCCCACCGCCTGTCGTCCATAGCGTTTCACCCCCATTCCGAACACAATGGGATATGCATCGTAAGCTGGTTCGACTGTTTGAATCAGTTTTCGTTGAATTTACATTTAAATCACTATATTGAATTTTAAACGTACATTTCAAATTACCGGGGTCACATACTAACTAGAAAAATTCCAGAAAAATATTTTCTAGCTTCGTATTGACGATACGGTCCTAACAAAACTAGTTTCATCGAATTCTGAGACCGTATGAAAAATGGCCAATTTCCAGTCGATTAAAATCAACTGAAACTGGTCAAACGTGTTTTCTTTTGCCACGCTCACATATTGATTCGAAAAATTATGAAACTTGGAATCTAGCAATAATTTAACATCACGGACCCAACAAAAGTGGTTTCGTCGAAATCCGAGCTCGTTTGCAAAATGTCCATTTTTAAGGGCCTGAATTCCATAGCGACTATTCAGAATTTTCAACTGGACATATCTTTTGATTCCTGATATGAAATCTTGATTTTTCGGATTCGTTAGAAAGATATTCACTATTAGATTCCATTATTTTTGGTTTCACTAAAATCCGGATTGTTTTGCACCCGGTACATTCAATTGAAGTTTGAAATCGAATTATCGAACTACCGTGCCATTTTCAATTCTATTCATAATTATATATAATTATTTATATTCCAACGACGACGCGTATAATATATACGTTCTAATTATATTCAAAATAAATTTCTCGTCGATATTATTTTAAATAATCTATTTTAAATAATCAAAATTCGCCATAATTGCCAAAATAAAAATTTTAAACTGGCCCAGATTTTCCGGGTTGTTACAATCTCCCCCACTTAAAACTTTTCGTCCCCGAAAAGGAACAAAGTCGAAAGTGGTTTGACTATTCAACTCTACGCTCGATCTGGCTTCCATTCTCCAACTCTTTAGTTTCTGAGAATTTTCAAAATTTCAAAAATTTGGCTAACACCCTAAATTTTCGAAAAATTTCGCCATAACCTCCCCTGCACCGGGAGCATCGGGGAATTTCAAATAGCTTCCCCGGTCCTTCAGATCTCAAAAAGAAAAAGAAAAAGCCAAGCGGCTAGCCAATAGGCTCACAAAATCATCATCACCCAAACAAAACAGGAAATTATGTAGTAAAAATGTACCTATTTGTCGGGCAAACAAATTTTATTCTCTGCTCTAGCCTCCTTGCTATGACCTGTTCAATAATATACACACATATATGCAAGCAGATGCGACCAATTTTCAATACAATTCAATATTCGGTTCTATTAGGCTAAATGGCTAAAAATTAGCAAACAAATAAACAAACAACCCAAACATCAATCAATTAGTGAATTAGAGTTTCAAATTCGTAATTTTGATACATATACAAAAATCAGATTCTTGATGCCAAATCACAACAATAAATCCTATATAGCTTTGGTTCTCACACCAGTCAATAGGAAATATATAGAAAATCACACCTTCGAAACTCGAACATAAATGTTGATGATGCGATCGCTATCATCAATATCATCTTCGGGCGACTAGAGTGCGATGCTATATCTATCCAATATATTAAAACTTTGAATATACGTTTGCAAGGCGTATATGCTAATTCTTTATATACTGGACTGTCCAAAATCAATATAAAATAAATAATCAAATACGAATAGTTGATTTAAATTTTCAAAACAAAATTTTGTTTTCATTTTCAAAAATATACTCTTCACACTCGTTCTAGGATACTACTGATCCTATCTCTAACGAGTCATTCCCATTGGATATTACTAATCCAATATCTGATGAATTCTTTCGTATGGTTCTAATGTGTCTTGTTCTCTGCTTTGTAAACCAAAGCTCTGATACCAACTGTGACCGCAAGGAATTTCGCCCGGTCCGAACCAGTCGCTAAACCGACCCAGACCGTTCGAAACGCCCTATCGTTTGAGAACACGACAAAGCAGAACGCATACAGAAGAACATTTCACTATATATTACAAAGTGCATCAGATTACAAGAATATACAGAGTATAAATGAATATTACACAGAAATATCAGAGATTTAAATTACATTTAAATACATCGCAGCGGAAAATAATACAATCCACAACTAGAATGAGATATACGGATACAAAGCTTTCCGGATACCGTTCCAGCTGTAAACCAGGATCCTGTGAATATAAATCTGCAAAACCGAAACTACTAACTGCCCGTGTCAAAATAAGGGCACCCAGAGTTTAGGTTAAAACAATAAACTCCAGGTCAGTCATGTGACTGGTGTGAGAACTAAAACAGTTATTAATCTTTATTTTCAAAGTTAGGTAAATCAAGGGACCACGCCGTATAACACGGAACGGGTTTCCTCCCAAGAATACCAGTGCATAAAACAAACAGCGCAATGCTAAGTAAAGAAAAATGAAGCTGTTATAAGACCCAGGTCCTATCACACAATGCAACGCAGTCGAGGATAGGGCTTTCCCTTATAACAGCCAAAGAATGCTTGATACGTTTAAAACAAATCATTTGATACTATAATAAGTGCATAGTGTATAAAACAACTTCAAATCATAAGTATCAATCATAGGCGGCATAAGCGCCCCATCCCACTATGTCGCCATATATAGGATTACAACTAAAACCGCAAAGTCACGTATTTGGAAATTGGATTTCCATCTATGAACCGAGGCAAAAGATAGTCCTCAATCGATTCGAGACGCTCTAGCCCGTGTCTCAGGAACAACCGCAACTGCCCCTTGGATCGTCAGGGCCGGTCCACACGGAGTGGATTATTATGCCTGAACAATACGTCTCCCCACCCTATGGGGTGTAAGTCTGGTCCGTCAGCCGACCAGAATGCATTCGGCCGAAACCGATATAACCGAGGCGCCTCGCAACCGCAACAACCACATAAGTCAAACTCCTCAGGGCGTGTAAAACCACTGACGCCACTTCTAGCTAGAAAGAAACGCAAGTCCTCCCTGATGTCCTCTCCCGTTTTTGGTTCATACCGGGTGCGAAACTCGCGAAGTAAACGTTACACAAAGCTACGCCACAAAGGCCGTGCTTTGATCATCACCACAAGACTTTGCTTTTCAACAGAAGCCTTGATCATTTGCATCTTAGCATGCCACACAGGCAAACCACTCTATGCAACCGATATCAGTCACACAGAATAAAATCCAATGTCAGACACACAGTCCATTTACAAGTCCGTTCTGGGTCTGAACGAAACCGGGAGCACCTAGTACCCCGCATATCCATCGATCTCCAAGTACGTCTGGACGATCACCAACTGTTTCCATCTTCTTGGGTGTACATCCCAATCAAGATCATCAGTTATCACCCAAACGACGTGAAGACCTCCGGTCTTCGACCATCGTCTTCATCTTCGACTTATCGTCGTATCAGTTATTCAGAATGGGATGAACCCGGTCTTTCCGAATAACTCGCGTATATTTTAAATAAGTGTTAAACAAACACAACATACGCCTCATTCCAATTCATTAGTCACTAACCGTAAATTAATCAAGAGAATAATTCCCCAAATATTAACCCCGAAGGCCGAAACCAACATCAGATCAATATCTAGAAAACCATTCTGCTTGGCTAACCGACAGTTAGTTTCTAAATTTCACGTTCAAATCTAATTAAAGATTTAACTATCGCCTGGAGCAAAACTGGTGATACTCCATTCTCGATCTTTTCAATCTAATTAAAGATTCATTAAAACTCCACTTAGTTTTAATCATTATCTGGGTTAAAGAATCAGTGTCATTTAAAACACGATTCACGATAAACCCAAAATCACATTCCATTAATTATCGGGTTAAAGAACAAGTGTTATTTAAAACACTGTTCACGATAAACCCAAAAATCAATACCAATTCAATTCCAATTAAATATCATTTAATTGGTACACTTCATTAAATCTAAATAAAAAGATTTAATCTTTTCTCAACTGGGTTCAAGAACAGTGTTAGTGAAGACACCATTCACGACAAACCCAAATCACATTCGATATTCAATGCAAGGCTCTGAATAGAAAATATATCGGCTTATATTCAATATCGAATTCTACGACTAACAAATGTCGTATTGGAAATAACGATACAAATATATATCTTTCAAATTTCCATAACAACACCTGTAATATCACGAATTCCAACATCGAAATATTCCGAAGACAATTTCGATTCAAATCCACTCCAATGCAATCATTGGAAATTTTGGTTATTTTCAAAACCATTTCAAATTCAATTTATTTATTTAAAAATAAATAGAATTATAATTCTAGTTCAAAACTAGTTCATTTCGATAAAAATCTATTTTTATCTTTTCAAATATGGAGTTTTTCATCCCAAACTTTCACAAATCATTTCTTATGATTTTACACAAATTATTACTATTTTTAATAATTTTATCAAGGCCCGTACAGTCGATTTCCATTAACGGCCATCGAACTGCACTTACAGCGACCTTTTTCGAATTTGATTTGGACGTATCTCCAAATCCAACCGTTAGATTTCAAATTTCTAACATTCATTAGAAAGCTCTTTTCGATACGAACCCAACGGTTCCGGTTTTAGGAGAATCCGACGGTCGGATCTCCCGCAATGTCCGTTTGAAATAAATGGTCGAAATTCACGAACTGCCGCGGCGCGGCGCGTTCTATTCAGGCCATTATATTATATATATAATATATATAATATATACTTCGTCGATTTCTATTTAAAACGAATTATATAAATAGTTTTAAAATCGTTTCAAAAGCTATTTCAACTTTCTTTTCAATTCAAATCAAAATCGAATTCTTCTTTATAAATTCGTTTTAAAATTCATCTCTATTCAATTCAAATTTCAATTCAATTTGAATTCATTTCAATTCGCTTTCAATTCAATTTGAATTCGTTTTCAATTCAATTCATTTCGAAATCGTTTTCAATTCAATTCATTTCGAAATCGTTTTCAATTCAATTCATTTCGAAATCGTTTTAAAATCAATTCATTTCGAAATCACTTTCAATTCAATTCATTTCGAAATTGTTTTAAAATCAATTCATTTCGAAATCACTTTCAATTCAATTCACTTTGAATTCGTTTTCAATTCAATTCACTTCGAAATCACTTTCAATTCAATTCATTTCGAAATCACTTTTAATTCAATTCACTTTGAATTCGTTTTCAATTCAATTTACTTTGAATTCGTTTTCAATTCAATTCACTTTGAATTCGTTTTCAATTCAATTCATTTCGAAATCACTTTCAATTCAATTCATTTCGAAATCGTTTTTAAAATCGATATAAATATCGTTCACGTCAAAATGGCGTCAATCTAATCAACACGGCTTCATATATTCCTTTATTTTCAAATATTCTATTTCAAATATTTCTTTTTCAAATATTTCTTTTCAAATATTTCTTTTTCAAAACTGGAATGAGGCCCAATCAATTACCATATAAAATTAATTATATGGATTTCCATACAACACATGTATATAATAGCAACGATAAATAATCAACCATCAACCAAAGTGCACTACACCGTATAAGCATCAAATATAGATATCAAATGCTTATAACAGCCTGTCAATCAACCGATCGACATATTCAATCAATCGGGATGAGTGAACTTCAAATTTCATCCCAACACCCGTGTGGGGTTTCAAACAATCAAACACATATTTTATTTGTGCTGTTGGGCGATGTGTAAAATTTATCGACCCAATCAATGTCCTTCAAATAAGTGTACATAAACAAACCGTCTGGTTTATATTTTATTTTATTCACTTCACGTTAAAAATTATATTTTTAACGATAAAACATTTTATTTCAACCTATGAATTTCTATTCAATTCATTTACACAATAAAATGATATTTTTATTTTCTAACATATTTTAGAAAATTTCGGCGGCATAACGGCACGATACTAGAAACGGGACGAGGCCTAGCCTTATCCCCGGTCTAGTGAAGGCCCACGCCATTCACACATTAATCAAATCAATTTCATCTCACCCAACAATTCAATTCAAACAAATAATTCAACTAATCTATGCAACCAAACAAACAAGTCCATGGTCTGTGGACGATTGTGTCGGGTGCTACTAAGCACCGTCTGCATCCTAGTATATATATATATATATATATATATATATATATATATAACTAGAAATAAAATTGAAAGGTGAGAAATTCTCACAGATAGCTATCCTAGCTCCACGGCTCTTCCTTTGCAGAAGTCTCCGTCGTCTTCGTTGCCCATAGCCACTACATATGTAAAAATCGAATTTTTACTTCGTTATTCAATTTATAAAAACCGAATTTTTAGTTCGCTATTCAATATATAAAAATCGAATTTTTAGTTCGAAGTTCCATATATAAAAACCGAATTTTTATATCGCTATTCAATATATAAAAGTCGAATTTTTATATTCTCCATTATATTTTCAAAAGTGATGTCTTTTCATTTTCAAATCAAGATTGCTTGTATTTTTGAATCAATGACAATTTCAGTTTCTTTTCTTTTTAACAATGTAAAAAATCAGTTTTTAATCATTTTTAAAAATCTCGTCTTTAACATTTTTAAAAGTCTGTTTTTAATCCTTTTAAAAATCTCTTCCCCCTTTTTTTTATCATTAAAAAAAAATTCTGGTTTTAAACTAAATAAAAATCTGGTTTTAAACTAAATAAAAATCTGGTTTTAAACTAAATAAAAATCTGGTTTTAAACTAAATAAAAATCTGGTTTTAAACTAAATAAAAATCTGGTTTTAAACTAAATAAAAATCTGGTTTTAAACTAAATAAAAATTAAGTAAATCAGATCAAGAAAACTCACGTTTTCAAGAAGGGGGAGAGATGGCCGAGGTGGAGGAGCTTGCTGAGCTGCGTCGGAGTCGGAGCATCCACTGGAGGAAGTGGCGGCGGTCCATCGGGGAGGGGAAAAGGAGCGGGACGCGAGGGGGTTCGGGTTCTAGGCGTTCGAATGGAGGAAGAAGGAGGAGAGGAGGGAGAAGGAAGCGGCGGCAAGGCTTGCTGGGGCGCGACGGCGGTGCTCCGCCTAGGGCTGCGATCGGATTTTTTTTTCTTTTTTCTTTTGAAATGAAATTGGACGGGGGGGGGGGGGGGGGGGGCTGGTAGTTAAGGGGAGAAGATATTTTTTTTTTTATTTAATTATTAAAAAGTTGACTTTTACATACGACCTCGAAACGAGGCCCACCGCCTGTCGTCCATAGCGTTTCACCCCCATTCCGAACACAATGGGATATGCATCGTAAGCTGGTTCGACTGTTTGAATCAGTTTTCGTTGAATTTACATTTAAATCACTATATTGAATTTTAAACGTACATTTCAAATTACCGGGGTCACATACTAACTAGAAAAATTCCAGAAAAATATTTTCTAGCTTCGTATTGACGATACGGTCCTAACAAAACTAGTTTCGTCGAATTCTGAGACCGTATGAAAAATGGCCAATTTCCAGTCGATTAAAATCAACTGAAACTGGTCAAACGCGTTTTCTTTTGCCACGCTCACATATTGATTCGAAAAATTATGAAACTTGGAATCTAGAAATAATTTAACATCACGGACCCAACAAAAGTGGTTTCGTCGAAATCCGAGCTCGTTTGCAAAATGTCCATTTTTAAGGGCCTGAATTCCATAGCGACTATTCAGAATTTTCAACTGGACATATCTTTTGATTCCTGATATGAAATCTTGATTTTTCGGATTCGTTAGAAAGATATTCACTATTAGATTCCATTATTTTTGGTTTCACTAAAATCCGGATTGTTTTGCACCCGGTACATTCAATTGAAGTTTGAAATTGAATTATCGAACTACCGTGCCATTTTCAATTCTATTCATAATTATATATAATTATTTATATTCCAACGACGACGCGTATAATATATACGTTCTAATTATATTCAAAATAAATTTCTCGTCGATATTATTTTAAATAATCTATTTTAAATAATCAAAATTCGCCATAATTGCCAAAATAAAAATTTTAAACTGGCCCAGATTTTCCGGGTTGTTACAAATATTTGCTAGCAAATTCTGGGAGGCATTCTAGACAGAATTGGGAACGAGACTGAATATGAGCACCGCTTATCACCCTCAAACAGATGGCCAAACTGAGCGGGTGAATAGAATTCTAGAATATTTACTGCGGGCTTGTATAATTGATTTTGGTGGGTCATGGGAAGATCACTTATATTTGCCTGAGTTCTCATATAACAATAGCTATCAAGCAAGTTTGGGAATGTCGTCATTTGAAGCATTATATGGCAGACCGTGCATATCTCCAGCATGTTGGGTAGAACTGGCAACAGACTTGTGTTAGGACCCGATATGATTAGAGAAGCGTCCGATAAAGTCGACTTCATCAAAAAGCGATTGAGAACCGCGCAACGCCGACAGAAAAGTTACGTAGATTCTAGAAGAAGATATTTGACATTTTCTGTTGGTGACCATGTTTATTTGAAAGTTTCTCCGATGAGAGGAGTAATCAGATTTGGCAAAACTGGGAAGTTGGCACCGAGATTTATTGGTCCCTTTTCCTATACTTGAACGAATTGGAACTCTTGCTTACAGGGTTCAATTACCAGATTGGTTGCCTGGAGTGCATGATGTGTTTCACGTATCACAACTTAGAAGACACGTGCATGATCCGGATCTTGTTGTAGAAGAAGAAGCGCAACAGGACTTGGAAATAACTCCAGAATTAGCAGTCAGAAGAGAGCCATTAAAGATTGTTGGCAAAGAAACTAGAGAGCTAAGAAGCAAAAATGTTCATTTAGTTAAAGTGCAGTGGAGTAGTGATCCTAGAGACCGTACTTGGGAGACTGAGGAGAGCATTAAGCAAGCTTACCCCAAATGCAGAGTGGACATCTCTGACTAACTCCGGTGCAAGGTACCTTTACAATACTTTGCATTTACATTTTGTTTCCTACTTTACTGTTGTTTCCTTTTCGGGGACGAAAAGTTTTAAGTGGGGGAGATTGTAACAACCCAGAAAATACGAGCCAATTTGAAAATTTTAAATTGGTTATTTCAAAGGAATTTGAACAATTGAAATAGAATATTTTAATAAAATAGTGAATTAGAAATAGTGAGTCAGTTTGAAAATTTGAATTCAAACTTTGACTGACTGTGCCGGGTGGAAAATATAACGGATTTTAGCGAAACCAAAAATATTTAAATTTGTTTATGAATACCTTTCTAACGAATCTGAAAAATCGAAGTTTCATAGCGGGAATCAAAAGTTATGGCCAAATGAATTTTCAGAAAGGTCGCTATATAGAATATATAGCCCTTGAAAATAGACATTTTGCAAACGACCTTGGAATTCGACGAAACCATTTTTGTTGGGTCCGGAATGTCAAACTATTGCTAGGTTTCAAATTTCATAATTTTTGAAGCTAGTATGTGAGCGTGGCAAAAGAAAATGTGTTTGGTCAATTTCTGTTAATTGGATCGACCAGAAAAGGGCCATTTTTCAAACAATCTCAGAATTCGACGAAACTAGTTTTGTTGGGACCGTAGCGTCAAAACATAGCTAGATTTATTTTTCTGGAATTTTTCGAATCAGTTTGTTGCCTTGGCAAATTGAAATGTACGTTCAAATTGAATATAAAATGTTTTATACTTTAATTTGAAAAATAACTGACTGTAACAGTTAAATTGGCCTACGAAACATATTCCATTGTGTCCGGGATGGGGGTATTTAGTTAGGGGCGACAGTCGTTGGGTTTGAATTGGGGTTCGTATGGGAAAACCCTAATTTTCTGAATAATATATATATCGGCGAATCAGAAAATTCCTTTCATAATTTAAAAAAATAAAAAAAACACAAAACCCTAGCCGCCTCTCTGGTTTAACGGCGGAAAACCGTTTGCTCCTTCCCGACGAAAATCCCGCCGCCACAGACGACGCCAGCCAACGCCACCACCCTGACACGACGGCGCCCACCTCCCTTTTCAAATCCGACCAACCCCTGCCCTTTCTCCCTTCGCCAGCGTCGAGAACGACGCCCAGGAAGTCGCTGACTTCGCGTCGACGCCACGATCGCTAGAGGCGATCGCACCTACTCCTCCGACCACCGACAGGATCACCTCGCTCCCCTCTTTCACGTCCCACCCTCTGATCGGAGCATCGATTCACAGATTTTCTGAAAAATCCGAACCCTAGTTCGAACCACTTTGAAAGGTGAGACCTTTATTTTATCTAAACTTTGAAAAATCAAATCTTTATGGTGTTTTGACGAAATTCGATGAAACAGGAAACATCGAGACCGCAAGGAGGCTCTCTACCACATAGAAGAGACCGCGGATTTTTCTGAGCCATCTACGATTTTTAGCACTCCGAAAACCAATATGAGAAATCTAAATTAAATATGAAATTGAATGGAAAATGTCATGTATAAATTATACAAGTGAAATATAAATTATACACGGGTTGTATACCTCATGTACATGCGTTGTGTAAGCTATACGAGCGAAGTATGAATTATACATGCATATTATAAATGATATGTGTGTTGAAATGCAAGTGAAATATAGAAATAATATATATATATATATATATATATATATATATATATATATATATATATATATATATATATATACTCCCCTCATCCACAAACCATGGACGATATTTATTGTTGTGAAGTGGTGTGAAATATTGGATGAAAATTGCGAATGGTTGAATAATTGTTTGTGGATGATATTGATTGGTTGTGGTTGAAAAATACCCATTGGTGATTGAAATAAATTGGAAATAATTGTGGAAATGAAAATAAAACATGCCGCCTGCTTGCGAATTAGATGCATAAATCCCCATTGTCAAAAACCGCGAGGTTTTAAGGTAGAGCGAGGAGCCGTACTCGGGACGGTGCCGGTTTTAACTACCATGCCGTTATGCTGCCGAAATTTTGAATAATATTCATGTGTTAGAATTATTTTCATATGTTGAAATTATTTTCATGCGATGAAACTAAAGTCATGTGTTGAAACCATATCCATGTGTGGAAATGCTCATGTGTTGAGAATTGATGTGTGAAAATTAAATTCATGTGTAAATGAATAAAGTGTTTAAACAATAAAAATCACATTTTTATAATAAATATGAAGTATGTAAAATATTCGCCTTATATACAAATAGTTTCAACAATAAAAATTTCGTCTTTCTCATATGAACAAAATATATAAAATACCCATGTGTGGAGATGCTCATGTGTTGAGAAGTGTGTGTACTGGAAAAGTTCATGTGTTGAATAAAAAGGATCGAACAATAAAAATTACGGTTTCATTGAAATTATGAAGTGTTAAAAACATTCATGTGTTGAATAAATATTTTAGATGATAAAAATACCATTTTTATCATATATGTGATTTGCTAAAAATATGCGAGCGTTGAAATAAATATTTGTGAAAGAAATATTATTTTTAACATGCATAGGAACTAAATAAAATAGTCATGTGTTGAAATATATTTTAGTTCGCCAAAATTATCATTTTTGAAATGTGAAGTGTTGAAAATAACCACTTGTTCAAATAAATATGCATGAGTTGAAATTTTCATTAATTAGCTAATGATATGATTTTTGCCTATGCATGCAACATTAGAATGAATGGTGTTTTTAAACCAAATTGAAACAAATATGAAGTTGAATGGAAAATGATAAGTGATAAGAATTGCATATATGTACATGCATATTTATTGAACAGGTTATAACAAAGAGGCTAGAGAAGAGGAATAAAATTTTGTGCCCGACAAATAGGTACACGTTTACTGTTTTGTTTGGGTGATGATTTTGATGAGCCTGTTGGCTAGCCGCTTGGCTTTTTCTTTTTCTTTTTGAGATGAGACGCCCGTGTGGCTATATGGGAATTTTCCCAGCCCCTCCCATACAAAGGAGGTTATGGCGAAATTTTCCAAAATTTAAAGGCGTTAGTGAAATATTTGAAGTGAAAACGATATAGGAATTTTTGAATGAACTATATTTATATAAATATATATATATATATATATATAAAATTAAAACGAATCGTGGCCATGTAGTTCGTGTTTTGAAACCGTGATTTCAAACGACTAGTGCGGGAAATCCAACCATTGGATTTTCCCGAAACCGCAACCGTTGGGTTCGCCTTGGAAATATCTTTCCAACGGCACCAACTTTGTAAAGATCCGACGGTTGGATTGTCTGGAATGTTTAATTCAAATCTGAAGAAAAACAGCGCCAGAAACGATTATATATATATATATATATAATTAAACTAAATCGAATAACGACGCTATAGTTCGTAATTTGAAATCGTAACTTCAAACGACTTGTGTGGATGATTCGACTGTCGGATTTTCCCAAAACTGAAACCGTTGGATTCATTTTGAAATGATCTTTCTAATGGTATAAAATTTGTGAAGATCCAATGGTTATATTTTCAGATATGTGTAAAACAAATTTAGTGAAAAACAGCGCTAGTGCCTCGGCGAGGCCTGAAACGTCGTTTAATTAAATATGGTCGTTTTAAATAAATAAAAATGGCGATATATCGTTATAAAATACTATAGACGATATAGAGTGGAAATAAACCATTTTTGTTGTGTTTGCTTGATATGTGATGGTTGAATGTGTTTGATATGAAAATTATACTAAGGAACTGAAATGTGAATGTTGAATAGTTTAACCATGTGAAAAATTGATTTGAAAATCTACATATATGTGGGTTATTTGAAAAGGCCGAGTTCATTCTCATTTCAAATAATCGATCGACGTTGAGAAGTCGAAGAGTCGAAGACGGTTGAAGACCGACGATCTTCACATTGGATGGATGGGCGCTACTGATGCTCGTGATTGGAGTAGCTAACTTGAAGGAGCTGAAGTATAGCCGTCTGGACGTGTTGTTACTCGTGCGGATATGCGAGGAATTGGTGCCTCCGGTTTCATTCAAACCCAGAACGAACTTGTAAATGGACTGTGTGTCTGACATTGGATTTTGTTCTATGCTGATTGATCTCTTTTAAATATATATCTGTTTGGCGGCGGAGAATTTATTCTCTTGCTTAACGCCCTTCTCTGAGACGTACGAGCTCAGAGGTTATGTATTGAT
Source organism: Allium sativum (assembly GCA_030737875.1). Taxonomy (NCBI): domain Eukaryota; kingdom Viridiplantae; phylum Streptophyta; class Magnoliopsida; order Asparagales; family Amaryllidaceae; genus Allium; species Allium sativum. The sequence goes on along the minus strand of CM060921.1, from coordinate 12,336,747 downwards.
AGAAATCAGTCGCATGGAGTGGATTGCCTGTGTGGCACGCCTAAGTGGTATATGATCAAGGCTTTTGTTGCAAAGCAAAGTCTTGTGGTTGATGATCAAAGCATGGTCTGTGTGACGTAGCTTTGTGTATAACGTGGATTCGCGAGCCTCACACCTCGGTGTGAGTCAAAAACGGGATAATGACTGCAGGGAGAGCACGGCGTTTCTTTCTAGCTAAGGTGGTGTCAGTGACCTACCAGCCCTGACATTATATATACTTTTCACCTATGTGGTTGTTCGAATGCAAGGCGCCTCGATTATAGGTCTGTAATGACTGGGAAACGTGTGTTCCGGAATTGCCAATCCTCAAAAGTAAGAGAGGACCGGCCCTGAAGATCCAGGGATTGCTGTGTGCGGTCCCGAGGCATTTGCTAGAGTGTCTCGAACGGAGAGGAGCTTGCCCCTTGCCTCGACTCATGATGGAATCCAATTTCCGATACGAAATTGCGGATGTGATTGTATTACTAGTATGGCGACATAGTAGATGGTAGCTAAGCTGCCTAGGATTGATATTTATGATTGAATTTGCTTTTGAAAACTTATATGCACTAGTAATAATATCAAACACTTTTGTTTTATACGTTTGAAGCATTTTTGGCCATTATAAGGTAAAACTCTATCCTCCGGCTTGCGTTGCATTGTGTGATGGGACCTGGGTCTTATAATGGCTTCATCTTATGAAAAGCATTGTGATGATTTAATCATTTACTTTATTTCATGCACTAACACTCATTGGAGTAAACCCGTTCCGCGAAAGTGGCATGGTCCTTTGATTTGCCTTATTATTGTTATTTAATAAGTTAAGTAGATATCTCATACCAGTCCCATGACTGAGTCGTAATTTGTTTCACCTTGTAAACTCAGGTGCCCTCACTTTCACACGGGCAATCTGGTGCATTTTTGGCTCATGGCGAGGCTTGACTACACCGTGCTGACTATGACTTTTTCCGCCATTATTGTATATGTATTATGATTCCGCCACTGGCGATGTAGACTGATGTTTAGTTTGTGTACTCTTTATATATGATTTCGCCTCTGGCGATGATGACTGATTATGTAATATTATGCACTAAGTTGTATCCTGCACTGTGCTCTCTGATGTGGTGATATCTATATGATTCCGCTGTCATATGTGTGTAAATTATTCTATTTCTCGTTTATGCTATTATCTATGATCTGCTAATGATGATTAATATGTTATATTCCAATGATTATCCTTAACACCATGTCTCTGGGTTTTGGGATCGTCACATGTACCATAACCTGCTCTTCTCCTATAAGAACAAGTTAGCACAATATATCCCATTGCGCTGCGCTAGCCTAAACTACCAATAACATAGTAGTGTTCTACCTTGATTAATCCGTGATTCCTAAAATAATGATAATTACTTCTAAAATTAGCAAAATTTCTCCAATTCTTATGGTCGCTACTGTAAGACAGAGAACGGTATGCAACGATGTGTACAGTCACTATTATAAGACCAAAAGTGTACGCTACGATGCGTATGATCACTACTTTAAGACCAAATCATAGAGGACTCACTACCGAGTAACTCCTTGCCCTAGCTCACTATCGTTGAAGCCGTGGGTTTAGTGTTTTGTTCTAATTTTACCCAACAAACTGTCTTTAATAGTATTTGTAAGTACGGTAATGTAGTAAGGCGCTATCTTTTCAGTATCATGAAGGGTGGGTCAACACATTTGGTAACAAAGCTTAGGCTTGTTGGGGATTGAGATGGTTGTAATGACGGTTTTGATGACAACAATCTTGTTTTAACTATTATTATTATAAAATATATACTAACACTATTATCTAGAATATATATATATATATATATATATAAAGGAAATATATGCAGGTATTGATTATTGAAGACTGTACAGTTAAGAGAATCAAGATTTCAAAGAAGAAGAGTTCAAGATTCATAAGTGGTATGAGTTTAAGAATTCAAGAGTTCAAAAAATAAAAAGTAATTGAGTCCAGATTTTTTTTAAAACTTTAGTTAGCACTGAATCCTTAATTCATTCTTTTTTCACTATTTTTAAATATTCAAATCTTAATGGTATAAAAATTACTTCCTTATATTAAATAGATTTCTTTGTTATTAAATTTATTTTAACTCTTATTTTCTAAAAAATATTTTATTTCCTAAATACTTTTTAACTCCTCATTCAAATATTTCTTATTTATATATTTATATACTATGATTATTTAAGTTTTAAATTTCCTTACTTATATTAAGTTCTAAAGTATTTCTCATATTTATAGTTTTATTTATATTCTTTGATATCATTATATATATATATATATATAGCTTTTAATCATTTCTTTAAAGTATATGTTTTTATTATATATTTGTACTTGAAAAACTCTATTTTAATATAAAGAAATATAGATTCTTTTAACTCAAGAATCACCATAATATTTAATCTTTATTTTTTTAATTCAAAATTTTATTTTTTTGACAAGTTTCTAAGGTATGTCGACATATGCCAAAAAAGTATGTTGACATAGCGGCCGTTGTTTTCAAATTCAAATTTTCAAAAGTTGTGTCTTTTGAATTCCAAACTATTCTGAAAGAATTTGATTGTTGGAGGACTATAAACAGGCTTCTAAATACGACATTATCTTCTTCTTCCTTTCTTCTCTCTCCATTAATACTCTTTAATTCTCAAATTATATACTTATACTCTACATATTTTCAAAGAGAATCATATCAATCTTTTTCTACTTCAATTCTCTATCAAACTCTCTCAAAGATTCAAGTGCTACTCAAGAGTTATAAGCTTTCTGTAAACAAAAATCGCAAGATCAAATCTATAGAGTCTATCTTCCAAAGCAGATGACTCTAAAACAGCACATTAACTCTTTCATAATAGTTTTACGATTGGAAAAACGATAATAAAGTGAAAAGCTAGCACTCAATTTAACTATAATTAGTACACTTTTAATTTTAAACAAAAATATACGCTAATATCTATAAATAAAAATAAATTGCTATTTAACTTAATTAAATTTTACAGAATATAAAGTACTTTTGTTTCTACAAATATATATTAAAAAATTCAACTAAAAAACAAAACTTCGTAATTTTTGTACTAAATATATGTCACTTTTGAGTTTGTTTCTTTCATCAAAGATATAGCGAGAATAGCATAATATAGCGGAAATATCTGGATATATTGGGAATAGCGGAATATAGCAGGTTAAAGCGGAGAGACTAAATCAAAGGCTATTTGTGAAAAGCGTAGCAGTGGTAACCCACTATGGGATATAGCGGGGAATTAACTACAAAGCCTTACCCCTACATGTCCGTTTTTAGGGTTTGTTCAATCATGAGGCTGGTCATAAAACTACTTATTGAAATTTTAGGAAGAGATAATTTGTTATGCACGATGTAGTGATTCTGTGACTGTTAAGCATACTTGTGATTTAGAATTCTTTTGGGATTCGCTTTGAATTTTTAGTTTATTTCTGAGATTAAGAAGAGCGTATAGCTTGAGTATTCCATCCTTCCTCAGCGGGATAGCTTATCAATGAAGGACTGTTAACCAGTTCATCCTTTTGTTTTTTTGGTCTAAGTTCGTCGATACTCTATTGTCGTAGGAAAAACTATTTGCCTTATGTCTTACATAATGGTCTATTTTTCATCGCTTAGAAGTATCCTTATTAGGTACCACTCTTGAATACCTCATTGGAGTTGTTCTCCTTATTGAGAATTCCCATTAGATACCGCTATGGTAGAAAAAGTGGAAAGTAATCGAAACTTCAACAGAAGCTTAGCGACCCCGACACAAGGTATATCAAGCTTGTTCGAAAAGGTAAGCTAGTAGAGTATGCCACTCCCGTGACATATGGGTGGCATATTACGATGAAATCTCATCCAGCTAGAATGATGTGAAAGTGTTTCACTTGTGATTAGCTTAGTTACTTGAAGAAGATCCATCCTATATTTTTTAACAGTGAGTAAGTAAAGATGACTTATGCCTCTCTCCATTTATAGAATTCTAGCAGGTTGATGGCTCATGAAATTGAAAGGGGTTTACATGAAGAAATTTACCGAATTAATTCTTTTTAATGAATAGATTCAATCGAAGCTTTCAATATGGAATTCATAGATATCAAATAGGATATGATACCCTGAATCATATAACTATAATGAAATATACGATTAACCAACATTTATTGAATTTGAAAGAGACTTAGAAAAACGATTTTATCCTCATGGGTATGCTTTATCTTTGGAAACTCACTTTTATTCCTTTCTAACACTTGAGTGGTATATTTTAATCTTTTTCTAGTTACCTTGTAGATAGAATAAACTTGGCAACTTTCATAGCATGTAAATTCTTCAATAGTGGTGAACCTTGTATGAGTAACAATAGTCACAAGATTAAGTTGGAGCGACCAAAATATAACCATTTGGACTTGATTCATGAGCTTTCAAGTCGAGTAGGTTTGATCAATAAATTCTAAGTTAGATATTTCTAAGTTGGGTTTCGTTGGATGCCCAGTAATGAGCAGAAACTGACTAGATGAATCATAGGCATTTTCCTTAATTCATCTGTGTTGTTATTGTCTTTCTTATGTTAGTAAACCTTGGGTGATGGAAGTAATCTCATGTGCCATAGGAGAACTTTTAGGTGATTTGCACCAGTTAAGATAGGGTTTCAAACTTGATTCTAATAGAAGAGCACTTAAGTCGAATTCTTAAGATGTCCGTGATATTTCCAAACTGCGACCTTATCTGTGTGAGGAGGTTCCAGTATCGGATCAAGGAACTAAATCAAAGTTCGTATGGATGGAGTCAGGGAGTCGGACCTAATTTAACAAGAAAATCTTACGAGAAAACGAAGTGTTAGAATAGGCATTATGTCATTTAGAAGGATCTTCAGTTACTTTAAATATTAGTATGGTCTAATTACGGCATGGGATAGTTCAAAGAAGAATTTCTAGTTTTGTGGCGTTTTAGACAATCTCCTAAGTGACGTGTAATACTTGCCTAGGCGAGCATCATAATATATCTAGCATATTATCCTTATTGATATTGGGCCGTCAAGGTGGATTTGAATCTGATCCAACTAAGGAAATTGCAAAAATTTCCATTTTTTAACAAGCTAATCCACTTCGTAGATGGCATTAGTGGTTTGTGTTGGGGAGCATTTGAGTGGTAGTAATTGAGATAAAGTATGAATATTGTTTCATCATTAAATATTCGTCTCCATGTCAAAATGCAAAACAAACATGTAAAAAATGATGAAATTACTTCAGTTGTTGGAAAATATTGATTGCGGCATCATCAATGCTCATTTTCAAGTTTCTCAGTGAGAAATTGCTATAATGATCCTTTAAACATTAGAATTATTTCGATTACAATGAATTTTTGTTTTGAATCCAAGAAATACGATTTTGAAGTAAGTATCCAGTAGTGTAATTGTAAGATTTCAATAAAGTTATGATATGGATGAATGTATCCTATGTATTAGAGTAGACTTATTTTGCATCACCAGTTAATATGATGGCTAGTAAGTTTCATTTTAAATGAAATGAAGTTTTAGACGATTCTGAACAATCAAAATTTCCATATAAACTGAAAATTTAATTTAAGTTTTTGGGAAAAACATAAGAAAACTATATTTTAACTCATAAATTTGAGAAGTAGTAAGTTAAAACAAATTTGGAATTTGTTGAACTTTTCAGTTAAGTAAAACAAATATAATATTATTTATGTTCTTAGGAAGTAGAATAGTATTTTGCAGATTTAAATTTAAGTATAAAATGGATAATAAACATAAGTATGATGAATAAGTGTTTATAATAAAAACTTATCTAAGGATGAGCTATAGAAATTGAACTTATAGCTTTTGAAATATATAACAATTTTGGTTATGAAATAAATATTAACTTAAGTCAAGGAATATTTAAAGTGGAAATTAGGAAGGAATACTTGAAATAAAATAAAGCGGATCCTCCCCTAACTTTGAGCATAAAATGGGTCACTATTTTTACTATAGCAGTAGTTATTCGTGATTTCTTACGCTACTGTATAAAAAAATACAAAAAAATGTAAATATTAATGGAAGATTTCTGGAAAATAAAAAAAGTAGTTGAAATATCTACACTTACTGTAAAAAAGTGCTGACATATCAACAACAATTGCATAGTCAATCGTTGATGCAGGAAAGGGAAAATAAGTTGTTGAAATATCTGCGATTATTTAGAATAATTGTCGACATATCAGCAATTATTCCATAACACGTGATGTAAATAAAAATAAGTTGTTAAAATGTTTGCACTTATCATAATAAGTGCTGAAGTATCTGCAAAAATCCTAGTGTATTGCAGACATATCTTAGTGTATCTCAAAACTGCAAACGTATATGCAATTTTCCTATAAAGTTGTTGCTATTTCTGCAATTTTACTGAGAGTGATATCTTTTTCATTTGTGTGCAATGTTTATCATTTTATAATGATTTTTCAGCAGTAATGTGATGTTTGAATAAGCATAGACATTTAATTTGAAAGTTTGAAGCAATCAGAAAAAATTGCATAAAAACATGCAATATTTTGATATAATGGAGGTGATGTCTGCAATTTTTTGAAATTTGCAGTATTTCATGAATTTTTTGTTTTTTTTTGTTTTTAAGTATTTTTTTGTGCTTTACTTACATGAATTTGATGATGATTATGTATAGAATTATGTTTCGAAGTTTTCTAAATTTTTACATTGATTTTTATTGTTTATTTGATGGGTTTCTAGAAACAAAGATTTAATTTATTAAGTTTTAAGATAGAATTTTATTTGCATTTTGAAACTTAGTAGGCACCTTATCCAAACCATCCCATATTTAAAATCCTCAAGTAATGGTCTATGGAAATAGTTCAGAAGTCAATTTAGTATAAAAGACAGTATACTAAATATAAGAATAAATGTAAATAAGAGAAGTTTGTATTATAATAAACTAACTGAAATAAATACTAAGATGCTCATAGGTCATTTTATTCTCCTAACGGTTTGATGAAAATTCAAGTCCGTGATTTTGAGGTGACTTACACTGATCCTATTTATTATTTTTAACTCGATTCTTGATGGCAAACGCCAGTTACAAATTTTTATTTTATATGATTCTGAAGTTCTCTATCATAGTATATGGCTAAGCAAAGAGAATGATAGTTTCTAAATAATGAGCTAGATCTTAGTCTACATTAAAGTGATTGTAACAACCCGAAAATCTGGGCCAGTTTAAAATTTTTATTTTGGCAATTTTAGCAAATTTTGAACATTTAAAATGAATTATTTTAAATAATATCGACGAGAAATTTATTATGAATATAATTCGAACGTAGATTATATACGTCGTCGTTAGAATATAAATAATTATATATAATTATAATTAGAATTGAAAATGGCGCGGTAGTTCGATAATTCGATTTCAAACTTCAATTGAATGTACCAGGAGCAAAACAATCCGGATTTTAGTGAAACCAAAAACATTAGGTTCTAATTGGGAATATCTTTCCAACGAATCTGAAAAATCGAAATTTCATAGCCGAGATCAAAAGATATGCCCAGTTGAAAATTCTAAATAGTCGCTATGGAATTCAGGCCCTTAAAAATAGACATTTTGCAAACGACCTCGGATTTCGACGAAACCACATTTGTTGGGTCCGTGATGTCAAATTATTGCTAGGTTTTAAATTTCATAATTTTTCGAATCAATATGTGAGTGTGGCAAAGGAAAACGCGTTTGACCAGTTTCAGTTGATTTTAATCGACTGGAAAATGGCCATTTTTCAAACGGTCTCAGAATTGGGCGAAATTTGTTTTTTTAGGACCGTATCGTCAATAAGAAGCTAGAAAATATTTTTCGGGAATTTTTAGAGACTATACGTGACCCTAGTAAATTGAAATGTGCGTTCAAATTCAATATATAGAGTCATGTTTTAATTTAAATGGAAACTGATTGAAACAGTCAAATCAGCTTGCGGAACATATCCCATTGTGTTCGGAATGGGGGTAATTAGCTAGGGGTGACAGTCATCGGGTTTCATTTGGAGTTCAGATTTGAAATTTCAACGTGAATGGATAATTAGAATTTAATATTAATTAATAATAACCTTATATAAATGAGACGACCCGATTTCCCGTTCTCACGGAAACAAGGTTATCTTTGGAATATAACACAGAAACATATAATAGCAGAACAGAATTAGATAAATACACCAAATATGAACAACAAAATACACTGGATAAAATTAAACATCAGAGTTACACAGTATACAGGATCTTACTTAGTACAAATAGAGTTCAGCTATACATAAATGTCTACAGCGGAAATAAACAAAATATGTACAATAGGAGCTGAACAGCATAAAAAGAGATAAATGATAGAATCCATCTTCAGCTCCAGCTATCCAGAAAGAACCAGTTAAACCTGAATACAAGGCTGCCCGTGTAGAAAAAGGGGCACCCGAGTTTGAGAGTGAAACAAACTACGAGTCAGTCATGGGACTGGTATGAGAAATCTACTCAACACATACATAATATGGCACATCACAGGACCACGCCACTTTCGTGGAACGGGTTTACTCCATTGGATTGCCAGTGCTTTAAAACAAATCTTTCTTTTAAACATCGCTATGCTTTTTATAAAAATGAAGCCGTTATAAGACTCAGTTCCCATCACACAATGCAACGCAAACCGGAGGATAGAGTTTTTACCTTATAACGGCCAAGATATGCTTGATACGAATAAAACAAAGGCATTTGATATTATTACTAGTGTTTATATGTTTTGAAAACAATTTCAAATCATAACTATCAATCATAGACGACATGAGCGTCCCATGCCACTATGTCGCCAAATAGGTATACAATCAGAACCGCACAGTCACGTATTTGGAAATTGGATTTCCGTCATGAACCAAGGCAAAAGATAGTCCTTACCGAATTCGAGACGCTCTAGCCCGTGTCTCAGGAACAGCCGCAACTGCCCCTTGGATCGTCAGGGCCGGTCCACCGATGTGGATTATTATGCCTGAACACTACGTCTCCCCGCCCTTTGGGGCGTAAACGAGCCAACGAATGACTCCATCGGACCCGGATCGTCCGATCAAACCGAGGCGCCTCGCAACAGCAACAACCACATAGGTGAAAAGTATATAAATGTCAGGGCTGGTAGGTCACTGACACCACCCTAGCTAGAAAGAAACGCAGGCCCTCCCTGATGTCCTCTCCCGTTTTAGTTTCATACCGGGGTGTGAGGCTCGCGAATTCACGTTATACACAAAGCTACGCCACACAGGCGGTGCTTTGATCATCACCACAAGACTTTGCTTTTCAACAGAAGCCCTGATCACTGCATCTTAGCATGCCACACAGGCAATTCATGCCATGCGACTGATGTCCATCGATATACAACCCCTGAGCTCGTGCGTCTCAGAGAAGGGCGTTAAGCAAAAGAATAAATTCTTCGCCGCCAAACAGATGTATATTTAACAGAAATCAATCAACACAGAATAAACTCCAATGTCAGACACACAGTCCATTTACAAGTCCGTTCTGGGTCTGAACGAAACCGGAGGCACTAAATACCTCGCAAACCCATCGATCACCACGTACGTCTGGACGATCACCACTCATTATCCATATTTCGGGATGCCTCCCAATCAGGACCTCGGTTACCATCCAAACGAGGTGAAGATCTCTGGTCTTCGACCATCGTCTTCATCTTCGAATTTCAATCGTCGATCAATTATTTGAAATGAGAATTAACTCGGCTTTTTCAAATAATTCACGTATATTTAGAATTTCAAATCAATTTATTTCAATGGTTAAATTATTCGACAACACCAATTTCGTTCTTTAATGTAATTTTCACACCAAACACATTCAACCATCAAAAGCCACATAAATCAAGCAAATTCAGTTTATTTCCATTCCATATCGCTTACGATATTTTATAACTATTTATCGCTATTTTTATTTATTTTAAAATAGCCATTTTATTCAAAACGACGCTTCGGGCCATACAGCGGCCGTGGCGCTGTTTTTCTTCAGATTTGATTTACACATATCTGAAAATCTAACCGTTGGATCTTCACAAAATTTACATCATTAGAAAGGTCTTTTCAAAATGAATCCAACGGTTCCAGTTTCGGGAAAATCCGACGGTCGGATCTCCCGGTACAATCGTTTGAATTTTCGATTTCAAAATACGAACTGCAGCGTCGTTATTCGATTAAATATATAATTATATTTATATTTATATAAATATAATCGCTTCTGGCGCTGTTTTTCTTCAGATTTGAATTAAACATTCCAGACAATCCAACCGTTGGATTTTTACAAGGTTGGTGCCGTTGGAAAGATATTTCCAAGGCGAACCCGACGGTTGAGGTTTCGGGAAAATTCAATGGTCGGATTTCCCGCACTAGTCGTTTGAAATCACGGTTTCAAAATACGAACTGCACGGCCTCGTTTCGTTTTAATTTTATTTATATTTATATATTTATATAAATATAGTTCTTTCAGTGATTTCCATATCGTTTTCACTTCAAAAAATTTTCTAACACCTTAAAATTTTGGAAAATTTCGCCATAACCTCCCCTGCACCTGGAGCATCGGGAAATCGCAAATAGCTTTCCCGGTCCTTCTAATCTCAAAAAGAAAAAGAAAAAGCCAAGCGGCTAGCCAACAAGCTCAAAATCATCACCCAAACAAATCAGTAAATGTGTACCTATTTGTCGGGCACAAAATTTTATTCCTCTTCTCTAGCCCCTTTGCTATAACCTGTTCAATGAATATTGCATGTACATATATATACAGTTCTTATCATTTATCAATTTCTATTCGACTTCATATTTGATTTCTATTTGGTTTAAAAACTCCATTCATTCTAATGTTACATAAATAGGTGCAAATCATTTCATTAGCTAATTAATGAATATTTCAACTCATATATGTTTATTTTGAACAAGTGGCTATTCTTAACACTTCACATTTCAATGATTTATGCATACAATAAAAATGTGATTTTTATTGTAAAACAATTCATTTCAAAACACTATTTTTCTATATAGTTCATATAGGTGACAAAATAGGATTTTTATCATAAAACAATTTCTTTTTAAAACGAGATTATTTTACACAGTTCATATAGTCGATAAAAGGCGATTTTTTTTATCAAACAATTTATTTCAAAATATGAATACCATTCAACACATGAATTTCTAAACAACGAATGAATATCAATTCAACACATGAATGTTTTCTATAGTTTCTATATATAGATAAAAATGTGATTTTTATTATCGAACAATTTATTTCAAAATATGAATACCATTCAACACATGAATTTCTAAACAACGAATGAATATCAATTCAACACATGAATGTTTTCTATGGTTTTTATATATAGATAAAAATGTGATTTTTATTATCGAACAATTTATTTCAAAATATGAATACCATTCAACACATGAATTTCTAAACAACGAATGAATATCAATTCAACACATGAATGTTTTCTATGGTTTTTATATATAGATAAAAATGTGATTTTTATTATCGAACAATTTATTTCAAAATATGAATACCATTCAACACATGAATTTCTAAACAACGAATGAATATCAATTCAACACATGAATGTTTTCTATGGTTTTTATATATAGATAAAAATGTGATTTTTATTATCGAACAATTTATTTCAAAATATGAATACCATTCAACACATGAATTTCTAAACAACGAATGAATATCAATTCAACACACGAATGTTTTCTATGGTTTTTATATATAGATAAAAATGTGATTTTTATTATCGAACAATTTATTTCAAAATATGAATACCATTCAACACATGAATTTCTAAACAACGAATGAATATCAATTCAACACATGAATGTTTTCTATACAATGAATAAATATAGTTTAAGCATATGAAAATAATTCAAACACACAAATATTATTCAAAATTTTGGCAGCATAACGGCAGGGTAGTTAAACCGGGACCGTCCCTAGTACGGCTCCTCGCTCTACCTTAAAACCTCGCGGTTTTTGACAATGGGGTTCATGCATCTAGTTCGCACGCAGGCGGCATGTATATATTTATTTCATTTCCACAAACTAATCCTATGTGGTTTCAACCAAATATTTTCCAATCACAAACGGGTATTTTTCAACCACAATCAACCAATATCAATCACAAACAATCCCAAACAATCATTCGCTACCAATCAATTTTCACAACAATTTCAACCAATAAATATCGTCCATGGTTTGTGGACGAGGGGCGTATATATATATATATATATATATATATATATATATATATATATATATTCATATATAGCAATTCACTTTCATTTCACACATATATATAATTTTTAAATCAGAAATCTCACCAATAGCTATCCAACTTCACTTAGAGAAATCTTCGCCTTTACGACTCTGTCGCTTCGTTGCCTTTATTCTCTACATATGTAAAAATCGAATTTTTACTATGTTATTCAATATATAAAAATCGAATTTTGACGTCGCTATTCAATATATAAAAAATCGAATTTTGACTTCGCTATTCAATATATAAAAATCGAATTTTGACTTCGCTATTCAATATATAAAAATCTGATTTTTACTTCGACTTTCAATATATAAAAATCTGATTTTTACTTCGACTTTCAATATATAAAAATCTGATTTTTCTTTTTAAAGTTCAAATCTTTTTTTTTTCCATTCTAAAGCTCAAACCTTTTTCTCTTTGAAGTTTAAACCTTTTCCAAAAATCAGTTTTTATATGCTTTTGAAAATCAGTTTTTATTTCCTTTTAAAAATCAGGTTTTTATTTCTTTTTAAAAATCAGGTTTTTAATTCTTTAAAAATCAGTTTTTACTATTTAAACAAATCAGTTTTTAATATTTTAAAAAAAATCAGTTTTTATTCTCTTAAAAAAAACAGTTTTAAATCCTTAAAAAAAACAGTTTTGAATTCTTAAAAAAACAGTTTTAAATCCTTATAAAATCAGTTTTTGATTCTAATTAAAATAAAACAGTTTTCAGTTTTTTAAATCATACTTAAAATTCAGTTTTCAATGCTTTTAAAAATCAGAATTAAAATAAAATAAATAAATAAAATAAAACTTACAGAGAGAGGGGGGGTTTTCGCAAATCGTCGGAGGGCTTCTCGAACTGGGCGGAGCTGCTAACCGGGTGTCGCGATGGCTACGAGGGTGGCGCTCGGGGTTTCGAACGGGGGAGGCGTTGACTTCGGGGGGGGGGGGTCGGATTGAAGGAGGAGGGCGGTGGATCGGCGGCGTCGAACGGGGCGGAGCTCGCGATAGTTTTAGGGTTTTTTTTTATTTCTGTTTAACTGAATCGGTAATGAATTACAGGGGGGGGGGGCAAGGTATAGGAGGGAAAAATAGATTTTTTTTATTATTTAATTATTAAATTTAGCAAAAAGTTGACTTTTACATACGACCTCGAAACGAGGCCCACCGCCTGTCATCCATAGCGTTTCACCCCCATTCCGAACACAATGGGATATGTATCGTAAGCTGATCTGTTCGTTACAATCAGTTTCCTTTTGAATTTTCATTTAAATCACTATATTGAATTTTAAACGCACATTTCAAATTACCGGGGTCACATACTAACTAGAAAAATTCCAGAAAAATATTTTCTAGCTTCGTATTGACGATACGGTCCTAACAAAACTAGTTTCGTCGAATTCTGACCGTTTGAAAAATGGCCAATTTCCAGTCGATTAAAATCAACTGAAATCGGTCAAACGCGTTTTCCCTTGCCACGCTCACATATTGATTCGAAAAATTATGAAATTTGGAATCTAACAATAACTTGACACTGCGGATCTAACAAAAGTGGTTTCATCCAAATCCGAGGTCGTTTGCAAAATGTCCATTTTTAAGGGCCTGAATTCCATAGCGACTATTCAGAATTTTCAACTGGACATATCTTTTGATTCCCGCTATCAAATTTCGATTGGTCGGATTCGTTAGAAAGATATTCACTTACAGATTTAAATATTTTTGGTTTCACTAAAATCCGGATTGTTTTGCACCCGGTATTTTCAATTGAAGTTTGAAATCGAATTATCGAACTACCGCGCCAATTTCAATTCTATATATAATTATAATTAATTATATTCGTTTTCAAATGCCGATTCGAACTCAGTTTTCATCGCCATTATTTAAAATATTTATTTTAAATATTTTAAATCCATTATTTTAGCCAATTTAAAAATTTTTAAATTGGTTCAGATTTTCTGGGTCGTTACAATCTCCCCCACTTAAAACTTTTCGTCCCCGAAAAGGAACAAAGTCGAAAGTGGTTTGATAAATCTACAATCACACAATACAACAACCAACTTGTTTCTAACCTTTCCAAAATATTCTGATCAACATCTATTAGAGAATCGAATGGTAATTTATTCTGCTTTACTCATACTAGGATATTGCTGATCCTATCTGTATAGAGTTACCCGTCCTAGAACACTACTGGTTCTATTTCTGACGAGTTCATTCAAATGTTATATTCCAGAACTAAGCTTAACCAAAGCTCTGATACCACGCTGAGACGACCCGATTTCCCGTTCTCACGGAAACAAGGTTATCTTTGGAATATAACACAGAAACATATAATAGCAGAACAGAATTAGATAAATACACCAAATATGAACAACAAAATATACTGGATAAAATTAAACATCAGAGTTACACAGTATACAGGATCTTACTTAGTACAAATAGAGTTCAGCTATACATAAATGTCTACAGCGGAAATAAACAAAATATGTACAATAGGAGCTGAACAGCATAAAAAGAGATAAATGATAGAATCCATCTTCAGCTCCAGCTATCCAGAAAGAACCAGTTAAACCTGAATACAAGGCTGCCCGTGTAGAAAAAGGGGCACCCGAGTTTGAGAGTGAAACAAACTACGAGTCAGTCATGGGACTGGTATGAGAAATCTACTCAACACATACATAATATGGCACATCACAGGACCACGCCACTTTCGTGGAACGGGTTTACTCCATTGGATTGCCAGTGCTTTAAAACAAATCTTTCTTTTAAACATCGCTATGCTTTTTATAAAAATGAAGCCGTTATAAGACTCAGTTCCCATCACACAATGCAACGCAAACCGGAGGATAGAGTTTTTACTTTATAACGGCCAAGATATGCTTGATACGAATAAAACAAAGGCATTTGATATTATTACTAGTGTTTATATGTTTTGAAAACAATTTCAAATCATAACTATCAATCATAGATGACATGAGCGTCCCATGCCACTATGTCGCCAAATAGGTATACAATCAGAACCGCACAGTCACGTATTTGGAAATTGGGTTTCCGTCATGAACCAAGGCAAAAGATAGTCCTTACCGAATTCGAGACGCTCTAGCCCGTGTCTCAGGAACAGCCGCAACTGCCCCTTGGATCGTCAGGGCCGGTCCACCGATGTGGATTATTATGCCTGAACACTACGTCTCCCCGCCCTTTGGGGCGTAAACGAGCCAACGAATGACTCCATCGGACCCGGATCGTCCGATCAAACCGAGGCGCCTCGCAACAGCAACAACCACATAGGTGAAAAGTATATAAATGTCAGGGCTGGTAGGTCACTGACACCACCCTAGCTAGAAAGAAACGCAGGCCCTCCCTGATGTCCTCTCCCGTTTTAGGTTCATACCGGGGTGTGAGGCTCACGAATTCACGTTATACACAAAGCTACGCCACACAGGCGGTGTTTTGATCATCACCACAAGACTTTGCTTTTCAACAGAAGCCCTGATCACTGCATCTTAGCATGCCACACAGGCAATTCATGCCATGCGACTGATGTCCATCGATATACAACCCCTGAGCTCGTGCGTCTCAGAGAAGGGCGTTAAGCAAAAGAATAAATTCTTCGCCGCCAAACAGATGTATATTTAACAGAAATCAATCAACACAGAATAAACTCCAATGTCAGACACACAGTCCATTTACAAGTCTGTTCTGGGTCTGAACGAAACCGGAGGCACTAAATACCTCGCAAACCCATCGATCACCACGTACGTCTGGACGATCACCACTCATTATCCATATTTCGGGATGCCTCCCAATCAGGACCTCGGTTACCATCCAAACGAGGTGAAGATCTCTGGTCTTCGACCATCGTCTTCATCTTCGAATTTCAATCGTCGATCAATTATTTGAAATGAGAATTAACTCGGCTTTTTCAAATAATTCACGTATATTTAGAATTTCAAATCAATTTATTTCAATGGTTAAATTATTCGACAACACCAATTTCGTTCTTTAATGTAATTTTCACACCAAACACATTCAACCATCAAAAGCCACATAAATCAAGCAAATTCAGTTTATTTCCATTCCATATCACTTACGATATTTTATAACTATTTATCGCTATTTTTATTTATTTTAAAATAGCCATTTTATTCAAAACGACGCTTCGGGCCATACAGCGGCCGTGGCGCTGTTTTTCTTCAGATTTGATTTACACATATCTGAAAATCTAACCGTTGGATCTTCACAAAATTTACATCATTAGAAAGGTCTTTTCAAAATGAATCCAACGGTTCCAGTTTCGGGAAAATCCGACGGTCGGATCTCCCGGTACAATCGTTTGAATTTTCGATTTCAAAATACGAACTGCAGCGTCGTTATTCGATTAAATATATAATTATATTTATATTTATATAAATATAATCGCTTCTGGCGCTGTTTTTCTTCAGATTTGAATTAAACATTCCAGACAATCCAACCGTTGGATTTTTACAAGGTTGGTGCCGTTGGAAAGATATTTCCAAGGCGAACCCGACGGTTGAGGTTTCGGGAAAATTCAATGGTCGGATTTCCCGCACTAGTCGTTTGAAATCACGGTTTCAAAATACGAACTGCACGGCCTCGTTTTGTTTTAATTTTATTTATATTTATATATTTATATAAATATAGTTCTTTCAGTGATTTCCATATCGTTTTCACTTCAAAAAAATTTCTAACACCTTAAAATTTTGGAAAATTTCGCCATAACCTCCCCTGCACCGGGAGCATCGGGAAATCGCAAATAGCTTTCCCGGTCCTTCTAATCTCAAAAAGAAAAAGAAAAAGCCAAGCGGCTAGCCACCAGGCTCAAAATCATCACCCAAACAAATCAGTAAATGTGTACCTATTTGTCGGGCACAAAATTTTATTCCTCTTCTCTAGCCCCTTTGCTATAACCTGTTCAATGAATATTGCATGTACATATATATACAGTTCTTATCATTTATCAATTTCTATTCGACTTCATATTTGATTTCTATTTGGTTTAAAAACTCCATTCATTCTAATGTTACATAAATAGGTGCAAATCATTTCATTAGCTAATTAATGAATATTTCAACTCATATATGTTTATTTTGAACAAGTGGCTATTCTTAACACTTCACATTTCAATGATTTATGCATACAATAAAAATGTGATTTTTATTGTAAAACAATTCATTTCAAAACACTATTTTTCTATATAGTTCATATAGGTGACAAAATAGGATTTTTATCATAAAACAATTTCTTTTTAAAACGAGATTATTTTACACAGTTCATATAGTCGATAAAAGGCGATTTTTTTTATCAAACAATTTATTTCAAAATATGAATACCATTCAACACATGAATTTCTAAACAACGAATGAATATCAATTCAACACATGAATGTTTTCTATAGTTTCTATATATAGATAAAAATGTGATTTTTATTATCGAACAATTTATTTCAAAATATGAATACCATTCAACACATGAATTTCTAAACAACGAATGAATATCAATTCAACACATGAATGTTTTCTATGGTTTTTATATATAGATAAAAATGTGATTTTTATTATCGAACAATTTATTTCAAAATATGAATACCATTCAACACATGAATTTCTAAACAACGAATGAATATCAATTCAACACATGAATGTTTTCTATGGTTTTTATATATAGATAAAAATGTGATTTTTATTATCGAACAATTTATTTCAAAATATGAATACCATTCAACACATGAATTTCTAAACAACGAATGAATATCAATTCAACACATGAATGTTTTCTATGGTTTTTATATATAGATAAAAATGTGATTTTTATTATCGAACAATTTATTTCAAAATATGAATACCATTCAACACATGAATTTCTAAACAACGAATGAATATCAATTCAACACACGAATGTTTTCTATGGTTTTTATATATAGATAAAAATGTGATTTTTATTATCGAACAATTTATTTCAAAATATGAATACCATTCAACACATGAATTTCTAAACAACGAATGAATATCAATTCAACACATGAATGTTTTCTATACAATGAATAAATATAGTTTAAGCATATGAAAATAATTCAAACACACAAATATTATTCAAAATTTCGGCAGCATAACGGCAGGGTAGTTAAACCGGGACCGTCCCTAGTACGGCTCCTCGCTCTACCTTAAAACCTCGCGGTTTTTGACAATGGGGTTCATGCATCTAGTTCGCACGCAGGCGGCATGTATATATTTATTTCATTTCCACAAACTAATCCTATGTGGTTTCAACCAAATATTTTCCAATCACAAACGGGTATTTTTCAACCACAATCAACCAATATCAATCACAAACAATCCCAAACAATCATTCGCTACCAATCAATTTTCACAACAATTTCAACCAATAAATATCGTCCATGGTTTGTGGACGAGGGGCGTATATATATATATATATATTCATATATAGCAATTCACTTTCATTTCACACATATATATAATTTTTAAATCAGAAATATCACCAATAGCTATCCAACTTCACTTAGAGAAATCTTCGCCTTTACGACTCTGTCGCTTCGTTGCCTTTATTCTCTACATATGTAAAAATCGAATTTTTACTATGTTATTCAATATATAAAAATCGAATTTTGACGTCGCTATTCAATATATAAAAAATCGAATTTTGACTTCGCTATTCAATATATAAAAATCGAATTTTGACTTCGCTATTCAATATATAAAAATCTGATTTTTACTTCGACTTTCAATATATAAAAATCTGATTTTTACTTCGACTTTCAATATATAAAAATCTGATTTTTCTTTTTAAAGTTCAAATCTTTTTTTTTCCATTCTAAAGCTCAAACATTTTTCTCTTTGAAGTTTAAACCTTTTCCAAAAATCAGTTTTTATATGCTTTTGAAAATCAGTTTTTATTTCCTTTTAAAAATCAGGTTTTTATTTCTTTTTAAAAATCAGGTTTTTAATTCTTTAAAAATCAGTTTTTACTATTTAAACAAATCAGTTTTTAATATTTTAAAAAAAATCAGTTTTTATTCTCTTAAAAAAAACAGTTTTAAATCCTTAAAAAAAACAGTTTTGAATTCTTAAAAAAAACAGTTTTAAATCCTTATAAAATCAGTTTTTGATTCTAATTAAAATAAAACAGTTTTCAGTTTTTTAAATCATACTTAAAATTCAGTTTTCAATGCTTTTAAAAATCAGAATTAAAATAAAATAAATAAAATAAAATAAAACTTACAGAGAGAGGGGGGTTTTCGCAAATCGTCGGAGGGCTTCTCGAACTGGGCGGAGCTGCTAACCGGGTGTCGCGATGGCTACGAGGGTGGCGCTCGGGGTTTCGAACGGGGGAGGCGTTGACTTCGGGGGGGGGGGGGGGGGAGGGGGGGTAGGATTGAAGGAGGGGGAGGGCGGTGGATCGGCGGCGTCGAACGGGGCGGAGCTCGCGATAGTTTTAGGGTTTTTTTTTTATTTCTGTTTAACTGAATCGGTAATGAATTACAGGGGGGGGCCAAGGTATAGGAGGGAAAAATAGATTTTTTTTTTTATTATTTAATTATTAAATTTAGCAAAAAGTTGACTTTTACATACGACCTCGAAACGAGGCCCACCGCCTGTCGTCCATAGCGTTTCACCCCCATTCTGAACACAATGGGATATGTATCGTAAGCTGATTTGATCGTTACAATCAGTTTCCTTTTGAATTTTCATTTAAATCACTATATTGAATTTTAAACGCACATTTCAAATTACCGGGGTCACATACTAACTAGAAAAATTCCAAAAAAATATTTTCTAGCTTCGTATTGACGATACGGTCCTAACAAAACTAGTTTCGTCGAATTCTGAGACCGTTTGAAAAATGGCCAATTTCCAGTCGATTAAAATCAACTGAAATCGGTCAAACGCGTTTTCCCTTGCCACGCTCACATATTGATTCGAAAAATTATGAAATTTGGAATCTAACAATAACTTGACACTGCGGATCTAACAAAAGTGGTTTCATCCAAATCCGAGGTCGTTTGCAAAATGTCCATTTTTAAGGGCCTGAATTCCATAGCGACTATTCAGAATTTTCAACTGGACATATCTTTTGATTCCCACTATCAAATTTCGATTGGTCGGATTCGTTAGAAAGATATTCACTTATAGATTTAAATATTTTTGGTTTCACTAAAATCCGGATTGTTTTGCACCCGGTATTTTCAATTGAAGTTTGAAATCGAATTATCGAACTACCGCGCCAATTTCAATTCTATATATAATTATAATTAATTATATTCGTTTTCAAATGTCGATTCGAACTCAGTTTTCATTGCCATTTTTTAAAATATTTATTTTAAATATTTAAAATCAATTATTTTAGCCAATTTAAAAAATTTTAAATTGGTTCAGATTTTTTGGGTCGTTACAATAAACAACTTTTCCAAGTCAACCCTAATCCTCCTTTCAATTGCCCGAGCCGCTGTTTCCTTCTTTTCAGCGGCTGAAATCATCGCAGCTCCCTCACCAAAATTCTTTCAATCCTCGCGTTGAATTCGGAAATTATAAAATGAAAATGGTTTGCTTCTGCGAGATCTCGGATTACACCGGTCAAGATCATCTTTCGTTTGGGGTTTAGCACAGATTTTGCGCTCGAACTGTTTTCGTTCGTTGTCCTTTCTCTTGGGGTACGAGCCACCGAAGTGGATGGCGGTTTGGGTGACTGGAGGTGATGCGAAGGGGCTTCATGTGGTAGTGTTTGATCGGGGATGAGGCGAACGATGGTGGTTGCGTTGCAAGCCCTGGGTGACGATGGCTATGGGTTTTGGTTTAAAGAAATTCACGGCGTAGAAGAAGATGAAGGTAACATGCTGATTTTCTTAATGTAATTAACTTGTTAAACTAGTGATTAAGGAAGGTTATTGTTATATATATATATATATATATATATAATAATTAAATAGTATAAGCTTAAATTGTTTTAAAAATATATAGAAATCGTTGTAAGAATATATACAAATTGTTTTGAATATATATATAATATTGATGCTTTGAAAATATAAAATTTCCATTGTTTTAAAAATATAAATATCCTTTGTTTAATAAAATCAGTTTGTTTATAAAATATATATACCGCATTGTTTTTTGAATAGAAAATTATGATTTTTTTAGGATATAAAAATACGATCTTTACATATATTTCTATACGGTAAAAGATTGGATTTTTAACACGATGAAGACATGATTTTTAACACAGTAAAAATATGATTTTTCCTTATGTAGAAGGCAAAGCAAAATATGATTTTTATTTATTCATATAGTAGATAAAAATTAGGTTTTTATACATATGAAGTGTAGATAAAAAATTGAATTTTTTATATATAAACAGCGTAGAGAAGACTGCGTTGGCATTGTGGGCAAAACCAGACTGTTCTGAATTACATAAATATAGAATGGCGGAGTGGATCCCTCGGTGAGAACTCCTCACCTTTATTTTATTTTATTTTATTTCTAGTTAAAATATATACTAGGATGTAGACGGTGCTTAGCAGCACCCGACACCCGTCATCCACAGACCATGGATGGCTTGTTTGTTTGATTGATGTGATGTGAATTTTTTTTGTGATGTTGATGTGAAATCGATAATAAAATATCGTATATATTGAAGGTGAAAATATCGTATATATTGAAAGTGGAAATATCGTATATATTGAAAGTGAAAATAATATATATATTGAAAGTGAAAATATCGTATATATTGAAAGTGAAAATATCGCATATACTGAAAATGAAATAATATATATATTGAAGGTGAAAATATCGTATATATTGAAAGTGAAAATATCGTATATATGAAAAGTGAAAACGATATATATATATGAAATGTGAAAACGGTGTATATATGAAATGAAAACGATATATATATATATATATATATATATATATATATATATATATATATATATATATATGAAACGTGAAAATGATTTGATTGTTAAAAATATAATTTTTAACATATATATATATATATATATACACTGTATAAAATTGTCATGTATATGAAATATTCGATTTCGATATAAAATAGAAAATGAATTCGAATTGAATAGAATAGAAAATGAATTCGAATTGAACTGAATATTAAATGAATTCGAATTGAATTAAATAGAAAATGAATTCAAATTGAATTAAATAGAAAATGAATTCGAATTGAACTTAATAGAAAATGAATTCCAATTGAATAAAATAGAAAATGAATTCGAATTGAATTGAATAGAAAAATGAATTCGAATTGAACTGAATAGAAAATGAATTCGAATTGAACTGAAATAGAAAACGAATTCGAATTGAATAGAAAACGAATTCGAATTGAATTGAAAACGAATTTAAAACTATTTATAAAATTCTCTTTAAATAATAATCGACGAAATATATATTATATATATATATATATAATATAATGGCCTGAATAGAACGCGCCGCGCTGCGACAGTTCGCGAATTTCGACCATTAACTTCGAACGTACATTACGGGAGATCCGACCGTCGGATTCTCCTGAAACCGGAACCGTTGGGTTCGTATCGAAAAGAGCTTTCTAAAAAATATTAGAGATTTGAAATCTAACGGTTGGATTTGGAATTATGTCCAATTTAAATTTGGAAAAGGTCGCTATAAGTGCAGTTCGATAACCGTTGATGGAAATCGACTATACGGGCCTTGATAAAATTATTAAAAATATCAATAATTTGTGTAAAATCATAAGAAATGATTTGTCAAGAATTAGGATGAAAAATTCCATATTTGAAAGAATAAAAATATATTTTTATCGAAACGAACTAGTTATTAACTAGAAAAATAATCAAATGGTTATAAATAAATAAATTGGATTGGAATTGAATTGAAATTATCTTTAGATATTTTCGATATTGGATTCCATGATTATACAGATATCGTGATGGGAATTTGGAAGATATCGATATCGTTATTCCCGATATGATATCTGTTGGTTTAAGGATTTGATGTTGAATATAAATCGATACTATCTCTATTCAAAACCTTATATTTAATGTCAAATTTGATTGATTGATTGTTTGGATTGTGCTCGACCAGTTTATGAGCAGATTATGCTTTTACATTTAGCATCGGGTTGGGTTGAAAATATCTGTGTGCTAACGCCTTGTGAAACACTTTACGATTTGACGATAAGGTGTTTAGCGATGTTGTGTTCATTTCAAATTTAATGAATGATTGTGAAATGATATTTTTCTTAAGTGAAAAGAAATGTATTCCCGATTTTGGACAGGGAATATTTTATAAAAATGTTTTATAAAACAGAAAGGATTTCGAGGCCCAAAACCCGATGATTTTTAAAATGATTTAGAAATGTATTATGGTTTTACATTGTATTTCATCGCGTACTGATTAGTTGCTATTAATGATGTATCTGTTTGGTGGCAGAGAATCTATTCTCTTGCTTAACACCCTTCTTTGAGACGTACAAGCTCAAAGGTTATGTGATTAATAGTGACTGATCATATGTGTGAATTACTGATGTGAAGTACTATATTTTGAAAGTACTTGTGATTATTATGTTGTGAAATGATTTTCCCTAATTCGGGATATGAAATGATTATTATGTGGCTAATGATTCGGGTAACCCTGAGACTAAAAGTATGGGTGAGAGGGCGGTGTATGCTCTCCATGTGTGGGAGGTGCATCGTCGGTGTAGCCTACTCCTATGTGGGATAGGTGCACATTTATATATCGAGTTGCGAGGTGCGTACCCTTTGCCTTGTCGATGGGGAGCACGATATTTGGTTGCATACTTGTTTGTATGCATTGTTATGTTTTGGAATTCATATTTCCGGATGATTTGATTTGAGAACCCGAAGTGAAATCTACTTTGATATAGAAAGTTAGATATGTATTTCAAATGATTTGAAATAAGAAATCGGGAATAAAATCCAAAGGAATGATTTCTGTAAATTAAATTGGATTTAGAAAATCTAAGTGTAGTGATTAATCTAAGTGGGTAGATTGGGATATTGCATGTTGATTGATGCATAGTAGATCCATATATCTATATTGGTTGTTGTTTATACATTGGTATTCATGGGGGTAAACCCGTTCCACGTTAGCGGTGTGGTCCCGTGATATACCATATTATCAAATAAGTTAATTATAACTATTAGAGTTTCTCACACCAGTCCCATGACTGACCTGTAGTTTGCTTTTCCCTTGTGAACTCGGGTGCCCCTATTTTCCACATGGGCATCCGAGTAGTTTTATTTTGCAGATGTATTGAGCAGGATTCTGGATTGAAGCTTTAAGCTGTGTCCAGGCATTTACAGTCTTCCGTTGTGTAGTTTATATTTCCGCTGTGCACTGTTTTACATTTATGTAAATTTATCTTCCGCTGTGTATTATATTTCGATATACTCTGATATTCTGTACTCTGACGTAACATTATTATGATGTTTATAGAAGTCTTCTATTATTTGTTCTGATGTGTTGTATACCCAGAGTTAGCGTATGCGGGAATCGAACGGTCTTGGTCGATTTAGCGATCGATTAGGTCCGGGCGAAATCCGTGTCGTTACATATGGTATCAGAGCTTTGGTTTACAAAGCTCAGAGAACAAGGCACATTAGAACCAAACGAAAGAATTCATCAGATATTGGATTAGTAATATCCAATGGGGATGACTCGTTAGAGATGGGATCAGTAGTATCCTAGAACGAGTGTGAAGAGTATATTATTGAAAGTAAAAACAAATTTCGTTTTGAAAATTTAAATCAATTATTCGTATTTGATTATTTATTTGTATCGATTGGGACAGTCCAGTATATAAAATTTTTACATATACGCCTTGCAAACGTGTATTTGAAGTTTTAATATACTGGATAGATATAGAGTTACACTCTAGTCGCCCGGGGGTGATTCTGATGATTGATATATCATCATCAGAATTTATATTCGAGTGACGAACGTGTAATGTTTATATATTTCCTATTGACTGGTGTGAGAACCAAAATTAGATAGGGCTTATTGTTGTGATTTGGCATCAAAAATTTGATTTTTGACTATGTATCAAAGTTATGAATTTGAAAAGCTAATCAACTAATTGATTGATGTTTGTGTTGTTTGTTTATTTGTTTGATAAATTTTAACCATATAGCCAATTTGATCAAATAGTGAGTTGTATTGAAATTTGGTCGCATTTTCTTGCATATACATGTACTTACATTGAACAGGTCATAGCAAGGAGGCTAGAGTAGAGAATAAAATTTGTTTGCCCAACAAATAGGTACATGTTTACTATAATTTACTGTTTTGTTTGGGTGATGATGATTTTATGAGCCGATTGGCTTTTTCTTTTTCTTTTTGAGATCAGAAGGCCTATATGGAAATTTCGGGATTTTCCCGTGGCTCCCGGTGCAGGGGAGGTTATGGCGAAATTTTTCGAAAATTTAGGGTGTTAGCCAAATTTTTGAAGAATTTGAAAATTCTCAGAAACTGAAAAGTTGGAGAATGGAAGCCAGATCGAACGTAGAGCTGATTAATCAAACCACTTTCGACTTTGTTCCTATTCGGGGACGAAAAGTTTTAAGTGGGGGAGATTGTAACAACCTGAAAATCTGGGCCAGTTTAAAATTTTTATTTTGGCAATTTTAGCGAATTTTGAACATTTAAAATGAATTATTTTAAATAATATCGACGAGAAATTTATTATGAATATAATTCGAACGTAGATTATATACGTCGTCGTTAGAATATAAATAATTATATATAATTATAATTAGAATTGAAAATGGCGCGGTAGTTCGATAATTCGATTTCAAACTTCAATTGAATGTACCAAGAGCAAAACAATCCGGATTTTAGTGAAACCAAAAACATTAGGATCTAATTGGGAATATCTTTCCAACGAATCCGAAAAATCGAAATTTTATAGCGGAGATCAAAAGGTATGTCCAGTTGAAAATTCTGAATAGTCGCTATGGAATTCAGGCCCTTAAAAATAGACATTTTGCAAACGACCTCGGATTTCGACGAAACCACTTTTGTTGGGTCCATGATGTCAAATTATTGCTAGGTTTTAAATTTCATAATTTTTCGAATCAATATGTGAGCGTGGCAAAGGAAAACGCGTTTGACCAGTTTCAGTTGATTTTAATCGGCTGGAAAATGGCCATTTTTCAAACGGTCTCAGAATTGGGCGAAATTAGTTTTGTTAGGACCGTATCGTCAATACGAAGCTAGAAAATATATTTCGGGAATTTTTAGAGACTATACGTGACCCCAGTAAATTGGAATGTGCGTTCAAATTCAATATATAGAGTCATGTTTTAATTTAAACGGAAACTGATTGAAACAGTCGAATCAGCTTGCGGAACATATCCCATTGTGTTCGGAATGGGGGTAATTAGCTAGGGGTGATAGTCATCGGGTTTCGTTTGGAGTTCAGATTTGAAATTTCAATGTGAATGGATAATTAAATTTAATATTAATTAATAACAACCCTATATAAACAACTTTTCCAAGTCAACCCTAATCCTCCTTTCAATTGCCCGAGCCGCCGTTTCCTTCTTTTCAGCGGCTGAAATCATCGCAGCCCCCTCACCAAAATTCTTTCAATCCTCGCGTTGAATTCGGAAATTATAAAATGAAAATGGTTTTCTTCTGCGAGATCTCGGATTACACCGGTCAAGATCATCTTTCGTTTGGGGTTTAGCATGGATTTGGCGCTCGAACTGTTTTCGTTCGTTGTCCTTTCTCTTGGGGTACGAGCCACCGAAGTGGATGGCGGTTTGGGCGACTGGAGGTGATGCGAAGGGGCTTCATGTGGTAGTGTTTGATCGGGGATGAGGCGAACGATGGTGGTTGCATTGCAAGCCCTGGGTGACGATGGCTATGGGTTTTGGTTTACAGAAATTCACGGCGAAGAAGAAGATGAAGGTAACATGCCGATTTTCTTAATGTAATTAACTTGTTAAACTAGTGATTAAGGAAGGTTATTGTTATATATATATAATAATTAAATAGTATAAGCTTAAATTGTTTTAAAAATATATAGAAATCGTTGTAAGAATATATACAAATTGTTTTGAATATATATATATATATATATATATATAATATTGATGCTTTGAAAATATAAAATTTCCATTGTTTTAAAAATATAAATATCCTTTGTTTAATAAAATCAGTTTGTTTATAAAATATATATACCGCATTGTTTTTAGAATAGAAAATTATGATTTTTTTTAGGATATAAAAATACGATCTTTAAATATATTTCTATACGGTAAAAGATTGGATTTTTAACACGATGAAGACATGATTTTTAACACAGTAAAAATATGATTTTTCCTATGTAGAAGGCAAAGCAAAATATGATTTTTATTTATTCATATAGTAGATAAAAATTCGGTTTTTATATACATGAAGTGTAGATAAAAATTTGATTTTTTTTATATATAAACAGCGTAGAGAAGACTGCGTTGGCATTGCGGGCAAAACCAGACTGTTCTGAATTTCATAAATATAGAATGGCGGAGTGGATCCCTCGGTGAGAACTCCTCACCTTTATTTTATTTTATTTCTAGTTAAAATATATACTAGGAGGTAGACGGTGCTTAGCAGCACCCGACACCCGTCATCCACAGACCATGGATGGCTTGTTTGTTTGATTGATGGGATGTGAATTTTTTTTTTGTGATGTTGATGTGAAATCGATAATAAAATATCGTATATATTGAAGGTAAAAATATCGTATATATTGAAAGTGGAAATATCGTATATATTGAAAGTGAAAATAATATATATATTAAAAGTGAAAATATCGTATATATTAAAAGTGAAAATATCGCATATACTGAAAATGAAATAATATGTATATTGAAGGTGAAAATATCGTATATATTGAAAGTGAAAATATCGTATATATGAAAAGTGAAAAAGATATATATATGAAATGTGAAAACGATGTATATATGAAATGAAAACGTTGTATATATATATATGAAACGTGAAAATGATTTGATTATTAAAAATATAATTTTTAACATATATATATATACACTATATAAAATTGTCATGTATATGAAATATTCGATTTTGATATAAAATAGAAAATGAATTCGAATTGAATAGAAAATGAATTTGAATTGAACTGAATAGAAAATGAATTCGAATTGAATTAAATAGAAAATGAATTCGAATTGAATTAAATAGAAAATGAATTCGAATTGAACTGAATAGAAAATGAATTCGAATTGAATTAAATAGAAAATGAATTCGAATTGAATTGAATAGAAAAATGAATTCGAATTGAACTGAATAGAAAATGAATTCGAATTGAACTGAAATAGAAAACGAATTCGAATTGAATAGAAAACGAATTCGAATTGAATTGAAAACGAATTCGAATTGAATTGAAAACGAATTTAAAACAATTTATAAAATTCGTTTTAAATAATAATCGATGAAATATATATTATATATATTATATATATATAATATAATGGCCTGAATAGAACGCGCCGCGCTGCGGCAGTTCGCGAATTTCGACCATTAACTTCGAACGTACATTACGGGAGATCCGACCGTCGGATTTTCCTGAAACCAGAACCGTTGGGTTCGTATCGAGAAGAGCTTTCTAACGAATATTAGAGATTTGAATCTAACGGTTGGATTTGGAATTATGTCCAAATCAAATTTGGAAAAGGTCGTTGTAAGTGCAGTTCGATGACCGTTGATGGAAATCGACTGTACGGGCCTTGATAAAATTATTAAAAATATCAATAATTTGTGTAAAATCATAAGAAATGATTTGTGAAGAATTGGGATGAAAAATTCCACATTTGAAAGGATAAAAATATATTTTTATCGAAACGAACTAGTTATTAACTAAAAAAATAATCAAATGGTTATAAATAAATAAATTGGATTGGAATTGAATTGAAATTATCTTTAGATATTTTCGATATTGGATTCCGTGATTATACAGATATCGTGATGGGAATTTGGAAGATATCGTTATTGTTATTCCCGATATGATATCTGTTGGTTTAAGGATTTGATGTTGAATATCAATCGATACTATCTCTATTTAAAACCTTATATTTAATGTCAAATTTGATTGATTGATTGTTTGGATTATGCTCGACCAGTTTATGAGCAGATTATGCTTTTACATTTAGCATCGAGTTGGGTTGAAAATATCTATGTGCTAACGCCTTGTGAAACACTTCACGATTTGACGATAAGGTGTTTAACGATGTTGTGTTCATTTCAAATTTAATGAATGATTGTGAAATGATATTTTTCTTAAGTGAAAAGAAATGTATTCCCGATTTTGGACAGGGAATATTTTATAAAAATATTTTATAAAACAGAAAGAATTCCGAGCCCAAAACCCGATGATTTCTAAAATGATTTAGAAATGTATTATGGTTTTACATTGTATTTCATCGCGTATCGATTAGTTGCTATTAATGATGTATCTGTTTGGTGGCAGAGAATTTATTCTCTTGCTTAACACCCTTCTTTGAGACGTACGAGCTCAAAGGTTATGTGATTAATAGTGACTGATCATATGTGTGAATTACTAATGTGAAGTACTATATTTTGAAAGTACTTGTGATTATTATGTTGTGAAATGATTTTCCCTACTTCGGGATATGAAATGATTTAGTATGTGGCTAAAGATTCGGGTAACCCTGAGACTAAAAGTATGGGTGAGAGGGCGGTGTATGCTCTCCATGTGTGGGAGGTGCATCGTCGGTGTAGCCTACTCCTATGTGGAGTAGGTGCACATTTATATATCGAGTTGCGAGGTGCGTAACCTTTGCCTTGTTGATGGGGAGCACGATATTTGGTTGCATACTTGTTTGTATGCATTGTTATGTTTTGGAATTCATATTTCCAGACGATTTGATTTGAGATCCCGAAGTGAAATCTACTTTGATATAGAAAGTTAGATATGTATTTCAAATGATTTGAAATAAGAAATCGGGAATAAAATGCAAAGGAATGATTTCTGTAAATTAAATTGGATTTAGAAAATCTAAGTGTAGTGATTAATCTAAGTGGGTAGATTGGGATATTGCATGTTGATTGATGCCTAGTAGATCCATATATTTATATTGATTGTTGTTTATACACTGGGATTCATGGGGGTAAACCCGTTCCGCGTTAGCGGCGTGGTCCCGTGATATACCATATTATCAAATAAGTTAATTATAACTGTTAGAGTTTCTCACACCAGTCCCATGACTGACCTGTAGTTTGCTTTTCCCTTGCGAAATCGGGTGCCCCTATTTTCCACACGGGCAGCCGAGTAGTTTTATTTTGCAGATGTATTGAGCAGGATTCTGGATTGAAGCTTTAAGCTGTGTCCAGGCATTTACAGTCTTCCGCTGTGTAGTTTATATTTCCGCTGCGCACTGTTTTACATTTATGTAAATTTATCTTCCGCTGTGTATTATATTTCGATATACTCTGATATTGTGTACTCTGATGTAACATTATTATGATGTTTATAGAAGTCTTCTGTTATTTGTTCTGATGTGTTATATACCCAGAGTTAGCGTATGCGGGAATCGAACGGTCTTGGTCGATTTAGCGATCGATTAGGTCCGGGCGAAATCCCTGTCGTTACAGTGATTGAGTAGGCGATGCTATTCTAGAAGTGAAATTGTATGATCAAGCGTGTGGTCGAATTTGATATTGCATATGAATAAAATATGTACATCGTACAAGCATTAAAAACATTGTGTGCTACGTTCGTTGGCTTTCGGAGAATTTAGGTAACTACCCTTCCAATTGTTTGAGGTAGCATGGATATTGATTGAGTGATAACTTGTGGTTGTTAACCATAAGGTGATGCTTAATGGATTTTTTGTCATCCTTGCGCGATGAGACAACTTTGGAACCTCAATAGACCATGAGTTATGGTTGTTGATGACTATGATATTGCATAGTATTGTTATATGAACGTTACTTTTAGTTGCATGTAGCTTTACAATACACTAGAGTTGCCTGCAAAATTTCATCATTGTTATAAGTTGCGTCCCATTATCTTGTTGTATATTCTTGTTATGTTATTTATGAATTTTTGTGCATATGATAGAGTTAGCTATTTACTACTTGTTAGTTTGCCTAGTTCTCTTTTGGGTTATATAACTAAATTCAAGTATATGAAAGCAAAGGCGTGCTTATTACTTTTGGTTTTATAAATAAAGTTTGGTTGCCCAACAAATGGTATTTGTTTACACTTAGCGGGTGTGCTTTCTATGTGATATACGTGCTCGATAAATTTTGTGATATGTATATATTATTATTATTTTGGTTGTCCTTAGATATGGGTGGCTTCAAGTAGTAAACTTGTGATTTTTTCACACTATTTAAAGACTCGTATATTTTTAGCAATTACTTCAAAAACAACTTATTTTGAAAAAATTAATTGGTTTCAAAACAATTATATTACATTGGGATTTTGAGAATAAAAATTTAAGGCAAGGAAGAATGAAACAATTCATATCTTTGATGTCTACATATTTGATTAATTTAAATATGAAAATGATTGTTATAGAAATCAAATGACATGAATTCCAAATGTACGACTTATTTAATATACTTGAATAGTGAAATAGAAGTTTAAATAAGTAAATCTTGAATTTTATGTGGAAATAAATGATTTTAATGCTTATATAAATTTATTCAAATAGAAATAATTATAAACTATTATCTCAGAATTGAAGTAATTAAAACCATTTAATAAGAATTCCTTTTAAATAACTTGTAAGATTATCGTTTTTGGAAACTTTATTTGATTTTAGTGAAACCAGTGGCATTGGATCCGAAATACTGAATTGTTGTATGTTGTTGAGTTTTCTGACAATCAGACGTATTATGTGGTCATACGAGCTAGAAGCGCATGGCTTTTGATGAATGAAAATTATATTAATATAACGTGATTTAAATCTAACTTCTATATATAGTAGAATTGATTTTCGACAGTTGTCTGAAATACGAGTTTTTAATATCCAACAGCAATGAGCATGCCTCGATTGAAGTTTGTAATTTTTCATAATGAACAATATCAAGCTTAATTATCTATAAAGGACCTCAGCACTCTTCATTTTCTCAACCCCTAAATTCTAATTCACAGCCATCGTATTCGAAACCTCAGTCTAATGATGGATGTCAATCAGAGCCTCTAATAGTCAAAAAATACCTCTCCCTAAGTAGGAAATTATTAGGCTAGGTGAGATTAGTGTAGTGTACGACCAAGTCAGCGCAAGGCGGCTCGAGTTTACAAGAATTGCCAATGACGAGCGATGTGTTTGGTTTGGATTTTGGCATACTCCAGTGTTGTTTTTGGTCGATAAGCAATGGTATCTAAAGGAAAGTTGTGGAGTGGAGTGAGTTCGATGTTCTGGTGGAGTTTGGTGGTCAACGTGGTCGATGGCGGCTAGGAAGTAAAGATGATCAGAGAGTGTAATGACCCGGATTTTCGATCGATTTATTTTAAATATTTAATATGGTTTTAAATATTGAATTTATAATATAAATGGTATTTTATATTGGATTATCGATTTAATAATCGAAACACGATTTATTTTGATTATATATATATATATGTATATATATCGAAATACGAGAATTGAAATAATTCAATTCGAAGATAAAACTGAATCGAAATGGTTCAGATGATCAATATATATTCTATTTGAATATAAACGACGATAATAGTGATTTATTGTTGAAGAATTTATTTGTTTTGAATTTAAATTATATCAATTTGATATGGTCATTTTATATATACGTTTGAATTGAATTTTATAGTCTATTCTGTTGAGTCCAGAATAGTGTAATTACATTGGAACGACGATCGGTACGCTAAAATAGCGGTTCACGATTTTTAATTGTGAACCCCGACTTATTTGATCAGTGGATAGGATCAAAATCAAATTGGTATCGTTGTAAAAAGAATAAAAATCTCTTTATTTCAAATCAAATTAAATAGAAATCAAATCAAAATTAATTACACTATACCTTAAGCTACCCCACTATTCCTTAACCGTGAAGTATTCTCCTTCTATAAAATCGCGATCATCCTGTTCCTTTTGTCATTTTCTTCTTCGGCAAATCAAAGAGAAACCACACTCCATTTCTCTCTTTATAATTCCTTCTGCCAACTAAAAAGATTGCTTTCCCCTTCCACTTCTATTTGTATACGCGACAAACCCCTGTTCCTTTATTTTCCACTTTGTTTCAGAAGAAAATCCATTCCCTTTTCAAATCAAAATCGTAAATTCCTCCATCCAAAATTACAGTCATTCGAAATCAGAAATGAAAGAGGGAAATCACTTCGAAATCAAAATATAATATCGTTGTTTACTGATGAAGAAAATTAGAGGGTGCGCGATATTTTGGAGAGTCGATTGTTCATCGCGAGACCCCAGATGTTCGAGTTTAGGGTTACAGGTCTCAGAGGATTTAGGGTTTGTTCATGGTGATGTCGCAATGTAAGTTCGTGGGATTTGGAGCGAAAAGGGTTGCGTGTCTAACTATAGCTGACCAGTGAAGACGCTCGTGAGTTGAAGGTAGCACGGGATGACCTCGATTTTTGAGGTAACTCGAGTGTTGAAATCAGACAGTGACAGGCCATCTCGAAGGCAAGGAATTCGCAGGTGAACTCATATTGGGATTTTTGTCGAGGATTAAATTGGTGAAGTGTTTCTCGTTTTTGTTGTTTTAAAATTCCTAGAGTTCAAAACCGTGAGAAATGTTGGCTACATGGGACTCCTATTTGTCTGATCTTCCCTGGGTGGTTGATCGGTGAATTCAATGGATTTGGGGGGGGGGGGGCGACTCAAACTAGGTTTTTTCAAACGAGAGGCAATAAGTGAATTTGGTCAACAAAGGGGAGGAGAATGATTGACTGGGAGGTGGCGAAAGGATGGTTTGAGTAGCAGACACTAGCAACACGTAGGAAGAAAGTACACAACGTTTTGAGGTAATGAAATTTAGTAAAATTAATTAGTTAGGGTTATTTAAATATATATACAAATATATATTCAAAACATATAACAAAATAAAATTATTTCTTCTCCATTCAATAACAGAATTGGACGAAGCATGTAGTATTGAAACCATATCAGGAATAACTATGGGATACAGTCAAACTGGGGATTTTTAAAGTCGATTGGAATCAACGAAAGATTTTAATATTAAATCGAATATAGTTCGATTTAAGTTAAAATCGTATCGGTCCAGCAAACAAAATCCTGGTGAGTAAATCTCACTCACCTTTATTTAGAATTATTTTTATTCATTAAAAATAATTGTTGTGGCTTGTTTGGATTTTTTCTGATTGTTTGAAATATATTAGTTATTTAGGGTTGACTATTATATATATATTGGGTTGATGATAGGTTGGATTCCCACAGTCTCATTAGCGGATGCCCGCAGTTTCATAGCGGATGATTTCCCTATGCGCCCCACAAATATATATTAGTGGACGACCTTCATACCGCGATGTCCTGCCTCGAAGCAGGATGGGTATTACTTTGTTGACTAACATCTTTGGATGCAGGAAAACAGGTTGGAGGAATCCAACTGGATCCGTCAAAAATATAATATATGTTTGTTTGTTTGGTTGATTTCATATATATTCATATATGACATGTTAAAAATCAAATGATTGAAAATTGGATGATTTGATTGTTTTAAATATCACTGGGCTAAGTGTTAATTTATAAAAATACCCAGAAAGGGGTATTTGAGATTTAAAAGTGAAATTATATTTTAGAAAAATAGAATTTGAATGTTTAAATAGATTTGAAATATAAACTTGGTTTCAAAATAAAAACAAGTAGTTCCTTTATAAACGAAGTTTATAAATAGTTCATTTATAAGCAAAGTTTATAAATAAAGTGAAATGAATTATCATCGGATAATTCAGAAATAAAAATCCAAGTGTGAATTTGAAAAGGGAAATTTATTTTTCCAAAGCAGAAATTTTATTTCAAATGAATTTGAAATGGACTTGTTTAAATATATAAATAAGTAAAATAAATGGTGCTTGTAAATAAAAAGGGAAAATTATCATTGGATAATTCGAATTTTTAAATTCAAAATGTGAATTTAAAAATATGAATGGGGAAATCGTTTTAAGAAATAAACAATGGAATTTATTCTGATGTTCATAATATAAATTAAACGAAAATAAATCGATAAGGATTTATGATGTGAATTCGATTAATTTGAATTTATTTAAGTAGAAGTTAAATTGAATATGAAAATAAATTGGTATTTATATTTATAAGTTATTATAAATAGAATTTCCAAAGTGAGATTTTGGATTTAAAAAGAAATTTGAAAAGGGAACTTGTTTAAATATTAAACAAGGAAATTTGAAAAATGGTGTTTATAAATAAAATGAATAAATTATCAAGAGATAACTTGAATATTAAATTCAAAGAGAATTGGAATGGAGTTAGAATAAAGAAAATTCAAATATAGATTGAATATAGAAAATCAAATGAAGTTTGAAAATAGATTTGAATATAGAAATCCAAATGAAGTTTGAAAATATATTGAAATTCAAATGGAGTTTGAAAATAGATTTGGATAAAGAAAGTTTAAATATGGAATTTTGAATATAGAATTCAAATAGATTAAATATGGAATTTGAATATAGAATTCAAATAGATTGAAATGGAATTTGAAAATAGAATTTGAAATGGGAATTTGAATATAGATTTCAAATGGAGTTAAAATGGAGTTTGAATATTAGAATTCAAACAGAAATGAAATGGAGTTTGAATATTAGAATTCGAATAGAGTTAGAATGGAGTTGAATTCATTTTAACGAAGTATAAAAGTTTATATTTATAAATATAATTTAAAACGAACTCGCCGCAGTGCTACAGTTCGTAAATTGGCGTTTCAAACTTCAATTGAATATACATAACTCAATTGAAGTCGGAATTCTTTGAAACCAGAAACGTCAGGACCGATTTGATAATAGTTTTCTAATGAAAGAGAAAAATCTGGATTTCGTCGAATAGATTTTGAGTTATATCAAAATCAAATTTTCAGAAAAACAATGCCATAACCATTTAAAAACCATAACGGTTTATTTAATTTTATAAAAGGATTTTAAGCGAATAAAATCAGAATTTCTATTTAGAAAATTTCAGATTTGAGTTTTAAATTATATGAGATCTCAGGTGGAGTAATGAATTGATTTTTGAAATAGAAATCAAATTTTTGATTATTGAATAGAATTAACTAATTTGAATAGTAATTAGTTAATGAGATTTTTAATGGATATTGGGCTTTGAATAAGTGAATTCGATTTGAAAATTTATATTCAAAATCGAAAAGGGAAACTGGAATTGAAATTGAAATTCAATTTGGATATGAGCAATTTAAATATTTTATTTGAACATGTTATGTTCAAACAAAGAAGTGAAATAGGCAAAATAGCTAATTAAACAATAAATGAGCGAAACTGAATTCAAACGATTGGATTGAGTTGAATTGAATTGAAAATTGGTGAACATGTGTTAGACAGGTATGGGATGGAGTATATGAACATTTTAATTTGTGCCCGACAATAAGGTACACGTTTAAATTCATATATGAGATTTTACGCGCCGTATCGGCAAGCCGCTTGGCTTTTTCTTTTTCTTTTAGAC
The DNA here is from genome assembly GCA_030737875.1 of Allium sativum. Classification (NCBI taxonomy): domain Eukaryota; kingdom Viridiplantae; phylum Streptophyta; class Magnoliopsida; order Asparagales; family Amaryllidaceae; genus Allium; species Allium sativum. The sequence goes on along the minus strand of CM060921.1, from coordinate 12,299,662 downwards.
TGGTGAGGGCCATGGGAGGCTATTTGAAATATCCCGATGCACCCGGTACAAGGGAGGTTATGGCGAATTTTTCCGGGAATTCAAGGAGTTAGAATATTTTTAAGATAATTTAATAGTTAGAAATCAGTGTATCAATATATATTGAATTCGATAAGGAAACAAATTTAAAATAGAATATTATAAACAAAAGGGAAATCTATAGGCTGGTAATAGAGAGAGAAACATATATATGTTTAAAAATGAATAATTTGTTTGTATGGTGTTGATTATTCAAGGTAAATGGTTTTGTCTGTTTTGAAGTTAATAATGTTTTCAGTCAAGGTCTGAGAGGTAATTTTACCCCAACTTGATTGATTTCATTTTTAATTGATAAATAGCAGGATCCAGTCTCGAAGAGAAGTGTTTGAAAAAGAGTTAGTTGAATAAAATATTTTGGGTTGTTGTAACAATGTTTATACAACATTCGTTTTAACCCAAGTGATGGAATTTTGGAAATATAAAAGTAAATATTTCCTGAGTATAATTAAAGTAGCCAGGAAAGAGATAAGTGATTGAAATTTGTTTCAATTGCAAATAGAATATATTTTCTAAATATAGAAAATAATAGAAGGCGACATATGGAAATGTTTTCCAAATAGCATAAGAGGCCAAGATGATTATCGAAATTATTTGGTTAACAAATATTAATAGAGAAGTGAATTAATTAATGGAATATTAATTAACAGGCCCAGTGATTGATTGATGTTATGGATGAATGGATGTTTTTTTATTTTTCTTCGATAGTTAAATAACCGACTATCGAAGTATTTGCCAATATCGTTGTCAATATGGAAAGACCGGTTGGATAATTATCCATGAATCACTCTGTATTGGCAGTAGCGTTGCGAATCAGATTATATGAAGATAATCGAAGACGGTGTAAAGTGCCAGGGCTTTTTTTCTATTAATAGAAATGTGCTGACACGACCCGAACTTCCCCATGGGGGAAAGAGCGGATAGCGTTGAGTACAAGACAAAATAGAACGCAGACGGAAGAACATTTCATTGTATATTACAACAATTCCATCAGATACAAGAATATACAGAGTATAAATGAATAAATTACATTCGACAAATATCAGAGATTACAATAAATTACATAGCAGCGGAAAATAATACAAAGCACAACTGAAAGTGATATACGGATACAGAGCTTTCCGGATATCATTCCAGCTGTAAACCAGGATCCTGTGAATATAAATCTGCAAAACCAAAACTACTAGCTGCCCGTGCGGAAAATGAGGGCACCCAGAGTTTAGTTTAAAATAATATACTCCAGGTCAGTCATGTGACTGGTGTGAGAACTAATACAGTTATTAATATTGGTTTAAAGATAGTAATTCAAGGGACCACGCCGTATAACACGGAACGGGTTTCCTCCCAAGAATACCAATGCATAGAATAAACAACGCAATGCTTTTTCGAAAAATGAAGCTATTATATGACCTAGGTCCCATCACACAATGCAACGCAAGCCGGAGGATAGGGTTTTCCCTTATAATAGCCAAACATGCTTGATACGTTTAAAACAAATCATTTGATACTATAATAAGAGTATAGTGTCAAAACAATTTCAATCATAAATATAAATCATAGATGGCATAGTATCCCATGCTACTATGTCGCCATACTAGGCTCTACAAATAAAGCCGCAATACACGTATTGGAAATTGGATTTCCGTCATGAGTCGAGGCAAGGGGCAAGCTCCTCTCCGCGTTCGAGACACTCTAGCAAATGCCTCAGGGTTACGCACTCTGGGCAACCCTGGATCTTCAGGGCCGGTCCTCACTTACGTTAGAGGATTAATTATGCCTGAACACACGTTTCCCGGTCCTTACAGAGCTATAATCGAGGAGCCTTATTCCAACAACCACATAGGTGAAAAGTATATAAATGTCAGGGCTGGTAAGTCACTGACACCACCAAAGCTAGAAAGAAACGTCGTGCTCGCCCTGCAGTCCGTATCCCGTTTTTGACTCATACCGAGGTGTGAGACTCGCGAATTCACGTTATACACAAAGCTGCCACGTAGGCGTGCTTTGATCATCAACCACAAGACTTTGCTTTTCAATAGAAGCCTTGATCATTGCATCTTAGCGTGCCACACAGGCAATTCATGCCATGGGACTGATGTCTATCGATATACAACCTCTGAGCTCGTACGTCTCAGAGAAGGGCGTTAAGCAAAAGAATAAATTCTCCGCCGCCAAACAGATGTATATTTAATAGAAATCAATCAACACAGAATAAAATCCAATGTCAGACACACAATCCATTTACAAGTCCGTTCTGGGTCTGAACGAAACCGGAGGCACTTTCCTCGCATATCCATCCATCTCCAAGTACGTCTGGACGACCACCAACTATTTCCATCCTCTTGGGTGTACAGCCCAATCAGGATCGTCAGTAATTATCCAAACGATGTGAAGACTTCCGGTCTTCGACCACCATCTTCATCTTCGACATATCATCGAATCGGTTATTCAGAATGGGTATTAACCCGGACTTTCCGAACAACCCGCGTATATTAAAACAAATGTTACACAAACACAACATACGCCTCATTCCAATTCGGAATATTCTGTTATTTAAATATTCACATCTTTTGGGAAAAGTTCCCATTAATTTTATCAAAGATAAATTCTTTAAAATTTATCCTTTAATCATCCTTTTGATGTCGTTTCAAACCAAATTATGGTTTTCTGAACTAGTCGAGATTAGCGAACCACACCGAAGTAATTATTTATTTTATTTCCCAATCCCCACCTATTCATCCCATGAAGCAAAACTGGTGATACTCCATATCTAACACCATGGTGTTATCGGTAAAATTAATTACCATTTCACGTTCAAATCTAATTAAAGATTTAACTATCGCTTTGGAGCAAAACTGGCGATACTCCATTCTCGCTCATTTCTAAATTTGATAATTTAGATTATAGATTCACATTTCAATCTAATTACAGATTCATTAAAACTCCTTTTACTGGGTTAAAGAACTAGGTGTTATTTAAAACACAGTTCACGACAAACCCAAATCACATTCTATTTATTATCGGGTTAAAGAACTAGTGTTATTTAAAACACCATTCACGATAAACCCATTTCAAATCCAATCGTTATATGTTAGAAATTCCGATTATTTAAAAACCCTTTTTAAATCTAATTTATTTATTTAAAAATAATTGGGTTTTAAATTTAGTTCAAAACTAGTTCATTTCGATAAAAATCCATTTTTATCTTTTCAAATATGGAGTTTTTCACCCCAATTTTTCCCAAATCATTTCTTGTGATTTTACACAAATTATTACTATTTTTAATAATTTTATTAAGGCCCGTACAGTCGATTTCCAACAATGGCCATCGAACTGCACTTACAGCGACCTTTTTCGAATTTGATTTGGACGTATCTCCAAATCCAACCGTTAGATTTCAAATTTCTAATATTCGTTAGAAAGCTCTTTTCGATACGAACCCAACGGTTCCGGTTTTAGGAGAATCCGTCGATCGGATCTCCCGTAATGTCCGTTTGAAATAATTGTCGAAATTCACGAACTGCCGCGGCGCGGCGCGTTCTATTCAGGCCATTATATTATATATATAATATATATTTCGTCGATTTCAATTTAAAACGAATTATGTAAATAGTTTTAAATTTGTTTCAAAAACAATTTCAACTTCCATTTCAATCCAAAGCAAAATTGAATTCTTCTTTATAAATTCGTTTTAAAATTCATTTCTATTCAATTCAAATTTCAATTCAATTTGAATTCATTTCAATTCGCTTTCAATTCAATTTGAATTCCTTTTCAATTCAATCCAATTTCAAAGTCGTTTTCTATTCGATTCAATTCAAATTGGTTTTCTATTCGATTCAATTCAAATTGGTTTTCTATTTGATTCCATTCAAATTGGTTTTCTATTTGATTCCATTCAAATTGGTTTTCTATTTGATTCCATTCAAATTGGTTTTCTATTCGATTCAATTCATTTCGAAATCGTTTTATATTCAATTCATTTCGAAATTGTTTTATATTCAATTCATTTCGAAATCGTTTTATATTCAATTCATTTCGAAATCGTTTTATATTCAATTCATTTCGAAATCGTTTTATATTCAATTCATTTCGAAATCGTTTTATATTCAATTCATTTCAAAATATTCGATTACGAAATCACTTTTCAATATTCATTTTAAAATGAATAAAATCGATATAAATATCGTTCACGTCAAAATGGCGTCAATCTAATCAACACGGCTTCATATATTTCTATTTTCAAATATTCTATTTCAAATATTTCTATCTCAAATATTTCTATTTCAAAATATTTCTATTTCAATACACGACTCTATCTCTTTGTCAACACATGACTAATCTCAATGAATGAGTACCGTCCACGTGTGACTATTTTGTTATTTAATATATTTTATGAAAATTAAGGTATCTATTGTTTGATATTAAATCAGACTCCAACCGTAAATTAGTAAGAGAACGATTCCCTGAATATTAACCCCGAAGGCCGAAACCAACATCAGATTAATATCCAGGAGACCACTCATCTTATCTATTTTCCAGTCAGTTTCTAATTTTATATATGATAAAGATGTAGATTTTATTGTTAAAATATTTCGTTCAACACATGACTAATCTCAACGGATGAGTACAGTCAACACATGAACCTTTACTTTATAATGATAAAGAAGTAAATTTTATTATTAAAATATTTCGTTCAACACATGACTAATCTCAACGGATGAGTACAGTCAACACATGAACCTTTATTTCATATTATTCTTTAATTTCCGGATTGGAATGAGGCCCAATCAATTACCATATAAGGTTAATTATATGGATTTTCATACATCACACGTATAAGATAGCATTGAAAAATAATCAACCATCAACCAAAGTGCACTACACTGTATAAGCATCAAATATAGATATCTAACGCTTATAACAGCCTGTCAATCAATCGATCGACATATTTAATCAATCAGGATGAGTGAACTTCAAATTTCATCCCAACACCCGTGTGGGGTTTCAAACAATCAAACACAGATTTTAGTTGTGCAGTTGGGCGATGTGTAAAATTTATCGACCCAATCAATGTCCTTCAAATAGGTGTACATAAACAAACCGTCCGGTTTGTAAATGAATATTTATTTATTCCCATTCCCTATATTCATATTCACGTAAAAAATTATTATTATTTTTTAACGATAAAACATTTTATTTTAATATATGAATTTCTATTCGGTTCATTCTTTAAATAAAATGATATTTCTCTTTTCCTAACATATTTTAGAAAATTTCGACGGCATAACGGCACGATACTAGAAATGGGACAAGGCCTAGCCTTATCCCCGGTCTAGTGAAGGCCCACGCCATTCACACATCAATCAATCCATTCCATTTCACCAAACAACTCAAATTTCAATCAAATAATCTAACTAGTTTTTGCAATCAAACAAACAAGTCCATGGTCTGTGGACGATTGTGTCGGGTGCTACTAAACACCGTCTGCATCCTAGTATATATATATAACTAGAAAAGAAATTGAAGAGTGAGAAATTCTCACCAAAAGCTATCCAATACCACGACTCTTCTTTGATAGAAATCTTCATCGTTATCGCATTCTTGTCATCTTCGTTGCCCGCAGTCACTACATATGTAAAAATCGAATTTTTACCATGCTATTCAATTTATAAAAATCGAATTTTTACTTTGCTATTCAATATATAAAAATCGAATTTTTACTTTGCTATTCAATATATAAAAATCGAATTTTTACTTTGCTATTCAATATATAAAAATTGAATTTTTACTTTGCTACACAAATAAAGATTTCGCCTTTTCAAAAATAAAGTTTTCGCCTTTCAAATATAAAGATTTCGCCTTTCAAATATAAAGTTTATATTTTTCTCGAAGTAAAAATCATATTTTTACTTCACTACTCATATAAAAATATCGTCTTTTCATATTTAAAAATATCGTCTTTTCATATTTAAAAATATCGTCTTTTCATATTTAAAAATATCTTCTTTTCATTTTTATCATTATAAAAATCACATTTTTATTTTTCTACACATATAAAGATGATATTTTTAATATTCCTATCATGTAAAAATTATATTTTTAATTCTCTACATAAACAAAAATCATATTTTTACATCTTCTATATAGTAAAGATTATATTTTTAATACTTTTAAAAATATAAAAATCATATTTTTAATACCTTTAAAAATATAAAAATCATATTTTTTAATTGAATAAAATCTTTTGCCACAAAAAAAATCTGTTTTAAAAATCACATAAAAATCAGTTTGAAAATCAAATATAAATCAGTTAAACTTACTGTGAATATGGGAGGAGGCTGTCGCGCGTTCTATAGGGAGGAGGGGGTGGCCTTTTCCGTCGCAGGTGGTCGGTCTGGCGGTGGGGCCCTCGGGAGTGGGCGGCGCGATCTAATTTGGGTGGGGGGCTCGGATTTGGGTGCTGCGCGCGAGGGTTCGAAGAGAGGACGGGAGAGCGAGAGCAGAGGGAGGAGAAGGTGAGGGGGCGTGCGCCTGTGGAGGCGCTGCGATGGGGGGGCCCCGCGACAGTGGAAGCGACGGCTTCCTTCCCCCGCCGATCCCCTTTTCTTCTTCTTCTTTTTTTCTTTCTGAAATGATTTTAAAAAGGGGGGGGGGGCAGAAGGTAATAGGAAAGGAGAGAGAAGGATTTTTTTTAATTATTTAATTCTAAAAGTTGACTTTTACATATGACCTCAAAACGAGGCCCACCGCCTGTCGTCCACAGCGTTTTACCCCCATTACGAACACAATGGGATATGTATCGTAAGCTGATTTGATCGTTTCGATCAGTTTCCGTTGAATTTACATTTAAATCATTATATTGAATTTTAAACGTACATTTCAATTTACCGGGGTCACATACTAACTAGAAAAATTCTCGAAAAATATTTTCTAGCTTCGTATTGACGATACGGTCCTAACAAAACTAGTTTCGTCGAATTCCGAGACCGTTGGAAAAATGGCCATTTTCCAGTCGATTAAAATCAACTGAAACTGGTCAAACGCGTTTTCCTTTGCCACACTCACATATTGATTCAGAAAATTATGAAATTTGGAATCTAGAAATAATTTGACACTGCGGATCCAATAAAAGTGGTTTCGTCGAAATCCGAGGTCGTTTGCAAAATGTCTATTTTTAAGGGCTTGAATTCCATAGCGACTATTCAGAATTTTCAACCGGGCATAACTTTTGATTCCCGCTATGAAATCTTGATTTTTCGGATTCGTTGGAAAGATATCATCAATTAGATCCTAATGTTTTTTGTTTCAACAAAATCCGGATTGTTTTGCACCCGGTACATTCAATTGAAGTTTGAAATCGAATTATCGAACTACCACGCCATTTTCAATTCCTTTTATAATTATATATAATTATTTATATTCTAACGACGACGCGTATCAATATATACATTCTAAATATATTCAAAATAAATTTTCCGTCGATATTATTTAAAATAATTCATTTTAAATATTCAAAATTCGCTAAAATTGCCAAAATAAAAATTTTAAACTGGCCCAGATTTTCGGGTTATTACAATCTCCCCCACTTAAAACTTTTCGTCCCCGAAAAGTAACAAAGTCGAAAGTGGTTTGATTATTCAGCTCTACGTTCGATCTGGCTTTCATTCTCCAACTTTTCAGTTTCTGAGAATTTTCAAATTCTTCAAAAATTTGGCTAACACCCTAAATTTTCGAAAAATTTCGCCATAACCTCCCCTGCACCGGGAGCCACGGGAAAATCCCGAAATTGCCATATAGGCCTTCTGATCTCAAAAAGAAAAAGAAAAAGCCAAGCGGCTAGCCAATAGGCTCATAAATTCATCATCACCCAAACAAAACAGTAAATTATGTAGTAAACATGTACCTATTTGTCGGGCAAACAAATTTTATTTTCTGCTCTAGCCTCCTTGCTATGACCTGTTCAATGTAAGTATAGGTATATGCAAGCAAATGCGACCAATTTTCAATATAATTCAATATTCGGTACAATTAGGCATAATGGTTCAAAATTATCAAACAAATAAACAAACAACACAAACATCAATCAATTAGTGGATTAACGTTTCAAATTCATAATTAGATATATATACTGAAAATCTTGTTTTTGATGCCAATTCACAACAAATAAATCTATCTATATAAGTTTTGGTTCTTACACCAGTCTAATGGAAATATATAGATATCATACCTTCGAAACACGAAAATAAATACTGGTGATGGCGCGCCATCATCAGAATCATGTCCGGGCGACTAGAATGTGATTCTATATCTATCCAGTATATTAAAACTTCGAATATACGTTCATGACGCGTATATGCAAAATCTTTATATACTAGATTGTCCATATTCAAAATAAATATTCAAATACGTATTAAGTGATTTAAATTTTCAAAACAAAATTGTTTTCATTTGAAAAATATACTCTTCACACTCGTTCTAGGATACTACTGATCCTATCTATAACGAGTCATTCTAATTGGATATTGCTAATCCAATATCTGATGAATTCTTTCGTATGGTTCTAATGTGTCTTGTTCTCGAGCTCTGTAAACCAAAGATCTGATACCAAACTGACACGACCCGAACTTCCCCGTGGGGGAAAGAGCGGATAGCGTTGAGTACAAGACAAAATAGAACGCAGACGGAAGAACATTTCATTGTATATTACAACAATTCCATCAGATACAAGAATATACAGAGTATAAATGAATAAATTACATTCGACAAATATCAGAGATTACAATAAATTACATAGCAGCGGAAAATAATACAAAGCACAACTGAAGGTGATATACGGATACAGAGCTTTCCGGATATCATTCTAGCTGTAAACCAGGATCCTATGAATATAAATCTGCAAAACCAAAACTACTAGCTGTCCGTGCGGAAAATGAGGGCACCCGGAGTTTAGTTTAAAACAATAAACTCCAGGTCAGTCATGTGACTGGTGTGAGAACTAATACAGTTATTAATATTGGTTTAAAGATAGTAATTCAAGGGACCACGCCGTATAACACGGAACGGGTTTCCTCCCAAGAATACCAGTGCATAGAATAAACAACGCAATGCTTTTTCGAAAAATGAAGCTATTATAAGACCCAGGTCCCATCACACAATGCAACGCAAGCCGGAGGATAGGGTTTTCCCTTATAATAGCCAAACATGCTTGTTACGTTAAAAACAAATCATTTGATACTATAATAAGAGTATAGTGTCAAAACAATTTCAATCATAAATATAAATCATAGACGGCATTGTATCTCATGCTACTATGTCGCCATACTAGGCTCTACAAATAAAGCCGCAATACACATATTGGAAATTGGATTTCCGTCGTGAGTCGAGGCAAGGGGCAAGCTCCTCTCCGCGTTCGAGACACTCTAGCAAATGCCTCAGGGTTACGCACTCTGGGCAACCCTGGATCTTCAGGGCCGGTCCTCACTTACGTTAGAGGATTAATTATGCCTGAACACACGTTTCTCGGTCCTTACAGACCTATAATCGAGGCGCCTCATTCCAACAACCACATAGGTGAAAAGTATATAAATGTCAGGGCTGGTAAGTCACTGACACCACCAAAGCTAGAAAGAAACGTCGTGCTCTCCCTGCATTCCGCATCCCGTTTTTGACTCATACCGAGGTGTGAGGCTCGCGAATTCACGTTATACACAAAGCTGCCACGTAGGCGTGCTTTGATCATCAACCACAAGACTTTGCTTTTCAACAGAAGCCTTAATCATTGCATCTTAGCATGTCACACAGGCAATTCATGCCATGGGACTGATGTCTATCGATATACAACCTCTGAGCTCGTACGTCTCAGAGAAGGGCGTTAAGCAAAAGAATAAATTCTCCGCCGCCAAACAGATGTATATTTAATAGAAATCAATCAACACATAATAAAATCCAATGTCAGAATAAATTCGATTCAATTCAAATTGGTTTTCTATTTGATTCCATTCAAATTGGTTTTCTATTTGATTCCATTCAAATTGGTTTTCTATTTGATTCCATTCAAATTGGTTTTCTATTCGATTCAATTCATTTCGAAATCGTTTTATATTCAATTCATTTCGAAATCATTTTATATTCAATTCATTTCAAAATCGTTTTATATTCAATTCATTTCGAAATCGTTTTATATTCAATTCATTTCGAAATCGTTTTATATTCAATTCATTTCAAAATATTCGATTACGAAATCACTTTTCAATATTCATTTTAAAATGAATAAAATCGATATAAATATCGTTCACGTCAAAATGGCGTCAATCTAATCAACACGGCTTCATATATTTCTATTTTCAAATATTCTATTTCAAATATTTCTATCTCAAATATTTCTATTTCAAAATATTTCTATTTCAATACACGACTCTATCTCTTTGTCAACACATGACTAATCTCAACAAATGAGTACCGTCCACGTGTGACTATTTTGTTATTTAATATATTTTATGAAAATTAAGGTATTTATCGTTTGATATTAAATCAGACTCCAACCGTAAATTAGTAAGAGAACGATTCCCTGAATATTAACCCCGAAGGCCGAAACCAACATCAGATTAATATCCAGGAGACCACTCATCTTATCTATTTTCCAGTCAGTTTCTAATTTTATATATGATAAAGATGTAGATTTTATTGTTAAAATATTTCGTTCAACACATGACTAATCTCAACGGATGAGTACAGTCAACACATGAACCTTTACTTTATAATGATAAAGAAGTAAATTTTATTATTGAAATATTTCGTTCAACACATGACTAATCTCAACGGATGAGTACAGTCAACACATGAACCTTTCACATTATTCTTTATTTTCCCGATTGGAATGAGGCCCAATCAATTACCATATAAGGTTAATTATATGGATTTTCATACATCACACGTATAAGATAGCATTGAAAAATAATCAACCATCAACCAAAGTGCACTACACTGTATAAGCATCAAATATAGATATCTAACGCTTATAACAGCCTATCAATCAATCGATCGACATATTTAATCAATCAGGATGAGTGAACTTCAAATTTCATCCCAACACCCGTGTGGGGTTTCAAACAATCAAACACAGATTTTAGTTGTGCAGTTGGGCGATGTGTAAAATTTATCGACCCAATCAATGTCTTTCAAATAGGTGTACATAAACAAACCGTCCGGTTTGTAAATGAATATTTATTTATTCCCATTCCCTATATTCATATTCACATTAAAAATTATATATATTTTTTTACGATAAAACATTTTATTTTAACATATGAATTTCTATTCGGTTCATTCTTTAAATAAAATGATATTTCTCTTTTCCTAACATATTTTAGAAAATTTCGGCGGCATAACGGCACGATACTAGAAACGGGACAAGGCCTAGCCTTATCCCCGGTCTAGTGAAGGCCCACGCCATTCACACATCAATCAATCCATTCCATTTCACCAAACAACTCAAATGGACAATTAAGTCGGGTGCTACTAAACACCGTCTGCATCCTAGTATATATATATATATATATATATATATATAACTAGAAAAGAAATTGAAGAGTGAGAAATTCTCACCAAAAGCTATCCAATACCACGACTCTTCTTTGATAGAAATCTTCATCGTTATCGCATTCTTGTCATCTTCGTTGCCCGTAGTCACTACATATGTAAAAATCGAATTTTTACTATGCTATTCAATATATAAAAATCGAATTTTTACTTTGCTATTCAATATATAAAAATCAAATTTTTACTTTGCTATTCAATATATAAAAATCGAATTTTTAGTTTGCTATTCAATATATAAAAATCGAATTATTACTTTTCTATTCAATATATATAAATCGAATTTTTTACTTCGCTACACAAATAAAGATTTCGCCTTTTCAAAAATAAAGTTTTCGCCTTTCAAATATAAAGATTTCGCCTTTCAAATATAAAGTTTATATTTTTCTCGAAGTAAAAATCATATTTTTACTTCACTACTCATATCAAAATATCGTCTTTTCATATTTAAAAATATCGTCTTTTCATATTTAAAAATATCGTCTTTTCATTTTTATCATTATAAAATCACATTTTTATTTTTCTACACATATAAAGATGATATTTTTAATATTCCTATCATGTAAAAATTATATTTTTAATTCTCTACACAAAAAAAAAATCATATTTTTACATCTTCTATATAGTAAAGATTATATTTTTAATACTTTTAAAAATATAAAAATCAAATTTTTAATACCTTTAAAAATATAAAAATCATATTTTTTAATTGAATAAAATCTTTTGCCACAAAAAAAAAATCTGTTTTAAAAATCACATAAAAATCAGTTTGAAAATCAAATATAAATCAGTTAAACTTACTGTGAATATGGGAGGAGGTTGTCGCGCGTTCTACAAGGAGGAGGGGGTGGCCTTTTCCGTCGCAGGTGGTCGGTCTGGCGGTGGGGCCCTCGGGAGTGGGCGGCGCGATCTGATTTGGGTGGGGGGCTCCGATTTGGGTGCTGCGCGCGAGGGTTCGAAGAGAGGACGGGAGAGCGAGAGCAGAGGGAGGAGAAGGTGAGGGGGCGTGCGCCTGTGGAGGCGCTGCGATGGGGGCCCCGCGACAGTGGAAGCGGCGGCTTCCTTCCCCCGCCGATCCCCTTTTCTTCTTCTTCTTTTTTTTTCTTTCTGAAATGATTTTAAAAAGGGGGGGCCAGAAGGTAATAGGAAAGGAGAGAGAAGGATTTTTTTTTAATTATTTAATTCTAAAAGTTGACTTTTACATATGACCTCAAAACGAGGCCCACCGCCTGTCGTCCACAGCGTTTTACCCCCATTCCGAACACAATGAGATATGTATCGTAAGCTGATTTGATCGTTTCGATCAGTTTCCGTTGAATTTACATTTAAATCATTATATTGAATTTTAAACGTACATTTCAATTTACCGGGGTCACATACTAACTAGAAAAATTCTCGAAAAATATTTTCTACCTTCGTATTGATGATATCAACTAAGGCCATTTTCCGAGACCGTTGGAAAAATGGCCATTTTCCAGTCGATTAAAATCAACTAAAACTGGTCAAACGCGTTTTCCTTTGCCACACTCCCATATTGATTCAGAAAATTATGAAATTTGGAATCTAGCAATAATTTGACACTGCGGATCCAATAAAAGTAGTTTCGTCGAAATCCGAGGTCGTTTGCAAAATGTCTATTTTTAAGGGCTTGAATTCCATAGCGACTATTCAGAATTTTCAACCGGGCATAACTTTTGATTCCCACTATGAAATCTTGATTTTTCGGATTCGTTGGAAAGATATCATCAATTAGATCCTAATGTTTTTTGTTTCAACAAAATCCGGATTGTTTTGCACCCGGTACATTCAATTGAAGTTTGAAATCGAATTATCGAACTACCGCGCCATTTTCAATTCCTTTTATAATTATATATAATTATTTATATTCTAACGACGACGCGTATCAATATATACATTCTAAATATATTCAAAATAAATTTTCCGTCGATATTATTTAAAATAATTCATTTTAAATATTCAAAATTCACTAAAATTGCCAAAATAAAATATTTAAACTGGCCCAGATTTTCAGGTTATTACATGTGCCTTTGGTTTCGTTCTGTCCCAGAACGAATGGATATGGACGAATGTCTGACAAAGTATTTCCAATGATCGCATGAGTTGGTCTGTATAAATATATATGGTTGCAACGGATTTATTCCCTTAGCATAACATCCAGAATATTTGTGCAAATCAATTAGTGATTAACGGATCTGGCAATGTGGCATTCAAATTGATTGTGCTATCAAGGAATGATAAATAATCGTAACCTCAGGCCTCAACAACCGGGAAATGACAAAAATCGGGCAGGCAGCATGGCTATGTGGGTAGCTCCCATTAGGGTATATAATCACCTATCTAGAGATTCATTTAATTCCTTATTCTATTTGATGCTGTCCCATTCGGGAAACGGTTGCCGATCCCAACCGTTGGTGATATACATTCGATACACTCAAGCAAAATGAGTGGTCGGTCATGTGTGGGCCGGGTTGCAAGATGTTCTTGTTGAACCCAGTGTATTCCTCTCTAGAGATACAGTAGCGGAAGGTGGTTCCATACCTTGTCATGTTGGAAATCCAATCTCCAATAAGCGCCATGCAGTTTTTGATTTTATACTATGTATGTGGAGCGTGAGATGCAAGCGTTCTGCTAGATTCTATTTATTTGATTAGACATTATTATAATATCACTGAACTTTCATATCAAAGTGTTTTGGGTTATAGTAAGGTAAAAACCGTCTATGATTATGTGTGGGCCGGTCTTACTATTATCTTTTCTTTCAAAAGGATTTTGAAAGTTAAACAAATGGTTGGAGTTTACTCACACCAGTCCCATGACTGACCCAGAGTTTATTTTGTTTTGTTTTCCCTAAACTCTTGGGTGCCCAAATTTGTACGGGCAGTCAAGTAGTCGGGATTTAACAGATTTACTTGGAAGAGCTAGAAGCAGGAGGCTTCACCAATTAGCTATAGAATATCATATTTCCGCTGTGTACTATGTTGTATCTTGAAACAGGTGTTTATAACTGTTCCAGGAATAACTGTTGTGCTCTGATGATGGTATGTATATAAAGTTATTGATTTGTATTTCAAAAGTTATGTTATATAATATATTTTATTCGTTCCGCTGTGAGTTTGTGATCTTCGTTTTCTTCTATTCTAATATTTCTTTATTTTTATTTCTCATCCTCTAACTTCTTTCTAATAATGATTCGTATTTTGTGCAATTTGGGTTGGACGTATGGTATTATTAGTCAACTCAGATAGTGCGGATTTGTGGGCCTTACAGAGAGCATCTTTCTTGCATTTTTCTAGGGAAAGGCGACATCGATCATGGCAGCTCTGGCGTCAGATGGTATGTCATTGGTTGGTGATTTTGATCTGGGGTTGCAGAGGCTTGCAGATGGTCGTTGGCGACATCCATTTGTTGTTAATCAAAGTGTAAATGTCGGCCTGGGTGAAAAAGGAAGAACAACGTGATTAGGGATGTTTAATGATGATAATTAATGTTAAGGATGTAATTAAAAGAATTCATTATTTTAATTGATTTGTGTAAAATGTAAATCCGATAACTATTTCGTAAGAGACTAATTTGAACACAGTCGCTCAGATTAGGCTAGTACGATGATATCTTTGTGGTGTAGTTGGATTCATCAAGATCGAAACTTGTTGGGATTTTGTTTAGAATCAAATGAATTTAATTTTTATCTATTCTGTAATGATTCAACATTAACTAGAATTTCGGTTCTCTAAAACTAATTTTTTGGAATACTATTATAATTATATAGTAGTATAAAATGTTGACCGCTTGTTTGTATGAATTGTGTTTTATTTGCAGGGCTACTAATTTGTAATTTTAAAATGATAAGTATAAGAAATTATTGGCGGGAAATTATGTGACAAACATAGGGATCCAACGAGATTTATTTCCATTGTTAATTGATCGAACATTAAATTTGATTGTGAACCCTATTGGTTATATAACATTGCTATATATTAGACTTGTTCCCGATAGTGATCAAAAACAATAAAGAGTACTGGTTAATTACTTTGTGGCTATAGGACTTAGTTTGGTATTTTTAAATTTTAAGAATTGTCGTTTGCTAAAATATCAAGTTTCATGAAAAAATTATAAAGTTATAAAAAGCATATTATAACTGATCAAGTTGTATAAAAGATTTTATAAAGTTACAAAAAGAGATTATGTAAATGAATCAAATTATTTAAATAATTTCAGATTATTATAAAGGAAATTTTACAAATAATCTTATGAAATTATAAACAAGTTTATAAATGTTTAAAAAACTTATAATATAATTTTATTAAAAATAGAAATTTATAAGAGAAGTTGTAAATGATTAGATTCACAGAAAAAGAAAATCCGTAAGAAAAGAAGAGATTTCGAGTTTTTCAAAAGATAAACAAGGTTTAGAGTTGAATAAAGCAATATAGTTAAATGCTATATGAAATTCCAAGGAAGAAATTCGTGCTATTCGTGTGAGTTTAAAACTTAATTTCACCATTACTCAATGATTAATACAAGTTAAGAACAGAAATTGGTATTAGGTATCGTTAGTTTAATCTCTGTGGAGTCTTTTTTGCAATACTAATTGGTTTGAGTGTACATTAAACGAAATATCAAATAACACTATTTTGACCCATTAAAGAAATGATTTATGGATATACTTACACCATAAATATAAGTATATAAGAATATTTTCTAAGCATTGAAAATACAGGGTTTGCGAATATACTTGTACTTTTGAGATAAGCATATAGTGATATTTTCTAAGTATTAAAAAGATGAAATTTGTGAATATACTTATACCGTTGAGATAAGTATACAATGATTTTTCTAAGTATTGAAAATATAAGATATATATATATCGTTGAGATGAGTACATTACCGTAACAGTTTCGTGAATATACTTATATTGGATATAAGTACACAATGGCATGTTCTAAGGACTAAAAATATAAGGTTTTGTGAATTCACTTTTACTATAGAGATGAGTATATTGATATGTTTTCCAAAATTTGAAAATATGAAGATATGTGAATACACTTATAGTGTAAAGATAAATGTATGGATATGTTTTGAAAATATAATAATTTTTTAATATACTTATATCGTTAAGATAAGTATATATCTATATTTTTTATACTTATTCCGTTGAGATAAGTATATGGAATATATTTCCAAGTATATACCAAGTGAATGGCTTCATCGGCTGTTTATGTGCTTAACCAAGTTAGTTGCACATTGAACTAAAATCTTGATTTGATGATTTGTATAACTAATGACTAAATAATCAACTATAAAATATTTGATAGTTTTCGATCTAGCATAATTGTTTCAGAGAAACCATTTCAAACTGCCTTAAGCCTTCGACCATAGTAGATATCTTGAAGACTATGAGTTTGAAGGTGGAGACTTTCATAATGGATGGACTGCTTGTTGAGAATATCCAGTTAGCTCCCAAAAAATATATATTAGCTGTATCCCCTTCGTTTTGGAATCTTTGTACCACAATGGTTGCTTGCTATTAATCCTATGAAATGTAGTAGAAGGAATTTCTTTGGTTTGTCATGTTCTTAGGCAACTTGTATGGACAACAGCTTGACGTTGCATTCCTAAGACCATTTACATTTTTTAAAAACATAAATCCATTGATGTTGCAGGAGGTAACACCACTTACACTCAACACCCTTTCTTGAAATTATGAATTCTAGGGTTGTTTTTTTTTTTGTGAAAATCAATTAGTGTGTTGATGTAACTGACAACGTGGTATATAGAGTGTGATTTAATTTGATTTGTGAAAGGTAATATGCTACATTAGGCCTCACACCTTGAAAATGATGAAAATAGGGTCGATGCGAATATCCTATGTGGGTCACATCTGTAATGTCTCGTATTTTAGTGATATAATAATTTATTTAGTTATTTAAATAAAGATTTGGTAATTTACAATGACCAGAATTAAATAATAAGGAATATTTAATTAATATAATAGTTAAATAATATATTTAAATTCCAGAATAGTCGGGAATAGTAGAATTCAATATATGATGTGAATTGGATCATATATAATATATAATTCAGTTTGGAGTTGAATTATATTAACGAATATATTATATAAACGACAGTTGAATGTATAATTATATTATAATTATAATCGAGCTCGAAATGGCACTACAGTTCGCTATTTGGTGATTCAAACTTTAACTGAATAAACAGGGTCCGTTTTAAGTCGGATTTCTATGAAACAAGAAACGTTCGGAGCTGGTGAAGTATATTTTTCAAGTGGAAGAGAAAAATCGGGATTTCGTCATGTAGATTTTGATTTATGTCCAAATCAAATTTTCAAAAAGTCGTTATGGAATTCCATAATAACTTATAAAGATTTATTTATATTATAAATAAATTTTTCTTTGATAGTTAACTCACCGACTATCGAAGTTTTTGACCATTTTTTTGTCGTCAATACGGAGAGACCGAGATCAGATTCATGACCTGGAAACCACTCTGTATGGATGTTAGCGTTGCGATCAAATATAATGAAGATAATTGAAAATGGAGTTATGCAAGGGATGTCCTGTTTACATAATAGTGCCTTCGGTTTGTCCAGTCCCAGGACGACCTGTATGGAAGAATGTCTGACAGAGTATATTTAATGGATCGCATAAGTTGATCTATTTAAATGTATATAATTGGTGGCAGAAGAATTCGTTTCTCTTAGCTGTATACCCGTTGTATTTTTGGGGAAATCAATTTGTGATTTGGCGGGTATGACGATGTGACATTCCAAGTGAATAAACATGTGATCTGTCAGAGATAAGCGTGGCCTCTAGCCTTACAACCGGGAAACGACAAAAATCGGGCAGGCTGCATGGCTAAGTGGTTGGCTGCCAAGAAGGATGTATTATCATCTATCTAGAGATATTCTTTTCATTCTTTAATCTATTCGATGTTGTCCCATTCGGGAAATGGTTGTTGATCCCAACCATTGGTGATATACATTCGATACACTCAAGCGAAATGATTGGTTGGTCATGTGTGGCCGGGTTGCAAGATATTCTTGTTAAACCCAGTGTATTCCTCTCTAGAGGTACACTATCAGAAGGTGGTTCCATACCTTGTCATTGTTGGAAATCCATTACCCAATTAGTGCTCGCGGTTTTGATTGTATACTATATATGTAGAACATGAGGTGAAAGTGTTTCTGCTAGATGATTATTATATTGTGGTTGACAGACATTATAATAATATCAAAAGAGTTTTGATATAAAAGATCGTTTTTTCTTTAAAAATGATTTGAAAGTTAAATCAAATTGATTTGGATTCTCATTAGGGAAAAACCAGTTCCGTTATTCGGCGTGGTCTTATGAGATATCGTTATTTTCCCAAACTATTTTAAACTGTTTTACTCACACCAATCCCATGACTGACCCAGAGTTTTTTTTTTGTTTTCCCTAAACTCTTGGGTGCCCAATTTTGTACGGACGGTTAAGTAGTCAGGATTTTACAGATATACTTGGAGAGCTTAGAGCAGGAGGCTTCAGGATTATATAGCTATAGTTATTTTCGCTGTGTTGTAAGTGTTGTACTCTGATAATGTTACTGTATACATATACTAGTTTTATTTCAAAGTTATGTACCTATTATATATTGTTCGTTCCGCTGTGATATTCGTGTTACTCTGATGTTGTATGTTCTTCTTCTTCTATTCTAAGTTTCTATCTTATCTATCCTTACCCTCTGTTTTCTTTCATCGACTATCTGGTGTTTCCGATGCTTGAATAGTTGACATAGTGTTGTATGCCGATATCTAGGATCGCGAAATCCCCGGTCGTTACAGAGGTATCAGAGCTGAAGGTTAAGTTATTACATTGGCTTTGTGGCGTGACTCAGTAGAGATGGGGTTAGCAATACCCTAGAATGAGTTGAGAGTATATATATGAATGAACGTATTTGTTATTTGATATAAAGTGGTTTTATATAGTGGAGATTTATTGGTTGAGTTGTTTACGAGTTCTGGTCGATCAGTTTGATCCATTGTATCGGTAGGAGTTTCTAAACACTCGAATACGATGAACCGACACAGTATGTTTTGAAAAGAGGGTAAATGAAATAATTTTACCCAAATTAAATTTTGATATAAACAAAGTATAGATGTTTGATATAATATAGCATATTGGATGTGTTGGTTGTTATTATAATCGAGTTAGATTATAAATTGAAATGGTTATATAAATAACCAATCCGAATTCATGTAAGTGCAATGAAATTAATTAAATCTAAATTTAAATCAGAATTGAAATTTTAAAACCCTGGAAATTTGGAAAGGTGTTTGTATGTGGATCTGAATTGAATATACGAGGATTTTAATATCCTAGGAGATTTTAAATTGTTTAAAACATTGTAAATGGTATTTTGAAATGAATTTCAAAATGGAAGTGTTAGATATAATTTTGAAAGTGATATAGTATAGAACTCACTTCGATAGCAGGAAATAGATTACGATGATGATCATGACATCATCGGTGTTCATTTTCGAGTTGTAAGTGACAAATTACTACCAAATTTTTTGTTTTGGAAATATTTTGAGAAAACAAGTTGTTTTGATATTCCAAAATGAATATTGGATTTTTGAAAAGCAAAGTTGTTTAGAAACTCCCAGAAATGGATTGTTTGAATTAAAACAAATTAGATGAAAATTTGGGAAACTAAATTGAAAATCAAGAATGGTAGTTGAGATTGATAATGGAATTTGGTTGGATTAATGAATGGTTGTGTTGGAGATAAAAGTGATTTGAGTTTGATTGGGATGATATTGGTATATGCTGAATTAGCAGCAAATGGAAAGAATACAATGATATTCCCGACAAAAAGGTACAAGTTTATATTTGGTATAGGCATGAGATTTATGAGCCGATTTGGCAAGCCGCTTGGCTGTTTGATTTTCTTTTGGGATGGAGAAGGCCCAGAGAGGCGAGTTGTAATTGTACCGATTGACCAGTACAAAGGAGGTGCTGGCGAAATTTTTCGAAAAATTAAGGTATTAGAAAATTTTCAGGATTTTTGAAAATTTTCATTAGTAAGAATAAATTAAATTGGTTCAGTTGAAACTAAAGTTAAGAAGTAAACAAATAATTATAACCTAGCAATAGGGTGTGTTTTCTACCTTAGCAATTTTGAGGACGAAATTATTTTAAGGGGGGAAGAATGTAATATCCCGTATTTTAGCGATATAATTATTTATTTATTGAATTATTTAAATAAAGGTTTGACAATTTACAATGACCAGAATTAAATAATAAGGAATATTTAATTAATATAATAATTAAATAATATATTTAAATTTCAGAATAGTCGGGAATAGTAGAATTCACAATACGATGTGAATTAGATCATATATAATATATAATTCAGTTTGGAGTTGAATTATATTAACGAATATATTATATAAACGATAGTTGAACGTAAAATTATATTATAATTATAATCGAGCTCGAAATGGCACTGCAGTTCACTATTTGGCGATTCGAACTTTAACTGAATATACAGGGTCCGTTTTAAGTCAGATTTCTGTTAAACAAGAAACGTTCAGTGCTGATGAAGTATATTTTTCTAATAGAAGATAAAAATTGGGATTTCGTCATGTAGATTTTGATTTATGTCCAAATTAAATTTTCAAAAAGTCGCTATGGAATTCCTTTATAATTTATAATGATTTATTTATATTATAAATGGATTTTTCAATATAAATTGAATATCGATTCGACTGGGATTTTGAATATCGAGTTATAAATCCAATTGTAGCTGTATGATATTCTATTGTAAATATATACGATAATATAAATTTATTTATATTAAATTTAATTATTTTTAAATATATTTATATATTTAAATGGGTTATTTAGAGCTTTAAAAATAGCCAGTTTTGCAAACGACCTCCGTTTTCTACGAAGCTAATTTTGTTGGATCCCTAACATTAAATTATTGTTAAATTTAAAGTTTCATTATTTTTGGAGTCAGTGTGTGGCCGTACGGATTTTTGATGTGAAAAATAGTCTGTATTTTGACGGTTAAAAATACGCTGTATGAGCAAATGGAGTCGAAGTTCGACGAAACTAGTTTTGTTAGATCCGTATTTTCGAACAGAAGGTGTGAAACACCCCACCTCCGTTAGGGTCACTCTCAAAGGGAATGCCCTAATTTTGGTGGAGGTTTATAAGTACAAGTCACAGATATACAAGACAGATATAAGAACACATATTTTGCAAACAGAGGAAGAACAACAAATTTTTATTTCATAAAGTCAAATATGTGTTACAACAACAACCTTTCCAAAAACATAACATAATACTTTCATAATCTGTCTTGAGTACATTATTTAAAGAAGCATAAATAAAACATGAGTAAACTGCAAAAGCCCCATAGAGTGTGTCCAAAGCCATAGTTCAAAACAGGAAAGTCCAAGCAATACATTTCTCTTCTTCAAGCTGGATGTCAAAGCTGATCAAGCTGCTGTGTTCCCTCCCTGAGGACCTGGGGGGGGGGGGGAAACGGAAGAAAGAAGACGAAAGAAAAGTAGAGTCAGACATAAAGCCTGAGTAAGTCTAGTACTACTTTGTCTATGAATAAAGAACTGGGTATGATAAGTATAAACAAGAAGTGGGCAAGCACAATAAACTTAGTTAAGTTGTCTAGGGTCGAATATACTATCGTACCCCATGTTAATCTCTGAACCCATATAAACTAGTTTCCCACTGGCACCCCATAATCAGGGTGATGTGATCCATTCTATGATGATCGGCTCCTACTCGCATAGTTACATGTGTCTTACGGCCCCCGATGTCGTAGTTACCTATGCTGGTCCCACCATGGGGTGTATCAAGTCCCATAGTGGCAACCCGACACAACCTTAGAGTGCACAGGTATGCTACTGGTGTCCAGTGCCTTATTTTTCTGCGCCGGAGTGTGTGCACGCCCGCACTCCGTTAGAACCTACACTGCTACACCACCGCCGTCGATTTTTGACCTCTTACAATCAGCCCAGTAATCGTGCCCCACCCTGCCTAGTTTCAGGGTATCCTGATACACCTTCTAGGGTTACTGCTAAAAAGGGTCCCCCGTTACTAGGTTTTCTATCTCTAGCCAACATGCTAAGTTGGTTAAGTGTTTTCTAACCTAACCCCACCAGTCCGTTTAGTTTAGCATGTTCCATTTTGATTAAGTCTTAGTCCACTTAATCCTAACAATCCTGATTCAGCCTTAATTGTCTTATTAAGGCCCTAACCTCTCACATTAGACAGGTATTGCTGTGGCTGCCTGTTGCCGGTTGGTTCCGGGCAGTCTTACGCCACAACTCAGTCTAACCTCGGGTCCTTATTGGGCTCCATGTTTAACCTCCCACATTGGATAGGTATTGTTGTGACTACTGGACAGCCGGGCGGTTCCGGGCAGGTTTACATCACAACTCAATCCAACCTCGGGTTAAACATATCGTATTTTCTACATTTATATATCTTGTCATTCTTCTTTATTTCTTATATGTAAATATTTGCGGCCCATTATTAAGTTAATGGTGTAAAGGTTACACCAATCATGGGCCCAACTCATACTTGACTTTGGGCCCTTCTATTTCATATTTTCATTCATTAATTAATTTTTAACCCAACGTTATTTTCCCCCGTTTTACACGTCCGTTTATATATATTGGGCTTAGCCTTTTAAAGCCCAATTTAGCCATGCGAAAAGGGGAGGCTTAAAGCGTGATTACATACACAAAGAGGGGAAGGTGAGCGCATGAACTTGCATATGACGTTGGAAATACATAATAGAAACTGGTGTACTTGCATAGTGGTAACATAGGTGACATGAATCAAAGCATGTGAACTTGTAATTGAGATATCATTATTGACCCATGAACCTATATTTTTACTTAGGCATAATGTCAAACATAAGCATGGCATAAATACTTTTAGCATAAACATGGCATAATGTCAAACATGGCATAAATACTTCTAGCATAAACATGGCATAATGTCAAACATAAGCATGGCATAAATACTTCTAGCATAAACATGGCATAATGTCAAACATAAGCATGGCATAAATACTTCTAGCATAAACATGGCATAATGTCAAACATAAGCATGGCATAAATACTTCTAGCATAAACATGGCATAATGTCAAACATAAGCATGGCATAAATACTTCTAGCATAAACATGGCATAATGTCAAACATAAGCATGGCATAAATACTTCTAGCATAAACATGGCATAGGTATAGTTAAATTTGTTCATGGCATAAATATAAACAAGTCATGTTCATAAGGTTTCTACATGTTTACAAAGAGGATACTTTGTTACTAACGCAAAAGCATAGTTCAACTTAATTAAATTTAATCACATAACGATGGTATACTTATGCATAAATATTCCTAATCATGGTGTTTGCTTTTAACTTGCAAAAAAGGGATTTTTGTGTCTAACTTAGCCATGTCTCACATATGTCATCATATAATTCTTTTAAACAAGATAGACTTAATCATGAATTTCAATTATGCCCAATATCATTCATAGCCTAGCCATATTCATAAGTTTTGCAAAAGCATGACTTAATACATGGATTATGGTGTCAAAATTCCAACATAGTTTCATATGAACTATAACAACCAAACTTGTCTCAATTACTTGCAAAATGATTTATGCACAAAATAGACATCATGATGGCATAATAACAAAGCCCCAAACTTGCATGAATTTCAATCAACTACATACATGTAGCTTCAACATAGACTACATAATTTGCGCAATATTCCAAACGTATATTTGCATAGAACTTACGCATGTAGTTCTTTATAATTGAATGACATAATTCAGAATATCCAAAAGTATATAAATCGCACAAATACGAATTTCATTGCCACAATTCAAGCATACATATATACACAATCATTTGTTCATACCAAAGTAATACTCTACTTACAATGGTTGCGGCAAATTCTCTAATTAAGAGACATGATTCCTTTGTTGAATTGATTAGCTTTAGGTTGCTTGAATTGCTTTAGGCTTTAGAACTTTCTCCCTAATCCTCTCTCTCTAGATGGAGGCTACTCTTAGTCGTTCCTCAGCAACATGGCGGCTATGCTCTTAATTTGAATGAATAGATTAGGGTTTAGTCTAGGGTTGTTTATATAGAGGTTAGGAATTGATTAGAACCATTGATGTTGCTAGGTTAGATCGTAGCCATTCATTAGATAGAGAGACCAATTAAAACTTGCCACCTAGCCCTAATGACAAAGCAACCCACAGAAATTCGACCAAACACAGACCAGGCCAGCCAGGAGGGACTGGGTTCGATTTTCAAAAATTAAACTTTAAATTGAGCTGTTTTAGTCTATTTGAATTTTATCTATTGTATACATATATTTTTGCATATATATATATATATTCTCATATATATACATATATTTTCTTTATTTCCTTATATGTACGTTCTTATCCTTTCAAAATTTGAATTTGTATACGTACATGTATTTGCATGCTCAGTTGGCCCTCTCTAAAACAGAGATAAAAATTATGTCGCCGCCGGGGTTCGAACCCCCGACCTCCATGCTACAAATCCAATGCCTTAACCAACTGAGCTACAGAGGCTTTTGTTAATAAGTCTTAGAATAATAATAATTATTGTCCTCTCCTTACTTCTTTTTTTTCATGTTTTGCTGTAATATTTAAATTAAAGATATCTTCTTTATACGTTATCCGTTTTGCGCAAACTCGGACTCTATCTCAAGCAGAATTCCGAGACGAACGCAATGGTGATGTCCGTTTCCCTTAATTTTTCTGTTACAATTTAATTATACTTTAATTTGTTAATTTACTGTTAACGGAAAAATCCGGGGTGTTACATTCTCCCCCACTTAAAAGGATTTCGTCCCCGAAATCTTCAAGTTTAGGAAGAATGTAAATCCTAACATTCAATCATCCATCTACTCATCCATCAAACACGAGCATCCATTGTCCTTAAAAGACTTCTAATGCTTCATGATCATATGCGAAGTGTGTGTGTTCATGAACTTATCTAATGCAAAATCAGGCGGTCTACTGATTCAGTTGACCTCCTAAATGATAATCATGTAAGTGCCATGTATCCATTATGTATGCAGATTTTTCCTATTCATGATTCTACATGGGTGCACTATCTTTCATACAAATGCAACATCCATATGACAACACATTACAATTCAACCATATACGAGTGCAAACATATATGCATATGCAATATGAAGTGACTGAGCCGATCTAAAACCTAGATTGTGTGTGTATATGCAGCCACGAGCAACTACTAGCAATCACTTGCAACCACTTGCAACCATCATACATAACATGTTTCAATTACATGTTTTCATCCAAAAGGTTTCTATCTAAAAGATAAGGTCGAGGAGATATTCCTAAAAAGATAGATAAAAGCGCAACTTAAGGAAAAAGAAAGATCAAGGATGTACCCTCGAAAAGAAAAGGGTAAGCAGTGCGTATTCTAGCTTCAGTTTCCCAAGTCGCGTCTCCCTCGGCGTCGCTCCACTGAACTTTGACGAGTTTGACTTCGCGGTTGCGTAGCTTCTTCACTTCCGTTCCTAGTATGCGGGTTGGAACTTTTCTTATGGTTGCTTCGCGTTCCACTTTGGCCTCTTCGAGGATATTTGGCTCTACCACTTCAGCAGACTCATGTAGACATTTTCGGAGATGTGAAACGTGAAAAACGTTGTGGACTCCGGCCAATTTCTCGGGTAGCTCTAATCTATAGGTCATTTTCCAAATTTTCTCAATGATAGGAAATGGTCCTACCTAAAGGTATAGTCGAATGATAGAAGCAAGTAAAAATTTTGTGCCCATTAGGCAATGTCAAAACTGGAAATCTATGCCACATATATATTGATTAGGAGAAGAACTCTCTAAGCATCAGCCCCGAAGACCGAAATCAACATCAGACTGACACCCAAAGAATTAATCAACCCAACCACCACATATGATTCTAGGATACTAAGCATGATGGACTCCTTTTAGGTCACAAGGGAGTCCCTTCCTAAGTCCAACTATGTTGCCAAATGTACTTACTAAGGTGATTCTATACAACTCATGCATAAGTGAAATGAACCTTCAGCCTTAGTGGCGAACACTCCTGGAGTGCCCTATTCTGAAATGCTCCACCTAATGAACCCCTTCTCTAGAAGCTCTTTAATCTGTTTACTGAGCTCTTTTCTTTCTCGTGGAGCCATGTGTCTAACGGGCAACGCAACGGGCTTTGCATTATCTACAAGATATATGCGGAAGTCTATTTCCCGCTTCGGAGGCAAGCCCTTCACCTCTTTGAAGACATCCGGATATTCCCGGACCACTCTAACTGATTGCAAATTTTCAACAGAGGCATCTAGCGACTCAAGATAACTAAGCATAACCGCATACGAGGGATTACAAGAAATTTCCAAAGTATTACTGAGCTGGGTTAGGAGCCTAACAACCCTTTTCTCACAATCAAGGATGGCCCCATTACTGGATAGCCAATCCATACCCAAAATCAAACCATACCCCGCAAAGCCCAAAACAAAGGCACTACATTCAAATTCTACACTTAGAATAGAAATTTTCAAATCCAAACAGATCATAGACAAATGAGCTGGGCCCCCAATTGGGTTTGAAACAATTAAGGGGTCCTCTACCATACTAGTTTTTAGGTGCAGAGATTCTACTAAAGCAGACGAGATAAAGGAGTGTGATGCGCCAGAATCAAATAAAGTGCGAACGGGGTGATCATAAAGATAAATTACACTTTCTACAGAAGTGTTTGTACCTCGCTGTTGCAAAGGTGGCGCTTCCAGCACATGAACCTGTGCCCCTGGAGTGGATCCAGACCCCTGCCCCTGCCCTCGTTCCTTTGGGCAGTCCTTAGCTCTGTGGCCTGTCTGACCGCAAGAAAAGCACCCACCATTCTCCTTGGCCTTCTTTTTCCGGCAGTCCTTTACTAAGTGCCCCACTTTGCCACAGAAATTACACGTCCTCTTCTCTTTGTTGCCTTCCCCGCCTTTCTTAAAGTCTGTCTTCTTAGGCTGCAAACCCTCTTTCTTCCCTTGAGAGCATTCTGCCTTTGCCTCCTTCTTGCCCTTATCCTCCTCATTCAGCAATGCCATTTGCACCAATCTTTCATACGTGGCCCCCATGAGTATATGTGTCATGGCCAAACTGTGTAATGGCTCATTTAACCCTTTGACGAAACGGAGAGCCTTCTTGTGCGGGGTGTTGACTAGGTCAAGCCCAAACCTAGCCAGCTCATCAAACTGATTCACATACTCTCTAACAGTCTTGTCTCCTTGCTTAAGAAATAAGAATTTCTCCAACTGCAAACTTCTTTCCGCATCTGAGAGAAATTTGGTCTCAAACCTTGCCCTAAAGTCCTCCCATGTTTCTACTGGTCTTTCAGCATTAGTGACTTCCCACCAGTAGGAAGCCTCGCCCTTCAATAGCCACACCGCCAATTGTACTTTTTGTCTGTCCTCTACCTCAAAGATGATGAATAGATCCTCAGTTTCCTTCAGCCAATTTCTAGCTGCTACGAAGGACTCAGTTCCATGGAAATCCCTTCCTCCCATAGCTTTAAAATCCTTACATATCTTAGCAAACGCGTTTCCTCGTGGAGGAGGTGGAGGAAGAGGTGCTGCTGCAGCTGGATGATTCCCTGCAGCTGGGGGAGGAGGAACGGTAGGACCTGGTTGAGTGGCCCTAGCTTCTAAGAATCGTCTAAACCAACCAGGTATTGGTACTCCTTCCGGCAAGTTAAGATCTTCGGACATGCTGAAACAAAAGGGATAGATTCAAAACGAAGGATAAGAGATAGTACCTATGGCTTTGGGGAGTGGACTTTGCCTTTTTTAAAATAAAATAATATTTTTATCTTTTAAAAATGCTTCTTTAAATTTCCTTTTTGAAAATAAATTTCCAAAACTTTTTATCTTATCTGGTAAACCTATGCTCTGATACCAAGTGAAACACCCCACCTCCGTTAGGGTCACTCTCAAAGGGAATGCCCTAATTTTGGTAGAGGTTTATAAGTACAAGTCACAGATATACAAGACAGATATAAGAACACATATTTTGCAAACAGAGGAAGAACAACAAATTTTTATTTCATAAAGTCAAATATGTGTTACAACAACAACCTTTCCAAAAACATAACATAATACTTTCATAATCTGTCTTGAGTACATTATTTAAAGAAGCATAAATAAAACATGAGTAAACTGCAAAAGCCCCATAGAGTGTGTCCAAAGCCATAGTTCAAAACAGGAAAGTCCAAGCAATACATTTCTCTTCTTCAAGCTGGATGTCAAAGCTGATCAAGCTGCTGTGTTCCCTCCCTGAGGACCTGGGGGGGGGGGAAACGGAAGAAAGAAGACGAAAGAAAAGTAGAGTCAGACATAAAGCCTGAGTAAGTCTAGTACTACTTTGTCTATGAATAAAGAACTGGGTATGATAAGTATAAACAAGAAGTGGGCAAGCACAATAAACTTAGTTAAGTTGTCTAGGGTCGAATATACTATCGTACCCCATGTTAATCTCTGAACCCATATAAACTAGTTTCCCACTGGCACCCCATAATCAGGGTGATGTGATCCATTCTATGATGATCGGCTCCTACTCGCATAGTTACATGTGTCTTACGGCCCCCGATGTCGTAGTTACCTATGCTGGTCCCACCATGGGGTGTATCAAGTCCCATAGTGGCAACCCGACACAACCTTAGAGTGCACAGGTATGCTACTGGTGTCCAGTGCCTTATTTTTCTGCGCCGGAGTGTGTGCACGCCCGCACTCCGTTAGAACCTACACTGCTACACCACCGCCGTCGATTTTTGACCTCTTACAATCAGCCCAGTAATCGTGCCCCACCCTGCCTAGTTTCAGGGTATCCTGATACACCTTCTAGGGTTACTGCTAAAAAGGGTCCCCCGTTACTAGGTTTTCTATCTCTAGCCAACATGCTAAGTTGGTTAAGTGTTTTCTAACCTAACCCCACCAGTCCGTTTAGTTTAGCATGTTCCATTTTGATTAAGTCTTAGTCCACTTAATCCTAACAATCCTGATTCAGCCTTAATTGTCTTATTAAGGCCCTAACCTCTCACATTAGACAGGTATTGCTGTGGCTGCCTGTTGCCGGTTGGTTCCGGGCAGTCTTACGCCACAACTCAGTCTAACCTCGGGTCCTTATTGGGCTCCATGTTTAACCTCCCACATTGGATAGGTATTGTTGTGACTACTGGACAGCCGGGCGGTTCCGGGCAGGTTTACATCACAACTCAATCCAACCTCGGGTTAAACATATCGTATTTTCTACATTTATATATCTTGTCATTCTTCTTTATTTCTTATATGTAAATATTTGCGGCCCATTATTAAGTTAATGGTGTAAAGGTTACACCAATCATGGGCCCAACTCATACTTGACTTTGGGCCCTTCTATTTCATATTTTCATTCATTAATTAATTTTTAACCCAACGTTATTTTCCCCCGTTTTACACGTCCGTTTATATATATTGGGCTTAGCCTTTTAAAGCCCAATTTAGCCATGCGAAAAGGGGAGGCTTAAAGCGTGATTACATACACAAAGAGGGGAAGGTGAGCGCATGAACTTGCATATGACGTTGGAAATACATAATAGAAACTGGTGTACTTGCATAGTGGTAACATAGGTGACATGAATCAAAGCATGTGAACTTGTAATTGAGATATCATTATTGACCCATGAACCTATATTTTTACTTAGGCATAATGTCAAACATAAGCATGGCATAAATACTTTTAGCATAAACATGGCATAATGTCAAACATGGCATAAATACTTCTAGCATAAACATGGCATAATGTCAAACATAAGCATGGCATAAATACTTCTAGCATAAACATGGCATAATGTCAAACATAAGCATGGCATAAATACTTCTAGCATAAACATGGCATAATGTCAAACATAAGCATGGCATAAATACTTCTAGCATAAACATGGCATAATGTCAAACATAAGCATGGCATAAATACTTCTAGCATAAACATGGCATAATGTCAAACATAAGCATGGCATAAATACTTCTAGCATAAACATGGCATAGGTATAGTTAAATTTGTTCATGGCATAAATATAAACAAGTCATGTTCATAAGGTTTCTACATGTTTACAAAGAGGATACTTTGTTACTAACGCAAAAGCATAGTTCAACTTAATTAAATTTAATCACATAACGATGGTATACTTATGCATAAATATTCCTAATCATGGTGTTTGCTTTTAACTTGCAAAAAAGGGATTTTTGTGTCTAACTTAGCCATGTCTCACATATGTCATCATATAATTCTTTTAAACAAGATAGACTTAATCATGAATTTCAATTATGCCCAATATCATTCATAGCCTAGCCATATTCATAAGTTTTGCAAAAGCATGACTTAATACATGGATTATGGTGTCAAAATTCCAACATAGTTTCATATGAACTATAACAACCAAACTTGTCTCAATTACTTGCAAAATGATTTATGCACAAAATAGACATCATGATGGCATAATAACAAAGCCCCAAACTTGCATGAATTTCAATCAACTACATACATGTAGCTTCAACATAGACTACATAATTTGCGCAATATTCCAAACGTATATTTGCATAGAACTTACGCATGTAGTTCTTTATAATTGAATGACATAATTCAGAATATCCAAAAGTATATAAATCGCACAAATACGAATTTCATTGCCACAATTCAAGCATACATATATACACAATCATTTGTTCATACCAAAGTAATACTCTACTTACAATGGTTGCGGCAAATTCTCTAATTAAGAGACATGATTCCTTTGTTGAATTGATTAGCTTTAGGTTGCTTGAATTGCTTTAGGCTTTAGAACTTTCTCCCTAATCCTCTCTCTCTAGATGGAGGCTACTCTTAGTCGTTCCTCAGCAACATGGCGGCTATGCTCTTAATTTGAATGAATAGATTAGGGTTTAGTCTAGGGTTGTTTATATAGAGGTTAGGAATTGATTAGAACCATTGATGTTGCTAGGTTAGATCGTAGCCATTCATTAGATAGAGAGACCAATTAAAACTTGCCACCTAGCCCTAATGACAAAGCAACCCACAGAAATTCGACCAAACACAGACCAGGCCAGCCAGGAGGGACTGGGTTCGATTTTCAAAAATTAAACTTTAAATTGAGCTGTTTTAGTCTATTTGAATTTTATCTATTGTATACATATATTTTTGCATATATATATATATATTCTCATATATATACATATATTTTCTTTATTTCCTTATATGTACGTTCTTATCCTTTCAAAATTTGAATTTGTATACGTACATGTATTTGCATGCTCAGTTGGCCCTCTCTAAAACAGAGATAAAAATTATGTCGCCGCCGGGGTTCGAACCCCCGACCTCCATGCTACAAATCCAATGCCTTAACCAACTGAGCTACAGAGGCTTTTGTTAATAAGTCTTAGAATAATAATAATTATTGTCCTCTCCTTACTTCTTTTTTTTCATGTTTTGCTGTAATATTTAAATTAAAGATATCTTCTTTATACGTTATCCGTTTTGCGCAAACTCGGACTCTATCTCAAGCAGAATTCCGAGACGAACGCAATGGTGATGTCCGTTTCCCTTAATTTTTCTGTTACAATTTAATTATACTTTAATTTGTTAATTTACTGTTAACGGAAAAATCCGGGGTGTTACAAGGTGTATGCCTATTTCCATGATTTTTGGGTATCGTATGTGATCGTATGGATTTTTAGAAACCAAATAGAAGTAGCGTTTGCTTAAAAATGAATTAAATAATCAATATAAAATTATTTAAACATCCTATATAATACCCTTAACTTTCTAAACCTAAGTCATATCCTGTTTTCGGTCAAACATTTTTCTACCGTCACTTTGCTAATTCCAAATCTAAAAATTGATCTTCAAAATTCCCAAACACCTTTATAATTAACCTAAGCAATTCGAACCCTTTCTGTTACGCTGAAATTTTTACAGCGTATATCTAGGGTTGAATATCGCGAGATATAGAAGCATCGATTCTGGATTTCGAGTCAATATTTGGATTTCTCGTGTTGATTGGAGGCTCGTGTGTTCTTTTTGTCGATTTTGGGTGTAAAAAGGTGCATGCGATCTCTATACCTGAGCGTGGAAGCCTGGAACCGCAACGAAGAAGTTGAGGTCAAGTTGAGTGATTTTGATATGTGCTTGGAGAGATTTCGATGAGAAGTAGTTTGGTGAAGTTTGTTTGTGTTTTTGTTGAAGGTTGGAGGATCGGTGGAAGTCGGGATCATGGAAATGGTGTACTAGAGCATGAGGTGTTTGTGAACGGGAGAAGAAGGAATGAGCAGTAGCAGTTAAATGGTAATGAGGTGTTTAAGGAGATAATGAATAATTAAGGGGTTAAATTTATAATTAATATTTTAGTTAATGACTGGTGTTTCTTTTTATGGAAGTTAGAAGTTGAAAGGAGAACGGAAATGGCCTTGAGGAAATCTGGCGTGAGTTATACGGAGTTGGTGAAACGACCCGCAAATCCGGCTATCTGAGTTGACTAAATACACCACACGTCCAACCCAAATAACACAGAAATACGACTCATTATTAGAAAGAAGATAGAGGGTGAGAATAGATAAGATAGAAAACTTAGAATAGAAGAAAACGAAGATCACAAAACTCACAGCGGAACGAGTAAAATATATTATATAACATAAGCTTTGAAATACAAATCTGTTTTGTACATATATACATACCATCATCAGAGTACACATAACATTTGATTCAGCGGAAGTAACTCGAAATAACTAACGTTGAAGCCTCCTGCTTCAAGCTCCTCCAAGTGTATCTGTAAAAGCCTGAAACACTTGACTGCCCGTACAAATTTGGGCACCCAAGAGTTTAGGAAAAACAAAACAAAATAAACTCTGGGTCAGTCATGGGACTGGTGTGAGTAAACTCCAAACACTTGCTTAACTTTCAAAACTCTTTTCTAAAGAAAAGATAATAGTAAGACCAGCCCACGCATAAACAAGGACGGTTTTTACCTTACTATAACCCAAAACACTTTGATACGAAAATCCAGTGATATTATAATAATGCCTACATCAAATAAATAACCAAATAGCAGAACGCTTGCATCTCACGCTCCACATATATAGTATAAAATCAAAAACCGCATGGCGCTTATTGGAGATTGGATTTCCAACCTGACAAGGTATGGAACCACCTTCCGACTGTGTATCTCTAGAGAGGAATACACTGGGTTCAACAAGAACATCTTGCAACCCGGCCCACACATGGCCGACCACTCATTTCGCTTGAGAGTATCGAATGTATATCACCAACGGTTGGACTCAAACCACCGTTTCCCGAATGGGCAGAATCGATAGATTTAGAAACAAAAGGAATTTCTCTAGATAGGTGATTATACACCCTAATGGGTGCGACCCACATAGCCATGCTGCCTGCCCGATTTTTGTCCTTTCCCGGTTGTTGAGGCCTGAGGCTACGAATACTTACCATTCATTGATAGCCCAATTACTTTGAATGCCACATTGTCAGATCCGTTAATCACTAGTTAAGTTTGCACAAATATTCTGGATATTATGCTAAGGGATAAATCCGTTGCAACCATATACATTTATACAGACCAACCCATTTGATCATTGGAAATACTCTGTCAGACATTCGTCCATATACGTTCGTTCTGGGACTGAACGAAACCGAAGGCACTATTTCTATAAATAGAAAAAGCCCTTGCACTTCACTCCGTCTTCAATATATTCAGCATACTTGGTTCGCAACGCTTATGCCGATACGGAGTGGTTCTTAGGATAATAATCCAACCGGTCTCTCCATATTGACAACGATGGTCAAAACTTCGATAGTCTGTGATTTAACTATCGAATAAAAACAAGTGTCCATCCAACATATCAAACAAATCACTGGGCTTTTTAATTAATATTCATTAATTAAATCTCTTCTCCATTTTCTCTATCAATATTTGTTAACCAAATATTTTAATAATCATCTCGGCCTCTTATGCCATTTGGAAAACGTTTCCAAATATCAACTCCTTTTATTTTCTATATATTAGAAAAATCTCTATTTGCAATTGAAACAATTTCAATCACTTATTTCTATCCCTTTTTGTTTACAACATTCGATTTTTATATTCACTTTACTATCGAATTCAATACGTCGATACAATGATTTCAAATTATCAAAATATCTTAAAAATATTCTAACTCCTTAAATTTCCGGAAAAATTTCGCCATAACCTCCCCTGTATCGGAAGCATCGGGAAATTTCAAATAGCTTCCCGGTATCTTCCTCAATCAAAAAGAAAAAGGAAAAGCCAAGCGGCTTGCCGATACGGCGCATAAAACCCATATATGAATTTAAACATGTACCTTTTTGGTCGAGCACATAAATTTAAATCTTCATATACTCCATCCCATATCTGTTTAACACCTGTTCATCTGTTTCCAATCCAATTCAACTCAATCCATTCGTTTGAATTCAATTTTGAATCGTTTGAATTCAGTTTCGCTCAATTATTCTTTAATTAGCCTTTTTGTCTATTTCACTTCTTTGTTGAACATAACATGTTCAAATAAAATATTTAACTCGTTCATAACCAAATTGAATTTCAATTTCAAATTCTAGTTCTCTTTTCTATTTCGAATATAAATTCTCAAATCGAATTCACTAATTCAAAACCCCAAAACCCCTTCGAAAATTCGTTAACTAATTTCTATCCAATTTAGTTAATTCTATTAAATAAATCAAAATCTGGTTTCTGTTTCAAAAATCATATTCATTTACACAACTTGAATTCGCATATATTTTACAACTCAACTCTGAAATTTTCTAAATAGGAAATTCGGATTTTTATCGCTTAAAATCCTTTTATAATATTAAATAAACCATTTTGGTCGTTAAATAGTTCTGGCGCTGTTTTTCTGAAAATTTGATTTTGACATATCTCAAAATCTATACGACGAAATTCAGATTTTTCTCTTTTATTAGAAAACTATTATCAAACCGGTCCTGACGTTTCTTGTTTCGAAGAATTCCGACTTCAATTGCGTCCTGTATATTCGATTGAAGTTCGAATCGCCAATTTACGAACTGCAGCGCTGCGGCGAGTTCGTTTTAATTATATTTATATATATATAAACTTTTTAAACTTCTTTAAAATGGATTCTACTTCATTTAACTCCACTCGAATCCCTTGATTCCAATTTCAATCTTCTTTTAAATTCTATATTTCAAATTCCAATTCCTTTTCAAATTCAATATTTGAATTTCTATTTGAATTCCCTATATTCAAATTTGATGTTTGAATTCATTTGAATTCTCTTATTCAAGTTCTATATTTAAATTCCATTTGAACTGCTGTAATCCAATTTCTATATTTGAATTCTATTGAAATTCAAATATTCAAACTCCTTTTTAATTTCTATATTCAAAATTCCATAGTTTAAAACTCATTTGAATTTCATATTCAAATCCCATAGATTAAATCCTATTTGAATTCAATTTGAATCTCTTACATTCAAATTTCATTTTCCCTTTCCATTTGAATTCTAATATTCAAATTCATTTCAACATCATTTGAATTTCTAATATTCAAATTCATTTTCAACACCATTTGAATTTCTAATATTCAAACTCAATTTCAACGCCATTTGAATTTCTAATATTCAAATTCATTTGAATTCCCTTGAATTCAAATTCCATTCCAAAACCCTTTGGATTTCCTATTTGAAATCCTATTTGAAATTCCATTTCCCATTCTACTTTGAAATCCTATTTTCAAAGTTTATTTCAAATGTTATTTTGAAATTTCATATTCAAATTTCTACTTGAATTTCTATATTCAATTCCATGTTCAAATTCAACACTTGAATTTCTATTTCAAATCTCGATTCAAATTTCATATTTAAATTCCATTCAAATCTCTATTCAAATTTCACATTTGAATTCTTCTTTGAAATACTATATTTCAAATTCTCTTCAATTCTTCTTTGAAATTTTATATTTCAAATTCTATTTTGAAATTCTACATTCAAATCTCTATTTGAATTTCTTTATTCGAATTCCTTTGAATTCAAATTTTTATTTTTAATTCCTTGAATTCAAATTCTATTTTCCAATCTAATTCCGTCTATTCAAATTCTATTTGAACTTCTATTTGAATTTCTAATATTCAATCTCCTTTTAAAATTCAAATATTTAACTCCCTTTTAAAATTCAAATGTTATACTCAAATTCCATTTGAGTTATATATTTAAAAATTACATTTCAAATCCTATTTTGAAATTTCATTTCAAATCCCAATTTCACGCTTGTATTTCTATTTTTGAATTATCTAATGATAATTCTTTTCACTTCATTTATAACTTCGTTATAAAAGAACTATTTATAAACTTCGTTTATAAAGAAACTACTTGTTTTATTTTTCAAAAACAAGTTTTATCTTATTCCATTAAAAATTCAAATTCTATTTAAAAATAGAATTTTCCCTTTTTAAATCTCAAATATTCTTCCACGATATTTTTAAATATCATTGCTTAAGCCCAGTGATAAAACACACAAAGCAACCAATTATTTATTTTTCTAACACATCATATATAACAATATATATGCAAACAAATAAACAAACAGATAATATATTTTTGAGGAATCCAGTTGGATTCCTCCAACCTGTTTTCCTGCATCCACAGATGTTAGCACATAAATAATACCTATTCTGCTTCGTGGCAGAATATCGCGGTATAGAAGGTCATCCACTAATCATAGCGTGGGGCGTATAGGGTAATCATCCGCTATGAAACTGCGGGCATCCGCTAATGAGACTGCGGGAATCCAACCAATCAATCAACCCAATATATATATATATAGCCTAAATAACTAATATATATAAAGCAACCAGAAAATATTCACACAAGCAACAAACAATTATTTTTAATGCAATAAAAATAATTAAATTAAAAGGTGAGTGAGATTTACTCACCTGATTTTAAATTGATGGAGTGAATCAGAGATGTTTGATCTAAGTTCCATCCATTTCCCGTTAAAGATCCAACTCAAATTTGCGCTAGCATTTTTTTTTTTTTTTTTGACCTTGTATAAATTAAGCAAAATATTTCTAAGGAGTCGATTAACTAAATTAGTAACTAAAACTTAGTTAACTAAATTAAACTCGCTTTTATCTTCCTTAATCATGGTTCATCAAATTTTGTTTTACGATTCAACTATTTCAATTTAAATTGACTATCAATTAAATAGATTTAATCTATGTTAATCTGTAGGTATTAACTAACTGAATAAATTAAAAATTAATTACCTTAATTCCTTTTTAAAACTTCTTCTCTCCCCTCTGGAAAGGATCGAACCTGCTCCAAACCAAATCAGGTATCGGGCTTCCCATTCCCGACATTCAAACCACCATCGAAGCTCGAGACTTTGGCCTAAGCCCTACTGTTGTACTAACGTCGAACTCCCAGGGAACAATCGCACACTTCCAGTACTTCACCACCGAACTTAGTTCGAGCGAAACCCCAAATCGAACATCACCGCACCATGGCATTCAACTCCAGAACCCAACCCTAATCGCGATCGCTTTGAGCTCGACCTCCAGATGCCCTCCACAATCCGCCGAACATCATACCACCGCAAAACCCTTCGAACATCATCTCCAGTACCATCGCGCTACCCGAATTCGAGAACCCCCATGCTCGCGATGCCCGTGTCGAGTTATGGGAACTCGCGGTCTTTACCGCGATTTTGATTTTTGTTCTGTGGAATTGAAATGGAAGAAAGGGAAAAGGGTAGCAGGGGTTTTAATGAAGATTGAGGAGGAGCGGCCTCTGATGGTTGAACTGAAGTTTGCGTGATTTTTAAGGCAGTGGCCATTTTTATTTTTTTTCAGAACGAAAGAGTCTTTGTGTGGTTTTATACACGAAGAAGGAGCAAAAATTCCAGCTCGAGGAAATGATAGGTCTGCGATACTGAAAGGTTAGGGTGGCGCCATTAATTCATGTTTCCTGGATGTTGAAGATCAACGACAAATTTGTTGGCTCGAGGGAAGTAGTGTCCGCTGGTTAAAGTTTTGATTTGATTTTTCTTTAATTAAAAACTAAACTATATCGCGGTTCTTTAATTTAAAATTCTAAACCGCTATTTTAACGTACAGACTGACATTTCAATATTATACCACTATCCTAAATTGAGCAGTATATACCCTGAAATTTAACTCGAACATATATACCATATTAAATTATTATATTTTTAAATTCAATATTTTAAAAACCATACTAAATATTTAAAATAAACTGTTCAAAAATCTGGGTCGTTACATTCTTTCCCCCTTAAAATAATTTCGTCCTCGAAATTGCTAAGGTAGGGAAAATAGTACAAATCTATTTCTTTTCAAAATCTCACTTATGTTGAAACTCAACTCCGCATATTTCAACAATTTAGTTTTACCAAAACATTTGGTTTCTCATTCACATGCATTCAAATTCATTCAACTTGATTCTGATTCAATTTATTCATTTTGAATCATTTTACTTGTCTAAGTTAAATTTGATTCCAGAATTCAAATCACAGGGTTTTTATTTCAAATTCTTTTGAAATCACTTAAATATATACATATATTTTCATCTCAATTCAAAACATTTGAATTTTCAATCTACTTGTTTTCTTTCACAACAAATTTCCATCAAAAACTATCTAAGGTAGCAATCCATCACTTAGGAACTCGAAAATGAACACTGATGATGTCGCGACTATCATCAGAATTATTTCCCAGCCACTGAAGTGAGTTCAGTGCCTTATTATTTCAAAATCCATTAAAAATGATTTCCTTTCAAATCCTTCTAAACAAATCTATATTATTTTAATATACTTTGAAAAATATTTTCAACTTCCCAGGATTTTAAATTCTTAATTCTGGTTTGAATTTAATTCTAATTCATCTCATTGGTATATATTTCATTCATATACAAGTTCTGTTTGGTTCTATATAACCATTTCATTTCTATAATCGTATTTGATTATAATATTAACATTCAACACATCCATATAATATAATAATTTCAGAAAATTATTCTTTTATATCAAAATAGAATTTCGGGTAAAATTATTTCATTTACCCACTTTAAAACAATATTATGTCGATTCTTCTGTCCAAGTGTTTACAAACTCCTATCGACGTCGTGGCGTCCCACGATTCGACCAGAATTCATAAACCACTCAACAGACTAGTCAACACAATATAAAATAGCTTTTATATCAAATAACAAATACGCTCTCTCGTATCTATACACTCAACTCATTCTAGGGTACTACTGACCCTATCTCTAATGAGCACATGTCACACAAGCCTAGGTATTCTCTCAACCTAAGCTCTGATACCAACTGAAACGACCCGCAAATCCGGCTATCTGAGTTGACTAAATACACCACACGTCCAACCCAAATAACACAGAAATACGACTCATTATTAGAAAGAAGATAGAGGGTGAGAATAGATAAGATAGAAAACTTAGAATAGAAGAAAACGAAGATCACAAAACTCACAGCGGAACGAATAAAATATATTATATAACATAAGCTTTGAAATACAAATCTGTTTTGTACATATATACATACCATCATCAGAGTACACATAACATTTGATTCAGCGGAAGTAACTCGAAATAACTAACGTTGAAGCCTCCTGCTTCAAGCTCCTCCAAGTGTATCTGTAAAAGCCTGAAACACTTGACTGCCCGTACAAATTTGGGCACCCAAGAGTTTAGGAAAAACAAAACAAAATAAACTCTGGGTCAGTCATGGGACTGGTGTGAGTAAACTCCAAACACTTGCTTAACTTTCAAAACTCTTTTCTAAAGAAAAGATAATAGTAAGACCAGCCCACGCATAAACAAGGACGGTTTTTACCTTACTATAACCCAAAACACTTTGATACGAAAATCCAGTGATATTATAATAATGCCTACATCAAATAAATAACCAAATAGCAGAACGCTTGCATCTCACGCTCCACATATATAGTATAAAATCAAAAACCGCATGGCGCTTATTGGAGATTGGATTTCCAACCTGACAAGGTATGGAACCACCTTCCGACTGTGTATCTCTAGAGAGGAATACACTGGGTTCAACAAGAACATCTTGCAACCCGGCCCACACATGGCCGACCACTCATTTCGCTTGAGAGTATCGAATGTATATCACCAACGGTTGGACTCAAACCACCGTTTCCCGAATGGGCAGAATCGATAGATTTAGAAACAAAAGGAATTTCTCTAGATAGGTGATTATACACCCTAATGGGTGCGACCCACATAGCCATGCTGCCTGCCCGATTTTTGTCCTTTCCCGGTTGTTGAGGCCTGAGGCTACGAATACTTACCATTCATTGATAGCCCAATTACTTTGAATGCCACATTGTCAGATCCGTTAATCACTAGTTAAGTTTGCACAAATATTCTGGATATTATGCTAAGGGATAAATCCGTTGCAACCATATACATTTATACAGACCAACCCATTTGATCATTGGAAATACTCTGTCAGACATTCGTCCATATACGTTCGTTCTGGGACTGAACGAAACCGAAGGCACTATTTCTATAAATAGAAAAAGCCCTTGCACTTCACTCCGTCTTCAATATATTCAGCATACTTGGTTCGCAACGCTTATGCCGATACGGAGTGGTTCTTAGGATAATAATCCAACCGGTCTCTCCATATTGACAACGATGGTCAAAACTTCGATAGTCTGTGATTTAACTATCGAATAAAAACAAGTGTCCATCCAACATATCAAACAAATCACTGGGCTTTTTAATTAATATTCATTAATTAAATCTCTTCTCCATTTTCTCTATCAATATTTGTTAACCAAATATTTTAATAATCATCTCGGCCTCTTATGCCATTTGGAAAACGTTTCCAAATATCAACTCCTTTTATTTTCTATATATTAGAAAAATCTCTATTTGCAATTGAAACAATTTCAATCACTTATTTCTATCCCTTTTTGTTTACAACATTCGATTTTTATATTCACTTTACTATCGAATTCAATACGTCGATACAATGATTTCAAATTATCAAAATATCTTAAAAATATTCTAACTCCTTAAATTTCCGGAAAAATTTCGCCATAACCTCCCCTGTATCGGAAGCATCGGGAAATTTCAAATAGCTTCCCGGTATCTTCCTCAATCAAAAAGAAAAAGGAAAAGCCAAGCGGCTTGCCGATACGGCGCATAAAACCCATATATGAATTTAAACATGTACCTTTTTGGTCGAGCACATAAATTTAAATCTTCATATACTCCATCCCATATCTGTTTAACACCTGTTCATCTGTTTCCAATCCAATTCAACTCAATCCATTCGTTTGAATTCAATTTTGAATCGTTTGAATTCAGTTTCGCTCAATTATTCTTTAATTAGCCTTTTTGTCTATTTCACTTCTTTGTTGAACATAACATGTTCAAATAAAATATTTAACTCGTTCATAACCAAATTGAATTTCAATTTCAAATTCTAGTTCTCTTTTCTATTTCGAATATAAATTCTCAAATCGAATTCACTAATTCAAAACCCCAAAACCCCTTCGAAAATTCGTTAACTAATTTCTATCCAATTTAGTTAATTCTATTAAATAAATCAAAATCTGGTTTCTGTTTCAAAAATCATATTCATTTACACAACTTGAATTCGCATATATTTTACAACTCAACTCTGAAATTTTCTAAATAGGAAATTCGGATTTTTATCGCTTAAAATCCTTTTATAATATTAAATAAACCATTTTGGTCGTTAAATAGTTCTGGCGCTGTTTTTCTGAAAATTTGATTTTGACATATCTCAAAATCTATACGACGAAATTCAGATTTTTCTCTTTTATTAGAAAACTATTATCAAACCGGTCCTGACGTTTCTTGTTTCGAAGAATTCCGACTTCAATTGCGTCCTGTATATTCG
This sequence comes from Allium sativum, assembly GCA_030737875.1. Classification (NCBI taxonomy): domain Eukaryota; kingdom Viridiplantae; phylum Streptophyta; class Magnoliopsida; order Asparagales; family Amaryllidaceae; genus Allium; species Allium sativum. The sequence goes on along the minus strand of CM060921.1, from coordinate 12,256,874 downwards.
ATTGAAGTTCGAATCGCCAATTTACGAACTGCAGCGCTGCGGCGAGTTCGTTTTAATTATATTTATATATATATAAACTTTTTAAACTTCTTTAAAATGGATTCTACTTCATTTAACTCCACTCGAATCCCTTGATTCCAATTTCAATCTTCTTTTAAATTCTATATTTCAAATTCCAATTCCTTTTCAAATTCAATATTTGAATTTCTATTTGAATTCCCTATATTCAAATTTGATGTTTGAATTCATTTGAATTCTCTTATTCAAGTTCTATATTTAAATTCCATTTGAACTGCTGTAATCCAATTTCTATATTTGAATTCTATTGAAATTCAAATATTCAAACTCCTTTTTAATTTCTATATTCAAAATTCCATAGTTTAAAACTCATTTGAATTTCATATTCAAATCCCATAGATTAAATCCTATTTGAATTCAATTTGAATCTCTTACATTCAAATTTCATTTTCCCTTTCCATTTGAATTCTAATATTCAAATTCATTTCAACATCATTTGAATTTCTAATATTCAAATTCATTTTCAACACCATTTGAATTTCTAATATTCAAACTCATTTTCAACGCCATTTGAATTTCTAATATTCAAATTCATTTGAATTCCCTTGAATTCAAATTCCATTCCAAAACCCTTTGGATTTCCTATTTGAAATCCTATTTGAAATTCCATTTCCCATTCTACTTTGAAATCCTATTTTCAAAGTTTATTTCAAATGTTATTTTGAAATTTCATATTCAAATTTCTACTTGAATTTCTATATTCAATTCCATGTTCAAATTCAACACTTGAATTTCTATTTCAAATCTCGATTCAAATTTCATATTTAAATTCCATTCAAATATCTATTCAAATTTCACATTTGAATTCTTCTTTGAAATACTATATTTCAAATTCTCTTCAATTCTTCTTTGAAATTTTATATTTCAAATTCTATTTTGAAATTCTACATTCAAATCTCTATTTGAATTTCTTTATTCGAATTCCTTTGAATTCAAATTTTTATTTTTAATTCCTTGAATTCAAATTCTATTTTCCAATCTAATTCCGTCTATTCAAATTCTATTTGAACTTCTATTTGAATTTCTAATATTCAATCTCCTTTTAAAATTCAAATATTTAACTCCCTTTTAAAATTCAAATGTTATACTCAAATTCCATTTGAGTTATATATTTAAAAATTACATTTCAAATCCTATTTTGAAATTTCATTTCAAATCCCAATTTCACGCTTGTATTTCTATTTTTGAATTATCTAATGATAATTCTTTTCACTTCATTTATAACTTCGTTATAAAAGAACTATTTATAAACTTCGTTTATAAAGAAACTACTTGTTTTATTTTTCAAAAACAAGTTTTATCTTATTCCATTAAAAATTCAAATTCTATTTAAAAATAGAATTTTCCCTTTTTAAATCTCAAATATTCTTCCACGATATTTTTAAATATCATTGCTTAAGCCCAGTGATAAAACACACAAAGCAACCAATTATTTATTTTTCTAACACATCATATATAACAATATATATGCAAACAAATAAACAAACAGATAATATATTTTTGAGGAATCCAGTTGGATTCCTCCAACCTGTTTTCCTGCATCCACAGATGTTAGCACATAAATAATACCTATTCTGCTTCGTGGCAGAATATCGCGGTATAGAAGGTCATCCACTAATCATAGCGTGGGGCGTATAGGGTAATCATCCGCTATGAAACTGCGGGCATCCGCTAATGAGACTGCGGGAATCCAACCAATCAATCAACCCAATATATATATATATATAGCCTAAATAACTAATATATATAAAGCAACCAGAAAATATTCACACAAGCAACAAACAATTATTTTTAATGCAATAAAAATAATTAAATTAAAAGGTGAGTGAGATTTACTCACCTGATTTTAAATTGATGGAGTGAATCAGAGATGTTTGATCTAAGTTCCATCCATTTCCAGGAAATCCAAATCTCCCGTTAAAGATCCAACTCAAATTTGCGCTAGCATTTTTTTTTTTTTTTTGACCTTGTATAAATTAAGCAAAATATTTCTAAGGAGTCGATTAACTAAATTAGTAACTAAAACTTAGTTAACTAAATTAAACTCGCTTTTATCTTCCTTAATCATGGTTCATCAAATTTTGTTTTACGATTCAACTATTTCAATTTAAATTGACTATCAATTAAATAGATTTAATCTATGTTAATCTGTAGGTATTAACTAACTGAATAAATTAAAAATTAATTACCTTAATTCCTTTTTAAAACTTCTTCTCTCCCCTCTGGAAAGGATCGAACCTGCTCCAAACCAAATCAGGTATCGGGCTTCCCATTCCCGACATTCAAACCACCATCGAAGCTCGAGACTTTGGCCTAAGCCCTACTGTTGTACTAACGTCGAACTCCCAGGGAACAATCGCACACTTCCAGTACTTCACCACCGAACTTAGTTCGAGCGAAACCCCAAATCGAACATCACCGCACCATGGCATTCAACTCCAGAACCCAACCCTAATCGCGATCGCTTTGAGCTCGACCTCCAGATGCCCTCCACAATCCGCCGAACATCATACCACCGCAAAACCCTTCGAACATCATCTCCAGTACCATCGCGCTACCCGAATTCGAGAACCCCCATGCTCGCGATGCCCGTGTCGAGTTATGGGAACTCGCGGTCTTTACCGCGATTTTGATTTTTGTTCTGTGGAATTGAAATGGAAGAAAGGGAAAAGGGTAGCAGGGGTTTTAATGAAGATTGAGGAGGAGCGGCCTCTGATGGTTGAACTGAAGTTTGCGTGATTTTTAAGGCAGTGGCCATTTTTATTTTTTTTCAGAACGAAAGAGTCTTTGTGTGGTTTTATACACGAAGAAGGAGCAAAAATTCCAGCTCGAGGAAATGATAGGTCTGCGATACTGAAAGGTTAGGGTGGCGCCATTAATTCATGTTTCCTGGATGTTGAAGATCAACGACAAATTTGTTGGCTCGAGGGAAGTAGTGTCCGCTGGTTAAAGTTTTGATTTGATTTTTCTTTAATTAAAAACTAAACTATATCGCGGTTCTTTAATTTAAAATTCTAAACCGCTATTTTAACGTACAGACTGACATTTCAATATTATACCACTATCCTAAATTGAACAGTATATACCCTGAAATTTAACTCGAACATATATACCATATTAAATTATTATATTTTTAAATTCAATATTTTAAAAACCATACTAAATATTTAAAATAAACTGTTCAAAAATCTGGGTCGTTACATTCTTTCCCCCTTAAAATAATTTCGTCCTCGAAATTGCTAAGGTAGGGAAAATAGTACAAATCTATTTCTTTTCAAAATCTCACTTATGTTGAAACTCAACTCCGCATATTTCAACAATTTAGTTTTACCAAAACATTTGGTTTCTCATTCACATGCATTCAAATTCATTCAACTTGATTCTGATTCAATTTATTCATTTTGAATCATTTTACTTGTCTAAGTTAAATTTGATTCCAGAATTCAAATCACAGGGTTTTTATTTCAAATTCTTTTGAAATCACTTAAATATATACATATATTTTCATCTCAATTCAAAACATTTGAATTTTCAATCTACTTGTTTTCTTTCACAACAAATTTCCATCAAAAACTATCTAAGGTAGCAATCCATCACTTAGGAACTCGAAAATGAACACTGATGATGTCGCGACTATCATCAGAATTATTTCCCAGCCACTGAAGTGAGTTCAGTGCCTTATTATTTCAAAATCCATTAAAAATGATTTCCTTTCAAATCCTTCTAAACAAATCTATATTATTTTAATATACTTTGAAAAATATTTTCAACTTCCCAGGATTTTAAATTCTTAATTCTGGTTTGAATTTAATTCTAATTCATCTCATTGGTATATATTTCATTCATATACAAGTTCTGTTTGGTTCTATATAACCATTTCATTTCTATAATCGTATTTGATTATAATATTAACATTCAACACATCCATATAATATAATAATTTCAGAAAATTATTCTTTTATATCAAAATAGAATTTCGGGTAAAATTATTTCATTTACCCACTTTAAAACAATATTATGTCGATTCTTCTGTCCAAGTGTTTACAAACTCCTATCGACGTCGTGGCGTCCCACGATTCGACCAGAATTCATAAACCACTCAACAGACTAGTCAACACAATATAAAATAGCTTTTATATCAAATAACAAATACGCTCTCTCGTATCTATACACTCAACTCATTCTAGGGTACTACTGACCCTATCTCTAATGAGCACATGTCACACAAGCCTAGGTATTCTCTCAACCTAAGCTCTGATACCAACTGAAACGACCCGCAAATCCGGCTATCTGAGTTGACTAAATACACCACACGTCCAACCCAAATAACACAGAAATACGACTCATTATTAGAAAGAAGATAGAGGGTGAGAATAGATAAGATAGAAAACTTAGAATAGAAGAAAACGAAGATCACAAAACTCACAGCGGAACGAATAAAATATATTATATAACATAAGCTTTGAAATACAAATCTGTTTTGTACATATATACATACCATCATCAGAGTACACATAACATTTGATTCAGCGGAAGTAACTCGAAATAACTAACGTTGAAGCCTCCTGCTTCAAGCTCCTCCAAGTGTATCTGTAAAAGCCTGAAACACTTGACTGCCCGTACAAATTTGGGCACCCAAGAGTTTAGGAAAAACAAAACAAAATAAACTCTGGGTCAGTCATGGGACTGGTGTGAGTAAACTCCAAACACTTGCTTAACTTTCAAAACTCTTTTCTAAAGAAAAGATAATAGTAAGACCAGCCCACGCATAAACAAGGACGGTTTTTACCTTACTATAACCCAAAACACTTTGATACGAAAATCCAGTGATATTATAATAATGCCTACATCAAATAAATAACCAAATAGCAGAACGCTTGCATCTCACGCTCCACATATATAGTATAAAATCAAAAACCGCATGGCGCTTATTGGAGATTGGATTTCCAACCTGACAAGGTATGGAACCACCTTCCGACTGTGTATCTCTAGAGAGGAATACACTGGGTTCAACAAGAACATCTTGCAACCCGGCCCACACATGGCCGACCACTCATTTCGCTTGAGAGTATCGAATGTATATCACCAACGGTTGGACTCAAACCACCGTTTCCCGAATGGGCAGAATCGATAGATTTAGAAACAAAAGGAATTTCTCTAGATAGGTGATTATACACCCTAATGGGTGCGACCCACATAGCCATGCTGCCTGCCCGATTTTTGTCCTTTCCCGGTTGTTGAGGCCTGAGGCTACGAATACTTACCATTCATTGATAGCCCAATTACTTTGAATGCCACATTGTCAGATCCGTTAATCACTAGTTAAGTTTGCACAAATATTCTGGATATTATGCTAAGGGATAAATCCGTTGCAACCATATACATTTATACAGACCAACCCATTTGATCATTGGAAATACTCTGTCAGACATTCGTCCTTATACGTTCGTTCTGGGACTGAACGAAACCGAAGGCACTATTTCTATAAATAGAAAAAGCCCTTGCACTTCACTCCGTCTTCAATATATTCAGCATACTTGGTTTGCAACGCTTATGCCGATACGGAGTGGTTCTTAGGATAATAATCCAACCGGTCTCTCCATATTGACAACGATGGTCAAAACTTCGATAGTCTGTGATTTAACTATCGAATAAAAACAAGTGTCCATCCAACATATCAAACAAATCACTGGGCTTTTTAATTAATATTCATTAATTAAATCTCTTCTCCATTTTCTCTATCAATATTTGTTAACCAAATATTTTAATAATCATCTCGGCCTCTTATGCCATTTGGAAAACGTTTCCAAATATCAACTCCTTTTATTTTCTATATATTAGAAAAATCTCTATTTTCAATTGAAACAATTTCAATCACTTATTTCTATCCCTTTTTGTTTACAACATTCGATTTTTATATTCACTTTACTATCGAATTCAATACGTCGATACAATGATTTCAAATTATCAAAATATCTTAAAAATATTCTAACTCCTTAAATTTCCGGAAAAATTTCGCCATAACCTCCCCTGTATCGGAAGCATCGGGAAATTTCAAATAGCTTCCCAGTATCTTCCTCAATCAAAAAGAAAAAGGAAAAGCCAAGCGGCTTGCCGATACGGCGCATAAAACCCATATATGAATTTAAACATGTACCTTTTTGGTCGAGCACATAAATTTAAATCTTCATATACTCCATCCCATATCTGTTTAACACCTGTTCATCTGTTTCCAATCCAATTCAACTCAATCCATTCGTTTGAATTCAATTTTGAATCGTTTGAATTCAGTTTCGCTCAATTATTCTTTAATTAGCCTTTTTGTCTATTTCACTTCTTTGTTGAACATAACATGTTCAAATAAAATATTTAACTCGTTCATAACCAAATTGAATTTCAATTTCAAATTCTAGTTCTCTTTTCTATTTCGAATATAAATTCTCAAATCGAATTCACTAATTCAAAACCCCAAAACCCCTTCGAAAATTCGTTAACTAATTTCTATCCAATTTAGTTAATTCTATTAAATAAATCAAAATCTGGTTTCTGTTTCAAAAATCATATTCATTTACACAACTTGAATTCGCATATATTTTACAACTCAACTCTGAAATTTTCTAAATAGGAAATTCGGATTTTTATCGCTTAAAATCCTTTTATAATATTAAATAAACCATTTTGGTCGTTAAATAGTTCTGGCGCTGTTTTTCTGAAAATTTGATTTTGACATATCTCAAAATCTATACGACGAAATTCAGATTTTTCTCTTTTATTAGAAAACTATTATCAAACCGGTCCTGACGTTTCTTGTTTCGAAGAATTCCGACTTCAATTGCGTCCTGTATATTCGATTGAAGTTCGAATCGCCAATTTACGAACTGCAGCGCTGCGGCGAGTTCGTTTTAATTATATTTATATATATATAAACTTTTTAAACTTCTTTAAAATGGATTCTACTTCATTTAACTCCACTCGAATCCCTTGATTCCAATTTCAATCTTCTTTTAAATTCTATATTTCAAATTCCAATTCCTTTTCAAATTCAATATTTGAATTTCTATTTGAATTCCCTATATTCAAATTTGATGTTTGAATTCATTTGAATTCTCTTATTCAAGTTCTATATTTAAATTCCATTTGAACTGCTGTAATCCAATTTCTATATTTGAATTCTATTGAAATTCAAATATTCAAACTCCTTTTTAATTTCTATATTCAAAATTCCATAGTTTAAAACTCATTTGAATTTCATATTCAAATCCCATAGATTAAATCCTATTTGAATTCAATTTGAATCTCTTACATTCAAATTTCATTTTCCCTTTCCATTTGAATTCTAATATTCAAATTCATTTCAACATCATTTGAATTTCTAATATTCAAATTCATTTTCAACACCATTTGAATTTCTAATATTCAAACTCATTTTCAACGCCATTTGAATTTCTAATATTCAAATTCATTTGAATTCCCTTGAATTCAAATTCCATTCCAAAACCCTTTGGATTTCCTATTTGAAATCCTATTTGAAATTCCATTTCCCATTCTACTTTGAAATCCTATTTTCAAAGTTTATTTCAAATGTTATTTTGAAATTTCATATTCAAATTTCTACTTGAATTTCTATATTCAATTCCATGTTCAAATTCAACACTTGAATTTCTATTTCAAATCTCGATTCAAATTTCATATTTAAATTCCATTCAAATCTCTATTCAAATTTCACATTTGAATTCTTCTTTGAAATACTATATTTCAAATTCTCTTCAATTCTTCTTTGAAATTTTATATTTCAAATTCTATTTTGAAATTCTACATTCAAATCTCTATTTGAATTTCTTTATTCGAATTCCTTTGAATTCAAATTTTTATTTTTAATTCCTTGAATTCAAATTCTATTTTCCAATCTAATTCCGTCTATTCAAATTCTATTTGAACTTCTATTTGAATTTCTAATATTCAATCTCCTTTTAAAATTCAAATATTTAACTCCCTTTTAAAATTCAAATGTTATACTCAAATTCCATTTGAGTTATATATTTAAAAATTACATTTCAAATCCTATTTTGAAATTTCATTTCAAACCCCAATTTCACGCTTGTATTTCTATTTTTGAATTATCTAATGATAATTCTTTTCACTTCATTTATAACTTCGTTATAAAAGAACTATTTATAAACTTCGTTTATAAAGAAACTACTTGTTTTATTTTTCAAAAACAAGTTTTATCTTATTCCATTAAAAATTCAAATTCTATTTAAAAATAGAATTTTCCCTTTTTAAATCTCAAATATTCTTCCACGATATTTTTAAATATCATTGCTTAAGCCCAGTGATAAAACACACAAAGCAACCAATTATTTATTTTTCTAACACATCATATATAACAATATATATGCAAACAAATAAACAAACAGATAATATATTTTTGAGGAATCCAGTTGGATTCCTCCAACCTGTTTTCCTGCATCCACAGATGTTAGCACATAAATAATACCTATTCTGCTTCGTGGCAGAATATCGCGGTATAGAAGGTCATCCACTAATCATAGCGTGGGGCGTATAGGGTAATCATCCGCTATGAAACTGCGGGCATCCGCTAATGAGACTGCGGGAATCCAACCAATCAATCAACCCAATATATATATATATATAGCCTAAATAACTAATATATATAAAGCAACCAGAAAATATTCACACAAGCAACAAACAATTATTTTTAATGCAATAAAAATAATTAAATTAAAAGGTGAGTGAGATTTACTCACCTGATTTTAAATTGATGGAGTGAATCAGAGATGTTTGATCTAAGTTCCATCCATTTCCAGGAAATCCAAATCCATTTCCCGTTAAAGATCCAACTCAAATTTGCGCTAGCATTTTTTTTTTTTTTGACCTTGTATAAATTAAGCAAAATATTTCTAAGGAGTCGATTAACTAAATTAGTAACTAAAACTTAGTTAACTAAATTAAACTCGCTTTTATCTTCCTTAATCATGGTTCATCAAATTTTGTTTTACGATTCAACTATTTCAATTTAAATTGACTATCAATTAAATAGATTTAATCTATGTTAATCTATAGGTATTAACTAACTGAATAAATTAAAAATTAATTACCTTAATTCCTTTTTAAAACTTCTTCTCTCCCCTCTGGAAAGGATCGAACCTGCTCCAAACCAAATCAGGTATCGGGCTTCCCATTCCCGACATTCAAACCACCATCGAAGCTCGAGACTTTGGCCTAAGCCCTACTGTTGTACTAACGTCGAACTCCCAGGGAACAATCGCACACTTCCAGTACTTCACCACCGAACTTAGTTCGAGCGAAACCCCAAATCGAACATCACCGCACCATGGCATTCAACTCCAGAACCCAACCCTAATCGCGATCGCTTTGAGCTCGACCTCCAGATGCCCTCCACAATCCGCCGAACATCATACCACCGCAAAACCCTTCGAACATCATCTCCAGTACCATCGCGCTACCCGAATTCGAGAACCCCCATGCTCGCGATGCCCGTGTCGAGTTATGGGAACTCGCGGTCTTTACCGCGATTTTGATTTTTGTTCTGTGGAATTGAAATGGAAGAAAGGGAAAAGGGTAGCAGGGGTTTTAATGAAGATTGAGGAGGAGCGGCCTCTGATGGTTGAACTGAAGTTTGCGTGATTTTTAAGGCAGTGGCCATTTTTATTTTTTTTCAGAACGAAAGAGTCTTTGTGTGGTTTTATACACGAAGAAGGAGCAAAAATTCCAGCTCGAGGAAATGATAGGTCTGCGATACTGAAAGGTTAGGGTGGCGCCATTAATTCATGTTTCCTGGATGTTGAAGATCAACGACAAATTTGTTGGCTCGAGGGAAGTAGTGTCCGCTGGTTAAAGTTTTGATTTGATTTTTCTTTAATTAAAAACTAAACTATATCGCGGTTCTTTAATTTAAAATTCTAAACCGCTATTTTAACGTACAGACTGACATTTCAATATTATACCACTATCCTAAATTGAACAGTATATACCCTGAAATTTAACTCGAACATATATACCATATTAAATTATTATATTTTTAAATTCAATATTTTAAAAACCATACTAAATATTTAAAATAAACTGTTCAAAAATCTGGGTCGTTACAGTTGGGGAAGAAGAAAAGAGGTGGCAGGTTAGTTTAGAAGTGGTCCGAAGTTATTATAAAGGTGGGGCCCAAAGGTGTTAAGAAAAATTAAATTACTTGTTTTAGAATTGGTATAAAATCTTGTAAAAGTTCTAACTTATTCGTTCGGTATCGGAATTAGACAAAACAGGATCCGATGGGATCGTATGGACGGTGGCTATACAGTGGAACTGACTAGGAGTGAAGTGGAATTCGTTACAATTTATAGCGAAATAAATTGCCTGTTTGAATCAAGCGATGGTTATCGTTATTAACGATGATCGTCCAATGTGAGTAAAACTCACCAACTCTATAAGTTCATATTTTTGTAACATATTTTTAGAACTGATAAATGATGATTGATTGTTTTGTGTTGACTGTTTGGTTGAATTGCCTATGTATTGGTTGAAATTATAGATAACGATATATATATAAATCGTTAATCAAATATTGATTCTGTTTATCAGAATATTTCATATTGAAATGAAGTTGATGTTAATTATATTGTTTAACATCTATGATGCAGGGAAACAGGTTGGAGGGGTCCAACTAGAATCCTCAATATTTATAATATTGTTCTTTTCATATATTGTATTATATGATGTGATATATAATCTGTGTTAATAAGGTGTGTTGAATGATATCGATCATTGTTATTTGGGTATTTTAAATACCGTAAGAAATACTGAGATGTAGAAAAGGGGGTTTCCAAAGTGTATTTCGAAAATGAATTATTTATTTAAAATCAATGGATTTTATATATATAAAAGGAAAAGAATTTTATAAAAGAAAATTATAAAATCAAAATAGAATTGAAAAGGGATATAAAACAAATAGAAAAGGAAATAACTGTAAAACAATTAGAAAAGGGGTATATTTGTAAAACATTTACAAATAGAATTGAAAAGGATATATTTGTAAAACATATACAAATAGAATTGAAAAGATATATTTATTTGTTAAATAAATAGAAAAGTAAAAGGAATATATATTAGGGGAATAAATATAAGGATAAAAAAGTAATATTTATTTAGAAAATAAATAAGATATCATAAAAGGAAATATTTGGAAAGTAAGTAGGATTATAAAAGGAATTAGAGTTAATCGATTGGAGTTAATCGTGTTAGAGTTAATTGAATAGAGTTATCGAATATTAGTTATCCGAAAGGTGTAAATCGAATGTAGTTTATTCGAAAGGAGTTATCGAATATTAGTTATTCGAAAGGGTTATCAAATATTAGTTATTCGAAAGGAGTTAATCAAATATAGTTTATTCGAATAGAGTTAAAGGAGTAAATCAAATATAGTTTATTCGAAAGGAGTTATCGAATATTAGTTATTCGAAAGAAGGATTATCGAATATTAGTTATTCGAAAGGAGTTATCAAATATTAGTTATTCTAAAGAAGGATTATCGAATATTAGTTATTCGATAGGAGTTATCGAATATTAGTTATTCGAAAGAAGGATTATCGGATATTAGTTATTCGAAAGGGTTTATCGAATATAGTTTATTCGAATAGAGTTAATCGAATAGAGTTTATTCGAATAGAGTTAAAGGAGTAAATCGAATATAGTTTATTCAAAAGGATTTAATTGATGGGAGTAAATTGATAAGAATTAATCGATTAGGGTTAATCAAATAGAGTTAATCCAATAGAGTTAATCCAATAGAGTTAATAGAATAGAGTTAATCGAATAGAGTTATCAAATAGAGATTTATTCGAAAGAGAGTTACATAAGGAAGTTTGTTAAAGGTTTAAAGGTGAACCTTGTCTGTTTCGAAGTTATAAATGTTGTTCGGTTAAGGTCTGAGAGGTAGTTATACCCCAACTTGATTGGCTTCGTTTTTAACTAAGGAATGGTTAAGGTTCGACAGTGAAGATTGGTTAAGGGAATTTAGTTAATTAGTGTAATGTTTTGAGTTGGCATAGCGATGTTTTATTTAAACGTCTGTTTAGACCCAAATGAAGAAGTTTTGGAAATGTTTTCAATCAGAAATTTTTTCTAATATAGAAAACAAGAAATGGAAATGTTTTCCAATGTTAATAACGTATATTTTCTAAATTAAGAAAAAAAGAAATGTTGAATATATGGATATATGAAATCGAAAATGAATGATAAACGAACTAAAGAGATAAATTGTAACAACCCGTAAAATCTGAGCCAGTTTGAAATTTTTTATTTTGGCAATTTTAGCTGAATTTGAATATTTAAAATGAATTATTATAAATAATATCGACGAGAAATTTATTTTGAATATAATTCGAACGTATATATTATACGCGTCATCGTTAGAATATAAATATTTATATATAATTATAAATAGAATTGAAAATGGCGTGGTAGTTCGATAATTCGATTTCAAACTTCAATTGAATGTACCGGGTGCAAAACAATCCGGATTTTAGTGAAACCAAAAATAATGGAATCTAATAGTGAATATCTTTCCAACGAATCCGAAAAATCAAAAGTTCGTAGCGGGAATCAAAAGATATGTCCAGTTGAAAATTCTGAATAGTCGCTATGGAATTCAGGCCCTTAAAAATGGACATTTTGCAAACGACCTCGGATTTCGACGAAACCAGTTTTGTTGGGTCCGTGATGTCAAGTTATTGCTAGGTTTCAAATTTCATAATTTTTCGAATCAATATGTGAGCGTGGAAAAAGAAAACGCGTTTGACCAGTTTCAGTTGATTTTAATCGACTGGAAATTGGCCATTTTTCCAACGGTCTCAGAATTCGACGAAACTAGTTTTGTTAGGACCGTATCGTAAATACGAAGCTAGAAAATATTTTTCGAGAATTTTTAGAGTTAGAATGTGACCCCGGTAATTTGAAATGTACGTTTAAAATTCAATATAGTGATTTAAATGTAAATTAAACGGAAACTGATTCAAATGATCGAATCAACCTACGATATATATCCCATTGTGTTCGGAATGGGGGTGAAACGCTATGGGCGACAGGCAGTGGGCCTCGTTTAGAGGTCGTATGTAAAAGTCAACTTCTTTGAATTTAAAATAATTAAATAATAAAATATAAAAAATTAAAAAACCCCTTTTTCTCCTTAACCAGGCCCCCCCCCCCCCGTTGAAATCCTTTCAGAACAAATCAGAAAATCGAAAAAAAAAAAGCCGCTTCGTCGATCCCGCCCCTGCCCTAACTGCCGCCGCCAGGAACGCTGCCGCCCCACCTTTCGATCCCCTCCCTCTCGCTCCTCGCTTCTTCCCCGACCTTCTCCTTCGAACCCGTGACCCCACGAAGAAACCCCCTCCTCGATTCCAACGCTACCGTATCCCCCAAGCCCTAGGCCCAAAACGAAGGAAGAAGGCCACCGCCCGCCACTGTCTGAGCGCCGCCGCCGACCTGAAGAGGCCCCACCGCGCCGCTAGAGTGTTGTCGCCGACCAGCATCACAACTTACCTCCCCCTTCCAATTCGAACAGCAAAATGTGAGTTTTTAACCCTATAAATTTAGTTATTTTTATCCTATCAAGTTTAGATTTTAATCCTATAGAGTTTGGATTTTTTTTTTTAACATGAAAGGTTTGTTTTTTTTTTACTATACAAAGAATATGATTTTTATATTTTTAAAGAATTAAAAATATGATCTTTATATTTTTAAAGTATTAAAAATATAATCGTTATAGGATAGAGAAGATAAAAATATCACCTTTGTATAAGTGGCAAAATAAAAATCTGATTTTTATTTTATATACGTTGAAACGAAATCTTTATTTTGAAAAAGGCGAAATCTTTATTTTGAAAAAGGCGAAATCTTTATTTTGAAAAAGGCGAAATCTTTATTCTGAAAAAGGCGAAATCTTTATTTTGAAAAAGGCGAAATCTTTATTTTGAAAAAGGCGAAATCTTTATTTTGAAAAAGGCGAAATCTTTTATATTTGAAAAGCATAGTAAAAATATAATCTTTTATATTTGAAAAGCATAGTAAAAATATAATCTTTTATATTTGAAAAGCATAGTAAGAATGTAATCTTTTTATATATAAAGGCATTGTAAATTATAACCTTTGCTTTAAAAAAAATAGGAATATAAAAATGTGCATTTTATATGTGTAGCGAACACGGACAACGCCAATAACAAAAGGAAGCACGAAGAAGATTTATCACGAAGAAGAGTCGAGATGTTTGGATAGCTTTCGGTGAGAACTTCTCACCTTTCAATTTAATTTTCTAGTTATATTTATATACTAGGATGCAGACGGTGCTTAGTAGCACCCGACACCCGTCATCCACAGACCATGGATGGCTTGTTTGTTAAATTGTTTGGTTGAGTAGTTAGTTAGAATATTTGATTGAATGGAAATTGTTTGGTGAAATGAAATTGATTTGATTGATGTGTGAATGGCGTGGGCCTTCACTAGACCGGGGATAAGGCTAGGCCTTATCCCGTTTTTAGTATCGTGCCGTTATGCCGCCGAAATTTTCTAAAATATGTTAGAAAAATAAAAATATCATTTTATTGAATAAATGAATTGAATAGAAATTCATAGGTTGAAATAAAATGTTTTATCGTTAAAAATATAATTTTTAACGTGAAGTGAATAAAATAGAATATTCATTTACAAACCAGACGGTTTGTTTATGTACACCTATTTGAATGACATTGATTGGGACGATAAATTTTACACATCGCCCAACAGCACAAATAAAATATGTGTTTGATTGTTTGAAACCCCACACGGGTGTTGGGATGAAATTTGAAGTTCACTCATCCTGATTGATTGAATATGTCGATCGATTGATTGACAGGCTGTTATAAGCGTTGAATATCTATATTTGATGCTTTTACAGTGTAGTGCACTTTGGTTGATGGTTGATTATTTTCAATGTTATTATATACATGTGTTGTATGAAAATCCATATAATTAACTTTATATGGTAATTGATTGGGCCTCATTCCAATCGTGAAAATAAAGAATATTTTTATAATAGGAAATATTTGAAATAGAATATTTGAAAATAGAAATATGTGAAGCCGTGATGATTAGGTTGACGCCATTTTGACGTGAACGATATTTATATCGATTTTATAACGATTTCGAAATGAATTGAATTGAAAACGATTTCGAAATGAATTGAATTGAAAACGATTTCGAAATGAATTGAATTGAAAACAATTTCGAAATGAATTGAATTGAAAACGATTTCGAACTGAATTGAAAACGAATTCAAATTGAATTGAAATGAATTTAAATTGAATTGAAATTTGAATTGAATAGAAATGAATTTTAAAACGAATTTATAAAGAAGAATTCACTTTTGATTTGAATTGAAAAGAAAGTTGAAATTGCTTTTGAAGCGATTTTAAAACTATTTATATAATTCGTTTTAAATAGAAATCGACGAAGTATATATTATATATATTATATATATAATATAATGGCCTGAATAGAACGCGCCGCGCCGCGGCAGTTCGTGAATTTCGACCATTTATTTCAAACGGACATTACGGGAGATCCGACCGTCGGATTCTCCTAAAACCGGAACCGTTGGGTTCGTATCGAAAAGAGCTTTCTAACGAATATTAGGAATTAGAAATCTAACGGTTGGATTTGGAATTATGTCCAAATCAAATTTGAAAAAGGTCGCTATAAGTGCAGTTCGATGACCGTTGATGGAAATCGACTGTACGGGCCTTGATAAAATTATTAAAAATAGTAATAATTTGTGTAAAATCATAAGAAATGATTTAGAGAGAATTGGGATGAAAAACTCCATATTTGAAAAGATAAAAACAGATTTTTATCGAAATGAACTAGTTTTGAACTAGAATTATAATTCTATTTATTTTTAAATAAATAAATTGAATTTGAAAAGGGTTTTAGAAAAAGGCGAAATCTTTATTTTGAAAAAGGCGAAATCTTTATTTTGAAAAAGGCGAAATCTTTATTCTGAAAAAGGCGAAATCTTTATTCTGAAAAAGGTGAAATCTTTATTTTGAAAAAGGCGAAATCTTTATTTTGAAAAAGGCGAAATCTTTATTTTGAAAAAGGCGAAATCTTTTATATTTGAAAAGCATAGTAAAAATATAATCTTTTATATTTGAAAAGCATAGTAAAAATATAATCTTTTATATTTGAAAAGCATAGTAAGAATGTAATCTTTTTATATATAAAGGCGTTGTAAATTATAACCTTTGCTTTAAAAAAAATAGGAATATAAAAATGTGCATTTTATATGTGTAGCGAACACGGACAACGCCAATAACAAAAGGAAGCACGAAGAAGATTTATCACGAAGAAGAGTCGAGATGTTTGGATAGCTTTCGGTGAGAACTTCTCACCTTTCAATTTAATTTTCTAGTTATATTTATATACTAGGATGTAGACGGTGCTTAGTAGCACCCGACACCCGTCATCCACAGACCATGGATGGCTTGTTTGTTAAATTGTTTGGTTGAGTAGTTAGTTAGAATATTTGATTGAATGGAAATTGTTTGGTGAAATGAAATTGATTTGATTGATGTGTGAATGGCGTGGGCCTTCACTAGACCGGGGATAAGGCTAGGCCTTATCCCGTTTTTAGTATCGTGCCGTTATGCCGCCGAAATTTTCTAAAATATGTTAGAAAAATAAAAATATCATTTTATTGAATAAATGAATTGAATAGAAATTCATAGGTTGAAATAAAATGTTTTATCGTTAAAAATATAATTTTTAACGTGAAGTGAATAAAATAGAATATTCATTTACAAACCAGACGGTTTGTTTATGTACACCTATTTGAATGACATTGATTGGGACGATAAATTTTACACATCGACCAACAGCACAAATAAAATATGTGTTTGATTGTTTGAAACCCCACACGGGTGTTGGGATGAAATTTGAAGTTCACTCATCCTGATTGATTGAATATGTCGATCGATTGATTGACAGGCTGTTATAAGCGTTGAATATCTATATTTGATGCTTTTACAGTGTAGTGCACTTTGGTTGATGGTTGATTATTTTCAATGTTATTATATACATGTGTTGTATGAAAATCCATATAATTAACTTTATATGGTAATTGATTGGGCCTCATTCCAATCGTGAAAATAAAGAATATTTTTATAATAGGAAATATTTGAAATAGAATATTTGAAAATAGAAATATGTGAAGCCGTGATGATTAGGTTGACGCCATTTTGACGTGAACGATATTTATATCGATTTTATAACGATTTCGAAATGAATTGAATTGAAAACGATTTCGAAATGAATTGAATTGAAAACGATTTCGAAATGAATTGAATTGAAAACGATTTCGAAATGAATTGAATTGAAAACGATTTCGAAATGAATTGAATTGAAAACGATTTCGAAATGAATTGAATTGAAAACGATTTCGAAATGAATTGAATTGAAAACGATTTCGAAATGAATTGAATTGAAAACGATTTCGAAATGAATTGAATTAAAAACGATTTCGAATTGAATTGAAAACGAATTCAAATTGAATTTAAAGTGAATTGAAATGAATTCAAATTGAATTGAAATTTGAATTGAATAGAAATGAATTTTAATACGAATTTATAAAGAAGAATTCACTTTTGATTTGAATTGAAAAGAAAGTTGAAATTGCTTTTGAAGCGATTTTAAAACTATTTATATAATTCGTTTTAAATAGAAATCGACGAAGTATATATTATATATATTATATATATAATATAATGGCCTGAATAGAACGCACCGCGCCGCGGCAGTTCGTGAATTTCGACCATTTATTTCAAACGGACATTACGGGAGATCCGACCGTGGGATTCTCCTAAAACCGGAACCGTTGGGTTCGTATCGAAAAGAGCTTTCTAACGAATATTAGCAATTAGAAATCTAACGGTTGGATTTGGAATTATGTCCAAATCAAATTTGAAAAAGGTCGCTATAAGTGCAGTTCGATGACCGTTGATGGAAATCGACTGTACGGGCCTTGATAAAATTATTAAAAATAGTAATAATTTGTGTAAAATCATAAGAAATGATTTAGAGAGAATTGGGATGAAAAACTCCATATTTGAAAAGATAAAAACAGATTTTTATCGAAATGAACTAGTTTTGAACTAGAATTATAATTCTATTTATTTTTAAATAAATAAATTGAATTTGAAAAGGGTTTTAGAAATAACCAGAATTTCCAATGATTGCATTGGAGTGGAATAGAATCGAAATTGTCTTCGGAATATTTCGATGTTGGAATTCGTGATTATACAGATGTTGTTATGGAAATTTGAAAGATATATATTTTTATCGTTATTTCCAATACGACATTTGTTAATCGTAGAATTTGATATTGAATATAAGCAGATATATTTTCTATTCAGAGCCTTATATTGAATATCAAATGTGATTTGGGTTTGTCGTGAATGGTGTTTTCACTAACACTGTTCTTGAACCTAGTTGAGAAAAGATTAAATCTTTTTATTTAGATTTAATGAAGTGTACCAATTAAATAATATTTAATTGGAATTGAATTGATATTGATTTTTTGGTTTATCGTGAACAGTGTTTTAAATAACACTCGTTCTTTAACCCGATAATTAATGAATGTGACTTTGGGTTTATCGTGAACCGTGTTTTAAGTGACACAGATTCTTTAACCCAGTCGAAGATTAAAACTAAGTGGAGTTTTAATGAATCTTTAATTAGATTGAAATGATCGAAAATGGAGTATCACCAGTTTTGCTCCAGGCGATAGTTAAATCTTTAATTAGATTTGAACGTGAAATGGTAATTGAATTTACCGATAACACCGTGGTGTTAGATATGAAGTATTACCAGTTTTACTTCATGGGATGAATAGGTTGGGATTGGGAAATTAAAACAAATAATTACTTCGGTAAGGTTCGCTAATCCCGACTAGTTTGAATTGAGATTCAAAAATAGAATAAAGAATGAATTCAAGGAATTTATCTTGAATAAAATTAATGGGAACGTTTCCCTATGAATGTGAAATTTAGAAACTAACTGTCGGTTAGCCAAGCAGAATGGTTTTCTGAATATTGATCTGATGTTGGTTTCGGCCTTCGGGGTTAATATTTGGGGAATTATTCTCTTGATTAATTTACGGTTAGTGACTGATGAATTGGAATGAGGCGTATGTTGTGTTTGTGTAACACTTACTTAAAATATACGCGAGTTATTCGGAAAGACCGGGTTTATCCCATTCTGAATAACTGATACGACGATAAGTCGAAGATGAAGACGGTGGTCGAAGACCGGAAGTCTTCACGTCGTTTGGGTAATTACTGATGATCTTGATTGGGCTGTACACCCAAGAAGAAGGAAACAGTTAGTGATCGTCCAGACGTACTTGGAGATCGATGGATATGCGGGGTACTAGGTGCCTCCGGTTTCGTTCAGACCCAGAACGGACTTGTAAATGGACTGTGTGTCTGACATTGGGTTTTAGTCCGTGTGATTGATCTCTATTAAATATATATCTGTTTGGCGGCGGAGAATTTATTCTCTTGCTTAACGCCCTTCTCTGAGACGTACGAGCTCAGGGGTTATATATTGATGGATATCAAACGCATGGAGTGAATTGCCTGTGTGGCATGCCTAAGTGGCAATTGATCGAGGCTTCTGTTGAAAAGCAAAGTCTTGTGGTGATGATCAAAGCACAGCCTGTGTGGCACAGCTTTGTGTAACGTGAATTCGCGAGCCTCGCACCCCGGTTGTGAACCAAAAACGGGAGAGGACGTCAGGGAGGGCATGCGTTTCTTTCTAGCTAGAAGTGGCGTCAGTGGTTTTACACGCCCTGACGAGTTTGACTTATGTGGTTGTTGCTGTTGCGAGGCGCCTCGGTTATATCGGTTTCGGCCGATGCATTCTGGTCGGCTGACGGACCAGACTTACACCCCATAGGGTGGGGAGACGTAGTGTTCAGGCATAATAATCCACATCGGTGGACCGGCCCTGAGGATCTAAAGGCTTGCCTGCGCGCTTGCCTGTGGCTCGGGCTAGAGAGTCACGAATCGGTTGAGGACTATCTTTTGCCTCGGTTCATAGACGGAAATCCAATTTCCAAATACGTGACATTTGCGGTTTTATTTGTAAACCTATATATGGCGACATAGTGGCATGGGACGTTCATGTCGCCTATGATTGATACTTATGATTTGAAGTTGTTTTATACAATATTCACTTATAATAGTATCAAATGATTTGTTTTAAACGTATCAAGCATTCTTTGGCTGTTATAAGGGAAAACCCTATCCCCCGGCTTGCGTTGCATTGTGTGATAGGACCTGGGTCTTATAACAGCTTCACTTTTCTTTATTTAGCATTGCGCTGTTTGTTTTATGCACTGGTATTCTTGGGAGGAAACCCGTTCCGTGTTATACGGCGTGGTCCCTTGATTTACCTAACTTTAAAAAAATAAAGATTAACTGTTTTAGTTCTCACACCAGTCCCATGACTGACCTGGAGTTTATTGTTTTAACCTAAACTCTGGGTGCCCCTATTTTGACACGGGCAGCTAGCAGTTTTGGTTTTGCAGATTTATATTCACAGGATCCTGGTTTACAGCTGGAATGATATCCGGAAAGCTTTGTATCCGTATATCTCTTCTAGTTGTGTATTGTATTATTTTCCGCTGCGATGTATTTAAATGTAATTTAAATCTCTGATATTTCTGTGTAATATTCATTTATACTCTGTATATTCTTGTAATCTGATGCATTGTTGTTATATACAATGAAATGTTCTTCTGTATGCGTTCTGTTGTGGTTTGTTCTCGAACTATCCGACGCTTTCCTTTAGGGGGAAGTTACGGGTTTTCACAGTTGGTATCAGAGCTTTGGTTTACAAAGCTAGAGAACAAGACACATTAGAAACATACGAAAGGATTCATCAGATATTGGATTAGTAATATCCAATTAGAATGACTCGTTAGAGATGGGATCAGTAGTATCCTAGAACGAGTGTGAAGAGTATATTCTTAAAATGAAAACGAATTTTGTTTTGAAAATTTAAATCAACTATTCGTATTTGATTATTTATTTTAAAATTGATTTGGACAATTCAGTATATAAAGAATTTGCATATACGCCTTGCAAACGTATATTCAAAGTTTTAATATACTGGATAGATATAGATTCACACTCTAGTCGCCCGAAGATGATTCTGATGATTGTAGCTACATCATCAGAATTAGTGTTCGAGAGTCGAAAGTGTGATATTTATATATTTCCTATTGACTGGTGTGAGAACCAAAATTAGATAGGGCCTATTGGTGTGATTTGGCATCAAAAATCTGATTTTTGACTATGTATCAAAGTTATCAATTTCAAAAGCTAACCAACTAATTGATTGATGTTTGTGTTGTTTGTTTATTTGTTTGCTAATTTTTAGCCAATTAGCCTAATTGAATCAAATATTGAATTGTATTGAAATTTGGTCGCATTTGCTTGCATATACTTGTACTTACATTGAACAGGTCATAGCGAGGAGGCTAGAGCAGAGAATAAAATTTGTTTGCCCGACAAATAGGTACATGTTTACTGTTTTGTTTGGGTGATGATGATTTTATGAGCCTATTGGCTAGCCGCTTGGCGTTTTCTTTTTCTTTTTGAGATCTGAAGGACTGGGGAAGCTATTTGAAATTCCCCGATGCTCCCGGTGCAGGGGAGGTTATGGCGAAATTTTTCGAAAATTTAGGGTGTTAGCCAAATTTTTGAAATTTTTGAAAATTCTCAGAAACTGAAGAGTTGGAGAATAGAAGCCAGATCGAGCGTAGAGCTGAATAATCAAACCGCTTTCGACTTTGTTCCTTTTCGGGGACGAAAAGTTTTAAGTGGGGGAGATTGTAACAACCCGTAAAATCTGAGCCAGTTTGAAATTTTTTATTTTGGCAATTTTAGATGAATTTGAATATTTAAAATGAATTATTTTAAATAATATCGACGAGAAATTTATTTTGAATATAATTCGAACGTATATATTATACGCGTCGTCGTTAGAATATAAATATTTATATATAATTATAAATAGAATTGAAAATGGCGCGGTAGTTCGATAATTCGATTTCAAACTTCAATTGAATGTACCGGGTGCAAAACAATCCGGATTTTAGTGAAACCAAAAATAATGGAATCTAATAGTGAATATCTTTCCAACGAATCCGAAAAATCAAAAGTTCGTAGCGGGAATCAAAAGATATGTCCAGTTGAAAATTCTGAATAGTTGCTATGGAATTCAGGCCCTTAAAAATGGACATTTTGCAAACGACCTCGGATTTCGACGAAACCAGTTTTGTTGGGTCTGTGATGTCAAGTTATTGCTAGGTTTCAAATTTCATAATTTTTCGAATCAATATGTGAGCGTGGCAAAAGAAAACGCGTTTGACCAGTTTCAGTTGATTTTAATCGACTGGAAATTGGCCATTTTTCCAACGGTCTCAGAATTCGACGAAACTAGTTTTGTTAGGACCGTATCGTAAATACGAAGCTAGAAAATATTTTTCGAGAATTTTTAGAGTTAGAATGTGACCCCGGTAATTTGAAATGTACGTTTAAAATTCAATATAGTGATTTAAATGTAAATTAAACGGAAACTGATTCAAATGATCGAATCAACCTACGATACATATCCCATTGTGTTCGGAATGGGGGTGAAACGCTATGGGCGACAGGCAGTGGGCCTCGTTTAGAGGTCGTATGTAAAAGTCAACTTCTTTGAATTTAAAATATTTAAATAATAAAATATAAAAAATTAAAAAACCCCTTTTTCTCCTTAACCAGGCCCCCCCCCCCCCGTTGAAATCCTTTCAGAACAAATCAGAAAATCGAAAAAAGAAAAAAAAAACCGCCTCGTCGATCCCGCCCCTGCCCTAACCGCCGCCGCCAGGAACGCTGCCGCCCCACCTTTCGATCCCCTCCCTCTCGCTCCTCTCTTCTTCCCCGACCTCCTCCTTCGAACCCGTGACCCCACGAAGAAACCCCCTCCTCGATACCAACGCTACCGTAACCCCCAAGCCCTAGGCCCAAAACGAAGGAAGAAGGCCACCGCTCGCCACTGTCTGAGCGCCGCCGCCGACCTGAAGAGGCCCCACCGCGCCGCTAGAGTGTTGTCGCCGACCAGCATCACAACTTACCTCCCCCTTCCAATTCGAACAGCAAAATGTGAGTTTTTAACCCTATAAATTTAGTTATTTTTATCCTATCAAGTTTAGATTTTAATCCTATAGAGTTTGGATTTTTTTTTAACATGAAAGGTTTTTTTTTTTTTACTATACAAAGAATATGATTTTTATATTTTTAAAGAATTAAAAATATGATCTTTATATTTTTAAAGTATTAAAAATATAATCGTTATAGGATAGAGAAGATAAAAATATCACCTTTGTATAAGTGGCAAAATAAAAATCTGATTTTTATTTTATATACGTTGAAACGAAATCTTTATTTTGAAAAAGGCGAAATCTTTATTTTGAAAAAGGCGAAATCTTTATTTTGAAAAAGGCGAAATCTTTATTCTGAAAAAGGCGAAATCTTTATTTTGAAAAAGGCGAAATCTTTATTTTGAAAAAGGCGAAATCTTTATTTTGAAAAAGGCGAAATCTTTTATATTTGAAAAGCATAGTAAAAATATAATCTTTTATATTTGAAAAGCATAGTAAAAATATAATCTTTTATATTTGAAAAGCATAGTAAGAATGTAATCTTTTTATATATAAAGGCATTGTAAATTATAACCTTTGCTTTAAAAAAAATAGGAATATAAAAATGTGCATTTTATATGTGTAGCGAACACGGACAACGCCAATAACAAAAGGAAGCACGAAGAAGATTTATCACGAAGAAGAGTCGAGATGTTTGGATAGCTTTCGGTGAGAACTTCTCACCTTTCAATTTAATTTTCTAGTTATATTTATATACTAGGATGCAGACGGTGCTTAGTAGCACCCGACACCCGTCATCCACAGACCATGGATGGCTTGTTTGTTAAATTGTTTGGTTGAGTAGTTAGTTAGAATATTTGATTGAATGGAAATTGTTTGGTGAAATGAAATTGATTTGATTGATGTGTGAATGGCGTGGGCCTTCACTAGACCGGGGATAAGGCTAGGCCTTATCCCGTTTTTAGTATCGTGCCGTTATGCCGCCGAAATTTTCTAAAATATGTTAGAAAAATAAAAATATCATTTTATTGAATAAATGAATTGAATAGAAATTCATAGGTTGAAATAAAATGTTTTATCGTTAAAAATATAATTTTTAACGTGAAGTGAATAAAATAGAATATTCATTTACAAACCAGACGGTTTGTTTATGTACACCTATTTGAATGACATTGATTGGGACGATAAATTTTACACATCGCCCAACAGCACAAATAAAATATGTGTTTGATTGTTTGAAACCCCACACGGGTGTTGGGATGAAATTTGAAGTTCACTCATCCTGATTGATTGAATATGTCGATCGATTGATTGACAGGCTGTTATAAGCGTTGAATATCTATATTTGATGCTTTTACAGTGTAGTGCACTTTGGTTGATGGTTGATTATTTTCAATGTTATTATATACATGTGTTGTATGAAAATCCATATAATTAACTTTATATGGTAATTGATTGGGCCTCATTCCAATCGTGAAAATAAAGAATATTTTTATAATAGGAAATATTTGAAATAGAATATTTGAAAATAGAAATATGTGAAGCCGTGATGATTAGGTTGACGCCATTTTGACGTGAACGATATTTATATCGATTTTATAACGATTTCCAAATGAATTGAATTGAAAACGATTTCGAAATGAATTGAATTGAAAACGATTTCGAAATGAATTGAATTGAAAACAATTTCGAAATGAATTGAATTGAAAACGATTTCGAACTGAATTGAAAACGAATTCAAATTGAATTGAAATGAATTTAAATTGAATTGAAATTTGAATTGAATAGAAATGAATTTTAAAACGAATTTATAAAGAAGAATTCACTTTTGATTTGAATTGAAAAGAAAGTTGAAATTGCTTTTGAAGCGATTTTAAAACTATTTATATAATTCGTTTTAAATAGAAATCGACGAAGTATATATTATATATATTATATATATAATATAATGGCCTGAATAGAACGCGCCGCGCCGCGGCAGTTCGTGAATTTCGACCATTTATTTCAAACGGACATTACGGGAGATCCGACCGTCGGATTCTCCTAAAACCGGAACCGTTGGGTTCGTATCGAAAAGAGCTTTCTAACGAATATTAGTAATTAGAAATCTAACGGTTGGATTTGGAATTATGTCCAAATCAAATTTGAAAAAGGTCGCTATAAGTGCAGTTCGATGACCGTTGATGGAAATCGACTGTACGGGCCTTGATAAAATTATTAAAAATAGTAATAATTTGTGTAAAATCATAAGAAATGATTTAGAGAGAATTGGGATGAAAAACTCCATATTTGAAAAGATAAAAACAGATTTTTATCGAAATGAACTAGTTTTGAACTAGAATTATAATTCTATTTATTTTTAAATAAATAAATTGAATTTGAAAAGGGTTTTAGAAATAACCAGAATTTCCAATGATTGCATTGGAGTGGAATTGAATCGAAATTGTCTTCGGAATATTTCGATGTTGGAATTCGTGATTATACAGATGTTGTTATGGAAATTTGAAAGATATATATTTTTATCGTTATTTCCAATACGACATTTGTTAATCATAGAATTTGATATTGAATATAAGCCGATATATTTTCTATTCAGAGCCTTATATTGAATATCAAATATGATTTGGGTTTGTCGTGAATGGTGTTTTCACTAACACTGTTCTTGAACCCAGTTGAGAAAAGATTAAATCTTTTTATTTAGATTTAATGAAGTGTACCAATTAAATAATATTTAATTGGAATTGAATTGATATTGATTTTTTGGTTTATCGTGAACAGTGTTTTAAATAACACTCGTTCTTTAACCCGATAATTAATGAATGTGACTTTGGGTTTATCGTGAACCGTGTTTTAAATGACACAGATTCTTTAACCCAGTCGAAGATTAAAACTAAGTGGAGTTTTAATGAATCTTTAATTAGATTGAAATGATCGAAAATGGAGTATCACCAGTTTTGCTCCAGGCGATAGTTAAATCTTTAGTTAGATTTGAACGTGAAATGGTAATTGAATTTACCGATAACACCGTGGTGTTAGATATGAAGTATTACCAGTTTTACTTCATGGGATGAATAGGTTGGGATTGGGAAATTAAAACAAATAATTACTTCGGTAAGGTTCGCTAATCCCGACTAGTTTGAATTCAGATTCAAAAATAGAATAAAGAATGAATTAAAGGAATTTATCTTGAATAAAATTAATGGGAACCTTTCCCTATGAATGTGAAATTTAGAAACTAACTGTCGGTTAGCCAAGCAGAATGGTTTTCTGAATATTGATCTGATGTTGGTTTCGGCCTTCGGGGTTAATATTTGGGGAATTATTCTCTTGATTAATTTACGGTTAGTGACTGATGAATTGGAATGAGGCGTATGTTGTGTTTGTGTAACACTTACTTAAAATATATGCGAGTTATTCGGAAAGACCGGGTTTATCCCATTCTGAATAACTGATACGACGATAAGTCGAAGATGAAGACGGTGGTCAAAGACCGGAAGTCTTCACGTCGTTTGGGTAATTACTGATGATCTTGATTGGGCTGTACACCCAAGAAGATGGAAACAATTAGTGATCGTCCAGACGTACTTGGAGATCGATGGATATGCGGGGTACTAGGTGCCTCCGGTTTCGTTCAGACCCAGAACGGACTTGTAAATGGACTGTGTGTCTGACATTGGGTTTTAGTCCGTGTGATTGATCTCTATTAAATATATATCTGTTTGGCGGCTGAGAATTTATTCTCTTGCTTAACGCCCTTCTCTGAGACGTACGAGCTCAGGGGTTATATATTGATGGATATCAAACGCATGGAGTGAATTGCCTGTGTGGCATGCCTAAGTGGCAATTGATCGAGGCTTCTGTTGAAAAGCAAAGTCTTGTGGTGATGATCAAAGCACAGCCTGTGTGGCACAGCTTTGTGTAACGTGAATTCGCGAGCCTCGCACCCCGGTTGTGAACCAAAAACGGGAGAGGACGTCAGGGAGGGCATGCGTTTCTTTCTAGCTAGAAGTGGCGTCAGTGGTTTTACACGCCCTGACGAGTTTGACTTATGTGGTTGTTGTTGTTGCGAGGCGCCTCGGTTATATCGGTTTCGGCCGATGCATTCTGGTCGGCTGACGGACCAGACTTACACCCCATAGGGTGGGGAGACGTAGTGTTCAGGCATAATAATCCACATCGGTGGACCGACCCTGAGGATCTAAAGGTTTGCCTGCGCGCTTGCCTGTGGCTCGGGCTAGAGAGTCACGAATCGGTTGAGGACTATCTTTTGCCTCGGTTCATAGACGGAAATCCAATTTCCAAATACGTGACATTTGCGGTTTTATTTGTAAACCTATATATGGCGACATAGTGGCATGGGACGTTCATGTCGCCTATGATTGATACTTATGATTTGAAGTTGTTTTATACACTATGCACTTATAATAGTATCAAATGATTTGTTTTAAACGTATCAAGCATTCTTTGGCTGTTATAAGGGAAAACCCTATCCCCCGGCTTGCGTTGCATTGTGTGATAGGACCTGGGTCTTATAACAGCTTCACTTTTCTTTATTTAGCATTGCGCTGTTTGTTTTATGCACTGGTATTCTTGGGAGGAAACCCGTTCCGTGTTATACGGCGTGGTCCCTTGATTTACCTAACTTTAAAAAAATAAAGATTAACTGTTTTAGTTCTCACACCAGTCCCATGACTGACCTGGAGTTTATTGTTTTAACCTAAACTCTGGGTGCCCCTATTTTGACACGGGCAGCTAGCAGTTTTGGTTTTGCAGATTTATATTCACAGGATCCTGGTTTACAGCTGGAATGATATCCGGAAAGCTTTGTATCCGTATATCTCTTCTAGTTGTGTATTGTATTATTTTCCGCTGCAATGTATTTAAATGTAATTTAAATCTCTGATATTTCTGTGTAATATTCATTTATACTCTGTATATTCTTGTAATCTGATGCATTGTTGTTATATACAATGAAATGTTCTTCTGTATGCGTTCTGTTGTGGTTTGTTCTCGAACTATCCGACGCTTTCCTTTAGGGGGAAGTTACGGGTTTTCACATAAATGTTAAATGATGATTGATCGATAAAATTTCCATCTGGAAATAATATCGTTGTTTGCACATGTGTTTTTCTTTGATAGTTAACTAACCGACTATCGAAGTTTTTGACCATTTTTACGTCGTCAATACGGAGAGACCAGGATCAGATTCATGACCTAGAAACCACTCTGTATGGACGTTAGCATTGCGATCACATATGATGAAGATAATTGAAAATGGAGTTATGAAAGGGTTGTCCTACTTACAGAATAGTGCCTTTGGTTTGTCCAATCCCAGGACGACCTGTATAGAAGAATGTCTGACAGAGCATATTTAATGGATCGCGTAAGTTGATCTCTTCAAACGTATATACGTTGGTGGCGGAGGAATTTGTTTCTCTTAGCTGTATACCCATTGTATTTTTGGGGAAATCAATTTGTGATTTGGCGGGTATGACGATGTGACATTCCAAGTGAATAAACATGTGATCTGTCAGAGATAAGCATGGCCTCTAGCCTCACAACCGGGAAATGACAAAAATCGGGCAGTCAGCATGGCTAAGTGGTTGGCTGCCAAGTAGGGTGTATTATCACCTATCTAGAGATATTCATTTCATTATTTAATCTATTCGATGCTGTCCCATTCGGGAAATAGTTGCTGATCCCAACCGTTGGTGATATACATTCGATACACTTATGCGAAATGAGTGGTCGGTCATGTGTGGCCGGGTTGCAAGATGTTCTTGTTGAACCCAATGTATTCCTCTCTAGAGTTACACTATCGGAAGTTGGTTCCGTGCCTTGTCATAGTTGGAAATACATTACCCAATAAGTGCTCGCGGTTTTGATTATATACTATATATGGAGAACGTGAGATGAAAGCGTTTCTGCTAGATGATTATTATATTGTGGTTGATAGACACTATTATAATATCAAAAGAGTTTAGATATAAAAGATCATTGTTTCTTTCAAAATTATTTGAAAGTTAAATCAAATTGATTTGGATTCTCATAAGGGAAAAACCCGTTCCGTTATACGGCATGGTCTTATGAGATATTGTTATTTTCCCAAACTGTTTTAAACTGTTTTACTAACATCAGTCCCATGACTGACCCAGAGTTTATTTTGTTTTCCCTAAACTCTTGTGTGCCTAATTTTGTACGGGTA
Organism: Allium sativum; assembly: GCA_030737875.1. NCBI lineage: Eukaryota > Viridiplantae > Streptophyta > Magnoliopsida > Asparagales > Amaryllidaceae > Allium > Allium sativum. The sequence goes on along the minus strand of CM060921.1, from coordinate 12,227,316 downwards.
GTCAAGTAGTCATGATTTTACAGATATACTTGGAGAGCTTGGAGCATGAGGCTTCAGGATTATATAGCTATAGTTATTTCCGCTGTGTTGTAAGTGTTGTACTCTGATAATTTTACTGTATACATATACTAGTTTTATTTCAAAGTTATATATCTATTATATATTGTTCGTTCCGTTGTGAGATTCGTGTTACTCTGATGTTGTATGTTCTTCTTCTTTTACTCTAAGTTTCTATCTTATCTATCATCACCCTCTGTTTTCTTTCATAGACTATCCAGTGTTTCCGATGCTTGAATATTTGACATAGTGTTGTATGCCGATATCCAGGATCGCGAAATCCTCGGGTCATTACAGTGGTATCCGAGCTGTAGGTTAAATTATTACCTTGGATTTGTGGCGTGACTCAGTAGAGATGGGGTTAGCAATACTCTAGATTGAGTTGAGTGTATATATACGAGTGAACGTATTTGTTACTTGATATAAAGTGGTTTTATATTGTGGAGATTTATTGGTTGAGTTGTTTACGAGTTCTGGTCGATCAGTTTGATCCACTGTATCGGTAGGAGTTTCTAAACACTCGAATACGATGAACCGACACAGTATATTTTGAAAAGAGGTTAAATGAAATAATTTTACCCAAATTATATTTTGATATAAACAAAGTATAGATGTTTGATATATTATAGTATATTGGATTTGTTGGTTGTTATTATAATCGAGTAAGATTATAAATTGAAATGGTTATATAAATAACCAATCCTAATTCATATAAGTGTAATGAAATTAATTAAATCTGAATTTAAATCAGAATCGAAATTTTAAAACCATGGAAATTTGGAAAGGTGTTTGTAAGTGGATTTGAATTGAATATACGAGGATTTTAAAATCCTGGGAGATTTTAAATTGTTTAAAACATTGTAAATGGTATTTTGAAATGAATTTCAAAATGGAAGTGTTAGATATGGTTTTGAAAGTGATATAGTATTGAACTCACTTCGATAGCTAGAAATAGATTCCGATGATGATCATGACATCATCGGTGTTCATTTTCGAGTTGTAAGTGATGGATTACTACCAATTTTTTTTTTTGGAAATGTTTTGAGAAAACAAGTTGTTTTGATATTCCGAAATGAATATTGGATTTTCGAAAAGAAAAGTTGTTTAGAAACTCCCAGAAATGGATTGTTTGAATTAAAACAAATTAGATGGAAATTTGAGAAACTAAATTAAAAATCAAGAATGGTAGTTGAGATTGATAATTGAATTTGGCTTGGATAAACAAATGGTTGTGTTGTTGATAAAAGTGATTTGAGTTTGATTGGCACGGTATTGGTATATGCTGAATTAGCAGCAAATGGGAAGAATACAATGATATTCCCGACAAAAAGATACAAGTTTATATTTGGTATAAGCATGAGATTTATGAGCCGATTTGGCAAGTTGCTTGTCTGTTTGATTTTCTTTTGGGATGGAGAAGGCCCAGAGAGGCGAGTTGTAATTGTACCGATTGACCAGTACAAAGGAGGTGTTGGCGAAATTTTTTCGAAAAATTAAGGTGTTAGAAAATTTTCAGGATTTTTGAAATTTTTTATTATTAAGAATAAATTAAATTGGTTTAGTTGAAACTGAAGTTAAGAAGTAAACAAATAATTATAACCCAGCAACAGGGTGTGTTTTCTACCTTAGCAATTTCGAGGATGAAATTATTTTAAGGGGAAAAGAATGTAATGTCCCGTATTTTTGCAATATAATAATTTATTTATTTAATTATTGAAATAAAGGTTTGACAATTTACAATGACCAAAATTAAATAATAAGTAATTTTTAATTAATATAATAATTAAATAATATATTTAAATTCCAGAATAGTCGGGAATAGTAGAATTCACAATACGATGTGAATTGGATCATATATATTATATATAATATATAATTCAGTTTGGAGTTGAATTATTTTAACGAATATATTATATAAACGATAGTTGAATGTATAATTATTTATAATTATAATCGAGCTCGAAATGGCGCTGTAGTTCTCTATTTGGCGATTCGAACTTTAACTAAATATACAGGGTCCGTTTTAAGTCAGATTTCTGTGAAACAAGAAACGTTCGGAGCTGATGAAGTATATTTTTCTAATAGAAGAGAAAAAATGGGATTTCATCGTGTAGATTTTGATTTATGTCCAAAATAAATTTTCAAAAAGTCGCTATGGAATTCCTTTATAATTTATAATGATTTATTTATATTATAAATGGATTTTTCAATATAAATTGAATATCGATTCAACGGGATTTTGAATATCGAGTTATAAATCCAATTGTAGCTGTATGATATTCTACTGTAAATATATACGATAATATAAATTTATTTATATTGAATTTAATTATTTTTAAATATATTTATATATTTAAATGGGTTTTTTAGAGCTTTAAAAATAGCCAGTTTTGCAAACGACCTCCGTTTTCAACGAAACTAATTTTGTTGGATCTGTAACATTAAATTATTGTTAGATTTCAAGTTTCATGATTTTTGGAGTAAGTGTGTGGCCGTACGGATTTTTGATTGAAAAATAGTCAGTATTTTGACGATTAAAAATACGCTGTATGAGCAAACGGAGTCGAAATTCGACGAAACTAGTTTTGTTGGATCCGTGTTGTCGAACAGAAGGTGTATGCCCATTTCCATGATTTTTGGGTATCGTATGTGATCGTATGTATTTTTAGAAGCCAAATAGAAATAGTGTTTGCTTAAAATTGAATTAAATAATCAATATAAAATTATTTAAACATACTATATAATACCATTAACTTTCTAAACCTAAGTCATATCCTGTTTTCGGTCAAACATTTTTTTACCGTCACTTTGCTAATTCCAAACCTAAAAATCGATCTTCAAAATTCCCAAATAACTCAGAAAAAAAATCTACAAATCCAAGAATATATATATTTGAATCCCTGCTATGTTCCTCTTCATGCTAGTATGAGATTTAAGCAATTAGAACCCTTTCTGTTACGCTGAAATTTTTACAGCGTATATCTAGGGTTGAATATCGCGAGATATAGAAGCATCGATTGTGGATTTCGAGTCAATATTTGGATTTCTCATGATGATTAGAGGCTCGTGCGTTCTTTTTTTGGATTTTGGGTGTAAAAAGGTGCGTGTGATCTCTGTACCTGAGCGTGGAACCCTGGAGCCGCAATGAAGAAGTTGAGGTTGAGTTGAGTGATTTTGATATGTGCTTGGAGAGATTTCGATGAGAAGTAGTTTGGTGAAGTTTGTTTGTGTTTTTGTTGAAGGTTGTAGGATCGGTGGAAGTCGGGATCATGGAAATGGTGTACTGGAGCATGAGGTGTTTGTGAACAGGAGAAGAAGGAATGAGCAGTAGCAGTTAAACGGTAATGAGGTGTTTAAGGAGTTAATGAATAATTAAGGGGTTAAATTTATAATTAATATTTTAGTTAATGACTGGTGTTTCTTTTTACGGAAGTTAGAAGTTGAAAGGAGAACGGAAATGCCCTTGAGGAAATCTAGCGTGAGTTATAAGGAGTTGGGGAAGAAGAAAAGAGGTGGGCGGTCAGTTTAGAAGTGGGCCGAAGTTATTATAAGGGTGGGGCCCAAAGGTGCTAAGAAAAATTAAATTAGTTGTTTTAGAATTGATATAAAATCTTGTAAAAGTCCTAAATTATTCGTTCGATATCGAAATTAGACAAAACCAGATCCGATAGGATCGTATGGACGTTGGCTATACAGTGGAACTGACTGAGAGTGAAGTGGAATTCATTACAATTTATAGCGAAATAAATTGCCCGTCTGAATCAAACGATGGTTATCGTTATTAACGATGATTGTCCAATGTGACTAAAACTCACCAACTCTATCAGTTCATATTTTTATAACATATTTTTAGAACTGATAAATGATGATTGATTGTTGTGTGTGACTGTTTGGTTGAATTGCTTATGTATTGGTTGAAATTATGGATAACGATATATGTGTGTGTGTGTGTATATATATATATATATGAATCTTTAATCAAATATTGATTCTGTTTATCAGAATAATTCATATTGAAATGAAGTTGATGTCAATTATATTGTTTAACATCTGTGATGTAGGGAAACAGGTTGGACGGGTCCAACTGGATTCCTCAATATTTATAATAGTGTTCTTTTCATATATGGTATTATATGATGTGATATATAATATGTGTTGATTAGGTGTGTTGAATGATATCGATCACTGTTATTTGGGTATTTTAAATACCGTAAGAAATACTGAGACATAGAATAGGGGATTTCCAAAGTGTATTTTGAAAATGAATTATTTATATAAAATCAATGGGTCTTATATATATAAAAGGAAAAGAATTTTATAAAAGAAAATTATAAAATCAAAATGGAAATGAAAAGGGATATATTTGTAAAACAAATAGAAAAGGAAATAACTGTAAAACAATTAGAAAAGGGGTATATTTGTAAAACATTTACAAATAGAATTGAAAAGGTATATTTGTAAAACATTTACAAATAGAATTTAAAGGGAATATTTATTTGTTAAATAAATAGAAAAATAAAAGGAATATATATTAGGAGAATAAATAGAAGGAAAAAAGGGAATATTTATATAGAAAATAAATAAGATATCATAAAAGGAAATATTTGGAAAGCATGTAGGATTATAAAAGGAATTAGAGTTAATCGATTGGAGTTAATCGAGTTAGAGTTAATTGAATAGAGTTATCGAATATTAGTTACCCGAAAGGAGTAAATCGAATATAGTTTATTCGAAAGGAGTTATCAAATATTAGTTATTCGAAAGGGTTATCGAATATTAGTTATTCGAAAGGAGTTAATCAAACATAGTTTATTCGAATAGAGTTAAAGGAGTAAATTGAATATAGTTTATTCGAAAGGAGTTACCGAATATTAGTTATTCGAAAGAAGGATTATCAAATATTAGTTATTCGAAAGGAGTTATCGAATATTAGTTATTCGAAAGAAGGATTATCGAATATTAGTTATTCGAAAGGAGTTATCGAATATTAGTTATTCGAAAGAAGGATTATCGAATATTAGTTATTCAGAAGGGGTTATCGTATATAGTTTATTCGAATAGAGTTAAAAGAGTTAATCGAATATAGTTTATTCGAGTATAGTTAAAGGAGTAAATCGAATATAGTTTATTCGAGAGGAGTTAATTGATGGGAGTAAACTGATAAGAGTTAATCAGTTAGTGTTAATCAAATAGAGTTGATCCAATAGAGTTAATCCAATAGAGTTAATGGGATAGAGTTAATCGAATAGAGTTATCAAACATAGATTTATTCGAAAGAGAGTTACGTAAGGAAGTTTGTTAAAGGGATAAAGGTGAACCTTGTCTGTTTCGAAGTTAGAAATTTTGTTCAGTTAAGGTCTGAGAGGTAGTTATACCCTAACTTGATTGGCTTCGTTTTTAACTAAGGAATGGTTAAGGTTCGACGTGAAGATTGGTTAAGGGAATTTAGTTAATGAGTGTAATGTTTGGAGTTGGCATAGGATGTTTTGTTTAAACATCTATTTAAACCCAAATGAAGAAGTTTTGGAAATGTTTTCCAAACCAGAATCCTAAATGTTTTCTAATATAGAAATCAAGAAATGGAAATGTTTTCCAATGTTAATAATGTAACGACCCGAAATTTTCGACTCCGAAAATCGACACAAAACCCAGCGTCGACTGTTCAGACATCGAAAATACCGGATCATTAATAGAAAGAAGTTAGAGGATGAGATAGAAAAGATAGAACTAATAGAATAGGAGAAGAAGAAGAACACAGCTGAACATAATCAGAGTAAACACGAATCTCACAGCGGAACGAATAAAATATATTATATAACATAACTTTGAAATACAAAACTGTATTGTATATACATACCATTATCAGAGTACAATACATCATATCACAGCGGAAATAGTCTCTAAATACTAACGGTGAAGCCTTCTGCTTTTAGCTCCTTCAAGCGTATCTGTAAAAGCCTGAAACACTTGACTGCCCGTACAAATTTGGGCACCCAAGAGTTTAGGGAAAACAAACAAAATAAACTCTGGGTCAGTCATGGGACTGGTGTGAGTAAATTCCAACCATACGGTTTAACTTTGAAAATCCTTTTTGAAACAAAAAGGATAATAGTAAGACCAATCCACACATAAACATGGACGGCTTTTACCTTCCTATAACCCAAAATATTTTTGATATCAAAATCCAGTGATATTATAATAATGTCTAATCAAATAAATAACCAAATAGTAGAACGCTTGCATCTCACGCTCTACATACATAGTATAAAATCAAAACACGCAGGGCGCTTATTGGAGATTGGATTCCAACTATGACAAGGTATGGGACCACCTTCCGATGATGTATCTCTAGAGGCGAATACACCTGGGTTCAACAAGAACGTCTTGCAACCCGGCCCACACATGACCGACCACTCATTTCGCTTGAGTGTATCGAATGTATATCACCAACGGTTGGACTCAAACCACCGTTCCCGAATGGGCAGAATCGATAGATTTAGAAACAAAAGGAATTTCTCTAGATAGGTGATTATACACCCTAATGGGAGCGACCCATATAGCCATGCTGCCTGCCCGATTTTTGTCATTTCCCGGCTGTGAAGCTTGAGGCTACGTCTACCTTTTAGAACATCTGGCCACCATACACTTTGAATGCCACATCGTCAAACCCGTCAAATCACTAGTTGATCTTCCCAAAATATTACGGGTATAAAAGCCAAGAGAAACGAATTTCTCCGCCACCAGACGTAATATCTTGAAAAGAACGTCTTAGGTGATCTTCTAAGAATACGCTGTCAGGCATTCATCCATACAAGTTGTCCTGGGTCTGGACAAACAGAAAGCACCATTCTGAACAGGACGACCCTTGCACTTCACTCCGTCTTCAATTTTCTTCAGCATAATTTGCAGTGCTTATGCCTATACGGAGTGGTTTCAGATAGTATATCCAACCAGTCTCCCCGTATAGACAACGATGGTCAAAACACTTCGATAGTTGGTTGTTTAACTATCGAAGTAAAAACAACATCCATTCAATGTACAACCAATATCACACAAATCACAGGCAATTTTTATTTAACATTCGTTCTTACATTTCTTTGGACAAACGTCATTACTTATTACTTTTGAATAAGTGAATTTCAAAACAAGTTGTTTTCCTTCCCTAGGAAGTGCTACTGTATATAAACATCACGCTTAAGTTTGGTTAACAGCGTTTCATTTATCGTTACAGTTCAAACTAGCTATACGCTGCTATATCCCTTTATAACTAATCTTGACATAACAGTCACGCTTAAGCCTAGTCAACAGCGTTACTTTACTGCTATAGTTCTGAGACTTGTAATATGCTACTATATTCCACTTTATAATTAATCTCAACAGCTCTTTCCGTTACAAATTCTTGACATCTCTTTCCATTACAAAAATCTTGATATCTCTTTTCGTTACAAAAATCTTGATATCTCTTTTCGTTACAAAAATATTGACAACTCTTTCCGTTACAAAAATCTTGACATCTCTTCCCGTTACAAAAATCTTGATATCTCTTCCCGTTACAAAAATCTTGATATCTCTTAAATATGATTTTATGACGCCATATCCTTATTTGAACACTCGGTTGTTTAAAATTATTTACATTGGTCATTAACTCTTCATTCCGTCTTCCTTAAACATTTCTCTTTAAACTTCTCTTATCAAAAATCGATCACGTTCTTTGTCTTTTTGGCAATTTACTTCTTATTCGAATTATTATACCCTAATTCAATAAAACATCTCAATACAAACTTAATACCAGTTTATAATAGAATTTCTATTTTAAGTTAAACTACGCTTTAATTATAAAAATATAATTTTTATAATTAACTTTGTTGATTTGTTTGACGGTCAACCAACTTCTTAACAAAATGTGTTTATGGTTGACTGTCGCTGATATCGTTTATTTACCAAATCAACATAACGTTGAATTTACATTCAACACGGTTCAAACAGTGCACAAATAGTACATCTAAATATTTAGGAATCCGGTTGAGTTCCTCCAACCGATTTCCGCATCCACAGATATTAGTCAAATCAGTATCCAACCAATGATGTGTACATATGCAACGATATATATCTATTCCAACCAATTTAACTGTAATTTACTTAATCAAACATCACACAGCATTCAACCAATATTTTAAAATATAATTATAATATTGTAAAATAAAACAGAGTTAGTGAATTTACTCACCTTTGCGCGTTAACCGTTAAATAACGATTTGCGTCCATTGATTAAACTAGGCGTTTAGTTCTGCCATAATCCAAACGAGCACCGAATAGTTCCAATCACCTTCGTAGCATAGCCCTCTTTTCTTCCCACTCGTATTTATCTGCTCTCTTCCAAAATCATCAAGCCCCTTCAAGCGACATAACTCAACTATTGCTCGTCTGCACGTCCCCACTGTTCACGCTATGCATTTCATCACATTTAGTAATTTTCTCCAGTTTGAAAACAATTTAGGCCATCACGACAAACACGGGAAACACTCCTATTCGGTACCAAAAGTTTGAAAAGCAGTCACGTAACTCTGTACTTATCTTCTAACGGGTTGCAATGCGCCAAGGTCAATACATCACGTTAGAAATACCAGCACCCCACGTTTTTATGTTTACAACAAATATCTGAACTCCTCACAGAACTTCCCCACTTGCACACATTTTCACAATTTTAAGCATCACGTCTTTCACGCCATTACCACTTTCATGTATAACCCACTAGCTTTCCATCCTTCACTGTTTATATTTTGCTTCACCATTTCAAAACTTTAAACAACACGCCCTCCTTTTGACTCACTCTTTCCACATAACTCTCCTGGAAAACATTATCCCATGCACGTTATACTTCATGCACTTTCTTTTCTTCATGAAGGGTGATTCTTGCTTCAGCGAGTATCTTAGAAGTAACAAACATAAGCATTTGAGGTTTCCTGCTAACACCATTTGGGAAGAACTCGCTCGTTTCCTCACCTTCATGTCACGGTAGCTACTCATTACTTCACCTCTCCCACCCATATTCAACACTTAAACCCATGCATGAACCCTTCATGACAGCCGTACGTGCCAAGCGCCACCCCATCATCAAAAAGAACATCAGTGCCCCTTTTATTCTTCCTTCTTCTTTAAAATGGCCGTACTTCCTTAAAACCGCATTCTCCCATACAGTTGCACTGCACCCCTGTATGCTACCATGTCTCCAATGAAACGACCATCTAATATCTAAACCCACACCTCAGTACAAGACCAATACCCAGTCTCTGCTTTGTGCCCTCCTTCACAACAGTTTCTCCTTCTTCCTTGTCTTCGAACCCAACACAAGCTCCTGATACCCAACAATACTTCACGTATCACTTCTCCCTACAACGAGCTTGGTTTGTTTTTGTTTTTAAATCTTAGGTCTCATTTTTGAAAAAGAAAGAGAAGAAGAGAGTGCGGCTTCAAGAAGAAGATTTTGGTTTGGGGAGAAAGTAACAGAGTGATGTGTATTTATAGCTTTAAATTCCTTGGTTGCCAAGGAATTGCGCAAGTAGGATGTACGTCCCTAAAACAAGGCTTGCAGCTTTGCTTTGATAAGTCTTGATACAGCCGTAGTTGGATGTTGAAAACACGGTCTGTTTGAAAGGGATGGTTTATAGATTAGGGTAGTTTTTATTTTCAAAATATAGGCTTTTGAAGTTTTAGAGAGAGTCAGCAGGAGTTTTCATTTCATATTTCATGTTGGATTTGAAAACACAGGTGGGTTCTGTCTTGTTTTGACAATTGATTAGAAACATCAGTTCTGTATTCATGAAAAGAAGAGACTTAGCCTTGAAATCTTTAGATAGAGGATAGGATAGGTGTTGAAATAGTTTGGATTAGGGTAGATGCCTGATGTGGGTTTTAAGTCTCATGTGTAGAGGCTTTCCTATGTGTAGTGCGAGGCTTAGCTGTTGAATATAAAGGATGGAAACAAGTAGAGAACATGTCCACTGTACTAAGAAATTAATGTTCATTTCGTAACGTTATATTTTCAATTTGGTGTATCGTGTTATATAAATTTCATTCATGTCAGAGATGCTATGGACAGAAATAAGAATACGGTCGTGTCCAGCGAGGTGTCACGATCCTAAAAATATAGTAATATCGGTAGATTAACTTATATTGTGAAACCTCAAAATGTTCTCACAGGGTGCAAAATACCCCAAATAAGAAGTTGCGTATTTAATAAATTAAAAATTACAGTAAAATTCTAAAAATTAAATTATCCCTATGTCTCAAAAGAACCTTGTCCAAATTCGAATCCGATATCTAGTTATATCAAATAAACCGTTATGGCCAAAAACGAATATGCCGCTGTTTTTCTGAATATTTAATTTGGACCTAACTTTCAATATATAATTCGAAATCTCGATTTTTCACTTCCATTAGAGAAATGCAGTTCAATAGATTTGACTGTTTCTTGTTTCGCAGAAATCCGACTTATAACGAATTTTGTACACTCAGTTGAAGTTCAGAACGTTAAATTACGAACTGCAGCGATATTACGGCCTCGATTATAATTAATATATATTTCTATACGTTCAACTTCGTTTAATTAATATATAAATCCACTTATATTACGAATTCAATATTTAAACTGATTTAAATATCCACATACAAACCGATAAAAATGCGGGACATTACATTCCTTCCCCCTTAAAATAATTTCGTCCTCGAAATTGCTAAGATGGGGAAAATGCTACAATCTCTGTTGCAAACAGGTTAAAAATCTTTTTGGTTTACTTCAAAATTTCAGTTTCAACTGATCAAAATATTAATTCCCTTCTTTGTAACAAAAATTTTCAAAATTCTGAAAATTTTCCTAACACTTTAATTTTTCAGAGAATTTCGTCAGCCTCTCTGTTGCACGGTTCATTCGGTACTATTACCACATGCCACTCTGGCCTTCTCCCTTTATCGGGAATCCTACTTTCTCGTTTCCATTTGCAATCCATTCAGCATACCCAAATGCATCTCCAACTGATCTCCAGTCAGTTTATTCTCAATCAATAATTTTCTTACATCCCGACTCAAATTTCTTTCTCAAACTCCAGTTCAATTCCAATTCCAAATAATCAAATTTCCAAACCAAGTTTGGTTCCATTCCCAATCTCAATTCACAACTCAACTATTTTGCCAAGTCAAATCCTTATTCTAGTACGTTTTTCCCCTTACTTGGCTTCAATTCAACTCCACTTTTATTTGACTTATTTAAATTCTCTGTTTATTTACTTCATAAGTGAATTTTAATTTCAGAATTCAAATTCCTGGGGTTTTCATTTCAAATCAGTTTGGAATAATATATATTTATATATATTTAAACATATATAACAATAGCAATTCAAACATTTGAATTCACGAACAGCTTATTTCAAAACAAAATCTTTGGTAGTAATCCGTCACTTAGCACTCGAAAATGAATACAGATAATGGTCGACTTCATCATCGGAATTCATTTCCCAGCGATCAAAGTGAGTTCAATACTATATCACTTTCAAAACTCATATTCAAATACTTTTATTTGAAATTACTTCAAAAATATCTTTTCGAAACTTGGATAATATTTCAAAATTTCCCCAGGATCTTAAAATTCCATATATTGAACCCCAAACATTATTTCCAACTTCTTTCCAAATTTCTAGAGTTTTATTTCAATTCTGGTTTAAATTCAGATTCAGTTCATCTGATTTTGCAAATTATATTCATTGGTTATCTATAATCACTTCACTTATCACCCTATTTGATTATAATTTTAACCAACGCATTCAATATATACTAGATAATTCCAATATATATGCTTTCTTTATATCAAAATATATTTCGAGTAAAATTATTTCATTTACCCTCTTCTCCAAAACATACCGTGTCGAATTGCTCCATTCAAGAGTTTAGAAACACCTATCGATACAGTTTGCATTACTGTTTCGACCAGAATTCATAAACCTCTCGACTGACCAGTCAACACGATATAAAACAGTTTTTATATTAATTTACAAATACGCGCTCATATATATACACTCAAACTCAATCTAAGTTACTGCTAACCTTATCTCTATTGAGTCACGCCACAGAGCCAAGGTAATCACTTAAACTTTAGCTCTGATACCAACTGTAACGACCCAAAATTTTCGACTCCGAAAATCGACACAAAACCCAGCGTCTACTGTTCAGACATCGAAAATACCGGATCATTAATAGAAAGAAGTTAGAGGATGAGATAGAAAAGATAGAACTAATAGAATAGGAGAAGAAGAAGAACACAGCTGAACATAATCAGAGTAAACACGAATCTCACAGCGGAACGAATAAAATATATTATATAACATAACTTTGAAATACAAAACTGTATTGTATATACATACCATTATCAGAGTACAATACATCATATCACAGCGGAAATAGTCTCTAAATACTAACGGTGAAGCCTTCTGCTTTTAGCTCCTTCAAGCGTATCTGTAAAAGCCTGAAACACTTGACTGCCCGTACAAATTTGGGCACCCAAGAGTTTAGGGAAAACAAACAAAATAAACTCTGGGTCAGTCATGGGACTGGTGTGAGTAAATTCCAACCATACGGTTTAACTTTGAAAATCCTTTTTGAAACAAAAAGGATAATAGTAAGACCAATCCACACATAAACATGGACGGCTTTTACCTTCCTATAACCCAAAATATTTTTGATATCAAAATCCAGTGATATTATAATAATGTCTAATCAAATAAATAACCAAATAGTAGAACGCTTGCATCTCACGCTCTACATACATAGTATAAAATCAAAACCCGCAGGGCGCTTATTGGAGATTGGATTCCAACTATGACAAGGTATGGGACCACCTTCCGATGATGTATCTCTAGAGGCGAATACACCTGGGTTCAACAAGAACGTCTTGCAACCCGGCCCACACATGACCGACCACTCATTTCGTTTGAGTGTATCGAATGTATATCACCAACGGTTGGACTCAAACCACCGTTCCCGAATGGGCAGAATCGATAGATTTAGAAATAAAAGGAATTTCTCTAGATAGGTGATTATACACCCTAATGGGAGCGACCCACATAGCCATGCTGCCTGCCTGATTTTTGTCATTTCCTGGCTGTGAAGCTTGAGGCTACGTCTACCTTTTAGAACATCTGGCCACCATACACTTTGAATGCCACATCGTCAAACCCGTCAAATCACTAGTTGATCCTCCCAAAATATTACGGGTATAAAAGCCAAGAGAAACGAATTTCTCCGCCACCAGACGTAATATCTTGAAAAGAACGTCTTAGGTGATCTTCTAAGAATACGCTGTCAGGCATTCATCCATACAAGTTGTCCTGGGTCTGGACAAACAGAAAGCACCATTCTGAACAGGACGACCCTTGCACTTCACTCCGTCTTCAATTTTCTTCAGCATAATTTGCAGCGCTTATGCCTATACGGAGTGGTTTCAGATAGTATATCCAATCGGTCTCCCCGTATAGACAACGATGGTCAAAACACTTCGATAGTTGGTTGTTTAACTATCGAAGTAAAAACAACATCCATTCAATGTACAACCAATATCACACAAATCACAGGCATTTTTTATTTAACATTCGTTCTTACATTTCTTTGGACAAACGTCATTACTTATTACTTTTGAATAATTGAATTTCAAAACAAGCTGTTTTCCTTCCCTAGGAAGTGCTACTGTATATAAACATCACGCTTAAGTTTGGTTAACAGCGTTTCATTTATCGTTACAGTTCAAACTAGCTATACGCTGCTATATCATTTTATAACTAATCTTGACATAACAGTCACGCTTAAGCCTAGTCAACAGCGTTACTTTACTGCTATAGTTCTGAGACTTGTAATATGCTACTATATTCCACTTTATAATTAATCTCAACAGCTCTTTCCATTACAAATTCTTGACATCTCTTTCCATTACAAAAATCTTGATATCTCTTTTCGTTACAAAAATCTTGATATCTCTTTTCGTTACAAAAATATTGACAACACTTTCCGTTACAAAAATTTTGACATCTCTTCCCGTTACAAAAATCTTGATATCTCTTCCCGTTACAAAAATCTTGATATCTCTTAAATATGATTTTATGACGCCATATCCTTATTTGAACACTCGGTTGTTTAAAATTATTTACATTGGTCATTAACTCTTCATTCCGTCTTCCTTAAACATTTCTCTTTAAACTTCTCTTATCAAAAATCGATCACGTTCTTTGTCTTTTTGGCAATTTACTTCTTATTCGAATTATTATACCCTAATTCAATAAAACATCTCAATACAAACTTAATACCAGTTTATAATAGAATTTCTATTTTAAGTTAAACTACGCTTTAATTATAAAAATATAATTTTTATAATTAACTTTGTTGATTTGTTTGACGGTCAACCAACTTCTTAACAAAATGTGTTTATGGTTGACTGTCGTTGATATCGTTTATATACCAAATCAACATAACGTTGAATTTACATTCAACACGGTTCAAACAGTGCACAAATAGTACATCTAAATATTTAGGAATCCGGTTGAGTTCCTCCAACCGATTTCCGCATCCACAGATATTAGTCAAATCAGTATCCAACCAATGATGTGTACATATGCAACGATATATATCTATTCCAACCAATTTAACTGTAATTTACTTAATCAAACATCACACAGCATTCAACCAATATTTTAAAATATAATTATAATATTGTAAAATAAAACAGAGTTAGTGAATTTACTCACCTTTGTGCGTTAACCGTTAAATAACGATTTGCGTCCGTTGATTAAACTAGGCGTTTAGTTCTGCCATAATCCAAACGAGCACCGAATAGTTCCAATCACCTTCGTAGCATAGCCCTCTTTTCTTCCCACTCGTATTTCTCTGCTCTCTTCCAAAATCATCAAGCCCCTTCAAGCGACATAACTCAACTATTGCTCGTCTGCACGTCCCCACTGTTCACGCTATGCATTTCATCACATTTAGTAATTTTCTCCAGTTTGAAAACAATTTAGGCCATCACGACAAACACGGGAAACACTCCTATTCGGTACCAAAAGTTTGAAAAGCAGTCACGTAACTCTGTACTTATCTTCTAACGGGTTGCAATGCGCCAAGGTCAATACATCACGTTAGAAATACCAGCACCTCACGTTTTTATGTTTACAACAAATATCTGAACTCCTCACAGAACTTCCCCACTTGCACACATTTTCACCATTTTAAGCATCACGTCTTTCACGCCATTACCACTTTCATGTATAACCCACTAGCTTTCCATCCTTCACTGTTTATATTTTGCTTCACCATTTCAAAACTTTAAACAACACGCCCTCCTTTTGACTCACTCTTTCCACATAACTCTCCTGGAAAACATTATCCCATGCACGTTATACTTCATGCAATTTCTTTTCTTCATGAAGGGTGATTCTTGCTTCAGCGAGTATCTTAGAAGTAACAAACATAAGCATTTGAGGTTTCCTGCTAACACCATTTGGGAAGAACTCGCTCGTTTCCTCACCTTCATGTCACGGTAGCTACTCATTACTTCACCTCTCCCACCCATATTCAACACTTAAACCCATGCATGAACCCTTCATGACAGTCGTACGTGCCAAGCGCCACCCCATCATCAAAAAGAACATCAGCGCCCCTTTTATTCTTCCTTCTGCTTTAAAATGGCCGTACTTCCTTAAAACCGCATTCTCCCATACAGTTGCACTGCACCCCTGTATGCTACCATGTCTCCAATGAAACGACCATCTAATATCTCAACCCACACCTCAGTACAAGACCAATACCCAGTCTCTGCTTTGTGCCCTCCTTCACAACAGTTTCTCTTTCTTCCTTGTCTTCGAACCCAACGCAAGCTCCTGATACCCAACAATACTTCACGTATCACTTCTCCCTACAACGAGCTTGGTTTGTTTTTGTTTTTAAATCTTAGGTCTCATTTTTGAAAAAGAAAGAGAAGAAGAGAGTGCGGCTTCAGGAAGAAGATTTTGGTTTGGGGAGAAAGTAACAGAGTGATGTGTATTTATAGCTTTAAATTCCTTGGTTGCCAAGGAATTGCGCAAGTAGGATGTACGTCCCTAAAACAAGGCTTGCAGCTTTGCTTTGATAAGTCTTGATACAGCCGTAGTTGGATGTTGAAAACACGGTCTGTTTGAAAGGGATGGTTTATAGATTAGGGTAGTTTTTATTTTCAAAATATAGGCTTTTGAAGTTTTAGAGAGAGTCGGCAGGAGTTTTCATTTCATATTTCATGTTGGATTTGAAAACACAGGTGGGTTCTGTCTTGTTTTGACAATTGATTAGAAAGATCAGTTCTGTATTCATGAAAAGAAGAGACTTAGCCTTGAAATCTTTAGATAGAGGATAGGATAGGTGTTGAAATAGTTTGTATTAGGGTAGATGCCTGATGTGGGTTTTAAGTCTCATGTGTAGAGGCTTTCCTATGTGTAGTGCGAGGCTTTGCTGTTGAATATAAAGGATGGAAACAAGTAGAGAACATGTCCACTGTACTAAGAAATTAATGTTCATTTCGTAACGTTATATTTTCAATTTGGTGTATCGTGTTATATAAATTTCATTCATGTCGGAGATGCTATTGACAGAAATAAGGATACGGTCGTATCCAGCGAGGTGTCACGATCCTAAAAATATAGTAATATCGGTATATTAACTTATATTGTGAAACCTCAAAATGTTCTCACAAGGTGCAAAATACTCCAAATAAGAAGTTGCGTATTTAATTAATTAAAAATTACAGTAAAATTCTAAAAATTAAATTATCCCTATGTCTCAAAAGAACCTTGTCCAAATTCGAATCCGATATCTAGTTATATCAAATAAACCGTTATGGCCAAAAACGAATATGCCGCTGTTTTTCTGAATATTTAATTTGGACCTAACTTTCAATATATAATTCGAAATCTCGATTTTTCACTTCCATTAGAGAAATGCAGTTCAATAGATTTGACCGTTTCTTGTTTCGCAGAAATCCGACTTATAACGAATTCTGTACACTCAGTTGAAGTTCAGAACGTTAAATTACGAACTGCAGCGATACTACGGCCTCGATTATAATTAATATATATATTTCTATACGTTCAACTTCGTTTAATTAATATATAAATCCACTTATATTATGAATTCAATATTTAAACTGATTTAAATATCCACATACAAACCGATAAAAATGCGGGACATTACAAATAACATAAATTTTCTAAATTTAGAAAATAAGAAATGTTGAATATATGGATATATTAAATGGAAAATGAATGATAAATGAACAAAAGAGATAAACGTTAAATGATGGTTGATCGATAAAATTTCCATCTGGAAATAATATCGTTGTTTGCACACGTGTTTTTCTTTGATAGTTAACTCACCAACTATCGAAGTTTTTGACTATTTTTCTATCGTTAATACGGAGAAACCGGGATTAGATTCATGACATGGAAACCACTCTGTATGGACGTTAGCGTTGTGATCAAATATAATGAAGATAATTGAAAATGGAGTTATGCAAGGGCTGTCCTGTTTACAGAATAGTGCCTTTGGTTTGTCCAATCCTAGGACGACCTGTATGGAAGAATGTCTGACAGAGTATATTTAATGGATCGCGTAAGTTGATCTGTTCAAACGTATATATGTTGGTAGCGGAGGAATTCATTTCTCTTAGCTGTATACCCATTGTATTTTTGGGGAAATCAATTTGTGATTTGGCGGGTATGATGATGTGACATTCCAAATGAATAAACATGTGATCTGTCAGAGATAAGCGTGGCCTCTAGCCTCACAACCGGGAAATGACAAAAATCGGGCAGGCAGCATGGCTAAGAGGTTGGCTGCCAAGTAGGGTGTGTTATCACCTATCTAGAAATATTCATTTCATTCTTTAATCTATTCGATGCTGTCCCATTCGAGAAACAGTTGCTGATCCCAATCGTTGGTGATATACATTCGATACACTCAAGCGAAATGAGTGGTCGGTCATGTGTGGCCGGGTTGTAAGATGTTTATGTTGAACCCAGTGTATTCCTTTCTAGAGGTACACTATTGGAAGGTGGTTCCATACCTTGTCATAGTTAGAAATACATTACCCAATAAGGGCTCGTGGTTTTGATTGTATACTATATATGTAGAACGTGAGATGAAAGTGTTTCCGCTAGATGATTATTATATTGTGGTTGATAGACACTATTATAATATCAAAAGAGTTTTGATATAAAAGATCATTTTTCTTTCAAAATTATTTGAAAGTTAAATCAAATTGATTTGGATACTTATAGGGGAAAAGCCAATTCCGTTATACGACATGGTCTTATGAGATATTGTTATTTTCCCAAACTGTTTTAAACTGCTTTACTCACACCAGTCCCATGACTGACCCAGAGTTTGTTTTGTTTTGTTTTCCCCAAACTCTTGGGTGCCCAATTTTGTACGGGCAGTCAAGTAGTCAGGATTTTACAGATGTACTTGGAGAGCTTGGAGCAGGAGGCTTCAGGATTATATAGCTATAGTTATTTCCGCTGTGTTGTAAGTGTTGTACTCTGATAATGTTATTGTATACATATACTCGTTTTATTTCAAAGTTATATATCTATTATATATTGTTCGTTCCGCTGTGAGATTCGTGTTACTTTGATGTTTTATGTTCTTCTTCTTTTATTCTAAGTTTCTATCTTATCTATCCTCACTCTCTGTTTACTTTCATGGTCTATCCAGTATTCCCGATTCTTGAATAGTCGACATAGTGTTGTATGCCGATATCCAGGATCGCGAATTCCCCGGGTCGTTACAATATCCATTAAGACATTGTCAAAATCACTCTAGATTAACATCCATATTTCGGGTATATTGTGTATACTAGGAGACGTCTCAGATAGATTGGGAATGGTCTGAGATATTTTATCTACCTAAAAAAGATGAAGAAATAGGTCAAATTTAAGTTAGAGGATGACAATGCAGTTACGCCTCGGCACATTCCTCTAGAGATGTATTCCCAAGAGGTATCCTATTATCTTGTTATTGTTGGAATCCAATGTAACAACCCGGAAAATCTGAGCCAGTTTAAAATTTTTAAATTGGCTATTTTAGTCGATTTTAAACATTTAAAATAAAATATTTTAAATAATAACGACGAAAAGTGTGTTTGAATCGATGTTTGAGTATAAATATAATTAATTTAAATTATAAACAAGGACTGAAATGGCGTGGTAGTTTCAAAATTGAAATTCAAACTTTGACTGACTATACCGGGTGCAAAATAAAACGGATTTTAGTGAAACCAAAAATATTTAAATCTGTTAGTGAATATCTTTCTAACGAATCTGATAAATCGAAGTTTCATAGCAGGAATCAAAAGTTATGGCCAAATGAATTTTCAGAAAGGTCGCTATAGAGAATATATAGCCCTTGAAAATAGACATTTTGCAAAGGACCTCAGAATTCGATGAAACCATTTTTGTTCATCCGGGATGTCAAATTATTGCTAGGTTTCAAATTTCATAATTTTTGAAGTTAATATGAGAGCGTGGCAAAAGAAAATGTGTTTGGTGAATTTCTGTTAAATTGGATCGACCAGAAAATTGTAGCGACCCGAAAATCCGGGGGAATTTGAGCTGACTAAATAACACAAGTCCAACCCAAATCACACTGGAAATTCAAGAAACTAATAGAAAGAAGACAGAGGGTGAGGATAGATAAGGTAGAAACTTAGAATAGAAGAAGAAGAAGAACATAACATCAGAGTAACACGAACCTCACAGCGGAACGAATAACATATAATAGATAACATAACTTTGAAATATAACAGTTATGTATACAATAGCACTTATCAGAATACAGCACTTACAACACAGCGGAAATAACTATAGCTATATGATCTTGAAGCCTCCTGCTCCACGCTCTTCCAGTATATCTGTAAATTCCTGACTACTTGACTGCCCGTACAAAATTAGGCACCCAAGAGTTTAGGGAAAACAAAACAAATAAACTCCGGGTCAGTCATGGGACTGGTATGAGTAAAACAGTTTAAAACAGGTATATGAACAAGTAAACGATATCTCATAAGACCACGCCGCAGAACGGAACGGGTTTTTTCCCTTATGAGAATCCAAAATATCTTTATATCAAAAACCTTTTGATATTATAATAATGTCTATGTACAAATAGATATCAACTAGCAGAAACGCTTGCATCTCACGTTCTACATATATAGTATACAATCAAAACCGCAAGCACGTATTGGGTAATGGATTTCCAACTATGACAAGGTATGGAATCACCTTCCGATCAGTGTACTCTAGGAACGATACACTGGAGTTCAACAAGAACATCTTGCAACTCAGCCACACATGACCGACCACTCATTTCGCTTGAGTGTATCGAATGTACATCACCAACGGTTGGGATCAGCAACCGTTCCCGTATATATATATGGGACAGCATTGATAGATTTAAGAAACAAATGAATATTCTCTAGATAGGTGATTATACACCCTACTTCGGTGCGACCGACTTAGCCATGCTGCCTGCCCGATTTCTGTCATTTACCGGTTGATGAGGCTAGAAGCTACGCTTTATCATTACATCAGATTCACTTCGAATGCTACATTGTCAAATCCATCGAAAATCACTAATTGATGTCTACAACCATACATTACGTGTCAGCTAAAAGAAGTTTCCTTCTCCGCTTCCACTCTTGGTACGGCTGAAGAAATCAATGTACGTGGCCCTTCTGGAAATACTATGTCAGACACCCATCTTCATTCACTTAGAAATGTCACATCGTCATACCCGCCAAATCACAAATTGACTTATCCAAAAATAACACGGGTATACAGCTAAGAGAAACGAATTCCTCCGCCACCAAACGTGAATACGTTTGAACAGATCAACTTACGCGATCCATTGGATATACTCCGTCAGACCTTCGTCCATACAAGTTGTCCTGGGACTGGACAAACCGAAGGCACTATTCTGTAAACAGGATAGCCCTTGCATTTTTCTCCGTCTTCAATTATCTTTGGCATATATGATTCGCAACGCTTATGCCAATACAGAGTGGTTCTATGGATAATAATCCAACCGGTCTCTCCATATTAACAACGTTAAAATGGTCAAAACTTCGATAGTCTGTGAGTTAACTATCAAAGAAAAACAAGTGTGCAAACAACGATATTATTCCCAGATGGAAATTATATCGAACAAACATCATTTAACATTAATCTCTTTAGTTCATTTATTTACTTATCTCCTGTTTCCCTATATTTTAAATTCTTATTTTCTTTTATCAGAAAACATTTCTGATTCTCGTTTGGAAAAACATTTCCAAAACTCCTTTACGATCAAACCTTACCATTTCTTAGTTAAGAAGGAAGTCACTCAAGTTGGGGTATAATTACCTCTCAGACCTTAACTGAACAACGTTATAACTTCGAAATGGTCAAAGTTTATCTTTTAATCTTTAACAACTTCTCTACGCTTTTTCTCGGATTCAATTTTACTAATCCACTTCTATATTTAAACATTGGTTATAACGATAACGCTATAATCCCTACTTTCGAATTATCTAACTTTAATTATAACTTCTATTCTTATTAGTGAATAATTTACCTAACACTTATTTATTTATAAATAAATAAATCTCTATTTAGACACTGGAAAGTATAAGTACTTTCCCGAATTCGATATAATCGAATTTGCCGATTAACTCTCTTCGAGAAATCTCTATTTGATTAACTCTTCTTCGAATAACCTATATTCGATTAACTTCTTCTCGAATAAACGATATTCGATAATCTTTCTTCGAATAACTAATATCCGATAACTCTTCCTTTTCAAATATCTCATATTTGAAAATCTCACTTCGATTAAACTAAAATTGATAACTCCCTTCGATGAAACTACCATCGATAACTCCTTTCGATGAAACTAACATCGATAACTCCTTTCGATGAAACTAACATCGATTAATTCCCTTCGATGAAACTAACATCGATTAATTCCTTTCGATGACTAACATCGATAACTCCTTTCGATGAAACTAACATCGATAACTCCTTTCGATGAAACTAACATCGATTAATTCCTTTTGATGACTACTAACATCGATTAATTTAACTCGACGAACTGAACTTATTTACTTTACTCGATCATCTTGACTTGATAACTTAACTTGCTAACTTAACTCGATTATCTTAACTTGATTACTCATATCGAATAACTAATATTCGATTTAACTCCACTTAACTCTATTCGAATAACTACTATTCGATTAACTCTATTCAACTCTATTCGAATAAACTATATTCGACTAACTCTATTTAACTCCATTCGAACAACTATTATTCGACAACTCTATTTAACTCCATTCGAACAACTATTATTCGACAACTCTATTTAACTCCATTCGAACAACTATTATTCGACAACTCTATTTAACACCATTCGCTTGACTCTAGATCGCAGCGATCACAATGGGTACGCCTGATTCCCTCAGGAAACATCCGACCGCCTTAGGCTATCTGCAGCCCTGCGAATTACGCTAGCAGTCATACAAGATGGCAACTTACCCTGAATACTATGTTTGACTAACTCTGTCTCAAATAACTATATTTGATTAATTCTAGTTCGTGTTAACTCTAATCGATGAACTCTAACTAATTAACTCCAACTGGTTAATTCTAACTGATCAACTCTAACTGATTAACTCTAACTGGTTAACTCTAACTGATTAACTCTAACTGATTAACTCTAACTGGTTAACTCTATCTGATTAACTCTAACTGGTTAAATCTATTTGACTAACTCGACAAACTAACCCCTTTCGAATAACATATTCGATTAACTAACTTCGAATACCATATTCGATTTCTCCTTTCGAATGTCTATACTCGATTAACTACTTCGAATACCATATTCGATTTCTCTTTTCGAATGTCTATACTCGATTAACTACTTCGAATACCATATTCGATTTCTCTTTTCGAATGTCTATATTCGATTAACTAACTTCGAATACCATATTCGATTTCTCCTTTTTATAATGTTTCCTTTCCAATTCTATTTGTAAATGGTTTACAAATATTTCCTTTTCAAATTATTCTTGAAATATTCTAACTCCTTAAATTCCCGGGAAAATTCGCCATAACCTCCTTTGTATCGGGAGCATCGGGAAAATCCCCAAACTCGCCACACAGGCCTTTCCATCCAAAAAGAAAATGTTTTAAATTTATTTCCTTTTTGAATATCTCCCATTTATAAATATTTCAATTTATAAATATTCCTTATTTATAAATATTCCAATTTATAAATATCCTGTTTTCAATATCACTTTGAAAAATCTCCTTATCAACATCCGGTATGTTATAGTATCCAATCATATCAATTCACGATGTTCAATATCGTCCCAACACATATGATCGACAACAGATTATATATCACATCATATAACACAATATATGAGAAACAATAAAATAACTGTTGAGGAATCCAGTCGGATTCCTCCAACCTGTTCTCCTGCATTCACAGATGTTACACAATAAAATTAACATCACTTGCAGTTCTATATGATATATTCTGATAAGCAGAATCAATATAGAAATTCAACTAACTGACTAGCAGTTCAATCAAACGGTCAACACACAGTCAATCAGTCAATATCTAACAGTTCTAAAAATACAACATAAAAATATAAACTGTTCAGAGTTGGTGAGTTTTACTCACATTTGCGCGTTAACCGATAAATATCGGTTTGCGTTCATTGATTCAGTCGAACAATTTATTTCTCCATAAATTGTAACGTGCTCCAATCGACTCGCGGTCAGTCCCATTGTGTAGTGTCCGTCCATACGGTCCCAACGCAACTTACGGTTCGTCAATCTGACTCCGTATGTGTAAGTTATTCAGTTACGAAGTTATACACTTTTAAATTGAATAAACATGGATTTAAAATGAACAGATGGGCCTCTTACCAATATAACTCGTCGTCCCATTAACCATACAAAAGCCCAGACCGATGTTATATCCTTCTTCCCCAAATCTGCTAAACCCGATTGCTCTTAACCACCATTTCGTTGATTACAGCCTCCCACCGTTCCTTCATCATCGCACGAATTTCAACACCGACACCACCATCCATCTTCTCTTCGGATGCCGCTCCTCCCCATACCCATTTCGTCGGACTCGACGCAGCCAGACGGAATCCGTCGAACCGCAACACAGTACCTCGATCGACGATAATCATCACCGAACACCCCACAAGTTTGCACACGGGTGCTAAATCCTCCCCTGAATTCGAATACAACCATGAATCCGCCAATCACTGCTTAAATTTAGATCGAAAGGGAACCCTAGCTTTTCAGTATGCTTTCGAGCTCGACGGAAACACAACCGCACCCTCACTCGAGCATACCAGACTGAAGAGATTCGAGAGCAGATTACAAATATATGTGTGCTTTAATTTATAAGGATTCATGGATTTTGTTTGTGGTTTTTCTTTGGATCGAAACCTTTTCTGTGAGTAAGAAAACAACGGCGGTTTTCCACTTTGACTTGTGAATCAATGAAATTAGGTTTAAGGGGGTTGGTGTGGTATTTATAGAAGATGAAAATATCTAGATATTTTTTTATATTAATATTTTAATATTTTATTTTCGCCAATTTCTCTTGTAACTGACTTCTAAAAATCTCTGCGACTACATACGATACCTAAAAATCACCAAACTGGACATGTAGCTAGAGTTCGGCATTACGGTCCCAACGAAACTGGTTTCGTCGAATTCCGACTTCGTATGCTCACACAGTGTATTTTTAACTGTCAAAATACTGACTGTTTTGCACTCTAAAAATCCGTACGGCCATATACTGCCTCTAAAAATCACGAAACTTCATATCTAACAATTATTTGATATTGCGGATCCAACAAAACTGGTTTCGTCGAATTCCGACTTCGTATGCTCACACAGTGTATTTTTAAAGCTCTGGATGACCCATTTAAATATATAAATATATTTAAATATTATTAAATTAAATATTAATAAATTAATATTATCGTATATATCCATATACGATGTCGTCCGGCTCCATAATATCACCTTAGATTTTATGACTTGATTTCCAGACTCCAGATTATCCCGATATTCAGTTCATATCGAAAAATCGATTTATAACGTATATAAAGCGTCGCAAATTATAAAGGAATTCTACAGCGACTTTTTTCTGAAATTTGATTTGGACATATCTCAAAATCTACACGACGAAATCCCGATCTTTCTCTTCCACTAGAAAGATATACTCCACCAGCTCCACACGTTTCTTGTTTCACAGAAATCCGGTTTCAAACGGTCCCTGTATATTCAGTTGAAGTTTGAATCGCCAATTAACGAACTGCAGCGCCATTTCAAGCTCTATTTTAATTATATTATAATTATACGTTCAAACTGTCGTCGATCGAATATATTCGTTATTATATTTCGAATCGAAACTCCACCAAAGCTCGTATGCTATCCAATTCACATGATATTGTGAATTTCACTATTTCCGACTATTTCGACATTATAATATATTATTATATTATAATTATTTTATTAAATATTCAATATTATTTAATTAAACGATCATTAACTTCTCTAAATCACCAATTATATAATTAAATATATTAATTATATATCGCAGAAAATGCGGGTCATTACATTCTTCCCCACTTAAAATAATTTCGTCCTCGAAATTGCTAAGTTAGAGGACGACCCTGTCTATTGGAATTTCTAAGATTTGTTTACCCCTTATTTCTGATTTTTAACTGAACCAATTAATATTGATTAAAATATTTATTCATTCCGACTAACTAAAATTCTCAAAAATTCTGAAAATTTTCTAACACTTTAAACTTTCGAAAAATTTCGCCAGCACCTCCTTTGTACTGGTCAATAGCTCAAACTCCAACACGCCTCTCTGGGCCTTCTCCAACCCAAAAGAAAATCAAACAGCCAAGCGGCTTGCCAATTCGGCTCATAAAATCCAAACTCATATATAAAATAAACTTGTACCTTTTTGTCGGGCATATCATTATATCCCTTCAATCTGTTATCACTTCAACATATACCGATGCCATTCCAATCAACTCAAATCGGTTTATTCTCAAATCCAATCATTCGGTTATATTAAACCAAATTCCATTCAAACTCCAATATCAATTTCAAATTCTTAACTCATCAATGAAATTCCATTCCAGATTATTTTCCAATCAAATCTGTCTTATTCAACTTAGTTCAAGTTAAATTTAAATTTATTTACTCATTTATACCATCTCAATCTATTTAACTTCATTAGTTAAATTTTAAGTCCAAAATTTTAAATTCCTAAGTTCATTTCAAATCAATTTGAAATCATAACACCAATTCAAAACATTTGAATTTCTAAACACTTGTTTTCTCAAAACAATTCAAAAACAAAACCCTTGGTAGTAATCCGTCACTTTGGAACTCGAAAATGAATACTGATGATGTGGCCACACTCATCAGAATCTATTTTCCAGTAATCGAAGTGAGTTCAATACTATTTCACTTTCAAAAATCATTTCTAAACACTTCTATTTTGAAAACAGTTCAAAATCTCCCAGGAACTTAAAATTTACTTATTTTAATTCCAATTCTGATTTAACTTCAGATTCAATTCGTCTTACTTCATATACTTTACTGATATGAATTCTGATTAGTTATTTATAACCATTTCATCTTTTTATAATCTCATTCGATTATACTAACAACCACCACAACTAATATACTATATTAATTCCAAAACATATCAAGTCGGTTCATCGTATTCAAGTGTTTATAAAACTCCTACCGATACAGTGGATCAAACTGATCGTCCAGAATTCATAAGCCACTCAATCAATAAATCTCCACAATATAAAACCATTTTATATTCAATAACATATACGCTCTCTTGTATATATATACACTCAACTCAATCTAGGATATTACTAATCCTATCTCTACTGAGTTACGCCACAGAGTTATGTCCGATCACTAAAACATAAGCTCTGATACCAACTGTAGCGACCCGAAAATCCGGGGGAATTTGAGCTGACTAAATAACACAAGTCCAACCCAAATCACACTGGAAATTCAAGAAACTAATAGAAAGAAGACAGAGGGTGAGGATAGATAAGGTAGAAACTTAGAATAGAAGAAGAAGAAGAACATAACATCAGAGTAACACGAACCTCACAGCGGAACGAATAACATATAATAGATAACATAACTTTGAAATATAACAGTTATGTATACAATAGCACTTATCAGAATACAGCACTTACAACACAGCGGAAATAACTATAGCTATATGATCTTGAAGCCTCCTGCTCCACGCTCTTCCAGTATATCTGTAAATTCCTGACTACTTGACTGCCCGTACAAAATTAGGCACCCAAGAGTTTAGGGAAAACAAAACAAATAAACTCCGGGTCAGTCATGGGACTGGTATGAGTAAAACAGTTTAAAACAGGTATA
This sequence comes from Allium sativum, assembly GCA_030737875.1. Classification (NCBI taxonomy): domain Eukaryota; kingdom Viridiplantae; phylum Streptophyta; class Magnoliopsida; order Asparagales; family Amaryllidaceae; genus Allium; species Allium sativum. Next base: position 12,199,693 of record CM060921.1, on the reverse strand, counting down.
TGAACAAGTAAACGATATCTCATAAGACCACGCCGCAGAACGGAACGGGTTTTTTCCCTTATGAGAATCCAAAATATCTTTATATCAAAAACCTTTTGATATTATAATAATGTCTATGTACAAATAGATATCAACTAGCAGAAACGCTTGCATCTCACGTTCTACATATATAGTATACAATCAAAACCGCAAGCACGTATTGGGTAATGGATTTCCAACTATGACAAGGTATGGAATCACCTTCCGATCAGTGTACTCTAGGAACGATACACTGGAGTTCAACAAGAACATCTTGCAACTCAGCCACACATGACCGACCACTCATTTCGCTTGAGTGTATCGAATGTACATCACCAACGGTTGGGATCAGCAACCGTTCCCGTATATATATATGGGACAGCATTGATAGATTTAAGAAACAAATGAATATTCTCTAGATAGGTGATTATACACCCTACTTCGGTGCGACCGACTTAGCCATGCTGCCTGCCCGATTTCTGTCATTTACCGGTTGATGAGGCTAGAAGCTACGCTTTATCATTACATCAGATTCACTTCGAATGCTACATTGTCAAATCCATCGAAAATCACTAATTGATGTCTACAACCATACATTACGTGTCAGCTAAAAGAAGTTTCCTTCTCCGCTTCCACTCTTGGTACGGCTGAAGAAATCAATGTACGTGGCCCTTCTGGAAATACTATGTCAGACACCCATCTTCATTCACTTAGAAATGTCACATCGTCATACCCGCCAAATCACAAATTGACTTATCCAAAAATAACACGGGTATACAGCTAAGAGAAACGAATTCCTCCGCCACCAAACGTGAATACGTTTGAACAGATCAACTTACGCGATCCATTGGATATACTCCGTCAGACCTTCGTCCATACAAGTTGTCCTGGGACTGGACAAACCGAAGGCACTATTCTGTAAACAGGATAGCCCTTGCATTTTTCTCCGTCTTCAATTATCTTTGGCATATATGATTCGCAACGCTTATGCCAATACAGAGTGGTTCTATGGATAATAATCCAACCGGTCTCTCCATATTAACAACGTTAAAATGGTCAAAACTTCGATAGTCTGTGAGTTAACTATCAAAGAAAAACAAGTGTGCAAACAACGATATTATTCCCAGATGGAAATTATATCGAACAAACATCATTTAACATTAATCCCTTTAGTTCATTTATTTACTTATCTCCTGTTTCCCTATATTTTAAATTCTTATTTTCTTTTATCAGAAAACATTTCTGATTCTCGTTTGGAAAAACATTTCCAAAACTCCTTTACGATCAAACCTTACCATTTCTTAGTTAAGAAGGAAGTCACTCAAGTTGGGGTATAATTACCTCTCAGACCTTAACTGAACAACGTTATAACTTCGAAATGGTCAAAGTTTATCTTTTAATCTTTAACAACTTCTCTACGCTTTTTCTCGGATTCAATTTTACTAATCCACTTCTATATTTAAACATTGGTTATAACGATAACGCTATAATCCCTACTTTCGAATTATCTAACTTTAATTATAACTTCTATTCTTATTAGTGAATAATTTACCTAACACTTATTTATTTATAAATAAATAAATCTCTATTTAGACACTGGAAAGTATAAGTACTTTCCCGAATTCGATATAATCGAATTTGCCGATTAACTCTCTTCGAGAAATCTCTATTTGATTAACTCTTCTTCGAATAACCTATATTCGATTAACTTCTTCTCGAATAAACGATATTCGATAATCTTTCTTCGAATAACTAATATCCGATAACTCTTCCTTTTCAAATATCTCATATTTGAAAATCTCACTTCGATTAAACTAAAATTGATAACTCCCTTCGATGAAACTACCATCGATAACTCCTTTCGATGAAACTAACATCGATAACTCCTTTCGATGAAACTAACATCGATTAATTCCCTTCGATGAAACTAACATCGATTAATTCCTTTAGATGACTAACATCGATAACTCCTTTCGATGAAACTAACATCGATAACTCCTTTCGATGAAACTAACATCGATTAATTCCTTTCGATGACTACTAACATCGATTAATTTAACTCGACGAACTGAACTTATTTACTTTACTCGATCATCTTGACTTGATAACTTAACTTGCTAACTTAACTCGATTATCTTAACTTGATTACTCATATCGAATAACTAATATTCGATTTAACTCCACTTAACTCTATTCGAATAACTACTATTCGATTAACTCTATTCAACTCTATTCGAATAAACTATATTCGACTAACTCTATTTAACTCCATTCGAACAACTATTATTCGACAACTCTATTTAACTCCATTCGAACAACTATTATTCGACAACTCTATTTAACTCCATTCGAACAACTATTATTCGACAACTCTATTTAACACCATTCGCTTGACTCTAGATCGCAGCGATCACAATGGGTACGCCTGATTCCCTCAGGAAACATCCGACCGCCTTAGGCTATCTGCAGCCCTGCGAATTACGCTAGCAGTCATACAAGATGGCAACTTACCCTGAATACTATGTTTGACTAACTCTGTCTCAAATAACTATATTTGATTAATTCTAGTTCGTGTTAACTCTAATCGATGAACTCTAACTAATTAACTCCAACTGGTTAATTCTAACTGATCAACTCTAACTGATTAACTCTAACTGGTTAACTCTAACTGATTAACTCTAACTGATTAACTCTAACTGGTTAACTCTATCTGATTAACTCTAACTGGTTAAATCTATTTGACTAACTCGACAAACTAACCCCTTTCGAATAACATATTCGATTAACTAACTTCGAATACCATATTCGATTTCTCCTTTCGAATGTCTATACTCGATTAACTACTTCGAATACCATATTCGATTTCTCTTTTCGAATGTCTATACTCGATTAACTACTTCGAATACCATATTCGATTTCTCTTTTCGAATGTCTATATTCGATTAACTAACTTCGAATACCATATTCGATTTCTCCTTTTTATAATGTTTCCTTTCCAATTCTATTTGTAAATGGTTTACAAATATTTCCTTTTCAAATTATTCTTGAAATATTCTAACTCCTTAAATTCCCGGGAAAATTCGCCATAACCTCCTTTGTATCGGGAGCATCGGGAAAATCCCCAAACTCGCCACACAGGCCTTTCCATCCAAAAAGAAAATGTTTTAAATTTATTTCCTTTTTGAATATCTCCCATTTATAAATATTTCAATTTATAAATATTCCTTATTTATAAATATTCCAATTTATAAATATCCTGTTTTCAATATCACTTTGAAAAATCTCCTTATCAACATCCGGTATGTTATAGTATCCAATCATATCAATTCACGATGTTCAATATCGTCCCAACACATATGATCGACAACAGATTATATATCACATCATATAACACAATATATGAGAAACAATAAAATAACTGTTGAGGAATCCAGTCGGATTCCTCCAACCTGTTCTCCTGCATTCACAGATGTTACACAATAAAATTAACATCACTTGCAGTTCTATATGATATATTCTGATAAGCAGAATCAATATAGAAATTCAACTAACTGACTAGCAGTTCAATCAAACGGTCAACACACAGTCAATCAGTCAATATCTAACAGTTCTAAAAATACAACATAAAAATATAAACTGTTCAGAGTTGGTGAGTTTTACTCACATTTGCGCGTTAACCGATAAATATCGGTTTGCGTTCATTGATTCAGTCGAACAATTTATTTCTCCATAAATTGTAACGTGCTCCAATCGACTCGCGGTCAGTCCCATTGTGTAGTGTCCGTCCATACGGTCCCAACGCAACTTACGGTTCGTCAATCTGACTCCGTATGTGTAAGTTATTCAGTTACGAAGTTATACACTTTTAAATTGAATAAACATGGATTTAAAATGAACAGATGGGCCTCTTACCAATATAACTCGTCGGCCCATTAACCATACAAAAGCCCAGACCGATGTTATATCCTTCTTCCCCAAATCTGCTAAACCCGATTGCTCTTAACCACCATTTCGTTGATTACAGCCTCCCACCGTTCCTTCATCATCGCACGAATTTCAACACCGACACCACCATCCATCTTCTCTTCGGATGCCGCTCCTCCCCATACCCATTTCGTCGGACTCGACGCAGCCAGACGGAATCCGTCGAACCGCAACACAGTACCTCGATCGACGATAATCATCACCGAACACCCCACAAGTTTGCACACGGGTGCTAAATCCTCCCCTGAATTCGAATACAACCATGAATCCGCCAATCACTGCTTAAATTTAGATCGAAAGGGAACCCTAGCTTTTCAGTATGCTTTCGAGCTCGACGGAAACACAACCGCACCCTCACTCGAGCATACCAGACTGAAGAGATTCGAGAGCAGATTACAAATATATGTGTGCTTTAATTTATAAGGATTCATGGATTTTGTTTGTGGTTTTTCTTTGGATCGAAACCTTTTCTGTGAGTAAGAAAACAACGGCGGTTTTCCACTTTGACTTGTGAATCAATGAAATTAGGTTTAAGGGGGTTGGTGTGGTATTTATAGAAGATGAAAATATCTAGATATTTTTTTATATTAATATTTTAATATTTTATTTTCGCCAATTTCTCTTGTAACTGACTTCTAAAAATCTCTGCGACTACATACGATACCTAAAAATCACCAAACTGGACATGTAGCTAGAGTTCGGCATTACGGTCCCAACGAAACTGGTTTCGTCGAATTCCGACTTCGTATGCTCACACAGTGTATTTTTAACTGTCAAAATACTGACTGTTTTGCACTCTAAAAATCCGTACGGCCATATACTGCCTCTAAAAATCACGAAACTTCATATCTAACAATTATTTGATATTGCGGATCCAACAAAACTGGTTTCGTCGAATTCCGACTTCGTATGCTCACACAGTGTATTTTTAAAGCTCTGGATGACCCATTTAAATATATAAATATATTTAAATATTATTAAATTAAATATTAATAAATTAATATTATCGTATATATCCATATACGATGTCGTCCGGCTCCATAATATCACCTTAGATTTTATGACTTGATTTCCAGACTCCAGATTATCCCGATATTCAGTTCATATCGAAAAATCGATTTATAACGTATATAAAGCGTCGCAAATTATAAAGGAATTCTACAGCGACTTTTTTCTGAAATTTGATTTGGACATATCTCAAAATCTACACGACGAAATCCCGATCTTTCTCTTCCACTAGAAAGATATACTCCACCAGCTCCACACGTTTCTTGTTTCACAGAAATCCGGTTTCAAACGGTCCCTGTATATTCAGTTGAAGTTTGAATCGCCAATTAACGAACTGCAGCGCCATTTCAAGCTCTATTTTAATTATATTATAATTATACGTTCAAACTGTCGTCGATCGAATATATTCGTTATTATATTTCGAATCGAAACTCCACCAAAGCTCGTATGCTATCCAATTCACATGATATTGTGAATTTCACTATTTCCGACTATTTCGACATTATAATATATTATTATATTATAATTATTTTATTAAATATTCAATATTATTTAATTAAACGATCATTAACTTCTCTAAATCACCAATTATATAATTAAATATATTAATTATATATCGCAGAAAATGCGGGTCATTACAAAAATGGTCATTTTTCAAATGGTCTCAGAATTCGACGAAAATAGTTTTGTTGGGACCGTATAGTCAAAACATAGCTACATTTATTTTTTTTTGGAATTTTTAAAATCAGTATGTGGCCCCGACAAATTGAAATGTACGTTCAAAAATCAAATATTGAATGTTTTATATTTTAACTTGAAGAAAAACTGACTGAAACAGTCGAATGGGCCTACGAAACATATCCCATTGTGTTTGGAATGGGGGTAATTAGCTAGGGACGACAGTCGTTGGGTTTGATTTGGAGTTCGTTTGAGAAAACACTATTTTTCAATTAAACATATATATCGACCAATCGGAAAATTCCTTCATAAAAAAAACCATCCGCTTTCTCTCTCCCTGATCGCGATTAACGGCGGAAGCTTCTTCAAACCTTCCTCCTCTGATTCCTCCTCCTACACTCAATAAAACTCCATGGCCCAGTTGAGTTTTTTGTAGATCGTGACCTCCTCTTCAAATCTATATAAGGAGCTCCCCCTATCGTCTGGTATTTTTCGAGTTCGAGCTCCCCAAAGCTGTCACCTTTACAGCGCCGCCGTGCCCAAACCGCCGCGTCGAACTGGCCGTGACCTCCGCCGCCGCCTGCACCTCTTCTCCCTCTTTGACACCATATAACCCGATCCTCCTATAGCGCAGCGGATTGGTTGCAAAGTGGAAACCTTGATTTGAAAATTTTCAGAAGGTAACGGTTTAATTTATTTTAAACTGATTATAGCACTTTAAAGCGCTACGGTTGTTGGTTTCACTGTAAAAATCATATCTTTTTTGTTTGTGGTCAAAATCCTGTGAAACAAGAGATAGTGGACTCGTGTGGACATCTTCTACATTCTAGAAGAGACCGCATATTTTTTTGAGCCTTCTACAATTTTTGGCATAGTGGAACCCAATGAGATTTCTAATTTATAAATGATATGGAAAACAACGATGTATAAATTATATAGTCGATATATGAGTTATATAAGCGTTGTACACCACATGTATAAGTGTTGTATAAGTTGTATGTTCGATGTATAAGTTATATATGCGTTGTAAAAGTGATATATGAGTTGATATAAATTGAAGTGATATTGAAATGAAATCGAAATATAGTTATATACATATATCTATATATATGTATGTACTCCCCTCGTCCACATACCATGGACGATATATATATAATGGTTGTGATATTGTTTGGATTATTGGTTGATGTGAAATTTGGTGAATATCATGAATGGTTGATTTGAAATGATTGATTGTGATTAAAATCCCAAAAGGATTAGTATATGGGAAAATTCGTCTGCGTGCGAACTAGATATTGAAAATCCCCATTGTCAAAAACCGCGAGGTTTTAAGGTAGAGCGAGGAGTCGTACTAGGGACAGTGCCGGTTTTAACTACCCTGCCGTTATGCTTCCGAAATTTTCAATAATATTCATGTGTTAGAATTATTTTCATGTGTTGAAACTATATTCATGTGCTGAATAGAAATTCATGTGTTGAGTAGAAATTCATGTGTTGAATAAATTCTTTGAAATATAAAAATATTATTTTTACCTTATATATGAACTATATAAAATAATCGTGTTTTGAAATAATTTGTTTTACAATAAAATCACATTTTTACTATATATATAAACTATAGAAAACATTCATGTGTTGAATAAAGGACAAGAATGATAAAAATCATATTTTTATTGTGTGTGTGAATTCAAAAACATTCATGTGTTGAATAAAGGACTAGAACGATAAAAATCATATTTTTATCGTGTGTGTGAAGTCGAAAACATTCATGTGTTGAATATATGATTGAACAATAAAATCTACATTTTTATTGTGAAAATGAAGTGCTAAAAATATTAATGTGTTGAATAAATATTTTTGATGATAAAAATATCATTTTTACCAAAGATATGAAATGAATATAGTTTTGAAATCGAAGAATGAATTATATTTATATAAATATAATTAAAATATAGTGAATAACGAAGCTACAATTCGTGTTTTGAAACCGTGATTTCAAACGATTAGTGCGGGAGATCCGACCATCGGGTTTTCCCGAAACCAAAACCGTTGGGTTCGCCTTGGAAATATCTTTCCAACAACACCCACTTTGTGAAGATCCAATGGTTGGATTGTCTGGAATGTTTAATTCAAATCTGAAGAAAAACAGTGCCAGAATCAATTATATATATATATATATATATACATATATATATATATATATATATATAATTAAATTAAATCGTATAACGACGCTGCAGTTCATATTTTGAAATCGCAACTTCAAACGATTGTACTGGGAGATCCGACCGTCGGATTTTCCCAAAACTGAAACCGTTGGATTCGTTTTGAAAATATCTTTCTAACGATATAAAATTTGTGAAGATCCAACGGTTAGATTTTCAGATATGTGTAAATCAAATCTAAAGAAAAACAGTGTCACGGCCGCGTTATGGCCTAAAGCATTGTTTGAATGAATTGGCTATTTTTAAATAAATAAAAATAGCGATAAATCGTGATAAAATATTATAAACGATATGGAATGGAAATAAACTGAATTTGCTCGGTTTATGTGATATTTGATGGTTGAATGTGTTTGGCGTGAAAATTACATTAAGGAACAGAATTAGTGATATCGAATAATTTAACCATTGAAATGAATTGATTTGAAATTCTAAATATACGTGAATTATTTGAAAAGGCCGAGTTGATTCTCATTTCAAATAATTGATCGACGAGTGAAAGTCAAAGATATGAAGACGGTGCAAGACCGATGATCTTCACGTCGAATGGAGGGGTGCTACTGACGCTCATGATAGGAGTAGCTACCTTGAGGGGGCTGAAGTAGTAACCGTCCGGACATACATGTTGATTGTACGGATATGCGAGGTGTTGAGTGCCTCTAGTTCCGTTCAGACCCAGAACTAACTTGTAAATGGATTGTGTGTCTGACATTGGATTTTGTTCTATGCTGATTGATCTCTATTTAAGATATATCTGTTTGGTGGCAGAGAATTTATTCTCTTTCTTAACGCCCTTCTCTGAGACGTACAAGCTCAGAGGTTATATATCGATGGAAATCAGTCGCATGGAGTGAATTGCCTATGTGGCACGCCTAAGTGGCAGATGATCACTATTGAAAAGCAAAGTCTTGTGGTTGATGATCAAAGCGCGGCCTGTGTGGCATAGCTTTGTGTATAGCGTTGTTTCGCAAGCTTCACACCCCGGTATGAGCCAGAAACGGGAGAAGGACTTCAGGGAGGACATGCGTTTCCTTCTAGCTAGGAGTGGTGCTTTGGGTTTAGCACGCCCGGGTATTTTACTTATGTGGATGATGGAAAGCGAGGCCTCGGTTTGCTTTGGTTTCTTCGGAGTTGATGGTGTGGTCGGATATGACCAGCGACGCCCCATAGGGCAGGGAAACGTAGTGTTCAGGCATTTTAATCCACATCGGTGGACCGACCCTGACGATCTAAGGGTCGATGCGTTGTGATCCTAAGGGGCGGGCTAGAGCGTCTTGAATTCGGTAAGGGCTATCTTTTGCCTTGGTTCATGACGGAAATCCAATTTCCAAATACGACATCGTGTGGTTTTGATTGTATACCTATGTATGATGACATAGTGGTATAGGGCATTAATGCCGTCTATGATTGATATTTATGATTTGAAATTGTTTTTGAAGCATATAAACACTAGTAATAATATCAAATGCTTTTGTTTTATTCGTATCAAGCATATTTTGGCCATTATAAGGTAAAACTCTATCCTTCGGTTTGTGTTGCATTCTGTGATGGGAACTGAGTCTTATAATGGCTTCATTTTAACAAAAAGCATTGCGATGTTTAAAAGATTTACTTGTTTTAAAGCACTGGCAATCCAATGGAATAAACCCGTTCCGCGAAAGTGGCATGGTCCTGTGATTAGCCATATTGTAAAGGGTGTTAAGTAGATTTCTCATACCAATCCCATGACTGACTCGTAGTTTGTTTCACTTGCAAACTCGGGTGCCCCTTTTTCTGCACGGGCAGCCTTGTATTCAGGTTTTAACAGGCTCTTTTTGGATAGCTAGAGCTGAAGATAGATTCTATCATTTATCTCTTTTTATGTTGTTTAGCTCTTATTGTACATATTTTGTTTTGTTTTCCGCTGTAGACATTTATGTATAGCTGAATACTAAGTATGATCCTGTACACAATGTAACTCTGATGATTATGTTTATCTAGTGTGTTCTACAGTACATTATTTGGTGTATTTAATTATTTCTGTTCTGCTGTTATGTGTTATATTACAAAGATTACCCTTGCCACCGTCTTATGGGGTTTGGGGTCATCACAAACGTGGTATCAGAGCTTTGGTTAAGCTTAGTTCTGGAATGTAACATACGAACAAACTCATCAGAAATAGAACCAGTAGTGTTCTATGACGAATAGCTCATTACTGATAGGATCAGTAAGGTCCTAGTATGAGTAAAGCATAATGAAATACACCCCGATAGACACATTTACATTCAAGTATATATCTCTATGTTTTAAAATTACCTTTTCTGTTGGCCTAACACTTTGTCTGCTATTTGCAGACATTTGAAAATGAGTGGCAGAAGTAGAAGAGGTAGGTTGGAGCCAGATGTTGAAGCTCTACTTAAGAAATATAGAAATATGGGTGGAGTACCATTCTTGGGCGAAGAATCTATTATTAAAACACAAGCTTGGATTCGTTTTGCTGAGAAAATCTTTGAAGGTTTAAAGCTGAGGGATGACCAGAAAAGATTACTGGCATCTTGGCCACTCAAAGACAAAGCTTTGTTCTGGTGGGATTCGATTGTTAAAGATAATCCAGAAGGCGATTTCACCTGGGATAGATTTAAAGAGATTTCCTGTGAAAAATTTATTCCTCCAGAAGCAACTGAGAGGTTATGTGATGAATTCTACTATTTGATACAAGGAGATGTGAATATCCCAGAATATCATAAGAAATTCAATGAACATTCTCATTTTGCCCCTCATCTAATTCAAGATCCAAAGAGGAAGAATCTGAGGTTTATTAATGGGCTCCAAAGAAAATACCAGAATAAAGTAATGGGGCATGTGAAGCTTCCTTTTCCTGAAATGATATACATGGCTTATCAGTATGAAGATCAAAATAATCGAGGTCTTTTAGTCGATGGAGAGGATGTTAGTTCAAGCAACAAAAGGAAATTTGAAGCTGGTAGCCCAGGGAAGAGTACACAGCCTAAGGCCAGTACGAAGTCTGAGTTCAGAAAGAAGCCTAGAGTCAATAAGAAAAAGGTTGAATCTGAGGAAGTGCCAATAACAACTGCCACATGCTCGAGCTGCAATAGGTGAGGACATTTGGCGATAAATTGTAAATCTTGGAACGAAAGGAAGAAGGATAAATCTAAACCCAAGAACAAGTTTCAAGAGAATAGAAAATGCCGTCATTGCCATCGGACTGGTCATCTTGAAAAGGATTGGAAGCTCTTAAAGAAATCTGAAAAGGTTCAGGTAAATAAAGTAGCAGAAGTCCCTGCACCCTCATCTAGTCAAGATATGCCAGATGTTTTAGAAGGCACACTTACTGTTAAAGATATTCCAGTTAAAGTATTGTTTGATACAGGCGCATCGCGAAGCTTTGTTGCAAAGAATATAGTCAAGAAATTGGATTTGAATTTGAAAAAGCTCAAAACGCCCATGACCGTCCATAATCCGGTTGGGGATTCCCTCAATCTTAGTTAGGTGTGTGGTGTGCCTGTTTCTTTTTCCCGTTATCGGTTCCCAACTATCGCGATCGTCCTGAATTTTACAGAATTTGATCTTATACTGGGATTAGACCGGTTAACCAAATATGAAGCAGAAGTTAAATGCGCCGAGAGAGTTGTTAAGGCAAAAACAAAGTTCGGAGAATATATAACCATTCCATGTGAAGGCCCGAATTCTGATAGAAAGGACTTCTGGGCAGCTTTAGATGTTTCTCCTTCTCAAATAGAACCTGTTCCTGTCGTTCTGGAGAATATTCCGGGCGACATTGAAAATATTCCTGTTGTCAAGAACTATGCGGATGTGTTCGAAGAAGTTGTTAGCTTACCTCCGCAGAGAGATATTGATTTTAAAATCTCTTTAGTTCCGAATGCAAGGCCAGTAGTTCACGCTATTCGAAGAATGACCTTGAAAGAGAAAGAAGAGTTAGATAATCAAACTCGATAGCTTGTATGGAAAGGTTTGATCAGGCCTAGTTTCTCTGATTGGGGAGCAGCAGTGGTATTTGTTCCGAAGTCAGACGGTACTCTCAGACTGTGTGTAGATTATCGTGACTTGAATAAGCAGACGCTGAAAAACAAATATCCATTGTCGCGGATTAATGATTTGTTGGACCGATTGAATCGAGCACAAGTGTTTTCATGAATGGACCTAGCTAGAGGTTTCCATCAGCTTCGTATTGCCGAAGAGTGTGTTCCTTTGACAACATTCAGAGGTCCAAACTTATTCTATGAGTGGTTAGTAATGCCGTTCGGCTTATGCAACGCTCCAGCTTATTTTGTTGATTTGATGAACTGGGTATTCAGATAAGTATTGAATAAATTTGTTCTTGTTTTCATTGATGATATATTGATCTTTCTAAATCAGAGAGCGAGCAACAAGTGTTAGAAATTCTGAGAAAGAATGTTTTAAAAGCAAAGTTTTCCAAATGTATATCCTGGTAAGAAAAAGTCAAATTTCTTGGCCATGTCGTGTCAAAGCAAGGAATTTCAGTGGATCCCAGTAAAATCACTGCTATTTAGAATTGGAAATAGCCTCGTACGCCCACAGATGTCAGAAGTTTTCTTGGATTGGCCAGTTATTATCGGAAGTTCGTTAAGAATTTTTCGAAGATATCCAGTCACTTAACAAAGCTTACTAAGAAACATTCGAGATTCAACTGGACTTCTGAATGTGAGGCAGCTTTCCAGGAGCTGAAGTTAAAATTGACGACTGCTCCAGTGCTCACAATTATTGACAGCAATCAGGATTTAAAAGTCTGGACCGATGCTTCTAAAGAAGGCCTCGGCGCAGTGTTAATGCAAAGAGGCCATGTAGTCGCTTATGTTAGCCGTCAATTGAAACCACATGAAAAGAATTATGTAACTCACGATCTTGAATTGCTAGCTATCGTGTTTGCTATGAAAATCTGGAGGCATTATCTATTGGGTGAAAAGTTCGAATTATATACTGATCATCAATCATTGAAGTATTTATTCACCCAGAAAGATCTGAATATGAGGCAGCAGCGTTGGTTAGAATTTCTCACGGCATATGATCTTGATATTTTATGTACTCCGGGGAAAGCCAATGTTGTAGCTGATGTGCTCAGTAGGAAGAATGTGATCATCGCCAGTATTATCATTACACCATCATTGATTGATAAAATAGCTATTCTTCAGAAAGACGATAGTTTTATTAAGGAGATGATCAGAAGAATTCAAAAGGGCGAAGTCTCCAGTTTTCAAGTGGATGGCGCAGGACTTCTGAGATTGAAAGGTAGAATTTGTGTTTCCGACAATCTTGAGCTCAAAAGAGAAGTAATGGACGAGAGCCACAAGTCCAAACTGAGCATCCAACCAAGGGTTAGTAAAATGTACAATGACCTCAAGTGAACTTTCTGGTGGAAGTCAACAAAAAGAGATATCTCTATATATGTTAGCCAGTGTTCCACCTGTCAGCAAGTCAAAAGCGATCAGCAGAAGCTCGCTGGATTATTGCAACCTTTAGAAATTCCAGGTGGAAAGTGGGAACAGATTTCTATGGACTTCATAGATGGTTTGCCCAGAACCAGGAAAGGGAATGACAGTATTTGGTTGATCGTAGATCGTTTCACGAAGACTGCCCATTTTATACCTGTCAAATCGAATAGAACTGCTCAGAGTCTGGCGCAGATTTATTTCAAGGAAATAGTTAGACTGCACGGAGTTCCCATGAGCATCGTTAGTGATCATGACCCGATTTTTGCTAGTAAATTCTGGGAAGCATTCCAAGCAGAATTGGGAACAAAGCTGAATTTGAGCACCACATATCATCCTCAAACAGATGGCCAAACTGAGAGGGTGAATCGTATTCTTGAAGATATATTGCAGGCATGTATTATTGATTTTGGCGGATCATGGGAAGACCATTTACATTTGGCCGAATTCTCATATAACAACAGCTACCAGGCGAGCCTGAAAATGTCTCCATTCGAAGTATTGTATGGTAGACCGTGCTGATCCCCTGCTTATTGGGTAGAACATGGCAATAGACTCGTATTGGGGCCTGATATGATTTGCGATGCTGCAGACAAAGTTGATTTCGTTAAGAAACGATTACTCACCGCCCAAAGTCGACAGAAAAGCTATGCAGATAAGAGAAGAAGAGATATATCATTTGTTGTTGGCGACTATGTGTATCTAAGGGTTTCTCCGATGAGAGGAGTAATTCGATTTAGTAAAACTAGGAAGTTGGCGCCCAAATTTATTGGTCCATTCCCTATACTGGAACTGATTGGAACTCTCGCATATAGGGTTCAATTGCCTGATTGGTTGCTTGGAGTGCATGATGTATTTCACGTATCTCAATTGCGAAAGCATGTGCATGATTCAGATCTCGTTGTAGAAGAAGCTGCACAACAGGATTTGGAAATCACTCCAGAATTGGCAGTTAGAAGAGAGCCGATGAAGATCATTGGCAAAGAAACCAAAGAGCTGAGGAACAAAAAGGTTCACTTAGTCAAAGTGCAATGGAGTGGAGATCCGCGAGATTGTACTTGGGAATCTAAGGAAAGAATTATGAAAGCCTATCCTAAGTGCAGGGTGGATGTCTCTGATTGACTCTGGTGCAAGATACATTTACCATATTTTGCATTTCCATTCTGTACTTTACTTTGCTATTGTTTTCTTTTCATGGATGTGAACATTTAATCATATAGTCTGAATGTTTTTAAAAGGGTATATGAATTAATTAGTATATTTTTGAAAAGTTAAAAATAAAATTGATTGTTGTTTGTGTTGTGTGATTGAGAATTTGATTAATCAAATTATTAGAATGATAGCTAATTTAATCAATGAATGAATGGTAAATTTATGCAATTAAAACAAGTATTGAATTGATTTAAAAAATTGATAGAAATATATACATGTGCATTATGTATGTTTGAATAGGTCAATGGATTAGCTGTTGAGTAAAGAATTTATTTGCGTGCCCGACAAATAGGTAAACCTTAATGAGTTGGATGCGCAATTTTATTATTATAACAACTCCTGTGAATGCCATTGGATGCGTAGAGCTGGTTGTTCTGCGTGTAATACTAAACGTTGCCATAGGATAGTAACAATTAATTTTGAACTACACTACATGGCATACTTCTTGAAGATAGGCATACTTCATCATATACCACATAAGCATTTGGAGCTTGTGTGACGAGGTTGAAGATTTACCATACGAGCGAGAGGCTTGTATGGCAATGACTATATTTTACAGGTTGAACTGATGACAGATATGGACCATATAAAATATAACGGTAAATTGCAAGATTAATAAAAAACCCCACACGGGTCTAGAGATGACAATAAACACGTCTCTCTGGTCATTAAGGCACAAAATCCATTTATAGGGTGACGAGAATTTATTCTCTGGAGTTATGATCTATAAACACTCCCCTGTGGACAGCGGAATATATCACTATAAATATGTGCATGCTTATTAGGATTTACTGGGTACCTAATATGGCCCAATAAATTTCCAAACCCCTCCCCGTACAAAGGAGGTTACGGCGAAAATTTTCGAAAAATTAGGGTGTTAGCCAAATTTTTGAAGAATTTGAAAATTCTTAGAAACTGAAAAGTTGAAGAATGGAAGCCAGAAGGAAAGTAGAGTTGGTTAATTAAACCACTTTCGACTTTATTCCTTTTTGAGGTCGAAAAGTTTTAAGTGGGGGAGATTGTAACAACCCGGAAAATCTGAGCCAGTTTAAAATTTTTGAATTGGCTATTTTAGTGGATTTTAAATATTTAAAATAAAATATTTTAAATAATAACGACGAAAAGTGTGTTTGAATCGATGTTTGAAAATAAATACAATTAATTTAAATTATAAACAATGCCTGAAATGGCGCGGTAGTTTCAAAATTGAAATTCAAACTTTGACTGACTATACCGGGTGCAAAATAAAACGGATTTTAGTGAAACCAAAAATATTTAAATCTGTTAGTGAATATCTTTCTAACAAATCTGAGAAATCGAAGTTTCATAGCGGGAATCAAAAGTTATGGCCAAATGAATTTTCAAAAAGGTCGCTATAGAGAATATATAGCCCTTGAAAATAGCATTTTGCAAATGACCTCAGAATTCGATGAAACCACTTTTGTTGGATCCGGGATGTCAAATTATTGCTAGGTTTCAAATTTCATTATTTTTGAAGTTAACATGTGAGCGTGGCAAAAGAAAATGTGTTTGGTGAATTTCTGTTAAATTGGATCGACCAGAAAATGGCCATTTTTCAAACGGTCTCAGAATTCGACGAATCTAGTTTTGTTGGGACCGTATCGTTAAAACATAGAAAGATTTATTTTTTGGGAATTTTTAGAATCAGTATGTGGCCCAACAAATTGAAATGTACGTTCAAAAATCAAATATTGAATGTTTTATATTTTAATTTGAAGAAAAACTGAAACAGTCGAATGGGCCTACGAAACATATCGCATTGTGTTCGGAATGGGGATAATTAGCTAGGGACGATAGTCGTTGGGTTTGATACGGAGTTCATTTGAGAAAACACTATTTTTCAATTAAATATATATCGACCAATCAGAAAATTCCTTCATAAAAAAAACATCCGCTTTCTCTCTCCCCGATCGCGATTAACGACGGAAGCTTCTTCAAATCTTCCTCCTCTGATTCCTCCTCCTACACTCAATAAAACACCATGGCACAGTTGAGTTTTTTGTAGATCGTGACCTCCTCTTCAACTCTATATAAGGAGCTCCACTTATCGTCTGGTATTTTTCGAGTTTGAGCTCCCCGAAGCAGCCGCCTTTGCAGCGCCGCCGTGCCCAAACCACCACGTCGAACTGGCCGTGACCACCACCGCCACCTGCGCCTCTCCTCCCTCTTCGACACCATATAACCCGACCCTCGTATAGCGCAGCGGATTGGTCGCAAAGTGGAAACCTAGATTTGAACATTTTCAGAAGATAACAGTTTACTTTATTTTAAACTGATTATAGCACTTTAAAGCGCTTCAGTTTTTGATTTCACTGTAAAAATCATATCTTTTTCGTTTGTGGTCGAAATCCAGTGAAACAAGAGACAGTGGACTCGTGTGGACTCTTCTACATTCTAGAAGAGACCGCATATTTTTCTGAGCCTTCTACAATTTTTGGTGGAGTGGAACCCAATGTGATATTTCTAATTTATAAACGATATGGAAAACAACGATGTATAAATTATATAGTCGATGTATGAGTTATATAAGCGTTGTACACCACATGTATAAGCATTGTATAAGTTGTATGTTCGATGTATACGTTATATATGCGTTGTAAAAGTGATATACGTGTTGAAATAAATTGAAGTGATAATGAAATGAAATCGAAATATAGTTATATACATGTATGTATATATATACACACACACACACACTCCCCTCGTCCACAGACCATGGACGATATATATATATTGGTTGTGATATTGTTTGGATTATTGGTTGATGTGAAATTTGGTGAATATCATGAATGGTTGATTTGAAATGATTGATTGTGATTGAAATCCCAATAGGATTAGTATATGGGAAAATTTGTCTCCGTACGAACTAGATATTGAAAATCCCCATTGTCAAAAACCGCAAGGTTTTAAGGTAGAGCGAGGAGTCGTACTAGGGACGGTGCAATTTTTAACTACCATGCCGTTATGCTGCCGAAATTTTCAATAATATTCATGTGTTAGAATTATTATTATGTTTTGAAACTATATTCATGTGTTGAATAGAAATTCATGTGTTGAGTAGAAATTCATGTTTCTTTGAAATATAAAAAAAATATTTTTACCTTATATATGAACTATATAAAATAATCGTGTTTTGAAATAAATTGTTTTACAATAAAAATCACATTTTTACTATATATATAAACTATAGAAAACATTCATGTGTTGAATAAAGGACTAGAACGATAAAAATCATATTTTTATCGTGTGTGTGAAGTCAAAAACATTCATGTGTTGAATAAAGGACTAGAACGATAAAAATCATATTTTTATCATGTGTGTGAAGTCGAAAACATTCATGTGTTGAATATATATATTGAACAATAAAATCTACATTTTTATTGTGAAAATGAAGTGCTAAAAATATTCATGTGTTGAATAAATATTATTGATGATAAAAATATCATTTTTACCAAAGATATGAAATGAATATAGTTTTGGAAGCGAAGAATGAATTATATTTATATATATTTATATAAATATAATTAAAATATAGTGAATAACGAAGCTACAGTTCGTGTTTTGAAACTGTGATTTCAAACGATTAGTGCGGGAGATCCGACCATCGGATTTTCCCGAAACCGAAACCTTTGGGTTCGCCTTGGAAATATCTTTCCAACGACACTCACTTTGTGAAGATCCAACGATTGGATTGTCTGGAATATTTAATTCAAATCTGAAGAAAAACAGCGCCAGAATCGATTTTATATATATATATATATATATATGTATGTATGTATATAATTAAATTAAATCGAATAACGACGCTGCAATTCGTATTTTGAAATCGTAACTTCAAACGATTGTACCGGGAGTTCCGATCGTCGGATTTTCCCAAAACTGAAACCTTGGATTCGCTTTGAAAAGATCTTTCTAATGATATAAAATTTGCGAAGATCCAACGGATAGATTTTCAGATATGTGTAAATCAAATCTAAAGAAAAACCGTGCCACGGCCGCGTTATGGCCTGAAGCGTTGTTTGAATGAATTGGCTATTTTTAAATAAATAAAAATAGCGATAAATTGTGATAAAATATTATTAACGATATAGAATGGAAATAAACTGAATTTGCTCGGTTTATGTGATATTTGATGGTTGAATGTGTTTGGCGTGAAAATTACATTAAGGAACAGAATTAGTGATATCGAATAATTTATCCATTGAAATGAATTGATTTGAAATTCTAAATATACGTGAATTATTTAAAAAGGCCGAGTTGATTCTCATTTCAAATAATTGATCAACGAGTGAAAGTTGAAGATATGAAGACGGTGCAAGACCGATGATCTTCACGTCGAATGGAGGAGTGCTGCTGATGCTCATGATAGGAGTAGCTACCTTGAGGGGGCTGAAGTAGTAACCGTCCGGACGTACATGTTGATTGTACAGATATGCGAGGTATTGAGTGCCTCCAGTTTCGTTCAGACCCAGAACGTACTTGTAAATGGACTGTGTGTCTGACATTGGATTTTGTTCTGTGCTGATTAATCTCTATTTAATATATATCTGTTTGGCGGCGGAGAATTTATTCTCTTACTTAATGCCCTTCTCTGAGACGTACGAACTCAGATGTTATATATCTATGGAAATCAGTCGCATGGAGTAAATTGCCTGTGTGGCACACCTAAGTGGCAGATGATCAAGGCTTCTGTTGAAAAGCAAAGTCTCGTGGTTGATGATCAAAGCGCGGCCTGTGTGGCATAGCTTTGTGTATAGCGTTGTTTCGCGAGCCTCACACCCCGATATGAGCCAGAAACGGGAGAAGGACTTTAGGGAGGACATGCGTTTCCTTCTAGCTAGGAGTGGTGCTTTGGGTTTTGCACGCCCGGGTATTTTACTTATGTTGATGATGGAAAGCGCGACCTCAGTTTGCTTCGGTCTCTTTGGAGCCGATGGTGTGGTCGGATATGACCAGTGATGCCCCATAGGGTGGGGAAACGCAGTGTTCAGGCATTTTAATCCACATCGGTGGACCGGCCGTGACGATCCAAGGGTCGATGCGTTATGATCCTGAGGGGCGGGCTAGAGCATCTTGAATTCGGTAAGGACTATCTTTTTCCTTGGTTCATGACGGAAATCCAATTTCCAAATAGGACATCGTGCGGTTTTGATTGTATACCTATATAAGGCGACATAGTGGTATGGGGCATTAATGTTGTCTATGATTGATATTTATGATTTGAAATTGTTTTTGAAGCATATAAACACTAGTAATAATATCAAATGCTTTTGTTTTATTCGTATCAAGCATATTTTTGCCATTATAAGGTAAAACTGTATCCTCCGTGTAACGACCCAGATTTTTGAACAGTTTATTTTAAATATTTAGTATGGTTTTAAATATTGAATTCATAATATAAATAAATTTTATATTGGATTTGTCAATTTAATTATCGACATATGATTTAATATCGAATATATTTAATTATCGTAATAGTAACAATTGAATTCCCAGTGTAATACTAAATCAGAACAATTCAGTCAGTTAATATAAATTCTGTGTTGAACTAGAACGATAATAATAATTTATTATCGATGAAATTTATTGTTTGAAATCGATTTATATCTTTAATCGAATTTTATTTAAATCGTCAATTTAATAGTGTTATTCCGTATTTATGACTAAATTAAATTCAGAATCTGTGCCATGAGTCTTGAATAGCGTTTGGTAACGACGTTCGTTGCGTTAAAATAGTGGTTCGGGGATCGCGAGGTATTTTAATTATTTAAATAAATTAAAATCAGAACCTACCTCAAAACAAGCCGACCTAAATAAAGTCGCACACCCTATATTTCATCTCGAGACAACAACTTTGTCTCCAAGTTCCAGAATCCAGGAAACAGAAAATTAATGGCATCAGTACATTTGTTCCCTCGTTCGCGCTTATAAATATACCCATCGGCCTTCACAATTTTTCCATCCTCCTGGTCACGATAAAGATCAAATACCAATTCCATTTGAAATAAAAAGGGGCCACGCTAGTTTTAGATACTCAAAATCAAATCGAGGGCTTTTCGTTCGAAGTAGCAGTGCGACTTGGCAGGGGTTCTATCCAAAGTCGAGGGGTTCCGTGGGGTATGCTGATCAGAATTTGGGGCCAGTTCGATTTTGGATGATGTAAGGAAGTCGGCGTTGGTTTTGGTAAACGCAGTAAGGCTCGAGGGTTTCGAATGGCGGCATCGGAATCTAGGCAGAGCAGCTCTGGTGAAGTTCGTGGATCTCGATTGGTTATTCGAAGGCGCTGCAGGTTGCGAGGGGTTCTAGGATGGAAGCGACGATATCATGATTAGGGTAGGGACGCGAGTTAGAATTTCGGTTCTGGGTATTCGACGGTGGCAAATTTAAGGCTGTCGATTTCTGGGTTTTGGGTCGAGCTCGACCTTGGCAGTTTTGACAGGTCGGTTTGGTTCTTGAAAGGGGGCGTGCTACTCAGTCAGAGGAAGAGGAGCATGAAAAAGGAAAGTGAGCAGTCCGACGAGTTAATGGAGGAAGAAAGATTTTTCAACAGCTAAAGAGTTTGATTTGGAAAGAAGGAATCGAAAATATTATTAAGGTAAATTTGTTTTTCCCTTTCTTCTAGTAATAAATTTTTATATAAATAGTTTAATGGGTAGATAATAAATATAAATTGTTAAATGTATACGAGATTTCATCAAAATTGAATGGGTCGAGAAATTCGTAGCTCCGAAAGACTTAAGCTGGGATTAAATTGGAAACCAGAATGGATTGACGAATTAAAAAGAAATCGAGGTGAGTAAATCTCACTCACCTTTAGAATTATTTTTATTTCATTAAAAATAATTGTCTGTTGCTTGTGTGAATGTTTTATGCTTGTTTTATATATATTAGTTATTTAGGCTATATATATATATATTGGGTTGATTGGTTGGTTGGATTCCCGCAGTCTCATTAGCGGATGCCCGCAGTTTCATAGCGGATGATTACCCTATACGCCCCACGCTATGATTAGTGGATGACCTTCTATACCGCGATATTCTGCCACGAAGCAGAATGGGTATTATTTATGTGCTAACATCTGTGGATGCAGGAAAACAGGTTGGAGGAATCCAACTGGATTCCTCAAAAATATATTATCTGTTTGTTTATTTGTTTGCACATATATTTTTATATATGATGTGTTAGAAAAATAAATAATTCGTTGCTTTGTGTGTTTAAATATCACTGGGCTTAAGTAAGGATATTTTAAAATATCGTGGAAGGATATTTGAGATTTAAAAAGGGGAAATTCTATTTTTAAATAGAATTTGAATTTTAAACGGAAATAAAAATTATAAACTTGTTTTGAAATAAAACAAGTAGTTTCCTTTTAAATGAAGTTTAAGAAATAGTTCTTTTATAACGAAGTTATAAATGAAGTAAAAAGAATTATCATTTGATAATTCAGAAATAGAAATACAAATTTGAAATTGGAATTTGAAATGAAATTTCAAAATAGGATTTGAAATGTAATTTTTAAATATATATAACTCAAATGGAATTTGAGTATAACATTTGAATTTTAAAAGGAGTTTGAATGTTTGAATTTTAAAAGGAGATTGAATATTAGAAATTCAAATAAGAAGTTCAAATAGAATTTGAATAGGCGAGATTAGAATGAAAAATAGAATTTGAATTCAAGGAATTTAATTAAAATTTGAATTCAAAGGAATTCGAATAAAGAAATTCAAATAGAGATTTGAATATAGAATTTCAAAATAGAATTTGAAATATAGAATTTCAAAGAAGAATTGAAGAGAATTTAAAATATAGTATTTCAAAGAAGAATTCAAATATGAAATTTGAATAGAGATTTGAAATGGAATTCAAATATGAAATTTGAATTGAGATTTGAAATAGAAATTCGAGTATTGAATTTGAACATGGAATTGAATATAGAAATTCAAGTAGAAATTTGAATATGAGATTTCAAAATAGAATTTGAAATAAACTTTGAAAATAGGATTTCAAAGTAAGAAGTGGAATAGGATTTCAAAATAGGAAATCCAAATAAATTTTGAAATGGAATTTGAATTTAAAGGAGTTCAAATGGATTTGAAATAAGGAAAATTCAAATGGGTTTTAAATAATGGGTTTTAATAAAAAGGATTTAAATATAAGAATTTAAATAGAATTCAAATGGTGTTAAATATAAGGATTCAAACAAAACTCAAATGGAGTTTGATTAGAAAGAATTTGAATAAGAGGGATTCAAAGAGATTTGAAACATGATATTTGGATTCAAAGGAATATAAATGTGGTATTTGAAGTTCAAGTAGAAATGGAGTTTAAGTATTTGAAGTTCAAATAGATTAAAAATGGAATTTGAATTCAAATAGTTGAAATAGAATTTGAATATAGAATTTGAATTAGAATCGAATTGTAATTTGAATATAGACTTCAAATATAAATGAAATAGAAGATCAGAAATATTTGTTGAGTTGGAAAAAATGGTTTGATATATATTTAAAATATATCAGAATGGAGTTGAATTTATATAAACGAAGTTTAAAAGGTTTATATATATAAATATAATTAAAACGAACTCGCCGCAGCGCTGCAGTTCGTAAATTAGCGATTCGAACTTCAATTGAGTATACAGAACGCAATTGAAGTCGGAATTCTTTGAAACAAGAAACGTCAGGACCGGTTTGATAATAGTTTTCTAATGAAGGAGAAAAATCTGAATTTCGTCGTATAGATTTTGAGATATGTCAAAAATCAAATTTTCAGAAAAACAGCGCCAAAATCGTTTTAAAACCATAATGGTTTATTTAATTTTATAAAAGGATTTTTAAGCAAATAAAATCCGAAGTTTCTATTTAGAAAATTTCAGAGTTGAGTTGTAAAATATATGTGAATTCAAGTTGTGTAAATGAATATGATTTTTGAAACAGAAACCAGATTTTGATTTATTGAATAGAATTAACTAAATTGAATAAAAATTAGTTAATGAGTTTTTGAATGGATATTGGGATTTGAATAAGTAAATTCGATTTGAAATTTATATTCGAAATAGAAAAGAGAACTAGAATTGAAATTGAAATTCAATTTAATTATGTACGAGTTAAATATTTTGTTTGAACATGCTATGTTCAAACAAAGGAGTAAAATAGGCAAAATGGCCGATTTAAAGAATAAATGGGCGAAACTGAATTCAAACGATTAGATAGTATTGAATTGAATTGAAAACAGGTGAACAGGTGTAAGCAGGTTTGATATGGAGTATATGAAGATTTTAATTTGTGTGCTCGACAAAAAGGTACATGTTTAATTCATATATGGGTTTTATGCGCCGTATCGGCAAGCCGCTTGGCTTTTCCTTTTTCTTTTTGATTTAGGAAGATACCGGGAAGCTATTTGAAATTTCCCGATGCTCCCGATACAGGGGAGGTTATGGCGAATTTTTCCGGGAATTTAAGGAGTTACAATATTTTTAAGATATTTTGATAGTTAGAAATCATTATATCGACGTATAAAATTCGATAGGTAAGTGAATATAAAAATCGAATATATTTCCTAAGTATAGGAAATAAGAGAAGGCGACATATGGAAACGTTTTCCAGATGGCATAAGAGGCCGAGATGATTATTGAAATATTTGGTTAACAAATATTGATAGAGGAAATAGAGAAGTGATTTAATTAATGAAATATTTAATTAAAGGGCCCAGTGATTTGTTGATATGTTGATTGAACACTTGTTTTTATTCGATAGTTAAATCACAGACTATCGAAGTTTTTGACCATCGTTGTCAATATGGAGAGACCGGTTGGATTATTATCCGAAGAACCACTCCGTATCGGCATAAGCGTTGCGAACCAAGTATGCTGAATATATTGAAGACGGAGTAAAGTGCAAGGGCTTTTCTATTTATAGAAATAGTGCCTTCGTTTTCGTTCAATCCCAGAACGAACGTAAATGGACGAATGTCTGACAGAGTATTTCCAATGATCAAATGGGTTGGTCTGTATAAATATATATGGTTGCAACGGATTTATCCCTTAGCATAATATCCAGAATATTCGTGCAAACTCAACTAGTGATTAACGGATCTGACGATGTGGCATTCAAAGTGATTGTGTTATCAATGAATGGTAAGTAATCGTAGCCTCAGGCCTCAACAACCGGGAAAGGGCAAAAATTGGGCAGGCAGCATGGCTATGTGGGTCGCACCCATTAGGGTGTATAATCACCTATCTAGAGAAATTCCTTTTGTTCTAAATCTATCGATTCTGCCCATTCGGGAAACGGTGGTTTGAGTCCAACCGTTGGTGATATACATTCGATACACTCAAGCGAAATGAGTGGTCGGTCATGTGTGGGCCGGGTTGCAAGACGTTCTTGTTGAACCCAGGTGTATTCGCCTCTAGAGATACATCATCGGAAGGTGGTTCCATACCTTGTCATGTTGGAAATCCAATCTCCAATAAGCGCCATGCGGTTTTTGATTTTATAATATATATGTGGAGCGTGAGATGCAAGCGTTCCGCTAGATTGTATTTATTTGATGTAGACATTAATATAATATCACTGGATTTTCGTATCAAAGTGTTTTGGGTTATAGTAAGGTAAAAACCGTCCATGTTTATGTGTGGGCTGGTCTTACTATTATCTTTTCTTCCGAAAAGAGTTTTGAAAGTTAAACAAGTGGTTGGAGTTTACTCACACCAGTCCCATGACTGACCCAGAGTTTATTTTGTTTTGTTTTTCCCTAAACTCTTGGGTGCCCAAATTTGTACGGGCAGTCAAGTGTTTCAGGCTTTTACAGATACACTTGGAGGAGCTTGAAGCAGGAGGCTTCAATGTTAGTTATTTAGAGTTACTTCCGCTGAATCAAATGTTATGTGTACTCTGATGATGGTATGTATATATACACCAAACAGATTTGTATTTCAAAGCTTATGTTATATAATATATTTTATTCGTTCCGCTGTGAGTTTGTGATCTTTGTTTTCTTCTATTCTAATATTTCTTTCTTTCTATTTCTCATCCTCTAACTTCTTTCTAATAATGAGTCGTATTTCTGTGTTATTTGAGTTGGACGTGTGGTGTATTTAGTCAACTCTGATAGCACGGATTTGCGGGTCGTTTCAGTTGGTATCAGAGCTTAGGTTGAGAGAATACCTAGGCTTGTGTGACATGTGCTCATTAGAGATAGGGTCAGTAGCACCCTAGAATGAGTTGAGTGTATATACGGGAGAGCGTATTTGTAATTTGATATAAAAGTTGTTTTATATTGTGTTGGCTAGTCTGTTAAGTGGTTTATGAATTCTGGTCGAATCGTGGGACGCCATGAAGTCGATAGGGATTTCTAAACACTTGAACAGAGAATTCGACACGATATTGTTTTTAAATGGGTAAATGAAATAATTTTACCCAAAATTATATTTTGATATAAAAATGAATAATTTTCTAAGAATTATTTATATATGGATGTGTTGACTGATATCATTATAATCAGACGAGATTATAAAATTAGGATGGTTATTTATAACCAAAATAGAATTTGTATAGGAATTAAATATACAAATGAGATGAATTAGAATTTAATTCGAACCAGAATTAAGAATTCAAAAATCCTGAGAAGTTGACAAATATTTTTCAAAGTAATATAGATTTGTTTTAGAAAGATTTGAAAGAAAATCATTTTAGATGGATTTAGAAATAATAAAGCACTAAACTCACTTCAGTGGCTGGGGAATTATTCTGATGATGGTCGCGACATCATCAGTGTTCATTTCCGAGTTTCTAAGTGATGAATTGCTACCTTAGAAAAATTTTTGGATGGAAATTTGTTTGAAAGAAAACAAGTGGTTTGAAAATTCAAATGTTTCGAATTTGAAATAAATATATGTATATATTTAAGTGATTTCAAAAGAATTTGAAAAGAGAGAAACCCAAGGATTTGAATTCTGGAATTAAAATTTAACTTAAACAAGTTAAATGGGTCAAAGTGAATGAATTGATTAAAATCAATTTGAATTAGTTTTATAAGAACATAGATTGGATATAAATGGATTGATCGTAGATCATTCAAAATAAATGAAGGAAGACCAAAAGTTTTGGTGAAATTAAATATGTTGAAATATAAGGAAGTTGAGTTTCAACATAAGTGGATTGTTGAAAGGTAATGGATTTGTACCATTTTTCCTAACTTAGCAATTTCGAGGACGAAATTATTTTAAGGGGGGAAGAATGTAACGACCCAGATTTTTGAACAGTTTATTTTAAATATTTAGTATGGTTTTAAATATTGAATTCATAATATAAATAAATTTTATATTGGATTTGTCAATTTAATTATCGACATATGATTTAATATCGAATATATTTAATTATCGTAATAGTAACAATTGAATTCCCAGTGTAATACTAAATCAGAACAATTCAGTCAGTTAATATAAATTCTGTGTTGAACTAGAACGATAATAATAATTTATTATCGATGAAATTTATTGTTTGAAATCGATTTATATCTTTAATCGAATTTTATTTAAATCGTCAATTTAATAGTGTTATTCCGTATTTACGACTAAATTAAATTCAGAATCTGTGCCATGAGTCTTGAATAGCGTTTGGTAACGACGTTCGTTGCGTTAAAATAGTGGTTCGGGGATCGCGAGGTATTTTAATTATTTAAATAAATTAAAATCAGAACCTACCTCAAAACAAGCCGACCTAAATAAAGTCGCACACCCTATATTTCATCTCGAGACAACAACTTTGTCTCCAAGTTCCAGAATCCAGGAAACAGAAAATTAATGGCATCAGTACATTTGTTCCCTCGTTCGCGCTTATAAATATACCCATCGGCCTTCACAATTTTTCCATCCTCCTGGTCACGATAAAGATCAAATACCAATTCCATTTGAAATAAAAAGGGGCCACGCTAGTTTTAGATACTCAAAATCAAATCGAGGGCTTTTCGTTCGAAGTAGCAGTGCGACTTGGCAGGGGTTCTATCCAAAGTCGAGGGGTTCCGTGGGGTATGCTGATCAGAATTTGGGGCCAGTTCGATTTTGGATGATGTAAGGAAGTCGGCGTTGGTTTTGGTAAACGCAGTAAGGCTCGAGGGTTTCGAATGGCGGCATCGGAATCTAGGCAGAGCAGCTCTGGTGAAGTTCGTGGATCTCGATTGGTTATTCGAAGGCGCTGCAGGTTGCGAGGGGTTCTAGGATGGAAGCGACGATATCATGATTAGGGTAGGGACGCGAGTTAGAATTTCGGTTCTGGGTATTCGACGGTGGCAAATTTAAGGCTGTCGATTTCTGGGTTTTGGGTCGAGCTCGACCTTGGCAGTTTTGACAGGTCGGTTTGGTTCTTGAAAGGGGGCGTGCTACTCAGTCAGAGGAAGAGGAGCATGAAAAAGGAAAGTGAGCAGTCCGACGAGTTAATGGAGGAAGAAAGATTTTTCAACAGCTAAAGAGTTTGATTTGGAAAGAAGGAATCGAAAATATTATTAAGGTAAATTTGTTTTTCCCTTTCTTCTAGTAATAAATTTTTATATAAATAGTTTAATGGGTAGATAATAAATATAAATTGTTAAATGTATACGAGATTTCATCAAAATTGAATGGGTCGAGAAATTCGTAGCTCCGAAAGACTTAAGCTGGGATTAAATTGGAAACCAGAATGGATTGACGAATTAAAAAGAAATCGAGGTGAGTAAATCTCACTCACCTTTAGAATTATTTTTATTTCATTAAAAATAATTGTCTGTTGCTTGTGTGAATGTTTTATGCTTGTTTTATATATATTAGTTATTTAGGCTATATATATATATATTGGGTTGATTGGTTGGTTGGATTCCCGCAGTCTCATTAGCGGATGCCCGCAGTTTCATAGCGGATGATTACCCTATACGCCCCACGCTATGATTAGTGGATGACCTTCTATACCGCGATATTCTGCCACGAAGCAGAATGGGTATTATTTATGTGCTAACATCTGTGGATGCAGGAAAACAGGTTGGAGGAATCCAACTGGATTCCTCAAAAATATATTATCTGTTTGTTTATTTGTTTGCACATATATTCTTATATATGATGTGTTAGAAAAATAAATAATTCGTTGCTTTGTGTGTTTAAATATCACTGGGCTTAAGTAAGGATATTTTAAAATATCGTGGAAGGATATTTGAGATTTAAAAAGGGGAAATTCTATTTTTAAATAGAATTTGAATTTTAAACGGAAATAAAAATTATAAACTTGTTTTGAAATAAAACAAGTAGTTTCCTTTTAATTGAAGTTTAAGAAATAGTTCTTTTATAACGAAGTTATAAATGAAGTAAAAAGAATTATCATTTGATAATTCAGAAATAGAAATACAAATTTGAAATTGGAATTTGAAATGAAATTTCAAAATAGGATTTGAAATGTAATTTTTAAATATATATAACTCAAATGGAATTTGAGTATAACATTTGAATTTTAAAAGGAGTTTGAATGTTTGAATTTTAAAAGGAGATTGAATATTAGAAATTCAAATAAGAAGTTCAAATAGAATTTGAATAGGCGAGATTAGAATGAAAAATAGAATTTGAATTCAAGGAATTTAATTAAAATTTGAATTCAAAGGAATTCGAATAAAGAAATTCAAATAGAGATTTGAATATAGAATTTCAAAATAGAATTTGAAATATAGAATTTCAAAGAAGAATTGAAGAGAATTTAAAATATAGTATTTCAAAGAAGAATTCAAATATGAAATTTGAATAGAGATTTGAAATGGAATTCAAATATGAAATTTGAATTGAGATTTGAAATAGAAATTCGAGTATTGAATTTGAACATGGAATTGAATATAGAAATTCAAGTAGAAATTTGAATATGAGATTTCAAAATAGAATTTGAAATAAACTTTGAAAATAGGATTTCAAAGTAAGAAGTGGAATAGGATTTCAAAATAGGAAATCCAAATAAATTTTGAAATGGAATTTGAATTTAAAGGAGTTCAAATGGATTTGAAATAAGGAAAATTCAAATGGGTTTTAAATAATGGGTTTTAATAAAAAGGATTTAAATATAAGAATTTAAATAGAATTCAAATGGTGTTAAATATAAGGATTCAAACAAAACTCAAATGGAGTTTGATTAGAAAGAATTTGAATAAGAGGGATTCAAAGAGATTTGAAACATGATATTTGGATTCAAAGGAATATAAATGTGGTATTTGAAGTTCAAGTAGAAATGGAGTTTAAGTATTTGAAGTTCAAATAGATTAAAAATGGAATTTGAATTCAAATAGTTGAAATAGAATTTGAATATAGAATTTGAATTAGAATCGAATTGTAATTTGAATATAGACTTCAAATATAAATGAAATAGAAGATCAGAAATATTTGTTGAGTTGGAAAAAATGGTTTGATATATATTTAAAATATATCAGAATGGAGTTGAATTTATATAAACGAAGTTTAAAAGGTTTATATATATAAATATAATTAAAACGAACTCGCCGCAGCGCTGCAGTTCGTAAATTAGCGATTCGAACTTCAATTGAGTATACAGAACGCAATTGAAGTCGGAATTCTTCGAAACAAGAAACGTCAGGACCGGTTTGATAATAGTTTTCTAATGAAGGAGAAAAATCTGAATTTCGTCGTATAGATTTTGAGATATGTCAAAAATCAAATTTTCAGAAAAACAGCGCCAAAATCGTTTTAAAACCATAATGGTTTATTTAATTTTATAAAAGGATTTTTAAGCAAATAAAATCCGAAGTTTCTATTTAGAAAATTTCAGAGTTGAGTTGTAAAATATATGTGAATTCAAGTTGTGTAAATGAATATGATTTTTGAAACAGAAACCAGATTTTGATTTATTGAATAGAATTAACTAAATTGAATAAAAATTAGTTAATGAGTTTTTGAATGGATATTGGGATTTGAATAAGTAAATTCGATTTGAAATTTATATTCGAAATAGAAAAGAGAACTAGAATTGAAATTGAAATTCAATTTAATTATGTACGAGTTAAATATTTTGTTTGAACATGCTATGTTCAAACAAAGGAGTAAAATAGGCAAAATGGCCGATTTAAAGAATAAATGGGCGAAACTGAATTCAAACGATTAGATAGTATTGAATTGAATTGAAAACAGGTGAACAGGTGTAAGCAGGTTTGATATGGAGTATATGAAGATTTTAATTTGTGTGCTCGACAAAAAGGTACATGTTTAATTCATATATGGGTTTTATGCGCCGTATCGGCAAGCCGCTTGGCTTTTCCTTTTTCTTTTTGATTTAGGAAGATACCGGGAAGCTATTTGAAATTTCCCGATGCTCCCGATACAGGGGAGGTTATGGCGAATTTTTCCGGGAATTTAAGGAGTTACAATATTTTTAAGATATTTTGATAGTTAGAAATCATTATATCGACGTATAAAATTCGATAGGTAAGTGAATATAAAAATCGAATATATTTCCTAAGTATAGGAAATAAGAGAAGGCGACATATGGAAACGTCTTCCAGATGGCATAAGAGGCCGAGATGATTATTGAAATATTTGGTTAACAAATATTGATAGAGGAAATAGAGAAGTGATTTAATTAATGAAATATTTAATTAAAGGGCCCAGTGATTTTTTGATATGTTGATTGAACACTTGTTTTTATTCGATAGTTAAATCACAGACTATCGAAGTTTTTGACCATCGTTGTCAATATGGAGAGACCGGTTGGATTATTATCCGAAGAACCACTCCGTATCGGCATAAGCGTTGCGAACCAAGTATGCTGAATATATTGAAGACGGAGTAAAGTGCAAGGGCTTTTCTATTTATAGAAATAGTGCCTTCGTTTTCGTTCAATCCCAGAACGAACGTAAATGGACGAATGTCTGACAGAGTATTTCCAATGATCAAATGGGTTGGTCTGTATAAATATATATGGTTGCAACGGATTTATCCCTTAGCATAATATCCAGAATATTCGTGCAAACTCAACTAGTGATTAACGGATCTGACGATGTGGCATTCAAAGTGATTGTGTTATCAATGAATGGTAAGTAATCGTAGCCTCAGGCCTCAATAACCGGGAAAGGGCAAAAATTGGGCAGGCAGCATGGCTATGTGGGTCGCACCCATTAGGGTGTATAATCACCTATCTAGAGAAATTCCTTTTGTTCTAAATCTATCGATTCTGCCCATTCGGGAAACGGTGGTTTGAGTCCAACCGTTGGTGATATACATTCGATACACTCAAGCGAAATGAGTGGTCGGTCATGTGTGGGCCGGGTTGCAAGACGTTCTTGTTGAACCCAGGTGTATTCGCCTCTAGAGATACATCATCGGAAGGTGGTTCCATACCTTGTCATGTTGGAAATCCAATCTCCAATAAGCGCCATGCGGTTTTTGATTTTATAATATATATGTGGAGCGTGAGATGCAAGCGTTCCGCTAGATTGTATTTATTTGATGTAGACATTAATATAATATCACTGGATTTTCGTATCAAAGTGTTTTGGGTTATAGTAAGGTAAAAACCGTCCATGTTTATGTGTGGGCTGGTCTTACTATTATCTTTTCTTCCGAAAAGAGTTTTGAAAGTTAAACAAGTGGTTGGAGTTTACTCACACCAGTCCCATGACTGACCCAGAGTTTATTTTGTTTTGTTTTTCCCTAAACTCTTGGGTGCCCAAATTTGTACGGGCAGTCAAGTGTTTCAGGCTTTTACAGATACACTTGGAGGAGCTTGAAGCAGGAGGCTTCAATGTTAGTTATTTAGAGTTACTTCCGCTGAATCAAATGTTATGTGTACTCTGATGATGGTATGTATATATACACCAAACAGATTTGTATTTCAAAGCTTATGTTATATAATATATTTTATTCGTTCCGCTGTGAGTTTGTGATCTTTGTTTTCTTCTATTCTAATATTTCTTTCTTTCTATTTCTCATCCTCTAACTTCTTTCTAATAATGAGTCGTATTTCTGTGTTATTTGAGTTGGACGTGTGGTGTATTTAGTCAACTCTGATAGCACGGATTTGCGGGTCGTTTCACTCCGGTTTGTGTTGCATTGTGTGATGGGAACTGAGTCTTATAATGGCTTCATTTTAACAAAAAGCATTGCGATGTTTAAAAGATTTACTTGTTTTGAAGCACTAGCAATCCAATGGAGTAAACCCGTTCCGCGAAAGTGGCATGGTCCTGTGATTAGCCATACTGTAAAGGCTGTTAAGTAGATTTCTCATACCAGTCCCATGACCGACTCGTAGTTTGTTTCACTTGCAAACTCCGGTGCCCCTTTTTCTACATGGGAAACCTTGTATTCAGGTTTTAGCAGGCTCTTTTTGGATAGCTGGAGCTGAAGATGGATTCTATCATTTATC
Source organism: Allium sativum (assembly GCA_030737875.1). Lineage (NCBI taxonomy): Eukaryota > Viridiplantae > Streptophyta > Magnoliopsida > Asparagales > Amaryllidaceae > Allium > Allium sativum. The sequence continues at coordinate 12,166,708 of CM060921.1, read as the reverse complement.
TCTTTTAATGTTGTTTAGCTCCTATTGTACATATTATGTTTTGTTTTCTGCTGTAGACATTTGTGTATAGCTGAACTGTATTTTGTATTAAGTATGATCCTGTATACTGTGTAACTCTGATGATTATGTTTATCCAGTGTATTCTATTGTACATTATTTAGTGTATTTAATTATTTCTGTTCTACTGTTATCTGTTATGTGTTATATTCCAAAGATTACCCTTGCCACCATCTTATGGGGTTTGGGGTCGTCACATCCAATCTTCAATATATGCCTTTATATAATTGATTGCATACGTAAATATGTTGTCAAATTTAATAAATATAATTATTTCGGCTATTTTAATATATTATTTGAAAGAGGATTTTAAACCAAATGTCAATAGAGATAATATCATATGATTTAATAAAAACACTAGTTATCATAAGATAAAAATCTGCCCATGTTTATGTTTGTAATGATGGTATGGGGCATTCATGTTGTCTATGATTGATATTTGTGATTTGAAATTGTTTTTGAAGCATATAAACACTAGTAATAATATCAAATGCTTTTGTTTTATTCGTATCAAGCATATTTTAGCCATTATAAGGTAAAACTGTATCCTCCGGTTTGTGTTGCATTGTGTGATGGGAACTGAGTCTTATAATGGCTTCATTTTAACAAAAAGCATTGCGATGTTTAAAAGATTTACTTGTTTTGAAGCACTGGCAAACCAATGGAGTAAACCCGTTCTGCGAAAGTGGCATGGTCCTGTGATTAGCCATATTGTAAAGGCTGTTAAGTAGATTTCTCATACCAGTCCCATGACTGACTCGTAGTTTGTTTCACTTGCAAACTCCGGTGCCCCTTTTTCTACACGGGAAACCTTGTATTCAGGTTCTAGCTGGCTCTTTTTGGATAGCTGGAGATGAAGATGGATTCTATCATTTATCTCTTTTAATGCTGTTTAGCTCCTATTGTACATATTATGTTTTGTTTTCCGCTGTAGACATTTGTGTATAGCTGAACTGTATTTTGTACTAAGTATGATCCTGTATACTGTGTAACTCTGATGATTATGTTTATCCAGTGTATTCTATTGTACATTATTTAGTGTATTTAATTATTTCTGTTCTACTGTTATCTGTTATGTGTTATATTCCAAAGATTACCCTTACCACCATCTTATGGGGTTTGGGGTCGTCACATCCAATCTTCAATATATGCCTTTACATAATTGATTGCATACATAAATATGTTGTCAAATTTAATAAATATAATTATTTCGGCTATTTTAATATATTATTTGAAAGAGGATTTTAACCCAAATGTCAATAGAGATAATATCATATGATTTAATAAAAACACTAGTTATCATAAGATAAAAACCTGCCCATGTTTATGTTTGTAATGATCCAGAATTTTGAACCAATTTGAAATTGTAATTTTTAATACTTAATTTGAATTTTCTGAACATAAAATAAATTTGAGAACGTTTAATAATTTTGATAGGTTAAACAATAGGTTTTATTTGAATTATAACATTTATAATTGGAAATAATTATTAGTAAGTTTGGATTTACTGATATTGTTTGTCGTTCGATCGAATTTGTCAAAAGATAACATAAATTAATAGCATTAGTATTATGCGTTGCTCTTTGTTTTCATAATGTTTAAGGTAAATGCTACCAAAAACACATTCCTTCTCCTTTTTACAAGTGTTAAGACACTTGTTGTTTTGCCTGCAACATTCCATGCATAAAATACACATGTCCTATGATGTGTCATCTCTCCTTACTCCTCTTTTCCTATAAATACCACCCTTTCCTTCCACTTTTTCATTCATTCTCACTTCTTTTCTTTCTCTCTTCTTCTTAAAGCTTATGACCATGGTTTCCACGGCATAACTCTTGCTCTTTTCCACCACCACCTTGCCTAAGTTCGTCATTCTCCCCTCCTCTTATAATATAAAGAGAGATTAGTATATATTATATTATATATATATTTGTTAAAGAAGACGTTGCGCTGAAATATTGCCCGACGATTCGCTTAGCTAGGCTCGCCTACCATGAAGATTTGGAAAGTTGTTAGGTGAGAACTCTTTAACCATGGTTTATATATTTAATTAGTAGCTAGACTATTTTAATATAGTGATGAATTATTATTGGTTAATGATGATTGACATTTGTTGTGATGGATGATGGATGCGAAGTTTAGAACACACACTATTAAGCGTTAGTGTTATAACGCTTGTGCACAATTATGATTTATTGAATCATGTTGATGATGGTTGCTATGGATGTTTAAATGGTTGTTGATGTTGTTTTGCTTGCACTATGACACAATAATTATGGTATCACATTGGTGATTAAAAAATCTCCTTCATAATTAAAAGCAATATCATTATTGAAATTGAAGGTTAATAATTGGAAAAGACCTTATGTATGAATTCACATATATTGTTAAAGTCCTTTAAATGAATAAATAAATACCGGAACATTCTAGGATGACAGAGATGATAGTGTCTAGTCATGGGTTTGGAAATAAAGTTTTCTGCTCTCCCTGGCTGTTCCGACGAATGGGAAGGTTAATTTGAAGTTATTTGAATTTAGAAATGAATTGGAATTTATGAATGTTGAATTTTAGATCCAAAATAATTTGGAAAGTAAATTTAAATGATTTTAAAAAGTTTATATAAGGAAATAATGGTTTTCTAAGATATTTTAAAGTATCGTAGAATAATGGTTATTATGGTCAAAATAGAGCTTGTCGCATAACGACAATTTTCGTATTTTAGATGTAGACTTTAAACGCTTATAACTTTTGCAATCTAAATCGGATTTCCATAAAATGAAAAATGTTTGATTTCCATTAACAAGAACTTTCAAATGAGTGCAAGCAGATTTTAAATTTGAGTTATAATTTTCAAGTTATGTTTGAAACCGTTTTGAAAAAGCTCGATGTAAGAACAATTGTTGACCATAACTATAAACAGCTATTTTTAAATGTTTTAAAAATATGAAAAGAATTTGCAAAATCATAATAAATTATGTAAAAGTGTTTTGAATTGTAAATTTTAAGTTTTGGCTAAGATAAACGATGTTTTTATCAGAGTAGTTAAGGTAACTGTTTTATAACGCTTTTGTAACACTTTTGAAGCACTATTGTAACGCTTTCTTTGAAAACAACTATTTTGAAGTATTTCAACCGCGAAATGTTTTCCGAACAATAAGTAATCATTTGTAAATGTTTTGTTTAATGTTTTCAAAGGTTTAAAAGTATTGAAAATAATTTGTTTGGAATTTAAATTGATTTACCTAATAATTACAATGTGTTTTTCAATTTTAAATAATTGTATATGGTTGGAGATAAATCTTCGGATGGTTGATATTAATTCGGTAGATGATAATTCTTACTATTTGAGGAATATAAAATGTAGTTCCCCATTATTCCTCTTAAAGTTTGAGTTGGATATTGAGATTAATATTAAGTATAAGTTGATGGTATTTCTATCCTGATCAAATGTCAAAGAGTTGGATAAATCCTTTAATTAAGATACGAGTTTCCTAAGTTGAATGGGATAAGTTGGATAGAAATAATCTTAAGATATTTGATATGAAATTCTGTGCTGTAAACGTATACTATATGAGGAATTTGGAAGATATAATTATATCGTTATTCCACTTATAGTATTTGTTGATTATGAGAATTCATATCGAATATAAGTAGATACAATTAATGTGTAAATTATGTTCAATATCAATTGATTTGGGTTTTTTCGTGAATCATATCTTCAATAATATCATTCTTGAAAGCCCATGAGATTGAGTTATGGATATTCATATTGTAATTTGAGGATTTGATCAGATCTTTGATTTGAGGAAATTAAAAGCGAGGAATTGGAGAGAAAGTATAATCTTTTAGTTAAGATTAAAGAATGGAATGTTGGAAAATCAATTTAATTGGAAACTATGGTTGAAATGTGGATTAAGGATATTCAGAGACTAGATTTTTGATAACTAGTTATCAAACGGAAAATTAATTAAGGCTTTAAAGCTAAATCATCTTTGATTTAAGGGATGTGTTTTAAAAGAGAAAGGTTAAATATGGATTTTGTTATAATTTGAGAATGGGTTTAAAGAAGTTTAATTTTGACAAAATCCAAGACAGAAGGAGATTGGTAGAAAGCCCGTGTGTTCTATAAGAGTTTTTTTTTAAATTGCGCTTATTATTCGGAAAGACCAACATCGGATGTATGTCTGAAAACCATTCGAAGTAATAATACGACGTTGTGCAGCAATTGAGGACATTGGAGACGACATTGAAGACCGGGACCCTTCATGTCGTAAGGACGACTTGCTGAATGTCTCGAATCGGTCGCTCCCATTTGTAGATGGTTTTTTTATCAGTTAAGTGGAAAGAAGCCCAAACGTATGTGAAGGAATTCTGGATTGTTGTTTCGTTCAGACCCAGAACGAACTTGTATGGATTGTGTGCCTGACATTGTAATTGACTGCGTTGCACTGATCTTTGTTAAATATATATCTGCTTGGCGGCGGAGAATTTATTCTCTTGCTTAACACCCTTCTCTAAGACGTATGAGCTTAGAGGTTATACATTGATAGAAATCAGTGATGTGTAGTGAATGGACAATGTGGTATACTTAAGTTATGAGATGAGCTATGGATGATCAAAGCATGGCTTATTTAAGCGTAGCTTTGTGTATGTCGTGACCTCAACGAACCTCACTCCCTGGATTGTTGGTAAACTGGTGGTCAGATTTTTATGTTCTTTTCGTATGTTCACTGCACCGAGATGTGATGATGAAAAGGCACTGCGAAGTACCCAGTCTGGGACGCTATTTGTTGGGTACTCTGATTCATGTATTATGGGTTAGTATAACGGAGTCTGAATCTGGACGTTATCCGCGAGTACTGGGATGATGCGCGCAAGAAAGTTTGTAAGCCCATGAGTGATCTTTCGTACCAGGAACCATCATGTTGGAAACCCATTCTCCACTACGAGCCCGTACGGTTTTGATTGTATAGCCTGCTGGTTACCAGTAGGATTGTCAGTATAATGGGATGGGGCATTACGCTAGCTAGGATGAATACATTTATTTGCGTAAAGGTTTTTTCACACTATATAGTAGTAAAAGAGGATTATCACGTATGAAGGCATTTTGGGTTATCATAAGGCAAAACTCGCCCATTTGCTGTGCGCTTGCATTGTGTGATGTGGGACGAGCTTATGATAGCCTCATTTTTTTTCAAAAAGTCATTGCGGATTTCTATGCACTGGTATTCACATGGAGTAAACACGTTCCGCATTGGCGTAGTGGTCCGATGAATTACCTAACTTTAAAATAAACCCTAAAAACAACTGTTTGGAGTTCTCACACCAGTCCCACGACTGACCTGGAGTTTATTGTTCCCTCACTTAAACTCTGGGTGCCCATAATTTTTTCATAGGCAGCCTAGTAGTTTGGTTCGCAGAATTAGCCTTGGAGTTAGTTGGAGCAGGATTCTGGTTTTAACTGAAGCTATTATGACTTGGAGCATTCGCATTCTTCCACTGAGTTTAGTATCTTTTCCGCTATGTAATCGATGTACTCTGATGTACCTCTTTTTACTTTGATGTAATATTATTTTAATGATAATGGAAAAGTAGTTTTTATTTTGTGCAAATGTGTAAGTGCCCATAACAATCCGTCTTTATGAAGGGTTTAAGTTGGTTTATTTTAATAATTCTTATGGCCATGGTTTCCATGGCATAAGCTTTAAGAAGAAGGTGGAAAGAAAAGAAGTGAGAATGAATGAAAAAGTGGAAGGAAAGGGTGGTATTATAGGAAAAGAGGAGTAAGGAGAGAGTGACACATCATAGGACATGTGAATTTTTTGCATGGAATGTTGCACGCAAAATTACAAGTATCTTAACTGTGACGATCCCAAAACCCCGTGACACGATGTTAAGGATAATCATAGGAATATAACACATTAATCATCATTAGCAGATCACAGATTAAAGCATAAACAGAAAATAGAATAATTTACACATATATGACAGCGGAATCATATATATATCATCACATCGGAGAAGCACAATACAGGATACAACTTCTTGCATAATGATACATAATCAGTCACCATCGCCTGAGGCGGAATCATACATAAAGAGTACACAAAATAGATATCAGTCTACATCGCCAATGGCGGAATCATAATATAGATACAATAATGGCGGAGAAAATCCAAGTCAGCACGGTGTAGTCAAGCCTCGCCATGAGCCAAAAGTGCGTCAGAAACTTGTAACTAGGCTGCCCATGTGAAAATGAGGGCACCCGAGTTTGCAAGGTGAAACAAACTACGAGTCAGTCATGGAACTGGTATGAGAAATCTACATAACTTATTAACAACAATAATAAGGCAAATCAAAGGACCACGCCACTTTCACGGAACGGGTTTACTCCAATGAGTGCTAGTGCATGAAATATAGTAAATGATTAAATCATCGCAATGCTTTTCATAAAATGAAGCCATTATAAGACTCAGGTCCCATCACACAATGCAACGCAAGCCGGAGGATAGAGTTTTTACCTTATAATGGCCAAAAATGCTTCATACGAATTAAACAAAAGTGTTGGATATTATTACTAGTGCATATATATTTCAAAAGCGATTTCAATCATAAATATCAATCATAGGCGGCATAAATGACCCATACCACTATGTCGCCATACTAGTAATACAATCACGTCAGCATATTTCGTATTGGAAATTGGATTCCTTCATGAGTCGAGGCAAGGGGCAAGCTCCTCTCCGATTCGAGACACTTTAGCAAATGTCCCAGGACCCCACTATGATCCTTGGATCTTCAGGGCTGGTCCTCTCTTACTTTTGAGGATTAGTTATTCCTGAACACACGTTTCCCGGTCCTTACAGACCTATATCGAGGCTCCTCGCATTCCAACAACCACACAGGTGAAAAGTATATATAATGTTAGGGCTGGTAGGTCACTGACACCACCTTAGCTAGAAAGAAACGTCGTGCTCTCCCTGCAATCACTCTCCCGTTTTTGACTCATACAGAGGTGTGAGGCTCGCGAATTCACGTTATACACAAAGCTTCGTCACACAGACCATGCTTTGATCATCAACCACAAGACTTTGCTTTGCAATAGAAGCCTTGATCATATGCCACTCAGGCGTGCCACACAGGCAATCCACTCCATGCGACTGATTTCTATCAATACATAACCTCTGAGCTCGTACGTCTCAGAGAAGGGCGTTAAGCAAGAAAATAAATTCTCCGCCGCCAAACAGATATATATTTAACAGAGATCAATCAGCACAGAACAAAATCCAATGTCAGACACACAGCCCATTTACAAGTCCGTTCTGGGTCTGAATGAAACCGGAGGCACCAATTCCTCGCATATCCGTACAATCAACAGTATGTTTGGACGGCTACTACTTCAGTTCCTTCATGATAGCTACTCCAATCACGAGCACCAGTAGCGCCCATCCATCCAATGTGAAGATTGTCGGTCTTCAACGGTCTTCCACTCTTCGACTTCTCAACGTCGATCGATTATTTGAAATGAGATGAACTCGGCCTTTTCAAATAACCCACGTATATTTAGATTTTCAAATCAATTAATCACATGGTTGGACTATTCAACATTCACATTTCAGTTCTTTAGTTATAATTCTCACGTTAAATACATTCAACCATCACGTATCAAGCAAACACAACGAAATTGGTCTATTTCCATTCTATATCGTCTATAGTATTTTATAACGATATATCACCATTTTTATTTAATTTAAAACGGCCATATTTAATTAAACGACATTTCTGGTCGTGCCGATGCACTGGCGCTGTTTTTCACTAATTTTGTTTTACACATATCTGAAAATCTAACCGTTGGATCTTCACAAATTTTATATCATTAGAATGATCATTTCAAAACGAATCCAATGGTTTCAGTTTTGGGAAAATCCGACGGTCGGATCTTCCACACTAGTCATTTGAAGTTACGATTTCAATATACGAACTGCAGCGTCGTTATTCGATTTAATTTAATTATATTTATACATATATATATATATAATCGTTTCTGGCGCTATTTTTCTTCAGATTTGAATTAAACATTCCAGACAATCCAACCGTCGGATCTTCACAAAGTTGGTGCCGTTGGAAAGATATTTCCAAGGCGAACCCAACGGTTGCGGTTTCGGGAAAATCCAATTGTCGGATTTCCCGCACTAGTCGTTTAAAATCATGGTTTCAAAACACGAACTGCACGACCACGTTTCGTTTTAATTTTATTTATATTTATATAAATATAGCTCATTCAAAAATTCCTATATCGTTTTCACTTCAATTATTTCACTAACGCCTTTAATTTTTGGAAAATTTCGCCATAACCTCCTTTGTACGGGAGGGGCTGGGAAAATTCCCAAATAGCCACACGGGCGTCTCATGTCAAAAAGAAAAAGAAAAAGCCAAGCGGCTAGCCAACAGGCTCATAAAATCATCACCCAAACAAAACAATAAATGTGTACCTATTTGTCGGGCACAAAATTTTATTCCTCTTCTCTAGCCCCTTTGCTATAACCTGTTCAATAAATATGCATGTACATATGTACAATCTTTGTCACTTATCATTTTCCATTCAACTTCATATTTGATTTACTTTGGTTTTAAAAAAAACACCATTCATTCTAATGTTGCATGCACAGGCTAAAATCATATCATTAGCTAATTAATGTTTATTTCAACTCATGAACATTTATTTGAACAAGTGGCTATTTTTAACACTTCACATTTCAAAGATGATAATTTTGGCGAACTGAAATAGATTTCAACACATGACTATTTTATTTAGTTCCTATGCATGTTAAAAAATAATATATCTTTCACAAATATTTATTTCAACGTCCGCATATCTCTAGCATATCACATACATGATAAAAATGATATTTTTATCATTTAAAATATTTATTCGACAAATGGATGTTTTCAACACTTCATATTTCCAATAAAAATGTAATTTTTATTGTTCGATCTTTTTATTCAACACATGAACTTTTCCACTACACACACTTCTCAACACATGAGCATTTCCACACATGGATATTTTATTTATGTTGTTCATATAAGAAAGATGAAATTTTTATTGTTGAAACTATTTATATATAAGGCGAATATTTTTCATACTTCATATATATTATAAAAATGTGATTTTTATTGTTTAAACACTTCATTCATTCACGAATGAATTTAATTTTCACACATCACTTTTCAACACATGAAAATTTCCGCACATGGATCTAGTTTCAACATATGACTTTAATTTCAACGCATGAAAATAATTTCAACACATGAAAATTATTCTAACACATAAAGATTATTCAAAATTTCGGCAGCATAACGGCAGGGTAGTTAAAACCCGCACCGTCCCTAGTACGACTCCTCGCTCTACCTTAAAACCTCGCGGTTTTTGACAATGGGGATTCATGCATCTAGTTCGCACGCAGGCAACATGTTTTATTTTTATTTCCACAAATATTTCCAATTCATTTCAATCACCAATGGGTATTTTTCAACCACAACCAAACAATATCAACCACAAACAATTATTCAACCATTCGTATTTTTCATCCAATATTTCACACCAATAAATATCGTCCATGGTTTGTGGACGAGGGGAGTATATATATATATTATATATATATATATATTATTGCTATATTTCACTTGCATTTCAACACATATATCAGTTATTCTATGCATGTATAATTCATACTTCGCTTATATAGCTTACACCACGCATGTACATGAGGTATACTACACGTGTGTAATTTATATTTCGCTAATATAATTTATACACGACATTTTCCATTCAAATTTATTTAATTTAAATTTCTCACATTGGTTTTCGGAGAGCTAAAAATCGTAGATGGCTCAGAAAAATCCGCGGCTTCTTCTATGAGGTAGAGAGCTTCCTTGCGGTCCCGATGTTTCCTTTTTCATCGAATTTCGTCAACACAGCAAAAAGATATGATTTTTCAAAGTGCAAACATCAAAAAGAACTCACCTTTCACGATGGTTCAAAACTAGGTTTGAAGTTTTCGCGAAATCCGTGGCACGTGGGGACGATCGGCGGGTTGGACGTGGAAGAGCTTTGACAGGGGGTCCTGTCGGTGGTGGTTTGGTGGCGCTCGGTGTTCGGGATCGTCGGCGGCGGCGCCAGGAAGTGGCGGGCTTTCTGGCCTCGATTCAGGTGGAGGAGGCATCGAGGGAGGTCGTGGGTGGGTCGGATTTGACAAGGGGGCGGAGACGCGTCGAACGGCGGTGGTGGCGTTGGCTGGAAGTGGGTGTAGCGGCGGCGGCGGAGGAGAGAAGGGGGGAACGGGTTTCGCCGTTGGTTCTAGGGTTTGGGGTTTTTTTTTAATTATGAAAGAAAAAATCCTATTGGCCGATATATATATTATATTTTTAAATAGTGTTTTTACAAACGGACACCAATTCAAACCCAACGACTGTTGCCCCTAGCTAATTACCCCCATCCCGGACACAATGGGATATGTTTCGTTGGCCAATTCGACTGCTACAGTCAGTTATTCTTTAAATTAAAGTATAAAACATTTAATTTTAACTTTGAACGTACATTTCAGTTTGCCAGGGCCACAAACTGATTCGAAAAATTCCAGAAAAATAAATCTAGCTATGTTTTGACGCTACGGTCCCAACAAAACTAGTTTCGTCGAATTCTGAGATCGGTTGTAAAATGGTCATTTTCTGGTCGATCCAATTTACCAGAAATTGACCAAACACATTTTCTTTTGCCACGCTCACATACTAGCGTCAAAAATTATGAAATTTGAAACCTAGCAATAGTTTGACATCCCGGACCCAACAAAAGTGGTTTCGTCGAATTCCGAGGTCGTATGCAAAATATCAATTTTCCAGGGCTATATATTCTATATAGCGATCATTCTGAAAATTCATTCGGCCATAACTTTTGATTCTCGTTATGAAACTTCGATTTTTCAGATTCGTTAGAAAGGTATTGATAAACAGATTTAAATATTTTTGGTTTCGCTAAAATCCGTTATATTTTCCACCCTGCACAGTCAGTCAAAGTTTGAATTCAAATTTTCAAACTGACTCACTATTTCTAATTCACTATTTTATTGAAATATTCTATTTCAATTGTTCAAATTCCTTTGAAATCACCAATTTAAAATTTTTAAATTGGCTCGTATTTTCCGGGTTATTACAATCTCCCCCACTTAAAACTTTTTTTCCTCGAAAAGGAAACAACAATAAAGTAGGAAACAAAATGTAAAAGCAAAGTATTGTAAAGGTACCTTGCACCGGAGTTAGTCAGAGATGTCCACTCTGCATTTGGGGTATGCTTGTTTAATGCTTTCCTCGTTCTCCCAATTACAGTCTCTAGGATCACTGCTCCACTGCACTTTAACTAAATGAACCTTTTTGCTTCTTAGTTCTCTAGTTTCTTTGCCAACAATCTTTAATGGCTCTCTTCTGACTGCTAATTCTGAAGTTATATCTATATCCTGTTGCGATGCTTCTTCTACAATAAGATCTGGATCACGCACATGTCTTCTAAGTTGAGATATGTGAAATACATCATGCACTCCAGGCAACCAATCTGGCAATTGAACCCTATAAGCAAGAGTTCCAATTCATTCGAGTATAGGAAAGGGACCAATAAATCTCGGTGCCAACTTCCCAGATTTGGCAAATCTGATTACTCCTCTCATCGGAGAAACTTTCAAATAAACATGGTCACCAACAGCAAATGTCAAATCTCTCCTTCTAGAATCTGCATAACTTTTCTGTTGGCTTTGCGCGGTTCTCAAACGCTTTTTGATGAAGTCAACTTTATCAGATGCTTCTCTAATCATATCGGGTCCTAACACAAGTCTGTTGCCAGGTTCTACCCAACATGCTGGAGATCTGCACGTTCTGCCATATAATGCTTCAAATGGCGACATTCCCAAACTTGCTTGATAGCTATTGTTATATGAGAATTCTGCCAAATGCAAATGATCTTCCCATGACCCACCAAAATCAATTATACAAGCCTGTAATAAATCTTCTAGAATTCTATTCACCCGCTCTGTTTGGCCATCTGTTTGAGGTTGATAAGCGGTGCTCATATTCAGTTTCGTTCCCAATTCCGTCTGGAAAGCTTCCCAGAATTTGCTAGCAAATATCGGGTCTCTATCACTGACTATGTTGATGGGAATTCCATGCAGCTTAACGATTTCTTTGAAATATATCTGTGCTAGACTTTGAGCGGTTCTATTGGATCTGACAGGTATAAAATGGGCAGTCTTCGTGAAGCGATCTACGATTACCCAAACGCTGTCATTACCTTTCCTGGTTCGCGGCAAACCATCTATGAAATCCATGGAAATCTGTTCCCATTTCCAACTTTGGACTTCCAACGGTTGCAACAATCCAGCTAGCTTCTGTTGGTCACTCTTGACCAATTGACAAGTAGGGCATCTGCTAACATACAAAGAAATATCCCTTTTCATTGCCTTCCACCAGAAAGTGCGTTTGATATCGTTGTACATTTTACTCACACCAGGATGGATGCAAAATTTGGATTTATGGCATTCATCCAGCACTTCTCTTTTGAGATCAGGAATGTCGGGAACACATATTCTTCTATTCAGCCTCATAACTCCCTCCCTATCCACCTGGAAACAGGAGCCTTCACCCCTTTAAATCCTTCCTATCATCTCCTTCACAAAATTGTCACTTTTCTGAAGAGCAGATATTCTATCAATCAATCCTGGCGTAATTATAAGATTGGCAACGATTGCGGTTTTCCTACTAAGCGCATCCGCTACAACGTTAGCCTTCCCCGGCGTATACAGGATATCAAGATCATACGCTGCAAGAAATTCTAGCCAACGCTGCTGTCTCAAATTCAGATCTTTCTTGGTGTATAAATACTTCAATGATTGATGATCTGTGTACAGTATAAATTTCTCGCCCAGTAAATAATGCCTCCAGATTTTCAACGCAAAAACGATGGCTAGCAACTCAAGATCATGAGTCACATAATTCTTCTCATGCGGTTTCAGTTGGCGGCTTGCATAGGCGACTACTTGGCCTCTTTGCATTAACAATGCACCAAGACCTCTAATAGAAGCATCTGTCCAAACCATTAAATCCTGATTGCCATCAATAATGGTTAACACTGGAGCAGTTGTCAGTTTCGATTTCAATTCCTGGAAAGCTTCTTCACAGTCAGAAGTCCACTTAAACTTCTCATGTTTCTTAGTGAGCTTAACGGACCGGATATCTTCGAAAAATCCTTAACGAACTTTTGATAATAACTAGCCGACCCCATAAAACTTCTAACTTCTGTGGGAGTAGTGGGTTGTTTCCAGTCTTGAATCGCTGTTATTTTGCTTGGGTCTACTGAAATCCCTTTCTTTGACACGACATGGCCAAGAAACTTCACTTCTTCTTGCCAGAAGACACATTTAGAGAATTTGGCTTTGAAGACGTTCTTCCTTAAAATCTCCAATACTTGTTCTAAGTGTTTTTCATGCTCTGGTTTTGATTTGGAGTAGATTAAAATATCATCGATGAATACGAGGACAAATTTATTCAGAACTCCCGTGAACACTCTATTCATTAGATCGACAAAGTATGATGGAGCATTGCACAGGCCAAACTGCATTACTAACCATTCATAAAATATGTCTGGACCTCTGAAAGCTGTCAAAGGAACACACTCTTCTGCTATTCTCAATTGGTGAAAACCTGTAGCTAGGTCCATTCGGGAAAATACTTTCGCCCTATTTAATTGGTTTAGCAGATCATCGATGCGGGGTAATGGATACTTATTTTTGAGCGTCTGTTTGTTGAGGTCCCGGTAATCAACGCATAATCGAAGAGTACCGTCTGACTTTGGGACAAACACAACAGCTGCACCCCAATTAGAAAAACTAGGTCCGATTAGACCCTTCCACAACAGTTGACGAGTTTGATCGCCTAATTCTTCTTTTCCCTTCGGAGTCATTCGGCGAATTGGATGTACCACTGGTCTGGTATTGGGAATTAGATCGATTTGGAATTCTATTTCTCTTTACGGAGGTAAGTTTTCAACTTCTTCATACACATCTGCATAGTTTCTAACAATCGAAATCTTTTCTATGGAAGTGGGGATAACTTCTAATGCTGACCAAAATTCCTCTCTATTCGGATTCGAACCATGACAGGGTACTGTAATATATCCAAGCTTCGTTCGAATTTTAAAGATCCTTTCCGCACACATTACCTCAGCTTCATACTTCGTTAACCAATCTAGCCCGTGAATGATATCGAATTCGGGAAAATCCGTGATGATCAAATTGAAAGAAAATTTGTAGGAAGAATAAGAGATTGGCACTCTACAACATGAAGTGAGAGTAATAGGACCCCCTATCGGGTTATGAACTTCCACCGATTCTTTAAGCTTCCTCTGTTTTAGCTTTAATTTGTGCACTGTGTTACTAGCAATAAAACTACGTGATGCCCCTGTGTCAAACAATACAGAGATAGGAATATTTTTAATTGTAAGGGTACCTCCCAAAACATCGGGTTTACCTGCTCCGTCGGAAGCAGCTGGCAGGCTCGACCCGTCATATATGTGAGCCACTGTGGCCTTCTTCAGCAAAGGACAGTCTTTGACTAGATGATCGGTCTTGCGGCAATTAAAGCAGGAGCGAGGGTTTTGAGAAACCTGGCTTGAACCTTGTGAATTTGTCTTCTGCCTCTTCAGGGTTGTGCACTCATCAGAGTAGTGCCCCGCTTTGCCACAGTTAAAGAAATTTCCTCTCGACGGCTTGCCAGTCTGAGGGTTTGAAGATGCTGCTTGGCTTGACTCAACTTGATTTGTTGCAGGCTTGCGTTTGTTCCCGGCTTGGCTTCTAGCGCGATCCTGCTCCAGATGCCTATGTTCAAGGTCTTCGTAGTTGCATGTCATTTCCACCAGTTCGTTAAATTCCAGCTTGACATGGGCCATGGCTCTATCATGATACTGTCGCCTTAGCCCAAGGATAAACCTCTTATTTTTGCACTTTGCAGTGGCGACGAGCTCCGGAGCATAGGACGACAACAGTGTAAATTTATTCAGATAATCCTGCATGGAAAGATCCCCCTGCTGGAGGTTGGCGAAGTCATCGTGCATTCGTTCTAGAGCTTGTTCTGGGACATATTTCTCCTTGAAGAGTTCTTTGAATCCATCCCATGTTCTTCCAGCTTCCCTATTCCCGGCGGTGAGAGATTCCCACCATAGTTCAGCTTGTTCTTGCATAAGCCAGGTGCCCATAATAGCTTTATCTTCGTCTCCAAGCCTTAGGCCTTCAAGAATTTTCTCGCATGTTTTGAGCCATGCAAGGGCCTCTATTACTGTGCCAGTTCCTGAGAAGGTCTTGCCTCCTAAGTTTTTGTATCTCTTAGCTACACGGTCTAGCTCGAAGTATTGAGCGGCCAGAGGTTGTATCTAAGTTCCTTCTTGAACTGGGGCTTCTCCCCTTCCTCGGCCTCGGCCGGCACGGCCTTCTCTAGCGGCGGCTGCTCTGGTAGCCGTTTGTCAAATTCTGTATAAGCAAGAAAAGAGTCAGCTAACAGAAATGATAGTTTATTGCATAGTTAAGTAGAAAATTTACGGAAAGATAACGATGGACTGATCAAATTGTTTTCTTTATTCTGCTCGGCTCATTCTAGGACTTTACTAGTCCTATCTCTAATGAGCGACTCGCCATAGAATACTACTGATTCTATTTTGACGAAGTGTTTAATGTGTTAGACTCCAGAACTAAGGTTAACCAAAGCTCTGATACTAGCTGTGACGATCCCAAAACCCCGTGACACGGTGTTAAGGATAATCATAGGAATATAACACATTAATCATCATTAGCAGATCACAGATTATAGCATAAACAGAAAATAGAATAATTTACACACATATGACAGCGGAATCATATAGATATCATCACATCAGAGAAGCACAGTACAGGATACCACTTAGTGCATAATGATACATAATCAGTCACCATCGCCTGAGGCGGAATCATACATAAAGAGTACACAAAATAGATACCAGTCTACATTGCCAATGGCGGAATCATAATATAGATACAATAATGGCGGAGAAAATCCAAGTCAGCACGGTGTAGTCAAGCCTCGCCATGAGCCAAATGTGCGTCAGAAACCTGTAACTAGGCTGCCCGTGTGAAAATGAGGGCACCCGAGTTTGCAAGGTGAAACAAACTACGAGTCAGTCATGGAAATGGTATAAGAAATCTACATAACTTATTAACAACAATAATAAGGCAAATCAAAGGACCACACCCCTTTCGCGGAACGGGTTTACTCCAATGAGTGCTAGTGCATGAAATAAAGTAAATGATTAAATCATCGCAATGCTTTTCATAAAATGAAGCCATTATAAGACTCAGGTCCCGTCACACAATGCAACGCAAGCCGGAGGATAGAGTTTTTACCTTATAATGGCCAAAAATGCTTCATACGAATTAAACAAAAGTGTTAGATATTATTACTAGTGCATATATATTTCAAAAGCGATTTCAATCATAAATATCAATCATAGGCGGCATAAATGACCCATACCAATATGTCGCCATACTAGTAATACAATCATGTCCGCATATTTCGTATTGGAAATTAGATTCCTTCATGAGTCGAGGCAAGGCGCAAGCTCCTCTCCGATTCGAGACATTCTAGCAAATGTCCCAGGACCCCACTATGATCCTTGGATCTTCAGGGCCGGTCCTCTCTTACTTTTGAGGATTAGTTATTCCTAAACACACGTTTCCCGGTCCTTACAGACCTATATCGAGGCGCCTCGCATTCCAACAACCACACAGGTGAAAAGTATATATAATGTCAGGGCTGGTAGGTCACTGACACCACCTTAGCTAGAAAGAAACGTCGTGCTCTCCCTGTAGTCACTCTCCTGTTTTTGACTCATATCGAGGTGTGAGGCTCGCGAATTTACGTTATACACAAAGCTACGTCACACAGACCATGCTTTGATCATCAACCACAAGACTTTGCTTTGCAACAGAAGCCTTGATCATATGCCACTCAGGCGTGCCACACATGCAATCCACTCCATGCGACTGATTTCTATCAATACATAACCTCTGAGCTCGTATGTCTCGGAGAAGGGCGTTAAGCAAGAGAATAAATTCTCCGCCGCCAAACAGATATATATTTAACAGAGATCAATCAGCACAGAACAAAATCCAATGTCAGACACACCGTCCATTTACAAGTCCGTTCTGGGTCTGAACGAAACCGGAGGCACCAATTCCTCGCATATCCGTACAATCAACAGTATGTTTGGATGGCTACTACTTCAGTTCCTTCATGGTAGCTACTCCAATCACGAACATCAGTAGCGCCCATCCATCCAATGTGAAGATCGTCGGTCTTCAACCGTCTTCCACTCTTCGACTTCTCAACGTCGATCGATTATTTGAAATGAGTTGAACTCGGCCTTTTCAAATAACCCATGTATATTTAGATTTTCAAATCAATTAATTACATGATTGGACTATTCAACATTCACATTTTAGTTCTTTAGTTATAATTCTCACGTTAAATACATTCAACCATCACATATCAAGCAAACACAATGAAATTGGTCTATTTCCACTCTATATCGTCTATAGTATTTTATAACGATATATCGCCATTTTTATTTAATTTAAAACGGCCATCTTTAATTAAACGACATTTCAGGTCGTGCCGATGCACTGGCGCTATTTTTCACTAATTTTGTTTTACACATATCTAAAAATCTAACCGTTGGATCTTCACAAATTTTATATCATTAGAAAGATCATTTCAAAACGAATCCAACGGTTTCAGATTTAGGAAAATCCGACGGTCGGATCTTCCACACTAGTCATTTGAAGTTACGATTTCAATATACGAACTACAGCGTCGTTATTCGATTTAATTTAATTATATATATATATATATGTATTTATATATAATCGTTTCTGGCATTGTTTTTCTTCATATTTGAATTAAACATTCCAGACAATCCAACCGTCGGATCTTCACAAAGTTGGTGCCATTGGAAAGATATTTCCAAGGCGAACCCAACGGTTGCGGTTTCGGGAAAATCCAATGGTCGGATTTCCCGCACTAGTCGTTTGAAATCACGGTTTCAAAACACGAACTGCACGGCCACGTTTCGTTTTAATTTTATTTATATTTATATATTTATATAAATATAGCTCATTCAAAAATTCCTATATCGTTTTCACTTCAATTATTTCACTAACGCCTTTAATTTTTGGAAAATTTCGCCATAACCTCCTTTGTACGGGAGGGGCTGGGAAAATTCCCAAATAGCCACACGGGCGTCTCATGTCAAAAGGAAAAAGAAAAAGCCAAGCGGCTAGCCAACAGGCTCATAAAATCATCACCCAAACAAAACAGTAAATGTGTACCTATTTGTCGGGCACAAAATTTTATTCCTCTTCTCTAGCCCCTTTGCTATAACCTGTTCAATAAATATGCATGTACATATGTACAATCTTTGTCACTTATCAATTTCCATTCAACTTCATATTTGATTTACTTTGGTTTAAAAAAAACACCATTCATTCTAATGTTGCATGCATAGGCTAAAATCATATCATTAGCTAATTAATGTATATTTCAACTCATGCACATTTATTTGAACAAATGGCTATTTTTAACACTTCACATTTCAAAGATGATAATTTTGGCGAACTAAAATAGATTTCAACACATGACTATTTTATTTAGCTCCTATGCATGTTAAAAAATAATATTTCTTTCACAAATATTTATTTCAACGTCCGCATATCTCTAGCATATCACATACATGATAAAAATGATATTTTTATCATTTAAAATATTTATTCGACAAATGGATGTTTTCAACACTTCATATTTTCAATAAAAATGTAATTTTTATTGTTCGATCTTTTTATTCAACACATGAACTTTTCCACAACACACACTTATCAACACATGAGCATTTCCACACATGGATATTTTATTTATGTTGTTCATATAAGAAAGATGAAATTTTTATTGTTGAAACTATTTATATATAAGGCGAATATTTTTCATACTTCATATATATTATAAAAATGTGATTTTTATTGTTTAAACACTTCATTCATTCACGAATGAATTTAATTTTCACACATCACTTTTCAACACATGAACATTTCCACACATGGATCTAGTTTCAACATATTACTTTAATTTCAACGCATGAAAATAATTTCAACACATGAAAATTATTCTAACACATAAAGATTATTCAAAATTTCGGCAGCATAATGGCAGGGTAGTTAAAACCGGCACCGTCCCTAGTACGACTCCTCGCTCTACCTTAAAACCTCGCGGTTGACAATGGGGATTCATGCATCTAGTTCGCACGCAAGCGGCATGTTTTATTTTTATTTCCACAAAT
Organism: Allium sativum; assembly: GCA_030737875.1. Taxonomy (NCBI): domain Eukaryota; kingdom Viridiplantae; phylum Streptophyta; class Magnoliopsida; order Asparagales; family Amaryllidaceae; genus Allium; species Allium sativum. Next base: position 12,147,195 of record CM060921.1, on the reverse strand, counting down.
ATTTCCAATTCATTTCAATCACCAATGGGTATTTTTCAACCACAACCAAACAATATCAACCACAAACAATTATTCAACCATTCGTATTTTTCATCCAATATTTCACACCAATAAATATCGTCCATGGTTTGTGGACGAGGGGAGTATATATATATATATATATATATATTATTATATTATTGCTATATTTCACTTGCATTTCAACACATATATCAGTTATTCTATGCATGTATAATTCATACTTCGCTTATATAGCTTACACCACGCATGTACATGAGGTATACTACACGTGTGCATTTTATATTTCGCTAATATAATTTATACATGACATTTATTTAATTTAAATTTCTCACATTGGTTTTCGGAGTGCTAAAAATCGTAGATGGCTCAGAAAAATCCGCGGCTTCTTCTATACGGTAGAGAGCTTCCTTGCGGTCCCGATGTTTCCTGTTTCATCGAATTTCGTCAAGACACCAAAAAGATATGATTTTTCAAAGTGCAAACATCAAAAAGAACTCACCTTTCATGATGGTTCAAAACTAGGTTTGAGGTTTTCGCGAAATCTGTGGCACGTGGGGACGATCGGTGGGTTGGACGTGGAAGAGCTTCGAGAGGGGGTCCTGTCGGTGGTGGTTTGGTGGCGCTCGGTGGTCGGGATCGTCGTCGGCAGCGCCAGGAAGTGGCGGGCTTTCTGGCCTCGATTCAGGCGGAGGAGGCATCGAGGGAGGTCGTGGGTGGGTCGGATCTGACGAGGGGGCGGAGACGCGTCGAACGACGGTGGTGGCGTTGGCTGGAAGTGGCTGTAGCGGCGGCGGCGGAGGAGAGAAGGGGGGAACGGGTTTCGCCGTTGGTTCGAGGGTTTGGGGTTTTTTTTTGTATTTTTTTAATTATGAAAGAAAAAATCCTATTGGCCGATATATATATATTATATTTTTAAATAGTGTTTTTACAAACGGACACCAATTCAAACCCAACCACTGTCGTCCCAAGCTAATTACCCCCATCCCGGACACAATGGGATATGTTTCGTTGGCCAATTCGACTGTTACAATCAGTTATTCTTTAAATTAAAGTATAAAACATTTAATTTTAACTTTGAACGTACATTTCAGTTTGCCAGGGCCACAAACTGATTCGAAAAATTCCAAAAAAATAAATCTAGCTATGTTTTGATGCTACGGTCCCAACAAAACTAGTTTCGTCGAATTCTGAGATCGTTTGTAAAATGGCCATTTTCTGGTCGATCCAATTTACCAGAAATTGACCAATCACATTTTCTTTTGCCACGCTCACATACTAGCTTCAAAAATTATGAAATTTGAAACCTAGCAATAGTTTGACATCCCGGACCCAACAAAAGTGGTTTCGTCGAATTCCGAGGTCGTATGAAAAATATCAATTTTCCAGGGCTATATATTCTATATAGCGACCATTCTGAAAATTCATTCGGCCATAAATTTTGATTCCCGTTTTGAAACTTCGATTTTTCAGATTCGTTAGAAAGGTATTGATAAACAGATTTAAATATTTTTGGTTTCGCTAAAATCCGTTACATTTTCCACCCTGCACAGTCAGTCAAAGTTTGAATTCAAATTTTCAAACTGACTCACTATTTCTAATTCAATATTTTATTGAAATATTCTATTTCAATTGTTCAAATTCCTTTGAAATCACCAATTTAAAATTTTTAAATTGGCTTGTATTTTCCGGGTTATTACATTAACACTTGTTAAAAGGAGAAGGAATGTGTATTTAATTGGTAGCATTTACCTAAACGTTATGAAAACAAAGAGCAACGCATAATACTAATGCTATTAATTTATGTTATCTTTTGACAAATCCGATCAGACGGCAAATAATATCAATAAATCCAAACTTATTAATAATCATTTCCATTTATAAATGTTATAATTCAAATAACACCTATTGTTTAACCTATCAAAATTATTAAATGTTCTCAAACTTATTTTATGTTCAGAAAATTTAAATTAAGTATTAAAAATTCCAATTTCAAATTGGTTCAAAATTCTGGATCATTACATTGAACCCCCCTTAAAACTTTTCTTCCTCGAAAAGAAAAGGGAATCGTAACTACTCATTCAACGAATTAATGATTAAGATTCCTTGTACCTAAGCTCCCTGTTCTTATAATGGATATACCAGGTAAAATATTATAACATACATATTTACAGACAACTATATCTACATGTCCTCCGACGATATCCACCAGTTATCCATTATATTCGATTCATCGTTTACTAGGCCAATTTCTTATACTCAACCATTTACTTCTTTAAAAAAAATTCGGAGTTATAAATTTATTCTCTTAGATCTTATCTAGCAAATACAAAGGTTATGAAACTTATTCCTTTTCAGTTCTCCAAAATACGCGAAATACGCGAAATAGAGTCCGAGTTTTCGAAAATCGGAGTCCGTATGACCCGTTTAAGGCCCAACGAAGTTTTTAGAAAAATTCAAAGTAAAAACAGATTTCAAATTCAAGTTTGAATTTGGAAATTTGAGTTAGATTGGGCCAGGCGGGAAAATTCCCGCCAGAGCACCCAAGTCGACAGCCCTGTCGACTTGGGAGTCGACTTGGTTGGACCCAAGTCGACAGCCCTGTCGACTTGGCTGTTGACTTGGTTCAGCCGGGCAGTTTTGCCTGGTGCACCATTTTGGAGTTGTGTTGAGTTTGGGGGCCAGATTCGGTTTTGAGGGCTGAGATTAGAACTAGGGTTTAATCCTAAGGTTGAAACTAATCCTAATCTCTATAAATAAGCCCCTAACCTAACCATAAATCATCATTAATCAATCCTACAACTAAACTATGGCAAAATCGATCCTCTTATGGCCTCCACTCTCTTCATAAAATTCCTAAGTTATTTCTATGAGAGATTTTCCATGCATACAAGTGTTTTCAAGCTTGTATGAGTGTCATTAGCTTGCATTCAAGTCAAGTTTCCATATTTACATCATAAAGCAAGGGTTTTGATCATTTTTGCTCAAGGGTTTTTCTATTGGAGCTTGCATTTTGGGTTTATTTGATAGCATATGGGCTTTGTCTCAATCTTATATTTGCTTATACTCATTTGAGTCTTCATAAGCATTGTAAGCCCTTTTCTACTTTCATATTTAAACTCTAAAGTTAAATGAATGATGCAAGTTTGGTTGATCATTATGATATGCAAGTTTGCCATGATATGCAAGTTTACCATGTCATGTTATGCAAGTTTGATATGTTATGCTATGCAAGTTTGCCATGTTATGATATGCAAGTTTATCATGTTATGTTATGCAAGTTTGATATGCAAGTTTGTCATATGATATGCAAGTTATGTTATGCAAGTTTGGGTTGATCATTTTGTTCATGTTATCATGTTATGCAAGCTTATCTTGGGTTTATGAGCTTGAAGCTTCATGCTTTATGCTAAAGGTTGCATTTTGACAACATGTAAGTTATCATATCTCTTATGATAACTTGCATGTGAGGCTAAATGCGAACTTATGGCCATTTCTACATGTCATTTATCACAATGTATCACTTATCTGCTAAGTTTGGTTTTATGCATGCTTTTGAGGCCTAAAAATGTAGTATGCAAGTATATGAACATATGTACATTTCATATGCCACCATGTTAAACTTGTGGCTTCAACACCTTTATGTCATGATTATGCTAAGTTCCCTCTTTCTATCCTTTATGCGCTATTGCGATATGTAAGCGATGGGATTGCGTTTGGGGTTGGGTAAACTTAAAAGACATAAAAACATAAGATTGGGAGTTTACCTATTAAGTTAGGTCTACCCATTGGGAATTTACCTATTAAGTTAGGTCTACCCAAATTCTTGAAAACTTGTAACATGTTTTGGAAACATGATGGACATGACACTTAGAAAATATAAGTGTGACCAACTCGAGGTTGGGTTGAGTTTGTAGCGTAAACCTACCCGGAACCGACCGGCTTAACTAGTTGCTACAAACAATAGGACCCAATGTGAGAAGTTGGTCATGTTGTACCTTGAACCCGAGGTTAGACCAAGTTGTGGTATAAAGCTACCCGGAACCGACCGGCTTAACTAGTAACCGCAACGAAGTCTAATGTGAGAGGTTAAGGCACGTTAATTAATTAATGCCTCATGATTAGGGTTAAGTCATGGTCCACTTAATACTTAACCAATTTGGGCTTGGTAGATTAATCAGGGTTAAGTTGTGAACTCATCGTTACACTTAACCAAGTTAATCCATGATTAACAAGAGGGTTAAACCGTACTTAACCCACTAGAAAATCCTAGCAATGGGGGTCCACTCCAGCAGTAATCCCAAGTTTGTATCATTAAGACCCTAGGGACTAGGCTAGGGTGGGGGCACGATTACTGGACTTGAGGTAAGTGACCAAAAACGACGGCAGAGTGGTACGCCGGTGTAGTTCCGGGCGGACTATGGTCGTGCACATAGTCCGAAGCCGGGGAAAACATGCACGGGTACCTGTAGATCGAGACTGTGCACTTATGTTTATGGTGTCCAGGGGTTGACACCCTAGGGCTTGATACACCCGACGGGAGACCCTGCACAGTCTGACTACAATTATGTTAGGGCCGTATTGACACCAACACGTGACGAGTTAGGCTTATAGGGAGCCGATCGACTAGACCGTTTGGTTGGACCTCGTATTAGGGTCACTTCATGTTATTGGACCTCGTATTAGGGTCATTTCATGTTATTGGGCCAAAGCTTGGGCCAAGGGATCTATACGTGTTTATTCAAGTCATGTTAGTTTGCTAGTACACCTGTGGTGCAAAAACCTTAAACCTGATTATGCGATGACACCTTTTATCTATCATGCCAGTATGTAGTTATCCTTATGTTCATCTCAGTTTTCATCATGCCAGTTAACTTTATCAGTTTACATTGATTGTAGTAGGGCTTACTCAGTCTTTTTGACTGACCTATTTTCTTTCGCCTCTTTTCTTCCGTTCCCTCCCCCCCATGTTCTCAGGGTGGGAATATTGGAGCTTAGCTTGGATTTCTGATCGCTTGCTTGTGGGATTTAGCTCATGTACGGTTGAACATGAAGCTAAATATGGTTATCATTTATTTTGGGGATAGTACTTATGTATTTCAGTTTTTCAGTGATGTTGTTTTTATCTAGACTTGTGTATTTGGAAAGTTGACATTATGTTGTACCAGACTTGTTTTGAAATAGTTTGAAATCTTCCGCTGTTTTACTTATCTTATTTACTTTGTTTACATATATACATATGTTCTTGTTCTGCCTTGATATATCATTATGCATGTTTACCCGATTCAAACGCCCCTCCAAAGTCAGAGTGCTTACAAGAGCCACCCTGGCGGAGGTGGGGTGTTACATTTGGTATCAGAGCATATGGTTTACGAGAAGGAACAAAAAGGTTTTTAAAATTTTTGGAAAACTATTTTCAAAACCAAGTATATAGTATTTTCCAAAGAAAAGTCTAGTTTATTTTAAAGGCTACTCCCCAAAAAGCCATTAGCAAAAATTCCTTCGTTTTTCTCCATTCTGAATCTGTCTTTTTTCTTCTTTTTCAGTATAGCCGATAACTTTGCTATTCCGGAGGGAGTACACGTACCTGTTTGGTATAGAAGACTTTTGGAGGCTAGGGCGACCGAAGCCGGCCCCGCAGATGTTCCTCCTCCTCCTCCTCCGGTAGTTAATGTTCCTCCTCCTCCTGTCGCTGAGGTTCCTCTTCCTCCTCCCCCTCAGCATCCTCAAGCTGACTTCGCAAAGACTTGCAAAGATTTCAAAGCATCGGGTGGCAAGAACTTTCAAGGCACTGAGACTTTTGTAGAGGCCAGAAATTGGTTGAAAGAGACCGAGGATTTATTTGCTATCTTTGGGTTAGACGATCAGAGGAAGATCTTGTTGGCGGTTTGGCTTATGAAGGATGAAGCCGCTTATTGGTGGGAAGTCACCAATGGTACTAGGCCTGTTGAGACTTGGGCCGATTTCAGGGCAACGTTCGTGCTTAAGTTTCTATCTTCTGCTGAGGAGAATCTGCAAATGGAGAGGTTCATAACCTTGAAACAAGGAGATATGTCTGTCAAAGAATATGTGAACAAGTTCAATCAGTTAGCTCGTTTTGGCTTGGATATGGTGAATACTCCTCAGAAGAAGGCTCTTCGTTTTGCTAGAGGATTGAATGAGCCGTTGCAGGGATTGGCTATGTCACATATTCCCCATGGGGCCACGTTTGAGAGCTTAGTTGATATGGCGTTACTTCAGGGAGATGTCAAGAAAGAAATCAAGATGAATGATACTCAAGCCAAGAAGACTGATTCCCAGTGGAAAGGAAATCAGGGTAATCCAAGTGGTCAGAGCAGTCAAGGCAATCAGAACAAGAACAAGAGTCAAGGCAACAAGGGGAACAACAACAAGGGCAAGAACAACAAGGGGAAGTGCCATTATTGCGGTTCAGTTGGGCATCTTATTAAAGATTGTAAGAAGAGGAAAAGGAAGAATGGTGAATGCTTTTTCTGCGGTGAGACTGGACATTTTAGTAAGGATTGCCCGAAGAAGCAAGGGCAAGGCCAGGGTCAGACTCAGCGTGCTGGACCTTCAGGAGGGCAAGTTCATGCTCTCAATACCGCTCCAGTTCCCGATCGAGGTAGTATTTCTATTGAGAGCCTTGTATATATTTCTGATTTTCTAGTTCGTACCTTGTTTGATTCTGGTGCATCGCATAGCTTTATCTCATCTGATCTTGTTGATAGTTTGCACCTTAGTACTAGCTTGGTAGATGATCCCGTCTGTGTCTCAAATCCTATTGGGAGTTCCGCCCATCTGTCTATGATATGTGGGGATTTGAGGATCTCTATACTGAGTGTAGAGTTCTTGTGTAGTGCTTATGTTTTTGGTTTTAGGGGATACGGATTGATATTGGGCATGGATTGGTTGTCCAGATATGGAGCCATCCTTGATTGTGAGCATAGGGTTGTGAGGCTCGTAACTCGCCTCGGAAACACCCTAGAGATTTCTTGTAATCCGAGAGGTCCCGTCATGTTGTGCTATCTTGAATCACTCGACTCGTCAATGGAAACTCTTCAGTCTGTGAGAGTGGTTCGAGAGTATCCGGATGTTTTCGATGAAGTTAGGGGGTTGCCCCCTAAGCGAGAGATTGATTTCCGCATTTATCTGGTGGATAATGCAAATCTGGTTTCTTTGCCCGTTCGGCACATGGCTCCGCGTGAAAGGCGGGAGCTAAGTAAGCAAGTGAAGGAGTTGCTTGAGAAGAACTTCATTAGACGAAGTATATCTGAATGGGGAGCGCCTGTGGTATTTGCTACCAAGGCAGATGGTTCTCTCCGACTTTGTGTTGACTATCGAGAGTTGAATAAGCTGACTAAGAAGAACAGACACCCGTTACCGAGGATTGATGATCTCTTTGACCAGCTTATCGGTGCTTCTGTTTTCTCTCAGCTTGATCTTGCTACTGGATTCCATCAGCTCAGGGTAGCTGAAGATAGTATAGACAAGACTGCGGTCAGAACTCCAGATGGATTCTTCGAATGGCTTGTCATGTCGTTCGGCTTGACTAATGCACCCGCATATTTCGTGGACTTGATGAGTAGGGTGTTCAGGGAGTTCTTGAACAAGTTTGTCGTGGTCTTCGTAGATGATATTCTGATCTTCTCTAAGGATGTAGAAGGGCACGCAAGGCATCTCGTGGAGGTGATGGATACGCTTAGAGCGCATCAGTTGAAGGCCAAGTTCTCCAAGTGTCACTTTTGGAGAAGGGAAGTCAGATTCCTTGGGCATATAGTATCTAAGCAAGGCTTAGCGGTGGATCCCGCTAAGGTAGTTGCAGTTCAGGATTGGAAGACTCCAAGGAATGCAACCGAAGTGAGAAGTTTTCTAGGTCTTGCAGGCTTTTACCGGAAGTTCATCAAGGACTTCGCGAAGATTTCTGCTCCTCTCACTAAATTGACGAAGAAGAATTTAGTTTTTGCTTGGAGCATAGAATGCGAGCTTTCTTTTCAGAAGCTCAAGAGAGCTCTCACATCAGCGCCTGTTCTAGCTTTGCCCGATGGAGGGAAGTTATTTACAGTATACACCGATGCATGTGGCACGGGGTTAGGAGCTGTTCTGATGCAAGAAGGAAGAGTGATATGCTTTGGCGGTAGACAACTCAAAGTGCATGAGAAGTATTATCCCACACATGACTTAGAGTTGGCAGCAATAGTATATGCACTCAAGGCTTGGCGCCATTATCTTATCGGGGAAAGATTTGAGCTTTATACCGATCACAAGTCATTGAAGTATCTCTTTTCTCAGAAGGATCTGAATCTGAGGCAACAAAGATGGATGGAATTCTTGGCGTCCTACGATTTTGAGATAGCTTATACCCCTGGCAAGGGGAATGTGGTAGCAGATGCATTGAGTAGAAAAAGGTTGACTCTAAGTCCCCTATTTGTTGAGATGAAGAATTTGGAGTATTTGGCAACCTTTGATTTCTCTTTGGCGTTTGAGTCGATGACCGGTTCTTTAGCATCTCTGGAACTCAGACCCACCCTTCTTGATCAAGTTGGGGCTTCGCAGAGAGAAGACCCTCAGATAGTTGAGATTATGGATAAGCTGATTCGAGGAGAGGCGTCTAGTCATCTCGCTCGATATTCTATTGATGACAAGGGTTGGCTGAGGAGAGACGGAAGGTTATGTGTTCCAATGGTAGAAGATTTAGTAAGAAAAGTTCTTGAGGAAGCGCATCGCTCTAAGTTGACTATACATCCGGGCGGAGATAAGATGTATAAAGATATGAAGCGCATTTTCTTCTGGCCTGGGATGAAGAAGGATGTGGCAGAGTTTGTCTCTAGATGTATCATTTGCCAGCAAGTTAAGGCCGAGTCGAAGAAGCCCGGTGGGCTATTGCATCCTCTAGACGTTCCACTATGGAAGTGGGAGAGTATTTCCATGGATTTTATCGATGGGCTACCAAGGTCAAGGAAAGGGAATACGAGCATTTGGGTTATTGTGGATAGACTTACGAAGAGTGCTCATTTCATTCCGGTGAAGAGCAAAAGGACCGCATCTTGGCTAGCGTCTGTATATCTTTGTGAGATTGTGAGACTACATGGAGTCCCTTCTAGTATAGTCAGTGACCGTGACCCAATCTTTACAATTCAATTTTGGAATAGCTTGCAAGAAGCTATGGGCACGAGGTTGAATCTAAGTACGGCTTATCACCCACAGACGGACGGTCAAACCGAAAGGGTGAATAGGGTACTCGAGGATCTGTTGAGGCTTTGTATTCTGGATTTTGGTGGTACTTGGGAAGACCATCTTCCTCTTGTTGAGTTTGCATATAATAACAGTTATCAGGCAAGCATAGGGATGGCACCATTCGAAGCTTTATATGGGAGGCCGTGCAAGTCGCCTACATGTTGGTGGGAGACTACATATGAGCTTATACTTGGGCCTGATATGATCAGAGATACATCCGAGAATGTCGAGTTGATTCGGAGACGGATGAAAGCGGCCCAAGACCGATAGAAATCCTATGCTGATAAGCGAAGAACTGATTTGGAGTTTGATGTTGGGGATATGGTTTTCGTGAAGGTTTCTCCTTTGCGGAATGTGGTCCGATTTGGAGCCGTTGGGAAGTTAGCACCGAGGTTTGTTGGACCATTCCCTATTATAGAGAGGATCGGGCATATGGCTTATAGAGTGGAGTTGCCCGAGAAGCTTGCCGGAGTACACGATGTTTTTCATGTCTCGCATCTCCGGAAGTGTTTACATGAATCAGCAGAGGTTGTTGAGCCAAGTGTTCTGAAAGATGTGGAAGTACAGAAAGAGGCTACCTTGAGGAGAGCTCCGATTCGTATCTTGGGGACGGAGACCAAGAAGCTAAGGAATCGAGAGGTCAAGTTGGTGAAGGTTCAATGGGGTGAAGCCGAAGAAGACACAACTTGGGAAACCGAGGAGAAGATGCGTGGGCTTTGTCCATTCCTTTTTGAGGGTACACTCTCAATCTCTTTTCTTTGTTAGCATATCTTTCTCTTTGCTATCCATGTTTATCTAGTTTATCGTGTTAATCTTGTCATGAGAACCTTAGGTAGAAACCCTTTGGATGAAACATGTGTTTGAAACATGTTATGCTTGATGTTTGCAAGTGGTTGCAAGTGTTTGCAAGTGGTTACTCGTGGATGCATTATACACGTTAGGCACTAGATCGGCTCACACACTCCTCATATTGCATATGCATGAGTGTTTATGCTTATTCATGGATGAAAATTTTTGTGTTATCACATGGATGTTGCATATGGATGTATGTTATGTGCACACATATAGATGTTATACATTATGTTAGGAATTGCATACATATGGATTCATTTCACTAACATAATTTGCATTGGTGATATTTGCATTAGATAAGTACATATACACACACCTTTGCATATGTTCATACAACATTTAGAATCTTGTAAGGACAATGATTGCTCGTGGATGATGTTTTGAGTAGATGGATGTTGGATGGTAGGATACATTCTTCCTAACTTGAAGATTTCGGGGACGAAATCCTTTAAGGAGGGGAGAATGTAACAACCCGTATTTTCAATAACCTGTTATAACATAAATCGAGGCAGAATTTAATTTATAAATCTGAATCCAGGGAAACGGGCTATGCCATTGCGTTCATCTCGGAAAAATACGCGAAATAGAGTCCGAGTTTTCGAAAATCGGAGTCCGTATGACCCGATTAAGGCCCAACGAAGTTTTCAGAAAAATTCAAAGTAAAAACAGATTTCAAATTCAAGTTTGAATTTGGAAATTTGAGTTAGATTGGGCCAGGCGGGAAAATTCCCGCCAGAGCACCCAAGTCGACAGCCCTGTCGACTTGGGAGTCGACTTGGTTGGACCCAAGTCGACAGCCCTGTCGACTTGGCTGTTGACTTGGTTCAGCCGGGCAGTTTTGCCTGGTGCACCATTTTGGAGTTGTGTTGAGTTTGGGGGCCAGATTCGGTTTTGAGGGCTGAGATTAGAACTAGGGTTTAATCCTAAGGTTGAAACTAATCCTAATCTCTATAAATAAGCCCCTAACCTAACCCTAAATCATCATTAATCAATCCTACAACTAAACTATGGCAAAATCAATCCTCTCATGGCCTCCACTCTCTTCATAAAATTCCTAAGTTATATCTATGAGAGATTTTCCATGCATACAAGTGTTTTCAAGCTTGTATGAGTGTCATTAGCTTGCATTCAAGTCAAGTTTCCATATTTACATCATAAAGCAAGGGTTTTGATCATTTTTGCTCAAGGGTTTTTCTATTGGAGCTTGCATTTTGGGTTTATTTGATTGCATAAGGGCTTTGTCTCAATCTTATATTTGCTTATACTCATTTGAGTCTTCATAAGCATTGTAAGCCCTTTTCTACTTTCATATTTAAACTCTAAAGTTAAATGAATGATGCAAGTTTGGTTGATCATTATGATATGCAAGTTTGCCATGATATGCAAGTTTACCATGTCATGTTATGCAAGTTTGATATGTTATGCTATGCAAGTTTGCCATGTTATGATATGCAAGTTTATCATGTTATGTTATGCAAGTTTGATATGCAAGTTTGTCATATGATATGCAAGTTATGTTATGCAAGTTTGGGTTGATCATTTTGTTCATGTTATCATGTTATGCAAGCTTATCTTGGGTTTATGAGCTTAAAGCTTCAAGCTTTATGCTAAAGGTTGCATTTTGACAACACGTAAGTTATCATATCTCTTATGATAACTTGCATGTGAGGCTAAATGCGAACTTATGGCCATTTCTACATGTCATTTATCACCATGTATCACTTATCTGCTAAGTTTGGTTTTATGCATGCTTTTGAGGCCTAAAAATGTAGTATGCAAGTATATGAACATATGTACATTTCATATGCCACCATGTTAAACTTGTGGCTTCAACACCTTTATGTCATGATTATGCCAAGTTCCCTCTTTCTATCCTTTATGCGCTATTGCGATATGTAAGCGATGGGATTGCGTTTGGGGTTGGGTAAACTTAAAAGACATAAAAACATAAGATTGGGAGTTTACCTATTAAGTTAGGTCTACCCATTGGGAATTTACCTATTAAGTTAGGTCTACCCAAATTCTTGAAAACTTGTAACATGTTTTGGAAACATGATGGACATGACACTTAGAAAATATAAGTGTGACCAACTCGAGGTTGGGTTGAGTTTGTAGCGTAAACCTACCCGGAACCGACCGGCTTAACTAGTTGCTACAAACAATAGGACCCAATTTGAGAAGTTGGTCATGTTGTACCTTGAACCCGAGGTTAGACCAAGTTGTGGTATAAAGCTACCCGGAACCGACCGGCTTAACTAGTAACCGCAACGAAGTCTAATGTGAGAGGTTAAGGCACTTTAATTAATTAATGCCTCATGATTAGGGTTAAGTCATGGTCCACTTAATACTTAACCAATTTGGGCTTGGTAGATTAATCAGGGTTAAGTCGTGAACTCATCGTTACACTTAACCAAGTTAATCCATGATTAGCAAGAGGGTTAAACCGTACTTAACCCACTAGAAAATCCTAGCAATGGGGGTCCACTCCAGCAGTAATCCCAAGTTTGTATCATTAAGACCCTAGGGACTAGGCTAGGGTGGGGGCACGATTACTGGACTTGAGGTAAGTGACCAAAAACGACGGCAGAGTGGTACGCCGGTGTAGTTCCGAGCGGACTATGGTCGTGCACATAGTCCGAAGCCGGGGAAAACATGCACGGGTACCAGTAGATCGAGACTGTGCACTTATGTTTATGGTGTCCAGGGGTTGACACCCTAGGGCTTGATACACCCGACGGGAGACCCTGCACAGTCTGACTACAATTATGTTAGGGCCGTATTGACACCAACACGTGACGAGTTAGGCTTATAGGGAGCCGATCGACTAGACCGTTTGGTTGGACCTCGTATTAGGGTCACTTCATGTTATTGGACCTCGTATTAGGGTCGTTTCATGTTATTGGGCCAAAGCTTGGGCCAAGGGATCAATACGTGTTTATTCAAGTCATGTTAGTTTGCTAGTACACCTGTGGTGCAAAAACCTTAAACCTGATTATGCGATGACACCTTTTATCTATCATGCCAGTATGTAGTTATCCTTATGTTCATCTTAGTTTTCATCATGCCAGTTAACTTTATCAGTTTACATTGATTGTAGTAGGGCTTACTCATTCTTTTTGACTGACCTATTTTCTTTCGCCTCTTTTCTTCCGTTCCCCCCCCAGGTTCTCAGGGTGGGAATATTGGAGCTTAGCTTGGATTTCTGATCGCTTGCTTGTGGGATTTAGCTCATGTACGGTTGAACATGAAGCTAGTTATGGTTATCACTTATTTTGGGGATAGTACTTATGTATTTCAGTTTTTCAGTGATGTTGTTTTTATCTAGACTTGTGTATTTAAAAAGTTGACATTATGTTGTACCAGACTTGTTTTGAAATAGTTTAAATCTTCCGCGGTTTTACTTATCTTATTTACTCTATTTACATATATACATATGTTCTTGTTCTGCTTTGATATATCATTATGCATGTTTACCCGATTCAAACGCCCCTCCAAAGTCAGAGTGCTTGCAAGAGCCACCCTGGCGGAGGTGGGGTGTTACATTGTTAGTGGACATATTGATGAGACGACCCCAAAACCATGTAATATAGTGGCAAGGGTAATCTTTGGAATATAACACATAAACAGATAACAGCATAATAGAAATAAATAAATACACAAAAAATGTAAAATAGAATACACCGGATAAACATAATCATCAGAGTTACACAGTATATAGGATCATACTTAGTACAGAATACAGTTCAGCTATACATAAATGTCTACAGCGGAAAACAAAACATAATATGTACAACAAGAGTTGAACAACATAAAAAAAATAAATGGTAGAATCCATCTTTAGCTCCAGCTATCCAGAAAGAGCCTGCTAAAACCTGAATACAAGGCTGCCCGTGTAGAAAAAGGGGCACCCGAGTTTGCAAGTGAAACAAACTACGAGTCAGTCGTGGGACTGGTATGAGAAATCTACTTGACTTATTTTATAATATGGCCAATCACAGGACCATGCCACTTTCGCGGAATGGGTTTACTCCATTGGATTCCCAGTGATTTAAAACAAGTAAACCTTTTAAACATTGCAATGCTTTTTAAAAAAATAAAGCCATTATAAGACTCAGTTCCCATCACACAATGCAACGCAAACCGTAGGCTAGAGTTTTACCTTATAATGGCCAAGATATGCTTGATACGAATAAAACAAAAGCATTTGATATTATTACTAGTGTTTATATGTCTCAAAAACAATTTCAATCATAACTATCAATCATAGACGGCATGGGTACCATATATCATGTCGCCATATATAGGTATACAATCAAAACCACACGGTGTCGTATTTGGAAATTGGATTTCCATCATGAACCAAGGCAAAAGATAGTCCTTACCGAATTCGAGACGCTCTAGCACGTGTCTCGGGATTAGAGCTCGAGTGACCCTTGGATCGTCAGGGCCGGTCCACCGATGTGGATTAAAATGCCTGAACACTGCGTCTCCCCGCCCTTTGGAGCGTCAATGAGCCAAATGACTCCATCGGCTCAACATAGTCACCGATATATCTGAGGCGCCTTGCAACAGCAACAACCACACAGGTGAAAATAATATAAATGTTAGGGCTGGTAGGTCACTGACACTACCCTAGCTAGAAGGAAACACATGTCCTCCCTGAGGTCCTCTCCCGTTTCTGATTCATACCGAGGTGTGAGGCTCGCGAATCAACGTTATACACAATGCTATGACACATAGGCCATGCTTTGATCATCAACCACAAGACTTTGCTTTTCAACAGAAGCCTTGATCATCTTCCACACAGGCAATTCACTCTATGCGACTGATTTCTATCGTTATATAACCTCTGAGCTCATACGTCTCAAAGAAGGGCGTTAAGCAAGAGAATAAATTCTCCGCCGCCAAACAGATATGTATTTAATAAAGATCCATCAGCATAGAACAAAATCCAATGTCAGACACACAGTCCATTTACAAGTTCGTTCTGGGTCTGAACGAAACCGGAGGCACCTTATACCTCGCATATCCATCGATCTCCAAGCACGTCTGGACGATCACCACTTATTATCTATATTTTTGGATGCCTCCCAATCAAGACATCAGTTATCATCCAACCGAGGTGAAGATCTCCGGTCTTCAACCACCGTCTTCACCATTGACTTCTTATCGCCGATCAATTATTTGAAATGAGATTTAACTCGGCCTTTTCAAATAATTCACGTATATTTAGAATTTAAATCAATTCATTTCAATGGTTAAATTATTCGACATCAATAATTCTGCTTTTAAATATAATTTTCACGCCAAACACATTCAACCATCAAATATCCAATAAACTGGGTAAATTCGGTTTATTTCCATTCCATATCGTTTACGATATTTTATAACGATTTATCACTATTTTTATTCATTTAAAAATAGCCAATTCATTCAAATGACGCTTCAGGCCATAACGCGGCCGTGGCGCTGTTTTTCTTTAGATTTGATTTACACATATCTGAAAATCTAACTGTTGGATCTTCACAAATTTTATATCATTAGAAAGATCTTTTCAAAACGAATCCAACGGTTTCAGTTTTGGAAAAATCCGACGGTTGGATCTCCCAGTACAATCTTTTAAAGTTATGATTTCAAAATACGAACTGCAGCGTTTTTATTCGATTTAATTTAATTATATTTTTATATATAAAAATATAATCGATTCTGGCGCTGTTTTTCTTCAGAATTGAATTAAACATTCTAGACAATCCAACCGTTGGATTTTCACAAAGTGGGTGTCGTTGGAAAGATATTTCCAAAGCGAACCCAACGATTTAGGTTTCAGGAAAATCCGATGGTTGGATCTCCCGCACTAATTGTTTGAAATCACGGTTTCAAAACACGAACTACAGCTTCGTTATTCGATATATTTTAATTATATATATATATATAATCAATTCTTCGATTTCAAAACCATTTTCACTCCATATATTTGATAAAAATGATATTTTTATCCAACTAATATTTATTTCAACACATCACCATTTTTAACACTTCATATTTCGTATAAAAATGATATTTTTAGCGAACAAAAAAATCTTTTAATGTACGACTATTTTATTTAGTTCATATACATGTTAAAAATAATATTCATAGCAAACAAATATTTATTTCAACACTTGTGTATTTTAGCGAGTCGTTCACAAGATAAAAATGATATTTTTATCATAAAAAATATTTATTCAACACATGAATATTTTTAGCACTTCATATTCATAATAAAAATGTAGATTTTATTGTTCAATCTATATATTCAACACATGAATGTTTTCGACTTCACACATACGATAAAAATATATTTTTATCGTTCTAGCCCTTTATTAAACACATGAATGTTTTCTATAATTTATATATATAATAAAAATGTGATTTTTATTGTTAAAACAATTTATTCAAAACACGATTATTTTATATAGTTCATACATAAGGTAAAAATATTATTTTTGGTGTTAAAAAATTTTATTTAAAATAATATTATTTTATATAGTCTATATATATAATAAAAATGTTATTTTTATCTTTCAAAGAATTTATTCAACACATGAACTTCATTCAACACATGAATTTCTATTCAACACATGAATTCCTATTCAACACAAGAATATAGTTTCAACACATGAAAATAATTCTAACACACGAATATTATTGAAAATTTTGGCAGCATAACAGCAGGGTAGTTAAAACTGGCATCGTCCCTAGTATGGCTCCTCGCTCTACCTTAAAACCTCGCAGCTTTTGACAATGGGGATTTTCAATATCTAGTTCATACACAGACGAATTTTCCCATATACTAATCCTATTAGGATTTCAACCACAATCAATCATTTCAAATCAGCCATTCATGATATTCACCAAATTTTCACATCAACCAATAATCCAAACAATATCACAAACAATATATATCGTCCATGGTCTGTGGACGAGGGGAGTGTGTATATATATATATATATCGATTTCATTTCAATATCATTTCAATTTATTTCAACGCATATATTATTCTTACAACGCATATATAACTTACACATCAACCATACAACTTATACAACGCTTATACATGAGGTGTACAATGCTTATATAACTCATACTTCGACTATATAATTCATACATCGTTGTTTTCCATATCGTTTATAATTCAGAAATCTCACATTGGGTTCCACTCCACCAAAAATAGCAGGAAGCTCAGAAAAATATCCGGTCTCTTCTAAAATGTAGAAGACGTCCTTACGGTCCCGGTGTCTCTTGTTTCACTAAATTTAGACAAGAAATGAAAAAGATATGATTTTTATCATGAAATCAAAATCCGCGACGGTTTTAAAGTGTTGAAACAGTTAAAATTATATAAATCTGCACCTCTCAGCCGACTGTTCAAATGAGGGTTTGATTTTTGCGATCAAATGGTGAAGTGTTGCGTCGATCCGAGGATGCAGTGTCGAAGAGGGGCGAAGGGTGCACCCAGGCGTGGTGGAGGCGGTCAGTTCGATCTCCTGTACAGGCGGCGGTGACGCTGCGAAGTCATCAACTTCCCGGAGGTGATTCAGCCTCCATACTCCACGATAAAATCTCCAACATGTATGGATTTAAAGCTCTCTTCGAAGGCTACAAATAACTCCAAAGGTGCAGGTGGTTTTGATTCATGGATTAGAAGAAAAAGAAGAGAGAAGGATCGAAGGTTTTATCGTTGTTCACCATGGAGCATCGGGGAGAGAGAATGGAGATGGTGCGATGTGATTGGATGAGGGATTTTTTTTATATTCATATGTTTTTAAAAATTCATAAATACCCCGCTTCACATACTAACTCCAATCCAAACCCAACGACTGTCGTTCCTAGCTAAATACCCCTATTCCGAACACAATGGGATATGTTTCGTAGGCCCATTCGACTGTTTCAGTTAGTTTCTCTTCAAATTAAAATATAAAACATTCAATATTTGATTTGAATGTACCTTTCAATTTGTCCGGGCCACATACTAATCCCAAAAATTCCAGAAAAATAAATCTAGCTATGTTTTGACGATACGGTCTCAACAAAACTAGTTTCGTTGAATTCTGAGACCATTTAAAAAATGGCCCTTTTCTGATCGATCCAATTTATCATAAATCGACCAAACACATTTTCCTTTGCCACAGTCACATACTAACTTCAAAAATTATGAAATTTGAAACCTAGCAATAATTTGACATCCCGGATCCAACAAAATTGGTTTCGTCGAATTCGGAGGTCGTTTGCAAAATGTCTATTTTCACAGGCTATATAAATTCTATAGCGACCTTTCTGAAAATTCATTTGGCCATAACTTTTGATTCCCACTATGAAAATTCCATTTTTCAGATTTTTTAGAAAGATATTCACTAACAGATTTAAATATTTTTGGTTTCACTAAAATCTTTTTTATTTTCCACCCGGTATAGTGTGGCAAAGTTTGAATTTGAATTTTGAAACTACCACGTCATTTCAGGCCTTGTTTATAATTTAAAATAATTATATTTATTTTCAAATATCGATTCAAACATACTTTTCATCGTTATTATTTAAAATATTTAAAATCCACTAAAATAGCCAAATTTTAAATTGGTTCAGATTTTCCGGGTTGTTACAATTGATGTCTAAAGGGATCGGGAAACGTGTGTTCAGGAATTGCCAATCCACTAATGTTAGGTGTGGACCGATCCTGCAGATATCCAAGGGTTGCCCACAGGTATGAACCTGAGGCATTTGCTAGAGTGTCTCGAATTGGTAAGGAGCTCCTCCCTTGCATTGACTCATGATGGAAACCCAACTTCCAATACGACATCATGCGGTTTTGATTGTTGAACTAGTATGGCGACATGATAAATGGTACCCATGCCGTCTATAATTGATACATTTATATTTGAAGCTGCTTTGACACTATACACTTATAGTAATAATAAAAGATGAAATTTCTCGTATCAAACATATTTGGCTATTATAAGGGAAAACTCTATCCTTCGGCTTGCGTTGCATTGTGTGATGGGACCTGAACTTATAATAGCTTCATTTTTTCCAAAAAGCACTGCGCTGTTTATTCTATGCACTGGTATTCTAGGGGGTAAACCCGTTCCATCTTAACGGCGTGGTTCCTTGAATTACCAACTTTAAAATCAATTTAAAATAACTGTTTTTGAGTTCTCACACCAGTCCCATGACTGACCTAGAGTTTATTGTTTTAACCTAACTTTGGGTGCCCATATTTTCCACATGGGCAGCTAGTAGATTTGGTTTTGCATATATTATATTCACAGGATCCTGGTCTACAGCTGAAGCGATATTCGGAAGGCTCTGTATCCATGTATTTCTTTCAGTTGTGTTTTGTATTATTTTTCCGCTGCTATTTAAATGTAATTTAAACTCTAATATTGTATTTCCAGTGTATACTATTCTTTCATACTCTGGAATATTCTTGTACTCTGATGTAATCGTTGTAACAGCAATAAAAGGTTCTTCTGTTTGTGTTCTGATGTGTGTTGTTCTTAAAACAATCCGGGCTTTCCTTTACTGGGAAGTTTGGGTCATCACAGGTGGCAAGACGTATTGGGTGGCAGGGGATGCACGCTTTCGATGGTTGCCGTCGGCATGAGGAGGTGATGGCGAAAAGGCAGTGGTGATTGATTGGAGGGTGCGTGAGTTTTTTTTCCAAAGAAGTTTCAGTTCTAAATTTAGAAGAAAGAGGAGGCAGCTTCAAATCTAAATGTAGAAGAAGAAAGAGGTGGCCATTATTTTATGTGTACGGGTGTGTGTATATATATATACACACCAAGTCTGCTACTTAGGATGAGAAACCAGTTACAAAATACGAATTGGTATGAATGTATTAGCAAAATGTGAGTGACGTAATCCCTGACCCTTAAATATAGAAAATAAGACGTTACCATATTTTTGTTTTATTTTACCATTCAACATGAACACATGGTTTTTAATGCTTTAATTTTTTTCTCTTTTCTATATATATGTGAATGTTTCAGGTAGTAATAGAAGCATGGACGCATGACGTTCAAGAATTCCTATTTTGCATATTCTTGAATGCACGCACGAATGCATGCCGTTTCAATTATATGCTCTTATTTTCTTTACATTTCAATTTTTTTTAGACAAGCGTTTCTCTCTCTCTCTCTCTCTCTGTTTTATTTTATAGAAACTTGGATTTTGGAAGAATAGGAAGCATTTATTTATGCATGTTGTCATTAAATCATTTTATATTTTGAGTATACATTTCACAAAAAAGGAGGGAGGAAGGTAAAAGAGGCAGCTAACTAAGCATTTATGTTATACTACATGTATTATGTGTAATATAAAACGTTACAACTTGATATAAATGAAAGAAATGGAAGGGTGTCATAACGCATGGCTTGGAAATGAATTAACAAAAGTTTAGTTTTGCATTAAAGCGAAAACTGATGACTAAACATTAAAATTTACCTTTTCAAAATTACGTTTCGTTTATGTAACTTATTAATTATTCCATTTTTTGCATGAATAGTTTGACGTATGTTCCTTTTTAATGAAGGAATGCGACTGATTTGGATAAATTGATATCTCACATTTTTTATATCCACTGTTTTCATTAATTGCTTTGGTTTTAAAAGGAAACTTAATGAGTAGGGCTAAATTTTGAACAGACAAAAATAAAGAGGCTGAAAATGCATAGACATTAGAATAGAAAGGGAAATATATTTGCACTATTGGCAGAACTAATTCCTCATATTACTATGGAAATTTTCCATCGCTATATTTAGTTAGATGCATTCCAAATATAATTAAATTTGATTGCAAATTTTTGTCGTTAATTCCCATTAGCTATGTTATTTAAGCTATGCATTAATAAAATCATGGAAGCTTTTCATTGTTATCAACGGTTAATTTAATTTGCCTAAATTAAAGTAAATACAAGCATACCAAATTCAACTCAAAATTAAATTTTTAAGGGATGAAAGTACGTAAAAGTAATAAGATGTATGAAAATAGAATGAAGGGAAAAGAAATGAAAGTTGCATAAGGAAACATTAAAGAGGGAAAGTTTTGAAAATAAAATGCATGTCTTTTTTATATAAATGACAAAAATTATGTAACATGGATGCATGCTTTAAAATATAAGGAAGGGAAGATGCAGGTTATAAAATCTTACATATTTTACTTAGAAATGATGAAACACATGCATGAAAATAAATGGTAATGAATGAATGTCGCATGGTATTTGAAAAGTTTTTATTTTGAATATAGACAACATAATATTGAAGAGAAGGGAAACACGTACATACATGGAGATGGTTTGTTTTTGGAAAAAATAGTGATGGGAAACAAAATAGGAAAGGAAAAATAAGATGTAAATTTAAGAAATAAAAATTCATAAATAAAATAAGATGTGTAAAAATGGAATGAAGTGAAATAAATTAATAGAATGAAGGAATATATATATATATATATATATATATATATAAAGGAATGAAATGAATATGTAATTAACATTGCAAATTAAATTAGTCAATGAAGGTTTAATTGGACATGTAATCCACGTTCTGAATTCCTAAAATTTACATTTTGAACAAACAGGGAAAGAATAAAAGACGATAGCTAAAGATATATACATTTATATATTAGAATTTATTTCCTCTAGAATGTACACATTATTTTCAATCAATCTTTCACCAGAAATTAATAAATTTGATTAATAACATCATAAATTTTATTTTTTAACCACTTTATATTCAATAATAAAATTTAATTCAATAATTTAAATGCTCAAAATTTACAGGATGTTACAACATCCCCCACTCAGAACTTTTCGTCCTCGAAAAGGAGAGGATGTTAAAACTATGCTTATGTATATAACAAAAATATTCTTACTTATACAAATTTTACAAAGTCTAGAACAAAATAAATTATAGGATATTAAATTCAAAAATTCGTCATTACTTTATTAATCAAATTCATTTGTTATAAATCTATTTATTAAATTCAAAATCTTTATTTTAGACACTTTTTATTAAAGTGCAAGCTTTCTTATAGTCACAACTTAAATTACTTATAACACAACTTAAATTTTGGAAATATGATACTCGTGTTTGAAAATTACTTTTGAAATCATAATTAAATATTTTATTAAAATGTCAAAGCTGTTGTATTTCTTAGGACATTTAAAACTTTTCTTTCTTCGTCTATTATGTTGAATTTATATAAATTTAATTGCAGGTTATTGATTTGTTATTTAACGTTTGAAAATACTTGGTAACTCGAAGTTTTACACGTTTACTGTCGTTCTTACAAACGTTAGGCATATGCTGTCCAGGCGCATGACTAAAATCTCTAAGTACTTAATATACCTGTTTCAACTTCCAATGAAAATACTTTAAAAAAAAATAAATAGATATGGAAAGTACGTTCCCCCATGGATCGCGGTTACTCGGCGGTTATGCTACTATCCTAGTAGAATCGCTTGTAACCATCGGTATCACATCCCTCGAATTTCACCATGGTTGTTTTCGTAGATGCAGTTACACAGCGGTTACGACCACTATCTCAATGGAACCTCTCGTACTGTAGGCATCGCGCCCCTCGAATTTTGCTATGGCCTCTAGATCGCAGTTACACGACGGTTACGACCACTATCTCAGCGGAACCACTTGTAGCTACAGGCTTCACACCCCTCGAATTACGCTAGAACAGATAAGTAATAATAATCAATGTGATCCCATCGAGTGGGATTCCGATATTAATGGGTACTCCAATCAACAGAGCACCAACATAGCTACGATTTTTCAAATTTCAGTTTTTAGTGGAAAGCACTTCTGATATCTTCATCTGGAAAACATACATACTAAATATATAGTACTTCATTTCACGTTTCTCATATATCGCACTTATATAAGTATCAATTTACATAAGAATTTCTTTTCAAATCATGTTTTACAAACATATCATTCTCATATAAATTCTATTATATAATACTATTATTTCAATCAATTTTCTTTCAAATCAGTGGTTTTCGAATTAATTTCATACATATATAAGTCGCATAAGTTTCAAACATTTCAAATCACAATATTTATAAGTCGATAAATCTACAAAATTTGCATTTTAGTATAAATTTAGTTTTAATTTCACAATTGATTTGAATATTCAATATCATCTCAAATCTAGTTCATGTTGACAATCAGTTCATTATTAAAACTTCACTTTCAATTTGGGTTACATATCAAAAATATCATTAATCAATTGAATATTCACAATCAATCATTTCTTATCAAAACATCTCTTCAATATGTGTAATTACACTATCCTAATACATAGGATTCCATTCGACTAAACTCACGAATCAATTCCAGATTTTCTTTTAATCATTCAAAATATACATATATATTTGCATATCAAAATCATGCTTCACAAATCAAGCTTCGTTTAGCCAAGATAAACAAGTGGCAAAGTTATTAAAGTGGTTTCCCCCATTTTGAGACTTGAGAATAATTTCCAATGAAGTAAAATTATCATTGAAATTATTTTCTAGCAAAAAAAAATAGGTTCTCCATTCATATATTTTCATTTTTGAAAAGATTTCAGAAGTTTACATCAAACATTTTTATTCGAAAATACTTCTATATACTACTAGTCTTTTTCTTCAAAACATTAGGAATCAATTAAACAAATTTCAGGAATCAAATTCTCAAATTTTAGTCAAATGATCCCCTTAATATTATCTAAATCAATATGTAAGTTTTTCACGATATACATTTCGTATTTCACCAATGGTTTAACATTTGTAATATATTAACTTGAATATCGATTATCACCCATTAGTATATTTTAAACATACTAAAATAAAGACAAGAGTCAATTTACCCCAACGAATATATTTTTCGAAAATACATAACATTCTTTATATTTAACATCGATATTTTCTATATGCAATTTATATAATAAAATTCATTTGTTGGAATTCAAAAACAATCATTTTTCTAAACCATTAAGAGATTTCAAAACACTTAATTCAATATCAGATTTGTTAATCATACTCATACTATATTAATAAATAATTTACAAAACATAACTTGATTCAACCAATTTAGTTAATACACTATACTTACATTTCCAAATAATTTACAAAACATAACCTTACTTATGAAGGCTTATCTGGATTCCCATTTAATTCAAATGATATTTTATTTGATATGTAAATTCATTTTGGTCACATTAACATCCAAAATAAATTCGGATTCAATTTTTTTTAATGCTCCAATTTATTTCAACTTATTTCTCATTATAAGGTATCAAATTTCGAAATACTTCATACTTCAAGTTAACTTATATTCCAAAATGTTTCATGTTAATTTATATTTCTGAACAAACTTTATTTCCAAATCAATTTATACTTTTAAATACATTATATTTTCGGTTAATATATACTTCAAAAGTACTTTTAATCTATTAAAAAATAATTATTTTTTCAAATTAATTTACACTAAAAAATACTTAAATTTTCAAAATACATTGTCCCTAGAGATTCTGGTGACAATTCTAGTTAAACCCCATAAGTTAAGCTTTGTATAAACGAATCTCTAATACCACATGTATCAACCCACCTTTTCGACTGCTTCAAGTCGTAAATTAAACCAGCTTAAATCGCTCGAAATGACAAATTGTTATTGCTTATGAGGTTTAACAGAACCAATACACAGAAAATCACAGAACAGAAATGTTTACAGCGGAATAATTTTTGTACAAATGTCAGAGTTTTACAAAACATATTTCATAGCGAAATAATAAAATACATTCATAAGTTTTAAAATAAAATTTGCACTTCGGTCGAGCCTTGTGCATGCATATTGTAACGTCCCGCATTTTTATCAGTTTGTATTTGAATATTTAAATCAGTTTAAAATATTGAATTCGTAACATAAGTGGATTTATATATTAATTAAAATGAAGTTGAACGTATAAAAATATATTAAATAAAATCGAGCTCGAAATATCGCGACATTTTGTAATTTAACGTTCTGAACTTCAACTGAGTGTACATGACTCGTTATAAGTCAGATTTCTGCGAAACAAGAAGCGTTGGAATCAGTTGAATAGTATCTTTATAATAGAAGTGGAAAATCAAGATTTCGCGATATAGATTTCGAGATATATCCAAATTCAAATAGTCGTTGTAGAATCATTTATCGACCGTAATGGTTTATTCGATATAACTAGACATCGGTTTCGAATTTAGACAAGGTTCTTTTGAGAGTAGTGATAATTTAATTTCTAGAATTTTACTGTAATTTTTAATTAATTAAATACGCAACTTTTTATTTGG
The DNA here is from genome assembly GCA_030737875.1 of Allium sativum. Lineage (NCBI taxonomy): Eukaryota > Viridiplantae > Streptophyta > Magnoliopsida > Asparagales > Amaryllidaceae > Allium > Allium sativum. Next base: position 12,121,739 of record CM060921.1, on the reverse strand, counting down.
AGTATTTTGCACCCTATATCAATATTTTGGGGTTTCACAATATAAGCGGATCTACCGATATTATTATATTTTTGGGATCGTGACACCCCGCTGGACATAACTGTATTTTTATTTCTGTCCATAGGGGTCGGTACGTGGATGGAGCTTTATATAACGGGGTACGTTAACTCTTTTAACTAAAATATCATTAGTGTTTTCAAAAATCATATCGGAGATTTACAAAATGAAGTCAATCGACCTATACTCTGGGTCTAAAACTTTAAATCAGTGGACACCCATACCATATCCTATTTTGGGAAAAAGAGAAGCATGTCAATCCCTGTACAAAGCATGAACACGTTATTTTCATGCATAAGGTGTTTTCAAATCAAAAGTGTCAACCCCTATCGTGGTGCCATCACCCTATTTATGTTCCTCCACGTTGTGAATTACTGGACAATGATAACGACTGACCATGCCGATTCCTTCTTTTACGTCTCCAGCGTACATGCTAATTTGAAATAGCAATAGCCTATGGTTTATACCAAACAATGTCATATTGAACAGTGCACTTGCACAACTGATTGAACATAGCTAATTGGAGAAATCACACCATACTTCTTATTAAATGTTAAAGCTGAACCATACCCTATCTTAGTCAATTTAACGAAGCCATGTTCTACCTGAAAACCTATACATTACATTAGTCTGCACGTCCCTATACCTTCACAAGAAAGGAACTAATTTTATATACATATTATGTACCTACCCATACCGTTCAATAGTGTAGACACCTCGTATTTTCCCATCTATGCTGACAGAAAACACGACATGCTAAATTACAAACCCATACACCTATGATAACCAACGCGGTGCCTATCCATGAAAGGTCACCTCCTATCCAAATACTTCATGCTTAAGTATTGAACATACGGTAGCTAATCTATGATATGTACCAAGGCACAGTCATGCACATGGCTACGAGAAACACTCTGACAATCTATATAAGCTATTCCTTCCCAATGAATGATCAACATTTATAAATACCGCAAGCCATTTTTTTCATTTACACAAACAAAAGCAGCAACCCAAAAAGCGAATCTCATATATATAAGTGGAGCGTCCTTGTTAAATTTACTGAGGTGTTCCAGGCACTTTAATTAAGTTCAAGAAAATCAAAATAAATACAACGAGAGAGTGAGGTTCAAATTTCTGGCACGAGAGCGTTCGTTGGAGGGAGAGTGCATTTGTATGGGAGAGGGTTGACGAGTGGTTGTTGAAAATAATAGCGTGAAGGAGAGGCTTGGCTGACGTTGGGGGAAGTTATAATAACAATAGCATGGTGTTGGATGTTAACAAGGAGTTGGTGCATCAATGTAAGAAACGAAGGCTAGGGTGGCCATGCCGACTATAGTGAGCGAATTAGTGAGGCAAATGGTGAAGTGGTGGTTGTGATGTGATGATTTGTTCAAGTGAAGGTACGAGATGATGCTGGTATAACACGTGAAGGGTGGATAAGTTGGATGGAGAGCTTCCAGCGTGTTTTAGCACATACGGTTGCATGTACATTAACAGGGGAGCACGGTTTCCAAAGAAACACGGTGGGGTTAAAGTTGGAGCTGTAATGTTTTCTGGTATGGGTAGTTCGAATGTTAGGTAATGTTTTGAGGAAGCCAAGTTTCACAAGAACGATGCAAAAATGGCACGGGAAAGAAGGTTGTGTACTGGAGATGGGAGCTTGCAAAATCGGGAAGGGTGTCGGAGCATATAATCTGCAATGAAATGAACGGTGTGGCCAACAAGGGATATTATGATATCCATGGAAAGTGGCATCTGCACACAACACTCGAAAATCCACTTTAGACATCAGCAAGTGTAAAAGTGTATGTATGAGTACCCTACTATTAATACTTGAGTTCAAAGCAATACACAAGATATGCATATCTCAGTTGAGAAGAATGTCTACAACTTGCGATAAACAGCAATGCAATACTTTAGAAAAAACTCATACTAACCGTTAAGCATCCAAGTGGCTTTCGGGAAAAGGAAAAGGGTTGCAGTGTCACTATTGTTTGAGGGTGGAAAGGATGATGACCGTGAACGGTTCTGTGACAACAGGAAGCCGAAGCTGTATCGAGGAAGAAACATCAGTTTGGCCTAACCATGATTTTAGAAATAATCAGGGTATAAATGAATTGAACGCAATCGGACACTTTGGAATCGCACGGAAATTGGCGATGCTATGAAGGTTGTTTGAAACCGTTGCGAATTATGGCAGAATAAAACGTCGGACTGAATCAACCGACGCAAATCGTTATTTAATGCTTAACGCACAAAGGTGAGTAAATTCACTAACTCTGATCTATTTTAAAATATTATAATTATATTTTAAAATTGGTTGAATGCTGTGTGATGGTCATTAGGTAAATTACAATTAAATTGATTGAAAATATATATCGTTGCATATGTACACATCACTGGTAGGATATTGATTTCCATCGATTATAATATTCCCTAGTATGGAATCAGTGATAATTGTCTGACTAACATTTGTGGATGCGGAAACCGGTTGGAGGAATTCAACCGAATTCATAAATATTTATATGTACTGTTTGTGCACTGTTTGAACCATGTTGAATGGAAATTCAACGTTATGTTGATTTAATAAAAAGACGATATTAATTAAGAAAATAGCAACAGTCGACCATAAACCCATTTTTTTAAGAAGTTGATTTGATGTCAGGCAAATCAACGAAGTTATGTTCTAAAAATTATATTTTCATAATTAAAGCAATATTTTTAGATTAATTTTATTAATCTAATAGTAAGAAGCAATTAAAATCAGTTAACGAAATTACTGATGGGATGAAGTTGATTAAATCAATTATTTATTTGGAAAATGATTATTCAATTAATCTAATGAAAATAGTTTACAAAAAATTAATAAAAAATTAATAAGATTTAATTACCTTTTTAATTAATGAAGTTTAAATAATTTTTTAACTAGCATAATTAGTATTGTTTATTTATAATGAAGTAAACTGTTTCACCTCAGCAAATGATCAAGTAAATCACTATCTAATTAAAGTAATCGATTCTTAAATGGATTTCATTTAAGATGGTATTGAGTTGTAATAAGATGTTTACTTGAATGGGGTATAATATTTCGAATAAAGAGTAAATTGTCAAAAGATGAAGAACGTTATTGATGTTTGATAAGAGAAGTTTCGAATGGAATTGTATAAGGAAGACGAAGCGAAGGGTTAATGTTCAAGATAAATAGTTGTAAACAACCGAATTTTCAGAAAAAGGATATGGCGTCGTAAAACAATATTCAAATTAACCAGGAAATACGGTTAATGAATATTATAAGTAATAAGGAGTTTAGAGTTATAGACGTATACCTATTCTAAGACAAGAACGATGTCGATCAAGGTCTGAAAGATAAATAAAATACCCAACTAGAACGGCTTCACTATTATCGAGGGATGATAATAGTTTGTAACAGAAAGAGACGTCGAGATTAGTTATAAAGTGGTATATAGCAGCATATTACAAGTTTTTATCTATAACGATAAAATAACGCTGTTAAGCAAACTTAAGCTGATATTTATATACAATACTATCTCTGAGAATGTTTCTAAAAAGTGTTGAAAAGACTAAAATAGGATTTGAGAAATATCTGGTAATATATGAGAATTTGAATAATAAAATGAGTGTTAAATAAAAAAAAGTCCGTGGTCGTGTGATGTTTAGTTGTATATTTGAATGAATGTTTGTTTTACTTCGATAGTTAAATAACCGACTATCGAAGCGTTTTGACCAACGTTGTCAATACAGAGAGACCGGTGGGATTTAATATCCAAAAACCACTGCGTATAGGCATAAGCGTTGCGAATTGGATTATACTAAAGACAATCGAAGACGGAGTTAAATTCAAGAGCTGTTATGTTTGCCCAGTCCCAGGACAACTTGTATGGACGAATGTCTGACAGAGTATTCCTAACGGTCAAATAAGATGATCTTTTCAAGGTATTACGTCTAGTGGCGGAGAAAATTGTTTCTCTTAGCTTTTATATCCGTAATATTTTTGGGAAGATCAACTAGTGATTTGATGGGTTTGACGATGTGGCATTCAAAGTGTATGTTGTCCAGAGGTCCTAAAAGATAGACGTAGCCTCAAGCTTCACAACCGGGAAATGACAAAAATCAGGCAGCATGGCTATGTGGGTCGCTCCTGTTAGGGTGTATAATCATCTATCTAGGGAAATTCCTTTTACTTCTTTAATCTATTTCGATGCTGTCCCTTTTCGGGAAACGGTGGTTTGAGCCCAACCGTTGGTGATATACATTCGATACACTCAAGCGAAATGAGTGGTCGGTCATGTGTGGGCCGGGTTGCAAGACGTTCTTGTTGAACCCAGTGTATTAGACTCTAGAGATACGCTCTCGGCAGGTGGTCCCATACCTTGTCATAGTTGGAATCCAATCTCCAATAAGCGCCCTGCGGGTTTTTGATTTTATACTACGTATGTAGAGCGTGAGATGCAAGCGTTCTGCTATTTGTTTATTCATTTGGTTAGACATTATTATAATATCATTGGATTTTGATATCAAAATATTTTGGGTTATAGTAAGGTAAAAAACCATCCATGTTTATGTGTGGGTTGGTCTTACTATTATCCTTTTGTTTCAGAAAGGATTTTCAAAATTAAACCGTATGGTTGGAATTTACTCACACCAGTCCCAGGACTAACCTAGATTTTATTTTGTTTGTTTTTCCCTAAACTCTTGGGAGCCCAAATTTGTACGGGCAGTCAAGTGTTTCAGGCTTTACAGATACACTTAGAGGAGCTTGAAGAAGGAGTCTTCACTGTTGGTTATTTAGAGTTATTTCCGCTGTATCAATTGTTATGTTGTACTCTAATATGGTATGTGTATACAAAACAGATTTGTATTTCAAAATTATGGTATATAATATATTTTATTCGTTCCGCTGTGAGATTCGTGTTTACTATGATTATGTTCAGCTGCAATCTTCTTCTTCTATTCTATTAGTTCTATCTTTTCTATCTCTTCCTCTAATTTCTTTCTATTAATGATCTGAATTTTCGTGCATTTTGAGTTGAATGTGCAGAATATTTATCAGCTCAAATTGGTATGGATTTTGGGTCATTACAGTTGGTATCAGAGCCAGGTTGCTTAATTGGTATGGATGATAGGGGGTTCTCGCTTCGCTTTAGGTAGCGAACGGGAGACTCTTACCCCTACGTCTCCCGACAATGTGGGTTGCTCGAGTCACGAGTCTGGTCGTAAAAGCAGTTCTGAGGTACCAGTGTAAGCCACGGGGGGAGGTTGGCCCTCTGCCTTGGGGGTTGAGGGATGGTTGAAAAGCCTACCGAAATCGCCGGGTCATTACAGTTGGTGATTACCTTGGCCCTGTGGCGTGACTCAATAGAGATGGGGTTAGTAATACCCTAGATTGAGTTTGGGTGTATACATACTAGTGAATGTATTTGTAAATTTATATAAAAATGGTTTTATATTGTGGAGATTTATTGGTCGAGTGGCTTATGAATTATGGTCGATCTGTTTGAACCGCTGCATCGATAGGGATTTCTAAACACTTGAATACGATAAACCGACACAGTATATTTTGGAAAGGGGGTAAATGAAATAATTTTACCCAAATTATATTTTTGATATAAAAGGAATATATATATACTAGAATTATTATATATATTGATGTGTTGGTTGTTATAATCGAATAAGGTTATAATTGAGTTGGCTATGTAAATAACCAATCAAAATTCACTTAAGTACAAATACAAATCAGATGAACTAAATCTGAATTTAAATCAAATTTGGAATTTAAAACTATGGAAAAGGTTTGTAAATGAAATTGGATTTAATATTTGGAATTTTAAATCTTGGGGAAATTTGAAAATGTTTTCCAAGCATTTTGAAAAGATATTTTGAAAGTGATTTTCAAATGAAAATGTTTGAAAGTAAGTGTTTGAAATTAAGTGTTTGAAAAGTAATATAGTATTGAACTCACTTTGATCACTGGAAAATAAATTCTGATGATGACGGCCGCATTATCAGTATTCATTTTCGAGTTTCTAAGTGACGGATTACTACCAAAGATTTTGTTTTGAAATAAGTTGTTCGGAAATTCAAATGTTTTGAATTTATGTGTTATAAGTATATATGTGTATATGATCTCAAACTGATTTAAAATAAAAACCCCAGGAATTTGAATTCTGATATTTAAAATTTACTTATGAAGTAAATAAACAGAGAATTTAACTAAGCCAAATAAATTTGGAATTGAAGCGAAGACAGTTAAGTAAAAATCATGTGGGAGTAGAATTTAGTTTGATGAAGAAATTAAATTTGTGAAATAAGATTTTGAATTGGGACTGAGCTTAGTTATGAAATTGGATTGTTGGGTAGGAGTTTAGAATTGAGACTGGAATAGAAATTTGAAATGGATTTGGGCTTGGGTTTAAGCGGATGATTGGTTCGAGGATGTGTCGAGTGGATACCAAGTGAAAATACAATTATGTATGCTGAAGTGGTGGCAAATTTAAAAAAAAAATTGAGTTGAATGCCCAACCAAAAGATACACGTTTATATTATATATTAGTACGAGATTTCTGTGAGTTTATTGGGCAAGCCGTTTGGCTGTTTATTTTCTTTTGGATCGGAGAAGGCTCAGAGTGGCAAGTTGTAGTAGTACCAAATGAGCCGTGCAAAGGAGATGCTGACGAAAATCTCCGAAAATTTAAGCTGTTAGAGAATTTTCAGAATTTTTGAAAGTATTCGTTAATAAGAAGGAAATTAATATTTTAATTGAAGTTAATCGATTCAGTTGAAACCGAAGTTAAGAAGTACATAGGCGATTTTAACCAAACTAATACGAATAGTAGCATTTTCCCTACTTTAGCAATTTCGAGGACGAAATTATTTTAAAGTGGAAGGAATCTAACGTCCCACATTTTTATCAGTTTGTATTCGAATATTTAAATCAGTTTATTGAATTCGTAACATAAGTGGATTTATATATTAATTAAAACGAAGTTGAACGTATAAAAATATATTAAATATAATCGAGCTCGTAATATCGCGGCATTTCGTAATTTAACGTTATGAACTTCAACTGAGTGTACATGACCTGTTATAAGTTGGATTTCTGCGAAACAAGAAGCGTTGGAATCTGTTGAACAGTATCTTTATAATAGAAGTGGAAAATCAAGATTCACGTTATAGATTTCGAGATATATCCAAATTCAAATAGTCGTTGTAGAATCGTTAATCGACCGTAATGGTTTATTTGATATAACTGGACATCGGTTTCGAATTTAGACAAGGTTCTTTTGTGACGTAGTGATAATTTATTTTTTAGAATTTTACTGTAATTTTTAATTAATTAAACACGCAACTTTTTATTTGGAGTATTTTGCACCCTATATCAATATTTTGGGGTTTCACAATATAAGCGGATCTACAGATATTATTATATTTTTAGGATAGTGACACCCCGTTGGATATGACTGTATTTTTATTTCTGCCCATAGGGGTCGGTACGTGGACGGGGCTTTATATAATGGGGTATGTTAACTCTTTTAACTAAAATATCGTTAGTGTTTTCAAAAATCAAATCGGAGATTTACAAAATGAAGTCAATCGACCTATACTCAGGGTCTAAAACTTTAAATCAGTGGACATCCATACCATATCCTATTTTGGGAAAAAGTGAAGCATGTCAATCCCTGTACAAAGCATGTACGCGTCATTTTCACGCATAAGGAGTTTTCAAATCAAAAGTGTCAACCCCTATCGTGGTGCCATCACCCTATTTCTGTTCCTCCAAGTTGTGAATTACTGGACAATGATAACGACTGACCATGCCGATTCCTTCTTTTACATCTCCGGGGTACATGATAATTTGAAATAGCAATAGCCTATGGTTTATACCAAATGATGTCATACTGAACAGTGCACTTGCACAGCTGATTGAACACGGCTAATTAGAGAAATCACACCATACTTCTTATTAAATGTTAAAGCTGAACCATACCCTATCTTAGTCAATTTAATGAAGCCATGTTCTACCTGAAAACCTATACATTACATTAGTCTACACGTCCCTATACCTTCACAAGAAAGGAACTAATTTATACACATATTATGTACCTACCCATACCGTTCAATAGTGTAGACACCTCGTATTTTCCCATCTATGCTGACAGAAAACACGACATGCTAAATTACAAACCCATACACCTATGATAACCAACGCAGTGCCTATCCATGAAAGGTCACCACCTATCCAAATACTTCATGCTTAAGTATTGAACATACGGTAGCTAATCTATGATATGTACCAAGGCATAGTCATGCACATGGCTACGAGAAACACTCTGACAATCTATATAAGTTATTCCTTCCCCATGAAGGATCAACATTTATAAATACCGCAAGCCATTTTTTTCATTTACACAAACAAAAGCAGCAACCCAAAAAACGAATCTCATATATATATAAGTGGAGCGTCCTTGTTAAATTTACTGAGAGGTTCCAGGCACTTTAATTAAGTTCGAAAAAATCAAAATAAACACAATGAGAGAGCGAGGTTCATATCTCTGGCACGAAATTGTTCGTTGGAGGCAGAGAGCATTTGTATGGGAGAGGGTTGATGAGTGGTTGTTGAAAATAATAGCGTGAAGGAGAGGCTTGGCTGACATTGGGGGAATTTGTAATAACAATAGCATGGTGTTGGATGTAAACAAGTAGTTGGTGCATCAATGTAAGAAACGAAGGCTAGGGTGGCCATGCAGACTGTAGTGAGCGAATTAGTAAGGCAAATGGTGAAGTGGTGGTTGTGATGTGATGATTTGTTCAAGTGAAGGTACGAGATGATGTTGGTATAACACGTGAAGGGTGGATAAGTTGGATGGAGAGCTTCCAGCGTGTTTCAGCACATACGGTTGCATGTACATAGTAATAGGGGAGCACGGTTTCCAAAGAAACACGGTGGGGTTAAAGTTGGAGCTGTAGTGTTTTTTGGTATGGGTAGTTCGAATGTCAGGTAATGTTTTGAGAAAGCCAAGTTTCACAAGAACGATGGAAAAATGGCACGGGCAAGAAGGTTGTGTACTGGAGATGGGAGCTTGCAAAATCGGGAAGGGTGCTGGAGCATATAATCTGCGAAGAAATGAACGGTGTGGCCAACAAGGGATATTATGATATCCATGGAAAGTGGCATCTGCACACAACACTCGGAAGTCCTCCTTAGACATTAGCAAGTGCAAAAGTGTATGTATGAGTATCCGACTATTAATACTTGAGTTCAAAGCAATACACAAGATATGCATATCTCAGTTGAGAAGAATGTCTACAACTTGCGATAAACAGCAATGCAATACTTTAGAAAAAGACTCATACTAACCGTTAAGCATCCAAGTGGCTTTCGGGAAAAGGAAAAGGGTTGCAGTGTCACTATTGTTTGAGGGTGGAAAGGATGATGACCGTGAACGGTTCTGTGACAATAGGAAGCTGAAGCTGTATCGAGGAAGAAACATCAGTTTGGCCTAACCATGATTTTAGAAATAATTAGGGTATAAACGAATTGAACGCAATCGGACACTTTGTAATCGCACGGAAACTGGCGATGCTATGAAGGCGGTTTGAAGCCGTTGCGAATTATGGCAGAATAAAACGCCGGATTGAATCAAGTGACGCAAATCGTTATTTAACGGTTAACGCACAAAGTTGAGTAAATTCACTAACTCTGATCTATTTTAAAATATTATAATTATATTTTAAAATTGGTTGAATGCTGCGTGATGGTCATTAGGTAGATTACGAATAAATTGATTGAAAATATATATCGTTGCATATGTACACATCACCGGTAGGATACTGATTTCCATCGATTATAATATTCCTTGTATTGAATCAGTGATAATTGTTTGACTAACATCTGTGGATGTGGAAACCGGTTGGAGGAATTCAACCGAATTCATAAATATTTATATGTACTGTTTGTGCAATGTTTGAACCATGTTGAATGGAAATTCAACGTTATGTTGATTTAATAAACATACAATATTAATTAAGAAAATAGCAACAGTCGACCATAAACCCATTTTGATAAGAAGTTGATTTGCCGTCAGGAAAATCAACGAAGTTAAGTTCTAAAAATTATATTTTCATAATTAAAGCAATATTTTTAGATTAATTTTATTAATCTAATAGTAAGAAGCAATTAAAATCAGTTAACGAAATTACTGATGGGATGAAGTTGACTAAATCAACTATTTATTTGGAAAATGATTATTCAATTAATCTAATGAAAATAGTTTACAAATAAATTAATAAAAAATTAATAAGATTTAATTACCTTTTTAATTAATGAAGTTTAAATAATTTTTAAACTATCATAATTAGTATTGTTTATTTATAATGAAGTAAACTGTTTCACCTCAGCAAATGATTAAGTAAATCACTATCTAATTAAAGTAATCAGTTCTTAAATGGATTTCATTTAAGACGGTATTGAGTTGTAATAAGTTGTTTACTTGAACGAGGTATAATATTTCGAATGAAGAGTAAATTGTCAAAAGATGAAGAACATTATTGATTTTTGATAAGAGAAGTTTCAAATGGAATTGTATAAGGAAGACGAAGCGAAGGGTTAATGTTTAATATAAATAGTTGTAAACAACCGAATTTTCAGAATAAGGATATGGCGTAAAACCATATTCAAATTAAGTAAGAAATACGGCTAATGAATATTATAAGTAATAAGGAGTTTAGAGTTACAAATATATACTTATTCTAAGATAAGAACGATGTCGATCAAGGTCTGAGAGGTAAATAAAATACCCAACTTGAATGGCTTCACTATTATCGAGGGAAGATATTAGTTTGTAATAGAAAGAGACGTCGAGATTAGTTATAAAGTGGTATATAGCAGCGTATTACAAGTTTTTATCTATAACGATAAAATAACACTGTTAAGCAAACTTAAGCTGATATTTATATGCAATACTATCTCTGAGAATGTTTCCAAAAAGTGTGGAAAAGACTAAAATAGGATTTGAGAAATATCTGGTAATATATGGGAAGTTGAATAATAAACGAGTGTTAAATAAAAAAAATGTCCGTGGTTGTCTGATGTTTAGTTGTATATTTGAATGAATGTTTGCTTTACTTCGATAGTTAAATAACCGACTATTGAAGCGTTTTGACCAACGTTGTCAATACAAAGAAATCGGTGGGATTTAATATCCAAAAACCACTCCATATAGGCATAAACGCTGTGAATTAGATTATACTGAAGACAATCGAAGATGGAGTGAAATTCAAGAGCTGTTATGTTTGTCCAGTCCCAGGACAACTTGTATGGACGAATGTCTGACAGAGTATTCCTAACGGTCAAATAAGACGATCTTTTTAAGGCATTAAGTCCGGTGGCGGAGAAATTTTTTTCTCTTAGCTTTTATACCCGTAATATTTTTGGGAAGATCAACTAGTGATTTGATGGGTTTGACGATGTGTCAAAGTGTATGGTGGCCGGAGGTCCTAAAGTTAGATGTAGCCTCAAGCTTCACAATGGGGAAATGACAAAAATCAAGCAGGCAGCATGGCTATGTGGGTCGCTCCCATTAGGGTGTACAATCACCTATCTGGAGAAATTCGTTTTACTTCTTTAATCTATTTCGATGCTGTCCCTTTTCGGGAAACGGTGGTTTGAGCCCAACCGTTAGTGATATACACTCGATACACTCAAGCGAAATGAGTATTCGGTCATGTGTGGGCCAGGTTGCAAGACGTTCTCGTTGAACCCAGTGTATTCGCCTCTAGAGATACACTATCGGCAGGTGGTCCCATACCTTGTCATAGTTGGAATCCAATCTCCAATAAGCGCCTTGCGGGTTTTTGATTTTACACTACGTATGTAGAGCGTGAGATGCAAGCGTTCTGCTATTTGGTTATTTATTTGGTTAGAAATTATTATAATATCATTGGATTTTGATATCAAAATATTTTGGGTTATAATAAGGTAAAAACCATCCACGTTTATGTGTGGGTTGGTCTTACTATTATCCTTTTGTTTTAGAAAGGATTTTCAAAATTAAACCGTATGGTTGGAATTTACTCACACCAGTCCCATGACTGACCCAGAGTTTATTTTGTTTGTTTTTCCCTAAACTCTTGGGTGCCCAAATTTGTACGGGCAGTCAAGTGTTTCAGGCTTTACAGATACACTTGGAGGAGCTTGAAGAAGGAGTCTTCACTGTTAGTTATTTAGAGTTATTTCCGCTATATCAATTGTTATGTTGTACTCTGATATGGTATGTGTATACAAAACAGATTTGTATTTCAAAGTTATGTTATATAATATATTTTATTCGTTCCGCTGTGAGATTCATGTTTACTCTGATTATGTTCAGCTGCAATCTTCTTCTTCTATTCTATTAGTTCTATCTTTTCTATCTCATCCTCTAATTTCTTTCTATTAATGATCTGAATTTTCGTGCACTTTGAGTTGAATGTGTAGGATATTTATCAGCACAAATTGGTACGGATTTTGGGTCATTACACATATGCGTCTTCACGTTCCTCTCTAGTTTTGTGAGCTAAATATATTCAAATCTGGAACATTTGGGCCTGAACTGAGCATTCCATGCAAAATACACAAAACACCCGAGTCAGGATTAAACTTATTTCAAGTAAGTTACTTCGAATAAACACACGAATATAATTTTTAATCCCAAAAAAAATGATAACCAAAGCATAGTAACCATAGACTGCCGAATATGGACTAACAAGGTCGAAATAATTTTCTGGAGCAATAATAGGATGGGACAGTAAGAGTAACTTATGCCATGGTCCATAAGTGACCAATTCCAAGTGCAGCGATATATATAAACTAGAGGCAAGATGACAAACACACAAATTTGACCATAAGCAAACTGCATATTATACTACTATGTAGGATATGAAATAGAAAGTCCACAAGATAAGGCAGCCAAGTTCTAGACACAATATAGTATTGGTGTACAAATTTACCTATACGTTTCATTCATGCGTGTGCATACTCCAAGGTCGAGGAATGCTTAATATACGGTGTAAACACACATAAAAATTCAAGTATGGAAATCTTAACCTACAAAAACACTATTATGACCAAAATGTGGATCCAAAGTTGTAATATGTATACACATGTTGATCATAATTTTTATTTACAAAATTAACTGTCCCAAATTGAGTGATGAGGTGAAATAAATGTACGTCTAATATAGCACAAAGCTTTACATTACATACTTGGATGATGATATTCGCTTGTTAATTACCAGCAAAAGGAACTGATTAGCATAGGATTTTATTATTTAAAACCACGTATTAAAATTAATATGAAAGCTAGACTGCTAAGTAATGATGTTATCATAAATAGGGAAGTCCAAATTTAAGTCATACAATTAATGAAAAGTTCCTACCTATGAAGCAAAACGTAAGTCAAGAAAATTAACCGAGCCTATCAGACAAAGTACCACCTCAAGTCCGCAAGTAATGGCCACAGACAAACATTTACCTTTTGTTAAAAGAAAAAGTACAATACAAATGCACAAATATGAATATAATCATATATGCACGTAGCATTTAGCATGGAAACTCAACAATCAATGACTGAAATAATCAAGGCAACCAACAAGACGATAGCAACCAATAAGACTCAACAAAATATACTCGGTGAAACCGAAGTAGCGAACTTGTAAAAGGGTTTAATCGTAAGAAAACTTACAATTAATCATGGTAGTGGGCGAATCAGAAGTGGAACCAGCACGCGGAGGAAGAAGCAGGGGCTCGAGGTCAAGTTGTTCCGGTCGGTGCGCAGACAGAGGCGGCGAGATCTATTGGGTGGTGCGGGGCGCACGCTTTCGATGGTTGCCATCGGCACGACGAGGCGATGGCGAAAAGGCAGTGATGATTGCTTGGAGGGTGCATGAGTTATTTTTTTTCAAAGAAGATTCAGATCTAAATTTAGAAAAATGAGGAGGCAGCTTCAAATCTAAATGTAAAAGAAGAAAGAGGAGGCAGTTCTTTTATGCGTACGGTTGTGTGTATATATATACATCAAGTCTGCTACTCAGGATAAGAAACCAGTTACAAAATACGAATTGGTATGAATGTATTAGCAAAATGTGGGTGACGTAATCCCTGACCCTTAAATATAGAAAATAAGAAGTTACCACATTTTTTTTTGTTTTACAATTCAACACTAACACATGGTTTTTAATACTTTAATTTTTTCCTCTCTTTTCCATATATATATATGAATGTTTCAGGTAGTAATAGAAGCATGGACGCATAACAGTCAAAAATTCCTATTTTGCATATTCTTGAATGCACGCACGTATGCATGCCTTTTCAATTATATGCTCTTATTTTCTTTCCATTTCATTTTTTTAGACAAGCATTTCTCTCTCTCTGTGTTTTATTTTATAGAAACGTGGCTTTGGAAGAATAGAAAGCATTTATTTATATATGTTGTAATTAAAACGTTTTATATTTTGAGTAGACATTCCACAAAAAGAAGGGAGGAAGGTAAAAGGGGCAGCTAACTAAGTATTTTTGTTATAATATATGTATTATATGTAATATAAAATGTTACAGCTTGATATAAATGAAAGAAATGGAAGGGTGTCATAACGCATGGCTTGGAAATGAAATAACAAACGTTTTGTTTTGCATTCAAGCTAAAACTGATGACTAAACACTAAAATTTACCTATTCAAAATTACGTTTTGTTTTTTTTTAAATGTAACATATTAATTATTCCATTTTACATGAATAGTTTGACGTACGTTCCTTCTTAATGAAGGAATGTGACTGATTTGGATGAACTGATATATCACATTTTGTATATCCACTGTTTTATTAATTGCTTTGGTTTTAAAAGGAAACTTAATGAGTGGGGCTAAATTTTGAACAGACAAAAATAAAGAGGCTGAAAATACATAGACATTAGAATAGGAAGGGAAATATATTTGCACTGTTGGCAGAAATAATTCCTCATATTACTAAGGAAATTTTCCATCACTATATTTAGTTAGATGCATTCCAAATGTGTTAGCCTACTTTGTGAACTAGGCAACACAAAGTCAAGAATCAGATATTGAAGAGCATTTTTAATTAGAAGACTTCGGTTCGGATCGGAGAAGACACTACAGCCTAGATCGGACAGCTGCAATCGTTCGGATCGGGTCGAAGCAACGTATCGGTTCGGAGCGAATAAAATCTCCTGTTCGGATCGGTGAACTATTGCTTTTGAAGGTGGAGAGCGCGTGTTCGGATCGGAGGGAAGTCTTCTTCAAGATGGATCGGAAAGCCACCCAATTGCTACAGAGATAGGTCGGAGCGGAGCGGAGCAGATTAAAGAAGAGAGAGCGTTGCTTCCAAGCCAATCCGGGTCGGATCGGGTATCTCGATCTGAACCCCTTATATGAGTGTCTCCGACCCGAGCCCATTTTCCATATCATTCTCCAGCAAAAGCGCCTGGATATCCGGATCGGCTATGACCAGTTCCTACCCATAACGTTCATTACTCTGATGCGTTGTCAACAAAACGATTCATCCGAACCCGAGGCTAATGGGATGGACGACACGTGGGTCCGATCCGGATCGGGTTCTGAGCAAATTCACACTTATAAATACCCCGTCTGGGGACAAAGAGAAGGATCTTTTTTGCGCATTTCGAGAATTCAACCACCTCCATAGTCCGAACTCCAATACTCCCGGAGAATCCAAACCATCTTTCATTATTTGTTTTAGTCAATTGAGTGAATATAAGTGAGTTGTGAGTGGAATCGAGTGAATCTTACATTGTATTTGCAACTGAATCATTGAATATAGTGAAAGATAAGTGGACGTAGCCATTTCTTCGCCGAACCACTATAAATCCTGTGTGTTCATTTTCATTTTTATCTCATTTCATTTGCTTTTAATCAATTTGGGTGTTAGAACCACTTTTTGGTCTAACATTTTGGTGCTTTCACTGAGAATCCTCATCTAAATTCTTTATTTTCCGGGATTTCTTTCTACTTTTTGGACCGTTGAGTTCAAAGAAATTAATCCTTAAGTTTCTCCGCTCTTTTATATTTGTTGAAGTGATTGTCAAAGAGTCATGGCCAAAGGAAAAGGCAAAGAAGTTCAGTCTGGTCGTGGAAATGGAGCTGGCGAAGATCAGCAAAATGCGGTTGTAACAAGGTCTCGGGGGCAGAGTTCAGCAGCAGGAAGAACCAATGCAGGAAATCCGAACCGCCAACAGGGGGAAAGCTCCGATCCGATCCGGGTAGGAGATTCTAAAGCAGTGCATTCCCCCAATCTGAACCGACCCGAGCAGCTTGCCGCGTACCGATCCGACCAGGCCACCCAGCTCCGAACCAACCCGACCTCCTACCTCCGATCTGACCCGATGATTGGTGAAGCTGGAACCTCTACTCGAGTCCCTACGAATGCTCCGATTCCAGCCACCAGGGTTAGTGATCAGTTCAATCCATCTGCGCCCATCACTCAAGGAGATTTCTCGCGCTTACTTGACATGCTTGTGAGCACAAGGGAGGCTATGAAAGTTCACGAGCGCACTAATCTCATGATGCAGGAAAATATGAGGCTCATGAGTCGGGAGATTAGTGAACTCAGTCGACAGAGAACTCCATCACCGGTTCGTCACACACCAGTGGATCAATCTTCATCTTCCGAGGAAGAGCGGCCCCGTGAACGAAGGCCTCTCGAACGACCTCAGAACGTGGAGCAGCTGACTTTTGGATCTTTGGGATCTCGTGAGGATATTGCACGAGTGCTAGGAAACAATGACCCCACTCGGGGGCAAAGACTCCAATACCCTCCTCTCGAGATCGACCGGGAGCGCAGGGAACGGAATCGAGCAGAGGCAGCTCGAAGAAGAAGGGCATCTCCTGAACAAGAGCCCAGAAGGAACTCGGATACTAGGGCCAGGGAACTTGAGCGGCCCCTAACTAATGCTGATGTGCAGGCAATGGTTCGCCAGATCATGTCCGAGAGCCGGAACTATACAAATGAAGATTATGGCATCGAACGAAGCCATACTCCCTTCACCGATGATATCCTCGACTTCCAATTTCCCCGACGCTTTAACTTGCCATAGATGGACAAATACAACGGAAGGACTGATCCAGGACAGCATTTGATGCGATACTCATGGCTCATGAATGCTGTTGCTGTCCCTGATGAAGTGAAGTGCAAAGCATTCCCAATCTACTTAGAAGATGTGGCGCTGTTCTGCTTTACCCGACTTCCTCCTCGTTCGATTTCGAATTACAAGGAACTAAGTGAGCATTTCATGAACCAGTTCCGACTCCATGCCCGAAAGTCCAAAAGTGTTATTGAATTATCGAGAATCAAGCAGGCACCAGGAGAGTCTTTGAGGGCATATCTTGACCGTTTTAACCAAGCTGTGACTGAGGTCAGTGACCCGCATGAGCCCACTATTCTGATGGCACTGAAGGAAGGAGTCGATCCTGAATCTGAGTTTGGAGATTACCTTTTTGGGAAAACACCCTCCACAAGGGAGATATTCTACGAAAAAGCCGATATTTATCTAAGGCTAGAGGAGGCCAGGGCAAACCGAAAGAGAATGTCTGAGACGGCTTCAAAGGAGAATGTGCAGAGTAATATCGCCGTGAAGCAGTCTGGGGAAAGTTCTAGAAAGGTTGAAGTAAATGTAGGAAACAAGGGTGGAAACAGCAATGCTGGAAGCGGGGGTAACAACAACAATAACCGTAATCCGAACGGTAACAGAAGAAACAGAAATAGGGGAAGTGATCCTAACAAAAGACCCCGATTCCGGAACTACGAGAATTATACACCATTGAAGGACACCCTGGAAAATATTTACCTGGATACGTACAATGTGTTACAGTACAAAAGACCGCCACCTCGTGATTCGACCGAGAAAGAAATGGCGACAGGGAAATTTTGTTTGTTTCATGGAACTCATGGGCATTCAACCAATGAATGTCGGCGTTTGAGGGATGTGATTGAGAAGTTGCTGCGTGAAGGGAAGTTGGATGAATACAAGGTTGCCCCGAGGGACAGGGGGCAAGGAGAGCAGGCTCCAAAACAGATTCTACCTGCTCCCAAGCCTACAGCGCAGCAGAAAGGTAAAGGAATTGTTATCAACTCCATAGTAGGAGGACCTCACCCAGCAATCCGAAGTTTCAGATCAATGGATCAATATGTAAATGCTGCCAAGCATCTAGACGTGAATGAAGGTGATGATTTGGAAGATATCACCCCCATAAAACAACAGAAGACCATGTTTGACGACGTGGTATTTCGCAGCCGAGACAATACTGGGATCCAATCACCCACCGATGATCCGTTGGTTATTACTACCACCATTGGGCCGGCCTTGGTCCATAAGGTATTAGTAGACAACGGAAGTTCCGTTAATATTTTGTTCAAGAAGTCATTTGATCAGATGAAGCTTGAATCTTAAGATTTGAAGCCATGTGAAGGATGGATCAGAGTCTTCAACGGGGCGTCGACAGCTCCCATGGGATACATAGAGTTTCCCGTGACCCTGGGGCAAGGAGAACGTAGAAGAGTGTGGATGCTTCAGTTTGTAGTATTGGACGTAGATTCGCCTTATAATGCATTTTTGGGGAGGCCTGCCCTTGCTGAATTCAGAGTTTGTATCGCCCCTTGGTGCTTATTACTTAAGTTCCCAACCGAAGCCGGAACTGGAGTAATGAGAAGGGATCAAGTTTCCGGACGGGCCTGCTACGTGGCCGAATTAAAGATGTTGATGAAAGGACTTAACGTTGAGAGTAAAGATGCCTCGTCTCCCTCAAAGGGGGACTCGGCATAGCAATTAGAGAGATTGACCCCAAAGGAGTTGCCCAAAGGAACGCCTGAAGACCTGGATCCCAGAAAAGACGAGGAACCAGAGGATAGGAATGCAACTCCTAATGAAGCGACAGTGGAGATTCCCATTGATAAAGCTGATCCGTCAAAAGTTTTGAAAATTGGTTCTCAATTGGATCCACGTCGAGCTAAAGAACTAACGGACTTCTTGAAGTCAAACTTAGACGTGTTTGCCTGGACCCATGCTGACATGTGTGGGATATCGCCATCCATTATAAGTCACAAATTGAATGTAAACCCGAAACATCCACCTGTGAAGCAAACGAGACGCATGCTGGGCCCAGAGAGGTCGGCTGCTCTCAAAGAGGAAGTAGAGAAGTTGAAGCAGAATGGATTTATTCGAGATTCGACATATCCCGACTGGATATCGAATCCCGTCTTGGTAAAGAAGCCAAACGGAAAGTGGCGGACTTGCATTGACTTTTCAGATTTAAACAAAGCTTGCCCAAAAGATAGTTTCCCACTTCCCAGGATTGACCAGCTTGTAGACTCGACAGCAGGTCATGAACTTCTCTCTTTCATGGACGCATATTCTGGATACAACCAAATTCCTATGCACGTACCAGACCAAGAACATACGAGCTTCATTACGAATTTGGGATTATATTGTTATGTTGTAATGCCATTCGGATTGAAAAACGCTGGAGCTACTTATCAGCGCTTGGTGAATAGAATGTTTTATAATCAAATAGGAAAAACTATGGAAGTTTATGTAGATGATATGCTTGTCAAATCGAAGCAGTCCTCCAGCCATACGCAAGACTTGGCGGAAATGTTTGGTATCCTACGAAAGTACCGGATGAAATTGAATCCTCTGAAATGCTCATTTGGAGTGGCATCGGGAAAGTTCCTTGGCTTTATTGTGAGTTCCCGAGGAATTGAAATCAACCCTAGCCAGATAGCAGCGATTAAAAATATCGAAGAGCCGAGGAGAATTAAAGACGTCCAAAGTCTTGCAGGGAAAGTAGCGGCGCTGAGTAGATTCATCTCCAAAGCCACAGACAAATGTGTTCCGTTTTTTGATTTGATTAAAAGAGGAAAGAAGAACTTCGAGTGGACTCCGGACTGTGTTGAGGCCTTTCGAAATTTATTGGAACTGCTAGAGAAACCGCCGATTTTATTAAAGCCCGTAGATCACGAAAAATTGTTTGTTTACTTGGCAGTCTCGGCTCACGCCGTCAGCACAGCCCTGCTTCGAGAAGAAGACAAAGTACAAAGGCCAGTGTATTATGTAAGCAAGAAATTAGCAGCGGCAGAGCGCAACTAACCAAAAATTGAGAAGCTTGCTTACAGTCTCCTGATCGCATCCCGAAAACTTCGTCACTATTTCCAAGCCCATCCAATAACCATATACACCGACCAGCCCTTAAGGCAGGTGTTGCAGAGACCCGAAGCATCGGGAAGGTTGATCAAATGGAACATAGAACTAAGTCGGTTTGATTTGAATTTTCAACCACGAAAGTCAATCAGGGGGCAAGCTCTAGCAGACTTTATTGCGGAGTTCACCATTCCAGAGGAGGAAGTAATCAATGACAGAGTGGTTAAGTCCGAGGATGAGCTAAAGATAAATCCGTGGAAACTATATACAGATGGAGCCAAGAACGACCGAAGGTCCGGAGCTGGAATCGTCTTAGTCACTCCCGAAGGACGATCGTTATATTATGCCCTGCGATTAGAATTTTCGGCGACTAACAATGACTCTGAATATGAAGCCCTGATTGCCGGGCTGAAGCTTGCTAAAGACCTCGGAGTAAAAATGTTAGACATATTCTGTGGCTCCAAAATTGTTGTTTGCCAAGTGCGAGAGGAATTTGTGGCTCGAGGACCTCGACTTATCGCCTACCTCAAGAAAGTAAAAGAGCTATTGAATAGCTTAGAGCGGTACAACATAACACACATTCCCAGAGTTGAAAACCAGAAAGCGGATAGGCTGACAAAGCTGGCTAGTTCTGACGATCCAGAAGAGACTGAAATAATTCCAATTGAAACGTTGGAATCGCCAAACTTTGAGTCAATGGAAATTGAATTCGCTTTTGAAGCGGAACCAGAGAAGGAGTCGTGGATGACTCCAATTAAGAATTTCCTTAAGAATGGGACACTCCCATCAAAGAAGAGTGAGAAAAGAGCTGTAGTTCGCAAAGCTACCAGATATGTCATACAAGATGATACTCTTTATAGGCAAGGATTTTCTATGCCCCTGTTACGATGTATAGCACACGACGACATCAAGCGTGTACTAAGAGAAGTACACGAAGGTGAGTGTGGAGATCATACAGGAGGTCAAACTTTAGCAAAGAAGATATTGCGGTACGGATACTTCTGGCCTACGATCAATAAAGATGCAGCTGATTATTCACGACGCTGCGATAAGTGCCAGAGATTCGCCAAAATCCCAGGGCACCGTCGACCCAACTTAAATCAATGGTGAGTCCTTGGCCTTTTGCCACGTGGGGAATTGATATCATTGGAGTTCTACCAATTGCTAAAGGAGGAGCTAAGTATGCAATAGTGGCCGTGGACTATTTTACGAAGTGGGTGGAAGCTGAGCCCTTGACCAAGATCACGGCAAGAAAGGTGATAAGTTTTGTGGTTAGAAATATCATATGCCGGTTCGGGATCCCAAGGACGATTATAACTGACAACGGAACCCAATTTGATAGTACTGAATTCAGAAATTTCTGCCAGAAATATAAGATAGAAAAACGATATACTGCAGTTGCCTATCCGCAATCGAATGGGCAAGCAGATGCAATAAACAAAGTAATAAAATCCATCCTCAAGAAACGATTAGAGCGTGCAAAGGCAAAGTAGGTTGATGAATTGCCCCTAGCTTTGTGGGCATATCGAACAACATTTAAAACGGCCACCGGTCATACCCCTTTCTCTCTCTCCTTTGGCTCAGAAGCTGTAATTCCAGTTGAACTAGAGGTTCCTTCCCACAGGGTGACATATTATGACCCGATGACGAATCGGGCACTCTTACTTGAGTCTCTTGATGAAGTCGAAGAGAAAAGGGACGAAGCAGATTTGCGTGCGGCAAGACATCGGCGTCAGGTGGCACGCTATTACGACAAAAAAGTTCGCCCCAGGACTTTTGAACCAGGAGATTTGGTGCTAAAGAGAGTCTTTCCATCCCTTCCTCACCTTGGTCCAAAATGGGAAGGACCCTTTGTCATTCAACGGAAACTTGAAAAAGGAACCTTCAAGTTAACGACCGTAGATGGCGAAGAAGTCCCCAGAGCACGGAATGCCCAACACTTAATGCGATATTTGAATTAGAAATGCTGTACTTTGTGTTATTTTTCTTATGAACTTTGTAATAAGGCACGACTTGCCTTGGGAAAATCTGACGATATGAATGAAGAACTATAAAGTGGATGTAGGCTACGACTTAGCCGAACCACTATAAAAATATTGTGTGTTATTTACTTTTATGCATTTACATTCATCAGTTATTCTGTTGTGATTATAAAATACAGGATGACTCAGAGCCTAAAAAGGTTGAAAACAGTTTAGACATAAAAAGAAGCACAACGACTATTTGTGCGATAAGACATAAAAGAATGAGAAAACGACATTCTTAACTCTAACTTTCCAGAGAGAAAGAGAGTATAAAAGCGTCTCCGATTGAGCGCTAAAAAGGAAATTCTTCTCTTAACTCTAACTCTCCAGAGAGAGAGAGAGAGAGTATAAAAGCGTCTCCGACTGAGCGCTGAAAAAGAAATTCTTCTCCTAACTCTAACTTTCCAGAGAGAAAGAGAGTATAAAGGCGTCTCCGACTGAGCGCTGAGAAAGAAATCTTTCCCCGCTGAAAAACCGGGGAATGGATAGATTACTGGGCTCGAACTCTAACTCTCAAGAGAAAGAGAGAGAGTATAAAAGAAATGCCAGAAAAAACGACAGGTACTGACAACACAGGAAGTTCTATCCCGTCAGAGAATCGGGAGCATTCAGATTGCTTGATTAAGCATTAAATAATTTGTGGGAATTGACTGGGACACGTATGTATACGCATATTTCCCCCCTCCACAACTTCGTTTCATAACTATAGACATTCATTTTTACATAAGTGCAGATCTACTAACAAACAAACATTGCAGAAAATGAATTATTTTTATTTACAAATGAATGAATTTGTACAGGAAAATGGCTAAAAAAGAAAGTGCAGGAGCTACTCTTGTAGCAACAATTATTGGTTCACTAAATGCTAAAACGATACAAGGCAATCCACTATTTAGATTTTGAATGAGCCTTGGATTTTTTGGCGGCTTTCTCCGCGTCCTTTGCTTCTTTCTCAGCCTCCGTCAAGATTCGTTTTGACTTCTTTTTTCCTGAAGATGCGGTGCTGGAGCCAGTAGACTTCTTCCCGGAGGGCGGGGCGCTGGAATCAAGAGAAGATTTTTTAGCGAGTTCCTCTGTAATAGATCTAGTTGAGAGCTTAACAACTAACCTTGATCCCGCATCCACGACTGCGAGGGGTTTGAGGACTTCGGGGTCTAGCTCTTCAGCTTTTAATTGCAAGCGTTTGTCTTGATCGGCTTTCATTGCAGCCAGGGTAACATCATCAGCATTTTTTGACTCCCCGACTATTGCAACTTCTGGTTCCTCTTCATGCCCCCCGTCTCCGCCATCTTCCTTTAAAGCTGCTATCATTTCTTCATCATGGGGAGTGGCGACCTTAGTTGGCTCACTTCCTTCTCCCAAGTCTATAGAAGCAGCCTTGTCTTTCCCTTTTTTGGCCTTATCTGCGGGCTTTGTCCCAGCGGTGGTTCCCTGAGTCACATCTGTCTTTACGGATGATTCAACACCTACAGAATGAGAAGCAACAGTTATCAACTCAGGCGAAAACAATGGGTCTTTCATCGATTGTTCAATCACGTGGCGAAAGGTAGAAATAGCCTTGGCAAATTGAGGAGAAAATGTAGGGATACCTTCCGAAGACTTTTCTGCGGGGGTGGCTACTACCTCTGGTGTTGTTTCAGGAATAGGGGATAGCAGAGTTGTTCGGGGAATTCCCAGATTTTCAGGATCATACCCCTCTATTTCAGAAGTTGCAGGGGCAGAAGAAGAGGAACCAGCTTCGAGAACAGTTTTTTGTTTAGACTTCCGTCTCTCTTCTTCCATGGCCTCAGCAATAAGGCGGCGCCCTTCAGCTAGGCGCTCCGGTTCATCATCCCTCAAGTATTTCTCCATTAGTTTATCTTCATCGAGGGAATCGACCTTAAGTTCCTCTTTTTCCTACTCGACGATCTGATTCCATACTTGAACTAGAGTGGATGGATAGTCCTCGATCCAAGAAATGTTTCGGCGATGAATAATATGTTCGAAGAATTCAATCATTAGTTCACCGAAACCCTGAATATCAGCCTCCGCCTCTGATAGTTGCTTGCGGGCTTCCTCCGCAGATTTAATAGCACACTGCACATTGCCCTCGGCCAGGGCAGCCCTGTTCTCTGCCTCCAACAGCTTTGAAGCCAAGTCGGCATTCTTCTTTTCTAATTCAGCACTCCTCTTTGCTAACTCGGCGTTTTTCCGTTCAAGCTCAGCATAAGCAAGGCGTGTCTTAGCAGCTTCTGACTTGGCCTCGTCAGCTTGCTTTTTTAATTCAGAGCGCTCCTGAGTGTGAGATTCAAGCAAGTCATGATAACGTTTTTGCATGTCCTCGAATTGTTGTTTGAAGTTAGAAGCGTCCCTTTGAGCGGCAGCTAACTGAGCTTGAGTGTCTTCTAAATCTTTTCCTAGAGCTTTTAAGGCCTTAGCATCCTCCTCCGCGGTCTTTTGCATTGAATCGGTATTTGTGATTAGAGTGCGGATGATTCTAGAAAGATTGCATGAATATTTGAACATCTCAGTATATTGTTTTTCCACCGCATCAATCTTTGCTTTGGCCTCATCTGCCCACTTAGAAGAAATAGGTTCAAGAGCAGGTAAAAAAGTCAAAGTCTCGAAGTAGTGCTCGGGAAATTGATCCTCTAAATATGCCCGCTTTATTGCAGTTTCCGCATCTAGTGGGGGAGGAGTGGGAATTGATAATTCGGTGTCCCTGTGTGAAGAGGATTCAATAGTCTCTTTGTCTGTCCTAGGTCGTTTAGCAGTAGGGACCTTGTGCTTACTTCGAGACCCAGTTTCTTTTGGAGGAGTTCTCTCCCTACTGCGCTTTTCATGGGACGAAGTGGAGTCTTTAGATGGTGGTCTGTCCTCTTCCCTACGGCTTTGATAACCCTTGTATTTCTCTTGTTCCGGCCGAACTGGTGAGCGAGAACGTGAGGGTCGAGAACGATAGGGATCGTAAGGCCTTCTCTCATCCCTGCCGCGATCATCACGACGATCATATTCGACATCCTGAGGAGGATTGGACATGCTGCGACGAAGCTTTCTTATATCGTAGTAAGATCGAGACATCATACCTGCACGATAAAACAGACGAAATTTAGAATTAATGGATTCATGAAGAAAGAGGTGCAATGAATGCTAATGCCGTTATATAAAGTATCCTAAGTGGTGTGTTTCCCCCCAACCAACATGAGTCTGAAGCTAGACTAGTACGGGCAGGCTCTTTGGCCTTAGCGGGAGTGGTCTCTTCAGAAGAGGTGAAGACTAAGGGATCCTTCCTGAAATCCTTTGAAGTGTATATAGTCTCAGGTAAGGGGAGATCCCCCAAACCCTGAAATATTTGCTCATCAGTACTAGGGACATCCCCCTCGGAAGCATGAAGTGGCGACTCTTGGGAGGATTTTGACTTTTCCAGAGAAGTAGTCTCCTCGGGGGCAATATATCCTTCACGATGCTTTTCGGCCAGATTAGCCAATTCGTCATCTTGTGTAGAAGATGGAGAAGGTGAAGTTTGAAGAGGCACTGTAGGAACCCCTGAACCTTCTCCTGTCTCTGGGACTACCTCCACTGGAGCAATGTATGCGTATGGAACCGTCCCGTGACCAATGCTACGAAAAACAGATAATAGCCCATGAAAGTGAAGGTATTCGTCTTTAAGGGCTTCGTCAATAGTCAAGAATTTCTGATCGCCATTAAGAAGTCGGTGCATCCGGTCAAAGAACACCTGATCTGATATCTGTTTGGGATTGTCGACTGCAAACAAAAAGGAAAACAAGTCAAGGTGATGATTCAAGTGTATCGAGCCCGGATTTAGGAAATCAGTGCTTTACTTGATTTTGTCCACCTCCTGGCGCATCCAGGCTGTCGCTTCACGTAGAACCATTCTAGTCTGGAATCGCCAGCTTTACTGCTGAATGGTGCAGAGATTATCTTCCTTTTTGGAACTGACTCGAAGTAGCAAAAAGATGGAGCCTCTCGAGTCCGATGCTTGAAATTATAGAAGAAGTGAACGTCATCGAACGTGATCTCTATGCCTAAGATTTCACAATATGCTATGTACAAGGTGTGCAAATAGGCATATGAATTGGGATGCAACTGCATGGGGGCAATCCGCATTTGTCTTAAAAAGTCAACGATGAAGGGAGAGAATGGAGGAATGGCGCCGACCATGCACATCAATCGAGTGACCGTCATATATCCTTTTGGAGGGTTGTGGGGACGGTCAGAGCGTGAAGGCACTAGAGTGTCCCTTTTCATTATCCCGTACTTTAAGCAAATTCGGACAAGTCGATCGTTGTCGATTGTTGATTCAACGGAGTCTGGAGGTGATTCCAATATAATGGCCGATTCAAATTCATCAAGGGCTCGATCGTCACCAATCCCTCCTTCTTCCTCAAAACCCAGAGAAACTTCATTCTCTGAAGACACCTCGTCGCTTTCTCGATTTCCAACCCCGTAATCTGGACCCTCGCTGTCCCATTCTGGATCCGAAGGAGAAGATATATCCTCGAGAGTGATTTTGTTAGAAGTTTCCGGGGCTTCTTTCCTCTCAGCTAGTCTGGAAGAGCGTCTGGGTCTCATTGTCATAGAACTATTGAAGAAGCAATAGCACGAATTAGAGTAAATTAGCCCGTACCCCCTGTGCATGTGTGTGAACTAAAATGTGTGCAGCGAATGTGAGAAATGCAAAGTAAAGGTGCGACAATGTAAGACGAAACTTTGAAGAGAAAGTGATAGTCAGAGTAGTTCTTAATGTTCGTTTATGTCCGCAAGGCACTATCCTAACTGTTTATGAAGTTGGAAGTAATATATTTCAAAATAGTTGGACGAAAGTTTGTGTTTTGGATTGAGTAGTTTTCGGGTCGGATGCATACACCAGGTTCAGATCGGATAGGCAGGGTCACATGTCAGCTTAAAGCAAAGGCTCACACTCAGAGAGAAATATCCGGATCGGTTCGGGGATTGACTTTCGGGGCGGGTCGGATTAACCTGAATGACCATGCACCTATTCTCTCTTTTGTTTCACAACCCGGTCCGATCCGAGCGCATAAGTCTTGACCTCCATTTTATTCATAGGTCCGATCTGACCCGGTCAAACAAGTTAAGTCCCATTTCTTTGCCTTATTGCTCTGACCCGGTCCGGTTCTGTAAAATTCTCTCTTTCCCTTTTTCTCCTACTGTTCCCCTACCCGAACCGATCTCCTTCAATTTCCTTCCTCTTCCTCCTCTTAAGTAGCGAACCCAACTCGATATCCCAAGCCTTAATTAAAATCAAGTGCTTGAGCACTCAAGTATTCAACGACGAAACTCAACACCCTCCACCAACGCCTCGAAATGGCGTCGACGCCATCAACGACGAGGGCAGAGGATGAAGGAAGCCGTGGCGATGGAAAAAGTCAAAATACCTTGCTAGAATCGTTCAACTTAACTACGAATGTGAATTAAAAACAATTATGGCAACGAGATTCAAGATTACAAGACTACCTATGTATTTGGTTCAAAGATTGAAGCGAGAATTTTGAAATTTATTGGAAAGACTAGGGTTTCGATGTGGAATCGGTTCGGTTAGGCAAGAACAGTGAATGAAAGAAAAAAAAAGTGAAGCAAATTTATATAAAAGACAAGCTGACTATTCGTATTCCCGATCGGACCGGCTCGAAAAGCCCAATGACGCAGCTTGGCCTACTAATCCATTGCAGAGTATAGGAAGAAGAAGGTCCGTCCGGGTCGGAACCCGAACCAGAAATCCGTTCGGGTCGGAATCCGAACCGAACAGGATGCAGTACGACAGCTTGGCATGTGAATTCAAAGGGAAGGATGAAGGCGTCGTGCAACAGCAATCAAAGCATGCTCCGTTTCCAACAGAAGCATCCTTTGAGGGGGCAAAGTGTTAGCCTACTTTGTGAACTAGGCAACACAAAGTCAAGAAATCAAACATTGAAGAGCATTTTTAATTAGAAGACTTCGGTTCGGATCGGAGAAGACACTACAGCCTAGATCGGACAGCTGCAATCGTTCGGATCGGGTCGAAGCAACGTATCGGTTCGGAGCGGATAAAATCTCCTGTTCTGATCGGTGAACTATTGCTTTTGAAGGCGGAGAGCGCGTGTTTGGATCGGAGGGCAGTCTTCTTCAAGATGGATCGGAAAGCCACCCAATTGCTACAGAGATAGGTCGGAGCGGAGCAGAGCAGATTAAAGAAGAGAGAGCGTTGCTTCCAAGCCAATCCGGGTCGGATCGGGTATCCCGATCCGAACCCCTTATATGAGTGTCTCCGACCCGAGCCCATTTTCCATATCATTCTCCAGCAAAAGCGCCTGGATATCCGGATCGGCTATGACCAGTTCCTACCCATAACGTTCATTACTCTGATGCGTTGTCAACACAACGATTCATCCGAACCCGAGGCTAATGGGATGGACGACACGTGGCTCCGATCCGGATCGGGTTCTGAGCAAATTCACACTTATAAATACCCCGTCTGGAGACAAGGAGAAGGATCTTTTTTGGGCATTTCGAGAATTCAACCACCTCCATAGTCCGAACTCCAATACTCCCGGAGAATCCAAACCATCTTTCATTATTTGTTTTAGTCAATTGAGTGAACATAAGTGAGTTGTGAGTGGAATCGAGTGAATCTTACATTGTATTTGCAACTGAATCATTGAATATAGTGAAAGATAAGTGGACGTAGGCATTTCTTCGCCGAACCACTATAAATCCTGTGTGTTCATTTTCATTTTTATCTCATTTCATTTGCTTTTAATCAATTTGGGTGTTAGAACCACTTTTTGGTCTAACAAAATGTAATTAAATTTAATTGCAAATTTTTGACCTTAATTCCCGTTAGCTATGCTATTTAAGCTATGCATTAATAAAATCATGGAAGCTTTTCGTTGTTATTAATGGTCAATTTAATTTGCTTAAATTAAAGTAAATACAGGCATACCAAATTCAGCTCAAAATTAAAATTTTAAGGGATAAAAGTACATAAATGGAATAAGATGTATGAAAATAGAATGAAGGGAAAAGAAATGAAAGTTGTGTTAAGGAAACATTAAAGAGGGAAAGTTTTGAAAATAGAATGCACGTTTTTTTATATAAATGACAAAAATTATGTAACATGGATGCATTCTTTAAAATATATGGAAGGGAAGACGCAGGTTATAAAATCTTACATATTTTACTTAGAAATATTGAAACACATGCATGAAAATAAATGGGAATGAATGAATGTCGCATAGTATTTGAAAAGTTTTTTTTTAAATATAGACAACATGATATTGAAGAGAAGGGATATATATATATATATATATATATATATATATATATATATATATATATATGGAGATGGTTCGTTTTTTAAAAAAAAACAGTGATTGGAAAGCAAACAGGAAAGGAAAAATAAGATGTAAATTTAAGAAATAAAAATTCGTAAATAAAATAGGATGTTTAAAAATGGAATGAAGTGAAAGGAATTAATGGAATGAAGGAAAATAAATAACTATATATAAAGGAATGAAATGAATGCATAATTAACAATGCAAATTAAATTAATTAATGAAGGTTTAATTGGACATGTAATCCACGTTCTGAATTACTAAAATTTACATTTTGAACAAACAGGTAAAGAATTAAAGACAATAGCCAAGGATATATACATTTATGTATTAGAATTTATTTCCTCTAGAATGTACACATTATTTTCAATCAATATTTCACTCGAAATTAATAAATTTCATTAGTAACATCATAAATTTTATTTTTTAACCACTTTAAATTCAATAATAAAATTTAATTCAATAACTTAAATGCACAAAATTTACGGGATGTTACAAACATCACAAAATCATTTATTGATTTACCCAAAAATACCATGGGCATAAAGCTAAGAGAAATGAATTCTTCCACCACCAAACATAAATACGTTTGAAGAGATCAATGTATATGTTTTGTTAGGCATACTCTATTAGATATTCGTCCATACAAGTTATCATGGTGCTGGACAAACCGAAGGCACCATCCCATCAATCCATCTTGGCAATTTCTACCTAGGATTAACAGAATAGCCCTTGCACTATTTCTTCTTTAGTTATCTTCAGCATATTTCATCCGCAACGCTTATGCCAATCGGGAGTGGTTTTAGATAACAAACCTGATCCTGGTCTCTCCGAATTGACAACGGAAATATAAAATGGGCTAAAAATTTGATAGTCAGTTATATGACCATCAAAGGAAACATCCATACAACCAACGATCATATTTCCAAATGGAAATTCTAATTATCAAGCATCAAGCAACACTAAGCCCCTTTAAATTAATTTCTTATTAAATTAGTCATTTTCCTAATTTTCTCATTTTCCATATATCATTCCCCATATATTTCTCAAAATCTATTTAGCCTCTCATGATTCTTGGAAAACATTTCCATTTAACAAAAACTATTTATTTTCTATATTCCTGAAAATATATGTTACCAACATCAAAAAAACATTTCTGTCTCTTCAAAATTCCTATTTTCTATATTTACATTTTACCGCAACATTCCATTGTTTTATGCTTAGAAAACATCTTTGGTTATGTTTGGAAAACGTTTCCAAACTCATTTACTTGGATTTAAACGAACATTGTGTAAAACATCGTTACGACCACTTAACCCATTAATCACTCATTAACTAACCGTATATCTGACCAATCTTCGCCATCGAACCTTAACCATTCCTTAGTCAAAAATGAAATAAATCAAGTTGGGTTATAATTACCTCTCAGACCTTAACTGAAAAAAAAATAGAAAAGGCTCACAACTTCAATCTTTTTTTTAAAAAAATCTTATGGAATTCTCGGATTCAGTTTAAGAATCCACTTCTTTTACGGAAAACATTGATTGTAAGGATATCGTTATAAACCTTGGTTCCGAAATATTTAACTTTAAAATGTAACTTTTATTAATTTATTTGAATAAACATATAAATCTTGATTAAAACTGAAAGTAAATAGTCTTTCCTAAATTCGACAAAGTCGAATTTCAATATATAACTTTCTTTCGAATGATCTCTTTTCGATTAACATTCCGAACTTCAAAATAATTTTACAACTTTAGGTTAACTCAAATTTCATTTTCATGTTAAATTCACCTTTGAATTTTGCTTCTTAATCCTTACTAGTTTCCCTTTATAACCATTCCAATCTGCAAAACGTTTGCTTTTAAACAATTTTCCACTTTAAAATGTGAATATTATTCCTTTATAGAAATCAAGATTTGTTATAACAAATCAATCTTGATTTCAATTGTAAATACTACTACAGATTCATGTTCCATTTATCGAGTCATTTTATAACTTCAAATTCAATTCATTATCAAATCTTGTATACAAATTAATCACCTAGTCTATTTTATTTAATAAGTTTATAATTCTATATCGATTTTACATTCAATTATAAAATATCAGTTTCAAATCGAATATTAATTATCTTGTCAGGTTCCGAATTATATATTATATAATTTCTAAAAATAAGTATTTTCAAAAACTTCGACATAGTCGAATACCAATTATAAATCCTTGTGGATTTATTTCAATTCTATTCACTTTCCGAACGTCAGAATAAATTTCATCATTTTTTTAACGATTTCCAATTTCCTTTTTTATTTCACACTTGAA
Organism: Allium sativum; assembly: GCA_030737875.1. Classification (NCBI taxonomy): domain Eukaryota; kingdom Viridiplantae; phylum Streptophyta; class Magnoliopsida; order Asparagales; family Amaryllidaceae; genus Allium; species Allium sativum. The sequence goes on along the minus strand of CM060921.1, from coordinate 12,089,787 downwards.
CTTACATTCTCAAATTATTCAATGATAATTAGTTTACTTCATTTATTGACATCGTTTTTAAATTAAACTACTTAATTTTATTATTAAAATAAGTTATTATATTCTAACCCATTCGAAATTCAATTTCTATTTGAGAAAAATAGAATTTTCCTTTTATCACCCAAATTCATTTTCTTTCCATTATAATATATTTTTACATTATTGAAATACCAATTATTCTAGGGCAATACAATTCAAACATGCAACACAACAAAATCTATCACAAAACATTTAACACGCTATATGTCATGATATATGAAAACAAACATGTGATGGCCCGCAAATCCGTAATACCTGAGTTGACTAATACCATACACGTCCATCTCAAATAACACAGAATTACGATTCATTAGGGTTAAAGAAATAGAAATAGATAGAAGAAGAACAAAAATAACAACACAGAATCTCATAGTGGAACGAATAAAATATTTTATATGACGTAACCTTTAAAATACAAAATTTGTATCATATATACATACCATCATCAGAGTATAATACAACATTTGATACAGTGGAAAATAAGTCTTAAATATCTAATGGTGAAGGCCCCCCAACTTCAAACTCCTCCAAGTGTATCTGTAAAAGCCAAAAACACTTGACTGCCCATACAAATTTGGGCACCCAAGAGTTTAAAAAAAAAAAAAAAAATAAACTCTGAGTCAGTCATGGGATAGGTGTGATTAACTCCAACTATGTTGTTTAACTTTGAAAAACCTTTTGAAAGATAAGTATAATAGTAAGACCAGCCCGCACATAAACATGGACGGTTTTTACCTTACTATAACCCAAAACATTTTGATATCAGAATCTGGTGATATTATAACAATGTCTAATCAAATAAATAACCAAATAGTAGAATGCTTGCATCTCACGCTCTACATATATAGTATAAAATCAAAAACTACAGGGCGCTTATTGGAGATTGGATTCCAACTATGACAACGTATGGGACCACCCCCGATTAGTGTACTCTAGAGAGGATACACTTGGGTTCAGCAACAACATTTTGCAACCTGGCTACACATGACCGCCCACTCATTTAGACTGAGCGTAGCGAATATATTATTACCCACGGTTGTCGGCCATCCAATAATCCGTAAGATATAGAATCAAAATAAGAATAAATAATGGATTTTCTCTAGATAGGTGACAAATATACCCTGCTTGGGTATGACCCAACTCGCCATGTTGCCTGCCCGAGTTTTGTCATTTCCCGGTTGTGAGGCTTGATGCTACGTATACCTTTTTACAACATCTGGCCATCATACACTTTGAATGCCACATCATCAAACTAGCCAAATAACTAGTTGATCTTCTCAAGATTATTATGGGTACAAAAAGCTAAGAAAAACGAATTTCTCTACCATAAAATGTTATACCTTGAAAAGACCGTCTTATGTGATATGTTAGGAATACTCTGTTAGACATTCGTCCATACAAGGTGTCATGGGTCTAGACAAACAGAACAGCCCTTGCATTTCACTCCATCTTCAATTATTTTAGCATAATTTAATTCGCAATTCCTATAACTATACGGAGTGGTTTTTGAATAATAAATCCAACCGGTTTCTCCGTATTGACAACGATGGTCAAAAAATCTTTGATAGCTGGTGATTTAACTAACAAGGTAAAACAAACACCCATCAAACAATCACTGACCCTTATTAAAAAATATTCATTCATTGACTATTTTCCAAATTCCTTATCATGTTCTATATATTGATATATCAATTTCTGGTTATTAAAACTTCTTAAAAATATGATAACTCCTTAAATTTTCTGAAAATTTCGCCAGCACCTCCTTTGTACCGGTCAATAGCTCAAACTCCAACTTGCCTCTTTAGGCCTTTTCCATTCAAAAAGAAAATCAAAAGGCTAAGGGGCTTGCCCAATAGGCTCACAAAATTTCATATGAAATTGAAACATGTACCTTTTTGTCGGGCATTCAAATTAAAATCTTCAAATTCTCTTCCTACTCTTCATCCCATATCTTTCTCACAATTTATCCAACCATCCACAATTTATAATCAATTCAATGCTTTAAGATTTCAATTGCATTCTCTTTAACACTTTATTTTCAATTTACCTTTTTTTACTTAATCCACTTTTAGTTTGAACCTCTCACATTCAAATATACTATTATTCTCTTACATATAAGTCGAATTCCATCCCCGTATCAAATTCCAACATCTAATTAAAGTTCCATATTCGGATTTCCCAATTTAATTACCAAATTTAAATTACTTAAACAAGGCCAAATTCACCCTAAAACCCTATTAACTAATTTCAAAGAAATTAATTAACTGCATTTGATAAATAAAAATCTGACTTTTATTCTATAGATCAATCCATTTACCCCCCGCGAGTTCAAATCTATTTTATAAAGCAAATCTAAATTTTTCTAATTGAAATGTGGATTTTTACTCACTAAAAATCCCTTTAATTAGTTAATTATTTAAACCGTTAAGGTTTTTAAACGATTTTACAGCGACTTTTCTAAAATTTTATTTTGACATAACTCAAATTCTTTAAGAGGAAATCCAGATTTTTCTCTTTCATTAGAAAATTATCATTTAATAGGTCTAGTCGTTTCTTGATTTATTGAATTCTGACTTATATTGAGTTCTATATACTCGATTGAAGTTCAAAACGCCAAATCATGAACTACTATGCTGCGGCGAGTTCGTTTTAATTATAACGTTAAACTTCATTTAGTAAATAAATTTCAATTCCACTTTCAGTATTTAAAATAAACCTGTTATCAATTTCTCAAATTCATCGATTATTTTATTCCATATCCATAACTCAGTTTAAAATTCCGATTTCTATTTACGATTCTAATTCATATGGAATTAGATTATTTATAAAATACCAATATCATCGAATTCTAATTATAAATTTCCTTTATACAAATAATTAATTTATTTAACATCTCTTACCATTACAAACTAATATCACCCTCGATAATAGTGAAGTCGTTCAAGTTGGGGTATTTTATTTACCTCTCTGACCTTGATCGACAACGTTCTTATCTTGAGACGGATAAGAGTTTGTAATAAAAACTGACATTATTTGTCAAAAATCCCCTCTTCTATCTCATTTAAAAATATGGTTTTTAAATGCCATCTCTTATATTTGGAAAAATCTATTTTCGAATTTATCAATTGAAAATCACTTCATTATATTCATAAACATTGTTATAATTTAACTTCCTTATTTTATTTTAAACAAACTTCCATATAACAATCTATTTGAAACTGTATTCTCATTTTGGAATATTTTATTAGTATAAATTATATATATATAACATAACACATCTATTTCCACACTAAAATTTAAATTCCTATTTAACATAATTCTAACACCTTTTTTGGAATTAATTATTTTTATAAACTCGACATAGTCGAATTTTTATTATAATCCATACAGATTATCCACTTCAATTCATATTTCGAACGTTGGAATAAATCCATCATTTTTACTTTTAAGTGATTCCCAATCCCCTTTTTAAATTCATACTTGAATTTAAATTTATAAATTATCCAATGAGAATTTCTCTTTTATTTATAAGTATCGTTTATACATTGCACTTCTTGTTTTAAATATTCAAAACAAGTTTCTATTTCATATTCCATTTGAAATCAAATTTCCACTTCGAAAAATAAATTTTCCTTCTTTAAATTCAAACTTGAAATTAAAATTTATATTATCAAATGATAATATTTCTTTCCATTTATAAACATCGTTTATAAATTCAATACTTGTTTTATTATTAAAAACAAGTTAATAATTTCTTAGCTTACTCGAAATTCAAATTTTATTTCGAAAAAAAACAAAATTTCCTTTTCAAATCTAAAAATCCCTTTTTATGATATTTTTAAATATCAACCATTAGGGCCAATGATATTCGAACTTTCAGGTACACAAACATCAATTCAATTCAAAATATCACGCATATATAAATATTAATAACCACAACCACCAAGCCTAATCTAACTAATATATATATAATAACCAAGACTAATAAACAATTTATAAATGCAACCAAGCAACCAACAATTTATTTTTAAATGATAAAATTAAATTTTTAAGTGAGATTTACTCACCTGATTTCCATTTGCAGAATATCCAAATAAATCTTGTTTACTTCTATATTGATATGCCTACGAACTTACTCGAATCATCACGATCAAATTTACCTCGCACCTATGATTATTTAATTTAACCATCGATTAAAAATTTATTTATTTAATTTACTAAAATAAATAAACTTTTCTATGTATATTAAATTTCATAAAATAGGTATGCCTCGCTGCCTTTGTAATAGTTCGATCGAATCCACGAAGCTCTCTCGATCAGTTCCAAAATATCGGCCCCAAACTGCTATTGTTCATTATGGAAATTCATCAAATGCTAGCTTTGCAAGCAATCTCCATTCAAACTCTAACCACCAACTATAGTTGCCCTAGTCACAGAACATCACCACCTCTTTCGATCCAAATCAGTTCATTTAAGCCCATTGCGCCATTGTCAATATTAACATCATCCAAAATTTCCAGTAAAATATAATAAATAAATCACAATATTGCCACTATCCACCCATCGTCACGTTCGCACTATTCTTTCTTATTTCCAAAATCACATCGGCGTTTACCAACATCAGCGCTCCTTCCTAACCTCTCCTTCTCCTTATTTTAAACCCCCAATCATAACCGAACAACTCAACGAACTCGACACCTCAATCTCCGCGAAATCACAAAGCCAAACTCTATTGTCTTACTGTACAATCAAACTACCCCCTTGACATCCAATTTCTGGTCACCCTCTCTAATTTAAAAGAACCCGTACTTCTCAATTTCCCACTATCGAACATCAGTCCAATCCCATCCACCTTCAAATTCGAACTCCACCTAGTTACCTCTTCGAAGAAGAAAACCAACATCGTCCCTTTTCCTGAACTCGCCGCCCTCATGAATAGCGTCGCCCTCCTTTTACCAAATCGTGATGAGCTTTTTCAATCGCACACCCTCAACTCAACGTAGTCGGAAACCCTCTGAAAGACTTCGAATCAACAAAGTCACCCTAACTCCCTCTCGTAAATCGCGAGCGCCTCCAATGGCTTCACGAACCTTTCGGTTTTTAAATCATGATCCATTTTTTTTTAATTAAACGATGGAATCAGATTATCGAATGACCAAAGAAAAGAGAAAAGTACAGAGTAAAATGGGCTTGAGTGGATTTCTGAGTGGCAGAATGGAAGCAAGAGTTCCAATTTATAGTCGAATGATGGAACTAATAGTACACGACCATTAATTTGTTTGTCTCCTTGATATGGAAGCCGGGAAACAATTTTCACAGCTCGACGAAGGAAAATAATTTTCTTGATTTGAAATTTTAGGTTGGCTCATTACAGAAAAAGGTCGGTTGATGTAAATTATAAATATATTTTTATTTGATTTTATAATATATTAATTCAAAATATCTTGTGGTCCTATAATGGCCATCCTGAACCGATAATTTAAAACAACAACTGATGTTATAAGATTATTATGTTATTTTGATTTTAACTGAACATATTCTGAAATTAATTCGATTATATAGAAGAGATACAATTCAAATTAACGATTTAAATTAAATCCGATTTAAAATATAAATCGATTTCAAATAATTAAATTTATGGATAATAAACTATTATTATTATTCGAATTCAATGTAGAATTTATATTAATTGACTGAATTGTTTAGATTTAGATTTTAACTGTGAATTCAATTATTACTATTATGATAATTAAATATATTTGATATTAAATCTATAAATTTAATATGAAATCCATTTATATATCCAATTCAACATTTAAAATATATTTAAATATTTAAAATAATTGTATAAAAATCCGAGACATTACATTCCTTTCTCCTTAAAAGAATTTCGTAACCAAAATTATTAAGGCAGAAGAAATGCTACATACCCGTTAAATTTTCAAAATCCCACTTTGTTGTAATTCAGAGTTCGTATTCTATACTCAAATCTTATATAAATTTTGAGTTTTCATGGAAATATTTAATTTACTATTTCCCATTTAAAAATCTTTAAATTAAATTAAATTCAATAATCATCTCTTTTTTCCTTACAAAAAATTTCAAAACTTTTGACAATTTTTCTAACTCCCTAAATTTTGAAATTTTTTTGGTATAGTCTCCCCTGTATAGGGGAGCTTTTGCAATATACCAGAAGAGAGGAAAAAAGTATACATCGACCCATATGGTCAGAAAATAGTTCATATATCCTAATTTGATATTTTGCGTAAGCATATCTTATATAAGTGTTTATTAAACGCGCATGCTTAGCATATAAGCAATCTACATATCCAAAATCATGCCAGGTAGCTCCCTATACCTGTACTTACTCACTTTATACTCATAAGTTTAATGAATATGAAGTTTCAATAACTTTTATTCATTTAAATGGTTAAACATATAAATTCATTTCCAAAAAAGTCATACCATGCATATTTATTAAATATCAGCTAAAACAAGTTCCGAGACATAGTTTATACCGCACTTTATTCATATTTCACATCAAATATCCTTATATTCATTCAATTCAAATGATTTACAAATAATAAATGTAACACCCCGTATGTTGAATAACTTGTTATAATATAAATCAGGGCAGAATTAAATTTTAAGATCTGAATTAGGGGAAACGGGTTGCGCCATTGCGTTCATCTCGGAAAAATACGCGAACTTGAGTCCGAGTTTTTGTAAATTGGAGTCTGTATGACCCAGTTATGGCCCATTTAAGTTTTCAGAAAATTCTAAGTTCAAAACAGATTTAAATTTCAGGTTCAAATTCGAAATTCAACACACAGGGGGAAGGCGGGAATTTTCCCACGCAGGCCAAGTCGACAGGGGTGTCGACTGCCCAGTCGACACCACCCCAACCCATGTCGACTGCCCAGTCGACACCGGTGTCGACCTGGGTACTCGACCAGGTTGGCCTGGTTGCAGTCTGAAGGGGTTTGGGCTGTGTTTTGGGGCTTGTGACAAAATCTGATGGCTCTAACCTAATCTAGGGTTAATCTAAGGTCCTAAACTACATCCTAAATCTATAAATACACCCTAAGACTACCCTAATCCATATTAAAAATAGATACAACGTCATCATGCCGTCAAAATGCAACTTAGAAGGAGCCTCCATCAAATTTTAGAAGAAGATAGCTTCTCAAATCAACTTATAATGAACTCTAGCAACTTAATCTTCTTCATAGGAGTGCTAATCAACAAGTTGTGAGTTTCTATGCCTTTAGCAAGAAATTGGTAAACTAATTATGATAGGATATAATGAGGTTATGGTTATGTATGTGGATCAATGCAAGTTATGTTATCATATGCTATGTGTTCATGATGTTAGTTATGCAAGTTTTATGCTATATGTTCATGATGCTAGTTATGCAAGCTTTATGCTATATGTTCATGATGCTAGTTATGCAAATCACTATGATAAACATTGATCCATTATGACACCATGTTATGCAAGTTAGGTGTTTGATTATATGCAAGTTCATATATGACATGTTATGCAAGTTAGGTGTTTGATTATATGCAAGTTCATATATGACTTGTTATGCAAGTTTGGTGTTTGATTATATGCAAGTTCATATATGACATGTTATGAAAGTTTGGTGTTTGATTATATGCAAGTAACATGTGCAATTTACACCTTTGTATGATATGCATACATATGCAAGTTTACCCCTTTGTATGCCATGCATATATATGCATGTTTACCCCTTTTTAGGATATGAGTAACATATGCAAGTTCATCCCTTTTTAGACCTATGACATGTATGCAAGTTTATCCCTTTATGATAGGTCTATGACATGAACATCTATGCAAGTTACCCTCTTTATGACATATGTGATTCATGCAAGTTTGGGTTGATTATTCATGCTAGTTGGGTTTGATGCTATGGCCATATATGCAAGTTGACACCTTTAAAACCCATGTTGATGCTAATGTTATGCTAAGTTGAACCCATTGTATTTGTGATGAACCTTCCCTTTTAAGTATGTCATGTTAGCGTATTACTTGGGGAACGATGGGGTTAATATTCATGTTAACAAAATTGTGGTGAAATTGGTATGATGTTGCATACCATAAGTGGATGGACATAATTGAGTCAATTATGTACATCATTAAATTGGAATTAATTAGGGAAAACTAATTCAAAATATGGGGGTGATTAATTAGGTGTAATTAATCGACTAAGACACGAGGTTGGACCCTTTTGTAGCATAAGACTGCCCGAACCCTACCGGCAAATCCAGCGGCTACAAATGATTGGCCCAATGTGCGAGATCTTAGGCATAAACTAAATACGTGACAAGTGTAAAGACACGAGGTTAGACTCTGTTATGGCGTAAGGCTGCCCGGACCCGACCGGCAAATCCAGCTGCCATAAAAGACAGTCTAATGTGAGAGGTCTTTACAAAGGTTACGATCTTAATCAATTAAGAAACACTTAACCAGATAAGCATATAGTGGGGCATGAGGGGTTAAGTGGGTGCCTTGGGTGGCATGTGGAAATCTAGTGGTTGCCTTGGGTGGCAATAGAAAATACGATTAGAATACTTAACCAAAGTGGAAACATGTAATTAAACATGATTAAAGGGTTAAGTGGGATACACTAGAGGAAGCAAGCTTAGGTGGGTAGCTTGTGGGGGCCCATTTCAACCAGTAACCCATATGTATCTTTGTGGGCTCGACCCATGTCGAGGACGGGACACGCGTACTGGGCTTGACTATAAGAGGCCAAAACGGGTTAGCGGTGGCAACGCAAGTCCAACGGGTTTCATATGCATGTATGGGCCCGGGCTGGTAGGTAAGACGTTGTTGCATCGTGTAGGTATAAGCCGTGCACCATTTGTTGTATCGGGTTGCCACTTTGGGGAGTGATACACCCCACTGTGGGGCCAGCACGGGTATCTACGTTAGGGAGCCGATCGCTTGGGGAGTAGTGGGTAAACCTAGTGGAGATAGGGGCAGACGGCACCTATGTGGTCAACTAGGGGTACACGAAACTACTAGTTATATTTTCTAAGTCCATGGGTGGGATCAACCTTTAAGTAGGAATGACTAGTGTGGTGCAGTTTAGTAATTATCCATGGGTGGGTAGATGCGTCTTTACCGTTATCTTGGTTCTTCCTATGTCTAGTTGGCTGCTTAGTGTAGTCATTTATCCCCAGTCATTACCGTACCAAGTTTATATCATACCCTAATTACTTTAATGATTTTATTGTTAAAGTTATAGGACTCGCTCAGACTTATGTCAGACCCCATTGTTTTATCTTTTTCCCCCTCAGGTCCTCAGGTTGGGCCTAGCACTAGTGGGCTTTGATCAGATTTCTTTATCTATCTTTTGTAGCTTGGACCGTTGATGTAAAGCTCAGCTTATCTTTTCTATTATGGCTATTAGTTGTGTAGTGGGATTATGTATTTTAGTTTTTATCAGGATGGATATTTAGTACTTGACTCTTGTTTTAGTTGGTTTTGGTATTGTAACCAAACATGTTTATCTTCTGCTGCAATGAAATGATGTTTTAGATTTTCAAGTATTATTTATATCTGTCTTGTTGTAATTTTTCTGTTCTATATTCACTTAAAATACTCCACCGAAGTTAAGGCATTCCCTTAGTGAGTGACCTTAGCGGGTGTGGGGTGTTACATGTGGTATCAGAGCTGAAGGTTACCAGAACAGATAAAACTTTTAGAAAAACTATTTTTCTAAAAACATTTTTGAAGGAGTATTTTCAAAAACATGTCTTTTAAGAGAAAAGTTTTTGAAAGAAAAGCATAATCACTAATAGCCATCTTTCGAATTCTCCGTTTTGAATCTTTCCTTTTTTGTTTCAGCATGGCTGAAGATCTTAACTTTCCGGAGGGTGTAGCGGTACCAGTATGGTATAGGAGATTGATGGAGGCTAGGGCCGCCGCTGCAGGTCCAGCAAATGTTCCTCCACCACCAGTTGCACCCGATCTTCCTCCCCCTCCTCCTCCTCGTGCGGATACTTTTGCTAAGACTTGCATGGAATTTAAGGCTATGGGAGGGAAATCTTTTCAAGGATCAGAAACTTTTGTGGAAGCTAGGGATTGGCTTAAGGAGGTGGAAGAGTTGATAGATATCTTTGAGATGGAAGAAGGAAAGAAAGTCAAGTTAGCTTCTTGGTTAATGAAGGGAGAGGCCTCGTTCTGGTGGGAGGTCACTAATGGAGAGCGCCTTGTTGACTCTTGGGCGAATTTCAGGCAAAGGTTTATGGCAATGTTTCTCTCAAGGGTGGAAGAAAATCTGTATATGGAAAGATTCTTTACTCTAAAGCAAGGAAACCTATCAGTGAAGGAATATGTCAACAAGTTTAATCAGTTGGCAAGATTTGGCATAGACATGGTGAATACACCGGAGAAGAAGGCTCTGAGGTTCGTTAAAGGCTTGAATGAGCCGATGCATGGATTGGCTATGACTCACATCCCTATGGGGGCCACCTTTGAGAAGCTAGTAGACATGGCACTTATGCATGAGGAAGAGAAGGGTCCCAATTCTAATAAGGCACCCGAGAAGAAAGGAGATCAGAAGAGACCTCAACAGCAACAGCAAAACAAGGGTGGGAAAGGCAACAGTGGCAAGGGAAAGAAGAAGTGCTACAATTGTGGGATACTAGGCCACCTAAGCAATGATTGTCGGAAGAAGAAGAAGACTGGCTGCTTCCACTATGGCGAAGCAGGGCATCTAGTGAAGGACTGCCCTAAGAAGGGGCAGAGGACGGGATCTACCTCAAGAGGACAGGTGCAAGCTCTTATGGCACCAGGTCAGGCAAGGGGGCAAGTTCAGGCTCTCGCGGTTCCACCGATTCAGGAAAGAGGTAGAACTATTTTCGTTGAAAGTCTGGTTTTTCTGTTTGATCATCCTGTCCGTACTTTATTCGACTCTGGCGCATCGCATTTGTTTATCTCATCATCATTAGTTGAGTCACTGCACTTAGACACCAGTCTAGTAGATGATCCCTTTGTTGTTTCAAACCCAATTGGGGGCTCCACTTATTTGTCCATGATATGTTTGGGTTTGAAGATTTCCATACTTAGCGTTGAGTTTAGATGTGATGCTTTTGTTTTGGGCTTCACGGGCTATGGGTTAATTTTGGGAATGGACTGGTTATCCAATAATGGTGCCGTTCTTGATTGCGAAAGGAGAGTTGTTAGGCTCATGACCCGCTTGGGGAACACTCTCGAGATCTCTTGTAATCCCATGAATTCTGTTATGCTAAGTTATCTTGAACCGCTTGACGCTTCGATCGAGAGTTTGCGATCTGTTAGAGTGGTCCGGGAATACTCGGATGTGTTTGAGGAGGTGAAGGGCTTACCTCCGAAGCGGGAGATAGACTTCCGAATATATCTGGTGCACAATGCTAAGCTAGTATCTTTGCCAGTGCGCCACATGGCTCCTCGTGAGAGGAGGGAACTCCATAAGCAAGTAGGGGAGTTGCTTGAGAAGGGGTTCATAAGACGAAGTATATCGGAGTGGGGTGCTCCAGTGGTTTTTGCCACGAAGGTGGATGGGTCCCTCAGATTTTTTGTATACTATAGAGAACTCAACAAACTTACAAAGAAGAATAGACAGCCATTGCCGAGGATTGATGATCTCTTTGATCAGTTGGTTGGCGCCTCGGTGTTTTCGCAGTTGGACTTAGCCACGGGGTTTCATCAGTTGAGAGTGACTAAGGATAGTATAGAGAAGACTGCCTTTAGGACTCCGGATGGTTTCTATGAGTGGCTGGTGATTCCCTTTAGTTTGACGAACGCCCCTGCATACTTTGTTGATTTGACGAGTAGGGTGTTCAGGGAGTACCTTAATAAGTTCGTGGTGGTCTTTGTGGACGACATCTTGGTCTTTTCTAAGAGTGAAGAAGAGCATGCCCTACATCTTAGGGAAGTGTTGGAGACTCTTCGAGCGCATAGCCTTAAGGCTAAATTCTCTAAATGTCACTTTTGGAGGAAGGAAGTGCGGTTCTTAGGGCATGTGGTCTCTAAGGAAGGGATAGCTGTGGATCCCGCTAAGGTAGTATCCATCCAAGATTGGAAGGTTCCAAAGAATGCTACCGAGGTGAGGAGTTTCTTGGGGTTGGCTGGCTACTATAGTAAGTTTATCAAGGACTTCGCGAAGATATCAGCCCCATTAACTCGCTTGACGAAGAAGAATCTAGTCTTCACATGGGACATAGATTGTGATGATGCATTCCAACGGTTAAAGAGAGCTTTAACCACAGCTCCAGTCTTAGTGTTGCCGGATGGGAGTAAGCCATTTGTTGTTTATACCGATGCTTGTGGGACAGGACTAGGCGCAGTCTTAATGCAAGAGGGAAGGGTAATAGCCTATGGGGGAAGGCAGTTGAGAGCGCATGAGAAAAATTACCCTACACATGATCTAGAGTTGGCCGCTATTGTTTTTGCGCTTAAGACTTGGCGCTGTAACACCCAACTCCCGCTATGATCACTCACTAAGGGAATGCCATAGCATCGGTGGAGTATTTTAGTGAATATAGAACAGAAAAATTACAACAAGACAGATATAAATAGTACTTGAAATTTTAAAACATCATCTCATAACAGCGGAAGTAAAACATGTCTGGTTACATCATAAAACCACAATAAAGGTCAAGTACAATATCCATCAAAATAAAGAAGTACATAATCCCACTCTCATACAATAGCCAAACAAAAGAAAAGATAACTGGATAACTGGAGCTTTACATCTATCCAAGCTCCTAAAGACTGGAACAGCAATCCGATCAAGCTCCACTACTGCTAGGATCCACCGTAGGACCTGAGGGTTGGGAAAAAGATAAAAACAACAGGGTCAGACATAAGTCTGAGCGAGTCCTATAACTTTAACAATACAATCGTTAAAGTAACCAGAGAAGACATAAACTGATATACGGTAACATATAGGGATGAATGGCTACCCTAAGCAGTCAACTAAACGAAGATAAAGGATAAAGACGCATCTACCCTCCCTAAGGTAAATTACTAAACTGCACCACACCAGTCGTTCCTAACTTAAAGGTTGATCCCACCCAAGGACTTATAAAATTTACTAATTAGTACCTGCGTACCCCTAGGTGACCAAGTAGGCGCCACGGGGCCCTACAATCCACTAGGTGTACACACTACTTCCCATTCGATCGGCTCCCTAACGTAGATACCCGTGCTGGCCCCACCGTGGGATGTATCATTCCCCAATGTGGCAACCTGATGAAACTAAAGGTGCACGGCTTATATCTACTCGATGCAACAACGGCTTACCTACCAGCCCGGGCCCACTCACGCATATGAAGCCCGTTGGACTTGCGTTGCCACCGCTAACCCGTTTGCCTCTTACAGTCAAGCCCAGTATGCGTGTCCCGTCCTCGACATGGGTCGAGCCCACAAAGATACGTATGGGTTACTGGTTGAAATGGGCCTCCACAAGCTACCCACCTAAGCTTGTCCCTTTTTCTAGTATAACCCACTTAACCCTTTAATCATGTTTTAATTACATGTTCTATTTTGGTTAAGTATTCTAATCGTATTTTCTATTGCCACCCAAGGCAACCACTAGATTTTCTCATGCCACCCGAGGCACCCACTTAACCCCTCATGTCCCTCTACATGCTAATGTGGTTAAGTGTTTCTTAATTAATTAATTAAGAACGTAACCTTTGTAAAGACCTCTCACATTAGACTGTCTTTTATGACCGCTGGTTAAGCCGGTTGGGTCCGGGCAGCCTTATGTCATAACAGAGTCTAACCTCGTGTCTTTACATTAATTACGTATTTAGTTTGTGCCTAAGACCTCTCACATTGGGCTAACATTTGTAGCAACTGGTTAAGCCGGTTGGGTCCGGGCAGTTTTACGCTACAACTGAGTCCAACCTCGTGTCTTAGTCAATTAATTACACCTAATTAATCACCCTCATAATTTTATATTAATTATCCCTAATTAATCAAGTTTTCTTAACATGGGTAGACCTAACTTAATAGGTAAATTCCCATGGGGTAGACCTAACTCAATAGGTAAATTCCCAACACATAGTATGGGTACACCTAACCAAATAGGCAAATTCCCATACTATGTTTATTTATTTTGTGTTATGCATAATTATATTAATTTCACACAATCTTATTAACTTATGCATTTAATTACCCCATCGTTCCCACGTAATTTCGTTCATGATATAACACATATAAAAGGTGTCAACTTGCATATGAATGAACATGTTTCAAAGGTGCCATCTTGCATATTAACAAACACATAACTTGCATATGAACTTGCATAACATGTCACATAACTTGCATATAATATGTCACATAACTTACATATTCATTTTGCATAACAAACTTGCATATTAGCTTATAGACTTGCATAATGTGTCATCATGAACTTGCATATTAATAAACATGTAACTTGCATATTTACATACATGTAACTCGCATATTAACAAACATGTAACTTGCATATAAAGAAACATGTAACTTGCATATTTACATACATGTAACTTGCATATTAACAAACATGTAACTTGCATATTAACAAACATGTAACTTGCATATTTACATACATGTAACTTGCATATTAACAAACATGTAACTTGCATATTAACAAACATGTAACTTGCATAGCATATTACCATGAACTTGCATAACATGCATATGATTACATAGCCCACAACTTGCATATTTAGCATCATGCAAACATAACATACATCATATTAAACTTGCATAAGCTTACATACTCAACATGCATAAACATAAGATTAATGCTAACATCATATCATATGATTCAAAGCTCATTAACCCACATACAAAACCATAAATCTCATCACATCTCATCTAATTAGTTTACCAAAAGATCATCAAAGTGATAGAAACTCACAACTAGCAACTTTGAACACCAAATGAAGAAGATTAAGATGCTAAGAAGGGATTAGAAGTTGATTAGAGAGTGATTAGTATGCAACCCTCTTCATAAAATTAGTGGAGGCCATGAGAGCTAGCATTTTGCCATAGTTTAGTCACTAGGTTTAATTATGAATGAATTAGGGTAGGTTAGGGTCTTATTTATAGATTAGGCAAGTGTTTTAGGCCATAGGATTAACCCTAGATTCAATCCAAGCCATCAAAGCATGTCTTGGGGAAGAAGTCAAGTGTAGGAACCATCTAGGGCCTTTAGATTAAAGATGGACCATGAGAACCATTCAAATGCAAAATCTGCACTTGAGCGAATCGGCCCACGGGTTGACAGCCAAACACCCTGGATTAACCCCTAGTCGACCCAGCGGGCTCGGGTCGACTTCAAAAATCGGCCGGTTCGGTTATTCCCCTCTCCCAATTCGCTGTTTTGAGCATTTTTGCATATTTATTTATTAAATTTTCAATTATATATATATATATATATATCAATATATATATATATATATATATCTACACAACCCATTTCACTTAATTAAGTATACTTTAATTTGGGAATTTTCGTGAAACTTCGCGAGGCCATATCTTGGTCATACGGACTCCGATTTTCGAAAACTCGGACTCTATTTCGCGTATTTTTCCGAGACGAACACAATGGCATAGCCCGTTTCCCTTGATTCCCATTTTAGAATTAAATTCTGCCTCGATTTATGTTATTACAGGTTATTGAAAATACGGGTTGTTACATTCTCCCCTCCTTAAAGGATTTCGTCCCCGAAATCTTCAAGTTAGGAAGAACGTATCCTACCATCCAATCATCCATCTACTCAAAGCATCATCCACGAGCAATCATTGTCCTTACAAGATTCTAAATGCTGGATGGATATATGCAAAAGTGTGTGTATATGTACTTACCTAATGCGAAAATCAGGCGGTTACTGATACAGTAAACCTCCTTAATGCAAACCATGATAGTGCCATGCATCCAATATGTATGCGAAACCCTATTGACACATACAAATTTCTACATGCGTGCACAACCATACACAAAAATGCATCATCCATATGATAACACAGCCATGATACATCCATCAATCTAACTACCACATCCATTTATGCAATATGCAACATGAAGTGACTGAGCCGATCTAGTGCCTAATGTGTGTGTATATGCATCCACGAGCAACCACTAGCAACCAATTGCATCCATATGCATCCATCAACCATAACATGTTTCAAACACATGTCTCAACCATAGGTTTTACCCTATCTAAAGGTCATAGGTATTAGCGAGAGGATATACTAAAGATAAGATAAGTACTAGACAAGCAATAAAGGAGAAGTTAAAAGACATACTCTCAAAAAGAAATGGATACAAAGAACGCATCTTTGCTTCCGTCTCCCAAGTAGCATTGCTTTCGTCATCTCCCCATTGCACTTTAACTAGCTGAACTTCTCTGTTCCTCAACTTCCTAGTTTCTGACCCAAGGATGCGAGTAGGAGCTCGTCGAATCGTCGCATCACGCTCTACCTCTACATCTCTAAGCAAGCTCGGCTCTACCACCTCCGCGGTCTCATGTAAGCACTTCCTCAAATGTGATACATGGAATACATCATGAACACCACTAAGTCTGTCGGGCAACTCCACCCTATATGCCATCCGTCCAATCCTTTCCTTAATAGGAAACGGCCCAACAAATCTCGGTGCTAACTTCCCTACGGACCCAAAGCGAACAACATTTCTCAATGGAGATACTTTGACAAAAACCATGTCCCCAACCTCAAACTCAAGATCCGTCCTTCTCCGATCCGCATAAGATTTCTGTCTATCTTGCGCTGCTTTCATCCTTTTTCGAATTAAATCAATCTTCTCTGAAGTCTCTCTAACCATATCCGGCCCAAGCAAGATCTTATCCGTAGATTCCCACCAACATGTAGGAGATCGACAAGGCCTTCCATAAAGAGCTTCGAAAGGAGCCATACCAATACTGGACTGAAAGCTGTTATTATATGCGAACTCCACCAAAGGAAGATGTTCTTCCCATGTACCTCCAAAATCCAAGATACAAAGCCTCAAAAGATCTTCTAAGATACGGTTCACCCTCTCGGTCTGACCGTCCGTCTGAGGATGATATGCGGTGCTCAAACACAACTGAGTCCCTACCGCCTCTTGCAAACTTCTCCAAAACTCACTAGTGAAAATAGGATCTCGATCACTCACAATGCTGGATGGTACGCCATGCAATCTAACAATCTCTCTAACATAGACTGAAGCAAGCCATGGAGCGGTCCTCTTACTCTTTACGGGTATAAAATGGGCACTCTTTGTAAGTCTGTCTACCACAACCCAAATTCCCGTATTGCCCTTCCTCGATCTCGGTAACCCGTCGATGAAATCCATCGAGACACTATCCCACTTCCACTGTGGAACTTCCAATGGGTGTAGCAACCCACCGGGTTTCCTTTGCTCCACTTTAACTTGTTGGCACACTAAGCATCTAGCCACATACTCGGCCACATCTTTCTTCATACCGGCCCAAAAGAAAACTCTCTTCATGTCTTGGTACATTTTGTCTCCACCGGGATGAATAGTCATTCTTGAACGATGTGCATCATCCAAAATAGCCTTCTTCAAACCCTCATCTTGCGGTACACAAAGTCTACCGTCTCTATGCAACCATCCCTTATCATCTATGGTGTATCTACCCAAATGGCTGGACGACTCCCCTCTTATAAGCTTCTCTACCAACACAACCAACTGTGGGTCGTCTCGCTGAGCCTCGCCAATCCGTCTCAAAAGAGTAGGTCTAACCTCCAAGGATGCCAACAAACCAGGTACAAAATCAACAGAAGGTCTGAAGTCAAACAAAGAAAGAAACTCCAAGCTTCGTCGTTCCACGAACAATGGACTCAAAGATAGCCTTTTTCTACTTAAGGCGTCTGCCACCACGTTACCCTTACCAGGGGTATACGCTATCTCGAAATCATAGGATGCTAAGAACTCCATCCACCTTTGCTGTCTTAAGTTTAAATCCTTCTGAGAGAATAAGTACTTCAATGATTTATGGTCGGTGAACAACTCGAATCTCTCACCAAGAAGATAATGGCGCCAAGACTTAAGTGCGAAAACAATCGCGGCCAACTCTAGATCATGGGTAGGGTAATTCTTCTCATGCACTCTCAATTGTCTCCCTCCATAGGCTATTACCCTTCCCTCCTGCATCAAGACTGCGCCTAATCCTGTTCCACAAGCATCGGTATAAACAACAAACGGCTTACTCCCATCTGGAAGCACTAAAACTGGAGCGGTGGTCAAAGCTCTCTTTAACCGTCGGAAAGCATCATCACAATCTACATCCCATGAGAAAACCAGATTCTTCTTCGTCAAGCGGGTTAATGGGGCTGATATCTTCGCGAAGTCTTTGATGAACTTCCTATAATATCCTGCCAACCCCAAGAAACTTCTTACCTCGGTAGCATTTCTAGGAACTTTCCAATCCTGGATAGATACTATCTTTGCGGGATCCACAGCTATCCCTTCCTTAGAGACCACATGCCCTAAGAATCGCACTTCTCTTCTCCAAAAATGGCATTTAGAGAATTTAGCTTTAAGACTATGCGCTCGAAGAGTCTCCAACACTTCCTTGAGATGTAAGGCATGCTCTTCTTCATTCTTGGAGAAGACCAAGATGTCATCCACAAAAACTACTACAAACTTATTCAGATACTCTCTGAACACTCTACTCATGAGATCAACAAAGTATGCGGGGGCGTTTGTCAACCCAAATGGCATCACTAGCCACTCATAAAAACCATCCGGAGTCCGGAAAGCAGTCTTCTCTATACTGTCCTCCGCCACTCTTAACTGATGAAACCCTGTAGCTAAGTCCATCTGCGAAAATACTGACGCGCCAACCAACTGATCAAAGAGATCATCTATCCTCGGTAATGGGTGTCTATTCTTCTTCGTGAGCTTATTAAGTTCCCTATAATCCACACAAAGTCTGAGGGACCCATCCGCCTTCGTGGCAAACACTACTGGAGCTCCCCACTCCGATATACTTCGCCTTATGAACCCCTTCTCAAGCAACTCCCCTACTTGCTTATGAAGTTCTCTTCTCTCACGAGGAGCCATGTGGCGTACTGGCAAAGACACTGGTTTGGCATTATCCACCAAATAAATTCGGAAATCTATCTCCCGCTTCGGAGGCAAACCCTTTACTTCTTCAAACACATCCGGATATTCCCGGACTACTCTGACAGAACACAAACTTTCGACCGAAGCATCGAGCGATTCAAGATAACTTAGCAAAACAGATTCCATGGGATTGCAAGAGATCTCGAGAGTGTTACCCAAGCGGGTCATGAGCCTGACAACTCTCCTTTCGCAATCAAGAACGGCACCATTACTGGATAACCAGTCCATGCCCAAGATCAACCCATAGCCCGTGAAGCCCAATACAAAAGCATCACATCTAAACTCAACGCTAAGTATAGAAATCTTCAAACCCAAACATATCATAGACAGATATATGGAGCCCCCAATTGGGTTTGAGACAACCAAGGGATCATCAACTAGACTGGTGTCTAAGTGCAGTGACTCAACTAACGATGATGAGATAAAAGAATGCGATGCGCCAGAGTCAAACAAAGTACGAACTGGATGATCAAACAGAAAAACCAGACTTTCAACGGAAATAGTTCTACCTCTCTGCTGAATCGGTGGAACTGAGAGAACCTGAACTTGCCCCCCTGACTGAGGTGGTGCTATAAGAGCTTGCACCTGGCCTCCTGAGGTAGACCCCGTCTTCTGCCCCTTCTTTGGGCAGTTTTTCACAAGATGCCCTGCTTCACCACAATGAAAGCAACCGGTCTTCTTCTTTTTGCGACAATCCTTACTGAGGTGTCCTGGTGTTCCACAATTGAAGCACTTCTTCTTCGTCTTCTTTTTGTCACCATTGCCTTTTCCGCCCTTGCCTTGTTGTTGCTGTTGCGGTTTCTTCTGATCCCCCTTTTTCTCTGGTGCCTTAGAATTCTTATCATCCTCATGCATAAGTGCCATGTAGACAAGCTTCTCAAAAGTGGCCCCCATAGGAATGTGAGTCATAGCTATTCCTTGCAATGGTTCGTTCAAGCCTCTAACGAACCTCAAAGCCTTCTTCTCCGGTGTATTCACCAACTCTATGCCAAACCTTGCTAATTGATTGAATTTGTTGACATATTCTTTCACCGTGAGATTCCCTTGCTTCAAATTCAAGAACTTCTCCATAAACAGATTCTCTTCCGCCCTTGAGAGAAACTTAGCCCCAAACCTTTGCTTAAAATCTGCCCAAGAGTCAACAGGGCGTTCTCCATTAGTGACCTCCCACCAGAATGAGGCCTCTCCCTTCATTAACCAAGCCGCCAACTTGACTTTCTTTCCCTCTTCCACTTCAAAGATATCTAGCAACTCTTCCACTTCCTTAAGCCAATCTCTAGCCTCTACGAAAGTCTCTGAACCAAGAAAAGGTTTTCCTCCTATAGCCTTGAACTCCTTGCAAACCTTAGCAAAATTATCCACTCTAGGCTGAGGAGGAGGAGCGGTTGTCTCTGGTGTAGTAGCATTGGCCGGACCCGCAGCCGCGGCCCTAGCCTCTTGCAACCTCCTATACCATAGTGGTATAACTAAACCCTCCGGGATGTTAAGATCTTCAGCCATGCTGAAACGAAAGAGGAAAGATTCAAAAAGGAGATTCCGAAAGATAAAGATATGGCTATTGGGGATTATGCTTTTCTTTTTCAAAAACTTTTTCTCTTAGAAGACATGCTTTTAAAAAATACTTTCTTCGAAAATACTCTTAGAAAGTAGTTTTTCTCAAAAAATTTATCTGTTCTGGTAACCTTAAGCTCTGATACCACGTGTAACACCCCACTCCCGCTATGATTACTCACTAAGGGAATGCCATAGCATCGGTGGAGTATTTTAGTGAATATAGAACAGAAAAATTACAACAAGACAGATATAAATAGTACTTGAAATTTTAAAACATCATCTCATAACAGCGGAAGTAAAACATGTCTGGTTACATCATAAAACCACAATAAAGGTCAAGTACAATATCCATCAAAATAAAGAAGTACATAATCCCACTCTCATACAATAGCCAAACAAAAGAAAAGATAACTGGATAACTGGAGCTTTACATCTATCCAAGCTCCTAAAGACTGGAACAGCAATCCGATCAAGCTCCACTACTGCTAGGATCCACCGTAGGACCTGAGGGTTGGGAAAAAGATAAAAACAACAGGGTCAGACATAAGTCTGAGCGAGTCCTATAACTTTAACAATACAATCGTTAAAGTAACCAGAGAAGACATAAACTGATATACGGTAACATATAGGGATGAATGGCTACCCTAAGCAGTCAACTAAACGAAGATAAAGGATAAAGACGCATCTACCCTCCCTAAGGTAAATTACTAAACTGCACCACACCAGTCGTTCCTAACTTAAAGGTTGATCCCACCCAAGGACTTATAAAATTTACTAATTAGTACCTGCGTACCCCTAGGTGACCAAGTAGGCGCCACGGGGCCCTACAATCCACTAGGTGTACACACTACTTCCCATTCGATCGGCTCCCTAACGTAGATACCCGTGCTGGCCCCACCGTGGGATGTATCATTCCCCAATGTGGCAACCTGATGAAACTAAAGGTGCACGGCTTATATCTACTCGATGCAACAACGGCTTACCTACCAGCCCGGGCCCACTCACGCATATGAAGCCCGTTGGACTTGCGTTGCCACCGCTAACCCGTTTGCCTCTTACAGTCAAGCCCAGTATGCGTGTCCCGTCCTCGACATGGGTCGAGCCCACAAAGATACGTATGGGTTACTGGTTGAAATGGGCCTCCACAAGCTACCCACCTAAGCTTGTCCCTTTTTCTAGTATAACCCACTTAACCCTTTAATCATGTTTTAATTACATGTTCTATTTTGGTTAAGTATTCTAATCGTATTTTCTATTGCCACCCAAGGCAACCACTAGATTTTCTCATGCCACCCGAGGCACCCACTTAACCCCTCATGTCCCTCTACATGCTAATGTGGTTAAGTGTTTCTTAATTAATTAATTAAGAACGTAACCTTTTGTAACAACCCGTAAAATCTGGGCCAGTTTAAAATTTTTATTTTGGCAATTTTAGCGAATTTTGATTATTTAAAATGAATTATTTTAAATAATATGGTCGAAAAATTTAGTTTGAATAGAATTCGAACGAATATATTTATATACGTCGTCGTTAGAATATATAATAATTATATATAATTATAAAAGGAATTGAAAATGGCGCGGTAGTTCGAAAATTCGATTTCTAATTTCAAATGAATATACAGAATTCAATATAAGTCAGAATTGAACGAAACAAGAAATATTTGAATCTGTATAACTATATCTTTGTAACGAAGTTGACAAACTGAGATTTCACTTTAGAAATGATAAGATATGTCCAGTAGAAAATTTAGAATAGTCGCTGTGGAATTTATATATATATTTTATATAATATATAGCCCTTAAAAATAGCCGTTTTGCAAACGACCTCGGATTTCGACGAAACCAGTTTTGTTGGGTCCGAGATGTGAAGTTATTGCTATGTTTCAAATTTCATAATTTTTCGAATCAATGTGTGAGCGTGGTAAAAGAAAACGCGTTTGACCATTTCAGTTGAATTTAATCGACTGGAAATTGGCCATTTTTCCAACGGTCTCAGAATTCGACGAAACTAGTTTTGTTAGGACCGTATCGTCAATACGAAGCTAGAAAATATTTTTCTGGAATTTTTCTAGTTAGTATGTGACCCCGGTAATTTGAAATGTACGTTTAAAATTCAATATAATGATTTAAATGTAAATGCAACGGAAACTGATCAAAACGGTCGATTCAGCTTGCGGTACATATCCCATTGTGTTCGGAATGGGGGTGAAACGCTATGGGCGACAGGCGGTGGACCTCGTTTAGAGGTCGTATGTGAAAGTCAACTTTTTGAAAAATAAAATAATTAAATTAATAAAAAAAAAAAATCTCTCTTCCCCTTTAACTACCCAGGCCCCCCCCCCCGTTGAAATCAAATCAGAAAATCAAGAAATAAAAAAAAAAAAAAAAAAGAAGACGAATGGGGGAGGAGCGCCGTCGCTCCTCCCATCGGAGCGCCACCGCGCCTCCTGAGGCCGACCACACCCACATCGCGCCGCCCCCTTCTCCTCCTTCCACCCCTTCTTCTGCTCGACGCGACCCCCCCATCCTCCAGCGTGTCGCACGAAAATCCCCCCCCAGCTGCTCCGACGAAGGTGAAACCCCCCCCCCCCCCCCCCGCTGCTCAGTTCGACGAAGACGAGACCCCCCCCCCCCCCCGATTCGAAACCGCCGACGGACCCCCCCCCTCTCTCTCTGTAAGTCCATTTTTTTTTATTATTATTTATTTACTAGATTTAAAACTGAGTTTATTTTATAGATTTAAAACTGAGTTTTTTTTTTTTTTCTTTTTTAGTATTAAAAACAGAAATTTATATAAAATTAAAAACTGGTTTTTGAAGTAAAGGAAAAACTGATTTTTGTTTTTAATAAAAAGAAAACTGATAGAAAAAAATATGAAAACTGATTTTTTTTCTGAAAATATAAAAACTGATTAGGTTTTTTTTTTTAGAAAGTAATACTGATATTATTTTAGAAAGTAAAACTGATTTTAGATTTAAACTTTAAAATTAGAAAAGGTGAAAACTTTAAAAATAGAAAAGGCGGAATCTTTATTATGTGGAAGAAAGAAAAATATGATTTTTATATTTTTAAAGTATTAAAAATATGATTTTTATATTTTTAAAGTATTAAAAATATGATTTTTATATTTTTAAAGTATTAAAAATATAGTCTTTACTATATAGAAGAGGTAAAAATATGATTTTTACATGATAGGAATATTAAAAATATCATCTTTATATGTGTAGAAAAATAAAAATGAGATATTTAAAAAGATGAAATCTTTAAATTTAAAAAGGTGAAATCTTTATTTTTTGAAAAGGCGAAATCTTTATATAGAAAATAGCGTGATAAAAATAGAATTTTTATATGTTGAACTTCGAATTAAAAATAGAATTTTTATATGTTGAACTTCGAATTAAAAATGGAATTTTTATATGTTGAACTTCGAATTAAAAATAGAATTTTTATATGTTGAACTTCGAATTAAAAATAGAATTTTTATATGTTGAACTTCGAATTAAAAATAGAATTTTTATATGTTGAACTTCGAATTAAAAATAGAATTTTTATATGTTGAACTTCGAATTAAAAATAGAATTTTTATATGTTGAACTTCGAATTAAAAATAGAATTTTTATATGTTGAACTTCGAGATAAAAATCAGATTTTTATATATTGAATAGCATAGTAAAAGTTCGATTTTTACATATGTAGTGAAAGCGGACAACGAAGGTGACAAAAAGGCGAAACGACGAAGACTTCTGCAAAAGAAGAGCCGTGGAGCTGGATAGCTATAATGTGAGAATTTCTCACCTTTCTATTTTATTTCTAGTTATATATATACTAGGATGCAGACGGTGCTTAGTAGCACCCGACACAATCGTCCACAGACCATGGACTTGTTTGTTTGACTGTTTGGTGATTGATTGCGATATTGGTTTGAATGTGGTTTGTGGTGTGAAAAAAAAATTGAATCGATAAATTGGTTAGGATTAGACGTGCGCCGTTATAAGGCGAAGGAGTAAGGCTAGGTTAGATCCTTACTTCAAAGTTTGTGGTTTGCATAACGAATTGATTTGATTGATGTGTGAATGGCGTGGGCCTTCACTAGACCGGGGATAAGGCTAGGCCTTGTCCCGTTTCTAGTATCGTGCCGTTATGCCGCCGAAATTTTCTAAAATAAGTTAGAAAAAAATAAAAATAGCATTTTATTTAACGAATGAACTGAATAGAAATTCATATGTTAAAATAAAATGTGTTATCGTTAAAAATATAATTTTTAACGTGAATGTGAATAAATAAATATTCATTTACAAACCAGACGGTTTGTTTATGTACACCTATTTGAATGACGTTGATTGGGTCGATAAATTTTACACATCGCCTAACTGCACAAATAAAATATGTGTTTGATTGTTTGAAACCCCACACGGGTGTTAGGATGAAATTTGAAGTTCACTCATCCTGATTGATTAAATATGTCGATCGATTGATTGACAAGCTGCTATAAGCGTTAAATGTCTATATTTGATGCTTATACAGTGTAGTGCACTTTGGTTGATGGTTGATTATTCATCGTTGTTGATATATACATGTGTTGTAGAAAATCCATATAATTAACATTATATGGTAATTGATTGGGCCTCATTCCAGTTTCGAAAAAAAAAAGAAATATTTGAAATAGAAATATTTGAAATAGAAATATTTGAAATAGAATATTTGAAAATAGAAATATGTGAAGCCGTGAGGATTAGATTGACGCCATTTTGACGTGAACGATATTTATATCGATTTTATTCATTTTAAAATGAATATTGAAAAGTGATTTCGAAATCGAATATTTTGAAATGAATTGAATTGAAAACGATTTCGAAATGAATTGAATTGAAAACGATTTCGAAATGAATTGAATTGAAAACGATTTCGAAATGAATTGAATTGAAAACGATTTCGAAATGAATTGAATTGAAAACGATTTCGAAATGAATTGAATTGAAAACGATTTCGAAATGAATTGAATTGAAAACGATTTCGAAATGAATTGAATTGAAAACGAATTCGAATTGAATTGAAAGCGAAGTGAAATAAATTCAAATTGAAATTTGAATTGAATAGAAATGGATTTTAAAACGAATTTATAAAGAAGAATTCAATTTTGATTTGAATTGAAATGGAAGTTGAAAATGTTTTTGAAACGAATTCAAAACTATTTATATAATTCGTTTTAAATAGAAATCGACGATATATATATTATATATATATTATATATAATATAATGGCCTGAATAGAACGCGCCGCGCCGCGGCAGTTCGCGAATTTCGACCATTTATTTCAAACGGGCATTACGGGAGATCCGACCGTCGGATTCTCCTAAAACCGGAACCGTTGGGTTCGTATCGAAAAGAGCTTTCTAACGAATGTGAGAAATTTGAAATCTAACGGTTGGATTTGGAGACACGTCCAAATCAAATTCGAAAAAGGTCGCTGTAAGTGCAGTTCGATGGCCATTGATGGAAATCGACTGTACGGGCCTTGATAAAATTATTAAAAATAGTAATAATTTGTGTAAAATCATAAGAAATGATTTGTGAAAGTTTGGGATGAAAAACTCCATATTTGAAAAGATAAAAATAGATTTTTATCGAAATGAACTAGTTTTGAACTAGAATTATAATTCTATTTATTTTTAAATAAATAAATTGAATTTGAAATGGTTTTGAAAATAACCAAAATTTCCAATGATTGCATTGGAGTGGATTTGAATCGAAATTGTCTTCGGAATATTTCGATGTTGGAATTCGTGATATTACAGGTGTGGTTATGGAAATTTGAAAGATATATATTTATATCGTTATTTCCAATACGACATTTGTTAATCGTAGAATTTGATATTGAATATAAGCCGATATATTTTCTATTCAGAGCCTTATATTGAATATCAAATGGGATTTGGGTTTGTCGTGAATGGTGTCTTCACTAACACTGTTCTTGAACCCAGTTGAGAAAAGATTAAATCTTTTTATTTAGATTTAATGAAGTGTACCAATTAAATGATATTTAATTGGAATTGAATTGATATTGATTTTTGGGTTTATCGTGAACAGTGTTTTAAATAACACTTGTTCTTTAACCCGATAATTAATGAATGTGATTTGGGTTTGTCGTGAATGGTGTCTTCACTAACACTGTTCTTGAACCCAGTTGAGAAAAGATTAAATCTTTTGATTTAGATTTAATGAAGTGTACCAATTAAATAATATTTAATTGGAATTGAATGAATATTGATTTTTGGGTTTATCGTGAACAGTGTTTTAAATAACACTTGTTCTTTAACCCGATAATTAATGGGATGTGACTTTGGGTTTATCGTGAACCGTGTTTTAAATGACACTGATTCTTTAACCCAGTCACAGATTAAAACTAAGTGGAGTTTTAATGAATCTTTAATTAGATTGAAAAGGTCGAGAATGGAGTATCACCAGTTTTGCTCCAGGCGATAGTTAAATCTTTAATTAGATTTGAATGTGAAATTTAGAAACTAACTGTCGGTTAGCCAAGCAGAATGGTTTTCTGGATATTGATCTGATGTTGGTTTCGGCCTTCGGGGTTAATATTTGGGGAATTATTCTCTTGATTAATTTACGGTTAGTGACTAATGAATTGGAATGAGGCGTATGTTGTGTTTGTGTAACACTTTTATAATATATACGCGAGTTATTCGGAAAGACCGGGTTTATCCCATTCTGAATAACTGATACGACGATAAGTCGAAGATGAAGACGATGGTCGAAGACCGGAAGTCTTCACGTCGTTTGGGTGATAACTGATGATCTTGATTGGGCTGTACACCCAAGAAGATGGAAACAGTTGGGGATCGTCCAGACGTACTTGGAGATCGATGGATATGCGGGGTACTAGGTGCCTCCGGTTTCGTTCAGACCCAGAACGGACTTGTAAATGGACTGTGTGTCTGACACCGGATTTCATTCTGTGTGACTGATATCGGTTGCATAGGATGGTTTGCCTGTGTGGCATGCTAAGATGCAAATGATCAAGGCTTCTGTTGAAAAGCAAAGTCTTGTGGTGATGATCAAAGCACGGCCTTTGTGGCGTAGCTTTGTGTAACGTTTACCTCGCGTGTTTCGCACCAGGTATGAACCAAAAACGGGAGACGGACCTCAGGGAGGACTTGCGTTTCTTTCTAGTTAGAAGTGGCGTCAGTGGTTTTTCACGCCCTGACGAGTTTGACTTATGTGGTTGTTGCTGTTGCGAGGCGCCTCGGTTATATCGGTTTCGGCCGATGCTTCTGGTCGGCTGACGGACCAGACTTACACCCCATAGGGTGGGGAAACGTAGTGTTCAGGCATTTTAATCCACATCGGTGGACCGGCCCTGACGATCCAAGGGCCCACCTGAGTCTGGGTCCTGTGGCTCGGGCTAGAGAGTCACGAATCGGTTGAGGACTATCTTTTGCCTCGGTTCATAGACGGAAATCCAATTTCCAAATACGTGACATTTGCGGTTTTACTTGTAAACCTATATATGGCGACATGATATATGGTACCCATGCCGCCTATGATTGATACTTATGATTTGAAGTTGTTTCATACACTATGCACTTATAATAGTATCAAATGATTTGTTTTAAACGTATCAAGCATTCTTTGGCTGTTATAAGGGAAAACCCTATCCCCCGGCTTGCGTTGCATTGTGTGATAGGACCTGGGTCTTATAACAGCTTCATTCTTCTTTATTTAGCATTGCGCTGTTGTTTTATGCACTGGTATTCTTGGGAGGAAACCCGTTCCGTGTTATACGGCGTGGTCCCTTGATTTACCTAATGATTTAAAATAAAGATTAATAACTGTTTTAGTTCTCACACCAGTCACATGACTGACCTGGAGTTTATTGTTTTAACCTAAACTCTGGGTGCCCTTATTTTCGACACGGGCAGCTAGTAGTTTTGGTTTTGCAGATTTATATTCACAGGATCCTGGTTTACAGCTGGAACGATATCCGGAAAGCTTTGTATCCGTATATCTCTTCTAGTTGTGTATTGTATTATTTTCCGCTGCTATGTATTTAAATGTAATTTAAATCTCTGATATTTCTGTGTAATATTCATTTATACTCTGTATATTCTTGTAATCTGATGCACTGTTGTTATATATAGTGAAATGTTCTTCTGTATGCGTTCTATTTTGTCATGTTCTCAAACGATAGGGCGTTTCGAACGGTCTGGGTCGGTTTAGCGACTGGTTCGGACCGAGCGAAATTCCTTGCCGTCACATTTGGTATCAGAGCTTTGGTTTACAAAGCTCAGGGAACAAGACACATTAGAAACATACGAAAGAATTCATCAGATATTGGATTAGTAATATCCAATTAGAATGACTCGTTAGAGATGGGATCAGTAGTATCCTAGGACGAGTGTGAAGAGTATATTTTTAAAGTAAAAGCAAATTTAGTTTTGAGAATCTAAATCAATTATTCGTATTTGATTATTTATTTGCATTGATTTGGACAGTCCAGTATATAAAGAATTTGCATATGCGCCTTGCAAACGTATATTCAAAGTTTTAATATATTGGATAGATATAGCATCACACTCTAGTCGCCCGAAGATGGTATTGATGATGGTGCATCATCATCAGCATTTATATTCGAGTGTCGAAGGTGTGATATCTATATATTTCCTATTGACTGGTGTGAGAACCAAAAACTATATAGGATCTATTGTTGTGATTTGGCACCAAAAATCTGATTTTTGTATATGTATCAAAATTATGAATTTGAAACTCTAATTCACTAATTGATTGAGGTTTGTGTTGTTTGTTCATTTGTTTGCTCATTTTGAACCATTTAGCCTAATTGAATCAAATTATGAATTATATTGAAAATTGGTTGCGTTTGCTAGCATATACATATATATCATTGAACAGGTCATAGCAAGGAGGCTAGAGCCAGAGAATAAAATTTGTTTGCCCGACAAATAGGTACATGTTTACTACATAATTTCCTGTTTTGTTTGGGTGATGATGATTTTGTGAGCCTATTGGCTAGCCGCTTGGCTTTTTCTTTTTCTTTTTGAGATCTGAAGGACCGGGGAAGCTATTTGAAATTCCCCGATGCTCCCGGTGCAGGGGAGGTTATGGCGAAATTTTTCAAAAATTTAGGGTGTTAGCCAAACTTTTGAAATTTTGAAAATTCTCAGAAACTAAAGAGTTGGAGAATGGAAGCCAGATCGAACGTAGAACTGAATAATCAAACCACTTTCGACTTTGTTCCTTTTCGGGGACGAAAAGTTTTAAGTGGGGGAGATTGTAACAACCCGTAAAATCTGGGCCAGTTTAAAATTTTTATTTTGGCAATTTTAGCGAATTTTGATTATTTAAAATGAATTATTTTAAATAATATGGTCGAAAAATTTAGTTTGAATAGAATTCGAACGAATATATTTATATACGTCGTCGTTAGAATATATAATAATTATATATAATTATAAAAGGAATTGAAAATGGCGCGGTAGTTCGAAAATTCGATTTCTAATTTCAAATGAATATACAGAATTCAATATAAGTCAGAATTGAACGAAACAAGAAATATTTGAATCTGTATAACTATATCTTTGTAACGAAGTTGACAAACTGAGATTTCACTTTAGAAATGATAAGATATGTCCAGTAGAAAATTTAGAATAGTCGCTGTGGAATTTATATATATATTTTATATAATATATAGCCCTTAAAAATAGCCGTTTTGCAAACGACCTCGGATTTCGACGAAACCAGTTTTGTTGGGTCCGAGATGTGAAGTTATTGCTATGTTTCAAATTTCATAATTTTTCGAATCAATGTGTGAGCGTGGTAAAAGAAAACGCGTTTGACCATTTCAGTTGAATTTAATCGACTGGAAATTGGCCATTTTTCCAACGGTCTCAGAATTCGACGAAACTAGTTTTGTTAGGACCGTATCGTCAATACGAAGCTAGAAAATATTTTTCTGGAATTTTTCTAGTTAGTATGTGACCCCGGTAATTTGAAATGTACGTTTAAAATTCAATATAATGATTTAAATGTAAATGCAACGGAAACTGATCAAAACGGTCGATTCAGCTTGCGGTACATATCCCATTGTGTTCGGAATGGGGGTGAAACGCTATGGGCAACAGGCGGTGGACCTCGTTTAGAGGTCGTATGTGAAAGTCAACTTTTTGAAAAATAAAATAATTAAATTAATAAAAAAAAAAAATCTCTCTTCCCCTTTAACTACCCAGGCCCCCCCCCCCCGTTGAAATCAAATCAGAAAATCAAGAAATAAAAAAAAAAAAAAAAAAAAAAGACGAATGGGGGAGGAGCGCCGTCGCTCCTCCCATCGGAGCGCCACCGCGCCTCCTGAGGCCGACCACACCCACATCGCGCCGCCCCCTTCTCCTCCTTCCACCCCTTCTTCTGCTCGACGCGACCCCCCCATCCTCCAGCGTGTCGCACGAAAATCCCCCCCCAGCTGCTCCGACGAAGGTGAAACCCCCCCCCCCCCCCCGCTGCTCAGTTCGACGAAGACGAGACCCCCCCCCCCCCCCCGATTCGAAACCGCCGACGGACCCCCCCCCTCTCTCTCTGTAAGTCCATTTTTTTTTATTATTATTTATTTACTAGATTTAAAACTGAGTTTATTTTATAGATTTAAAACTGAGTTTTTTTTTTTTTTTCTTTTTTAGTATTAAAAACAGAAATTTATATAAAATTAAAAACTGGTTTTTGAAGTAAAGGAAAAACTGATTTTTGTTTTTAATAAAAAGAAAACTGATAGAAAAAAATATGAAAACTGATTTTTTTTCTGAAAATATAAAAACTGATTAGGTTTTTTTTTTTATAAAGTAATACTGATATTATTTTAGAAAGTAAAACTGATTTTAGATTTAAACTTTAAAATTAGAAAAGGTGAAAACTTTAAAAATAGAAAAGGCGGAATCTTTATTATGTGGAAGAAAGAAAAATATGATTTTTATATTTTTAAAGTATTAAAAATATGATTTTTATATTTTTAAAGTATTAAAAATATGATTTTTATATTTTTAAAGTATTAAAAATATAGTCTTTACTATATAGAAGAGGTAAAAATATGATTTTTACATGATAGGAATATTAAAAATATCATCTTTATATGTGTAGAAAAATAAAAATGAGATATTTAAAAAGATGAAATCTTTAAATTTAAAAAGGTGAAATCTTTATTTTTTGAAAAGGCGAAATCTTTATATAGAAAATAGCGTGATAAAAATAGAATTTTTATATGTTGAACTTCGAATTAAAAATAGAATTTTTATATGTTGAACTTCGAATTAAAAATGGAATTTTTATATGTTGAACTTCGAATTAAAAATAGAATTTTTATATGTTGAACTTCGAATTAAAAATAGAATTTTTATATGTTGAACTTCGAATTAAAAATAGAATTTTTATATGTTGAACTTCGAATTAAAAATAGAATTTTTATATGTTGAACTTCGAATTAAAAATAGAATTTTTATATGTTGAACTTCGAATTAAAAATAGAATTTTTATATGTTGAACTTCGAATTAAAAATAGAATTTTTATATGTTGAACTTCGAGATAAAAATCAGATTTTTATATATTGAATAGCATAGTAAAAGTTCGATTTTTACATATGTAGTGAAAGCGGACAACGAAGGTGACAAAAAGGCGAAACGACGAAGACTTCTGCAAAAGAAGAGCCGTGGAGCTGGATAGCTATAATGTGAGAATTTCTCACCTTTCTATTTTATTTCTAGTTATATATATATACTAGGATGCAGACGGTGCTTAGTAGCACCCGACACAATCGTCCACAGACCATGGACTTGTTTGTTTGACTGTTTGGTGATTGATTGCGATATTGGTTTGAATGTGGTTTGTGGTGTGAAAAAAAAATCGAATCGATAAATTGGTTAGGATTAGACGTGCGCCGTTATAAGGCGAAGGAGTAAGGCTAGGTTAGATCCTTACTTCAAAGTTTGTGGTTTGCATAACGAATTGATTTGATTGATGTGTGAATGGCGTGGGCCTTCACTAGACCGGGGATAAGGCTAGGCCTTGTCCCGTTTCTAGTATCGTGCCGTTATGCCGCCGAAATTTTCTAAAATAAGTTAGAAAAAAATAAAAATAGCATTTTATTTAACGAATGAACTGAATAGAAATTCATATGTTAAAATAAAATGTGTTATCGTTAAAAATATAATTTTTAACGTGAATGTGAATAAATAAATATTCATTTACAAACCAGACGGTTTGTTTATGTACACCTATTTGAATGACGTTGATTGGGTCGATAAATTTTACACATCGCCTAACTGCACAAATAAAATATGTGTTTGATTGTTTGAAACCCCACACGGGTGTTAGGATGAAATTTGAAGTTCACTCATCCTGATTGATTAAATATGTCGATCGATTGATTGACAAGCTGCTATAAGCGTTAAATGTCTATATTTGATGCTTATACAGTGTAGTGCACTTTGGTTGATGGTTGATTATTCATCGTTGTTGATATATACATGTGTTGTAGAAAATCCATATAATTAACATTATATAGTAATTGATTGGGCCTCATTCCAGTTTCGAAAAAAAAAAGAAATATTTGAAATAGAAATATTTGAAATAGAAATATTTGAAATAGAATATTTGAAAATAGAAATATGTGAAGCCGTGAGGATTAGATTGACGCCATTTTGACGTGAACGATATTTATATCGATTTTATTCATTTTAAAATGAATATTGAAAAGTGATTTCGAAATCGAATATTTTGAAATGAATTGAATTGAAAACGATTTCGAAATGAATTGAATTGAAAACGATTTCGAAATGAATTGAATTGAAAACGATTTCGAAATGAATTGAATTGAAAACGATTTCGAAATGAATTGAATTGAAAACGATTTCGAAATGAATTGAATTGAAAACGATTTCGAAATGAATTGAATTGAAAACGATTTCGAAATGAATTGAATTGAAAACGATTTCGAAATGAATTGAATTGAAAACGAATTCGAATTGAATTGAAAGCGAAGTGAAATAAATTCAAATTGAAATTTGAATTGAATAGAAATGGATTTTAAAACGAATTTATAAAGAAGAATTCAATTTTGATTTGAATTGAAATGGAAGTTGAAAATGTTTTTGAAACGAATTCAAAACTATTTATATAATTCGTTTTAAATAGAAATCGACGATATATATATTATATATATATTATATATAATATAATGGCCTGAATAGAACGCGCCGCGCCGCGGCAGTTCGCGAATTTCGACCATTTATTTCAAACGGGCATTACGGGAGATCCGACCGTCGGATTCTCCTAAAACCGGAACCGTTGGGTTCGTATCGAAAAGAGCTTTCTAACGAATGTGAGAAATTTGAAATCTAACGGTTGGATTTGGAGACACGTCCAAATCAAATTCGAAAAAGGTCGCTGTAAGTGCAGTTCGATGGCCATTGATGGAAATCGACTGTACGGGCCTTGATAAAATTATTAAAAATAGTAATAATTTGTGTAAAATCATAAGAAATGATTTGTGAAAGTTTGGGATGAAAAACTCCATATTTGAAAA
Source organism: Allium sativum (assembly GCA_030737875.1). Classification (NCBI taxonomy): domain Eukaryota; kingdom Viridiplantae; phylum Streptophyta; class Magnoliopsida; order Asparagales; family Amaryllidaceae; genus Allium; species Allium sativum. The sequence continues at coordinate 12,055,395 of CM060921.1, read as the reverse complement.
GATAAAAATAGATTTTTATCGAAATGAACTAGTTTTGAACTAGAATTATAATTCTATTTATTTTTAAATAAATAAATTGAATTTGAAATGGTTTTGAAAATAACCAAAATTTCCAATGATTGCATTGGAGTGGATTTGAATCGAAATTGTCTTCGGAATATTTCGATGTTGGAATTCGTGATATTACAGGTGTGGTTATGGAAATTTGAAAGATATATATTTATATCGTTATTTCCAATACGACATTTGTTAATCGTAGAATTTGATATTGAATATAAGCCGATATATTTTCTATTCAGAGCCTTATATTGAATATCAAATGGGATTTGGGTTTGTCGTGAATGGTGTCTTCACTAACACTGTTCTTGAACCCAGTTGAGAAAAGATTAAATCTTTTTATTTAGATTTAATGAAGTGTACCAATTAAATGATATTTAATTGGAATTGAATTGATATTGATTTTTGGGTTTATCGTGAACAGTGTTTTAAATAACACTTGTTCTTTAACCCGATAATTAATGAATGTGATTTGGGTTTGTCGTGAATGGTGTCTTCACTAACACTGTTCTTGAACCCAGTTGAGAAAAGATTAAATCTTTTGATTTAGATTTAATGAAGTGTACCAATTAAATAATATTTAATTGGAATTGAATGAATATTGATTTTTGGGTTTATCGTGAACAGTGTTTTAAATAACACTTGTTCTTTAACCCGATAATTAATGGGATGTGACTTTGGGTTTATCGTGAACCGTGTTTTAAATGACACTGATTCTTTAACCCAGTCACAGATTAAAACTAAGTGGAGTTTTAATGAATCTTTAATTAGATTGAAAAGGTCGAGAATGGAGTATCACCAGTTTTGCTCCAGGCGATAGTTAAATCTTTAATTAGATTTGAATGTGAAATTTAGAAACTAACTGTCGGTTAGCCAAGCAGAATGGTTTTCTGGATATTGATCTGATGTTGGTTTCGGCCTTCGGGGTTAATATTTGGGGAATTATTCTCTTGATTAATTTACGGTTAGTGACTAATGAATTGGAATGAGGCGTATGTTGTGTTTGTGTAACACTTTTATAATATATACGCGAGTTATTCGGAAAGACCGGGTTTATCCCATTCTGAATAACTGATACGACGATAAGTCGAAGATGAAGACGATGGTCGAAGACCGGAAGTCTTCACGTCGTTTGGGTGATAACTGATGATCTTGATTGGGCTGTACACCCAAGAAGATGGAAACAGTTGGGGATCGTCCAGACGTACTTGGAGATCGATGGATATGCGGGGTACTAGGTGCCTCCGGTTTCGTTCAGACCCAGAACGGACTTGTAAATGGACTGTGTGTCTGACACCGGATTTCATTCTGTGTGACTGATATCGGTTGCATAGGATGGTTTGCCTGTGTGGCATGCTAAGATGCAAATGATCAAGGCTTCTGTTGAAAAGCAAAGTCTTGTGGTGATGATCAAAGCACGGCCTTTGTGGCGTAGCTTTGTGTAACGTTTACCTCGCGTGTTTCGCACCAGGTATGAACCAAAAACGGGAGACGGACCTCAGGGAGGACTTGCGTTTCTTTCTAGTTAGAAGTGGCGTCAGTGGTTTTTCACGCCCTGACGAGTTTGACTTATGTGGTTGTTGCTGTTGCGAGGCGCCTCGGTTATATCGGTTTCGGCCGATGCTTCTGGTCGGCTGACGGACCAGACTTACACCCCATAGGGTGGGGAAACGTAGTGTTCAGGCATTTTAATCCACATCGGTGGACCGGCCCTGACGATCCAAGGGCCCACCTGAGTCTGGGTCCTGTGGCTCGGGCTAGAGAGTCACGAATCGGTTGAGGACTATCTTTTGCCTCGGTTCATAGACGGAAATCCAATTTCCAAATACGTGACATTTGCGGTTTTACTTGTAAACCTATATATGGCGACATGATATATGGTACCCATGCCGCCTATGATTGATACTTATGATTTGAAGTTGTTTCATACACTATGCACTTATAATAGTATCAAATGATTTGTTTTAAACGTATCAAGCATTCTTTGGCTGTTATAAGGGAAAACCCTATCCCCCGGCTTGCGTTGCATTGTGTGATAGGACCTGGGTCTTATAACAGCTTCATTCTTCTTTATTTAGCATTGCGCTGTTGTTTTATGCACTGGTATTCTTGGGAGGAAACCCGTTCCGTGTTATACGGCGTGGTCCCTTGATTTACCTAATGATTTAAAATAAAGATTAATAACTGTTTTAGTTCTCACACCAGTCACATGACTGACCTGGAGTTTATTGTTTTAACCTAAACTCTGGGTGCCCTTATTTTCGACACGGGCAGCTAGTAGTTTTGGTTTTGCAGATTTATATTCACAGGATCCTGGTTTACAGCTGGAACGATATCCGGAAAGCTTTGTATCCGTATATCTCTTCTAGTTGTGTATTGTATTATTTTCCGCTGCTATGTATTTAAATGTAATTTAAATCTCTGATATTTCTGTGTAATATTCATTTATACTCTGTATATTCTTGTAATCTGATGCACTGTTGTTATATATAGTGAAATGTTCTTCTGTATGCGTTCTATTTTGTCATGTTCTCAAACGATAGGGCGTTTCGAACGGTCTGGGTCGGTTTAGCGACTGGTTCGGACCGAGCGAAATTCCTTGCCGTCACACCTTTGTAAAGACCTCTCACATTAGACTGTCTTTTATGACCGCTGGTTAAGCCGGTTGGGTCCGGGCAGCCTTATGTCATAACAGAGTCTAACCTCGTGTCTTTACATTAATTACGTATTTAGTTTGTGCCTAAGACCTCTCACATTGGGCTAACATTTGTAGCAACTGGTTAAGCCGGTTGGGTCCGGGCAGTTTTACGCTACAACTGAGTCCAACCTCGTGTCTTAGTCAATTAATTACACCTAATTAATCACCCTCATAATTTTATATTAATTATCCCTAATTAATCAAGTTTTCTTAACATGGGTAGACCTAACTTAATAGGTAAATTCCCATGGGGTAGACCTAACTCAATAGGTAAATTCCCAACACATAGTATGGGTACACCTAACCAAATAGGCAAATTCCCATACTATGTTTATTTATTTTGTGTTATGCATAATTATATTAATTTCACACAATCTTATTAACTTATGCATTTAATTACCCCATCGTTCCCACGTAATTTCGTTCATGATATAACACATATAAAAGGTGTCAACTTGCATATGAATGAACATGTTTCAAAGGTGCCATCTTGCATATTAACAAACACATAACTTGCATATGAACTTGCATAACATGTCACATAACTTGCATATAATATGTCACATAACTTACATATTCATTTTGCATAACAAACTTGCATATTAGCTTATAGACTTGCATAATGTGTCATCATGAACTTGCATATTAATAAACATGTAACTTGCATATTTACATACATGTAACTCGCATATTAACAAACATGTAACTTGCATATAAAGAAACATGTAACTTGCATATTTACATACATGTAACTTGCATATTAACAAACATGTAACTTGCATATTAACAAACATGTAACTTGCATATTTACATACATGTAACTTGCATATTAACAAACATGTAACTTGCATATTAACAAACATGTAACTTGCATAGCATATTACCATGAACTTGCATAACATGCATATGATTACATAGCCCACAACTTGCATATTTAGCATCATGCAAACATAACATACATCATATTAAACTTGCATAAGCTTACATACTCAACATGCATAAACATAAGATTAATGCTAACATCATATCATATGATTCAAAGCTCATTAACCCACATACAAAACCATAAATCTCATCACATCTCATCTAATTAGTTTACCAAAAGATCATCAAAGTGATAGAAACTCACAACTAGCAACTTTGAACACCAAATGAAGAAGATTAAGATGCCAAGAAGGGATTAGAAGTTGATTAGAGAGTGATTAGTATGCAACCCTCTTCATAAAATTAGTGGAGGCCATGAGAGCTAGCATTTTGCCATAGTTTAGTCACTAGGTTTAATTATGAATGAATTAGGGTAGGTTAGGGTCTTATTTATAGATTAGGCAAGTGTTTTAGGCCATAGGATTAACCCTAGATTCAATCCAAGCCATCAAAGCATGTCTTGGGGAAGAAGTCAAGTGTAGGAACCATCTAGGGCCTTTAGATTAAAGATGGACCATGAGAACCATTCAAATGCAAAATCTGCACTTGAGCGAATCGGCCCACGGGTTGACAGCCAAACACCCTGGATTAACCCCTAGTCGACCCAGCGAGCTCGGGTCGACTTCAAAAATCGGCCGGTTCGGTTATTCCCCTCTCCTAATTCGCTGTTTTGAGCATTTTTGCATATTTATTTATTAAATTTTCAATTATATATATATATATATATATCAATATATATATATATATCTACACAACCCATTTCACTTAATTAAGTATACTTTAATTTGGGAATTTTCGTGAAACTTCGCGAGGCCATATCTTGGTCATACGGACTCCGATTTTCGAAAACTCGGACTCTATTTCGCGTATTTTTCCGAGACGAACACAATGGCATAGCCCGTTTCCCTTGATTCCCATTTTAGAATTAAATTCTGCCTCGATTTATGTTATTACAGGTTATTGAAAATACGGGTTGTTACAGGCGCCATTATCTTCTTGGCGAGAAGTTCGAATTGTTCACTGACCACAAATCTTTGAAGTACTTGTTTTCTCAGAAGGATTTGAACTTAAGACAGCAAAGGTGGATGAAGTTCTTAGCATCCTATGATTTCGAGATAGTGTATACCCCTGGCAAGGGTAACGTGGTGGCAAACGCCTTAAGCAGAAAAAGGTTGTCCTTGAGTCCATTGTTCGTGGAACAACGAAGCTTGGAATTTATCTCGATGTTTGACTTCAGACCTTCCGTTGACTTTATACCCGGTTTACTAGCATCCTTAGAGGTCAGACCTACTCTTTTGGGACGGATTGGCGAGGCACAGCAGGACGACCCACAGTTGGTTGAGTTGGTAGAGAGGCTCATAAGGGGGGAGTCATCCAGCCATTTGAGTAGGTACACCCTAGACGATAGGGGGTGGTTGCGTAGAGACGGTAGACTTTGTGTACTGCAAGATGAGGGTTTGAGGAAGGCTATACTTGATGATGCACATCGTTCGACGATGACCATTCATCCCGGTGGGGACAAGATGTACCAAGACATAAAGCGAGTTTTCTTTTGGGCCGGTATGAAGAAAGATGTGGCCGAGTATGTCACTAGATGCTTGGTGTACCAACCAGTGAAAGCAGAGCAAAAGAAACCTGGTGGGTTGCTTCACCCATTGGAAGTTCCGCAATGGAAGTGGGATAGCGTCTCGATGGAATTTATTGATGGGTTACCGAGATCGAGGAAGGGTAATATGGGAATTTGGGTTGTGGTAGACAGACTTACTAAGAGCGCCCATTTCATACCCGTGAAGAGTAAGAGGACTGCTCCATGGCTAGCGTTAGTTTACCTTCGAGAGATAGTTCGGCTGCATGGTGTACCTTCTAGCATAGTGAGCGATCGAGATCCTATCTTCACTAGCGAGTTTTGGAAGAGTTTGCAAGAGGCAGTAGGGACTCAGTTGTGTTTGAGCACCGCATATCATCCTCAGACGGACGGCCAGACCGAGAGGGTGAATCGTGTTCTAGAAGACCTTTTGAGGCTATGTATCTTAGATTTTGGAGGTACATGGGAAGAGCATCTTCCAATGGTGGAGTTCGCGTATAATAATAGCTTTCAGTCTAGTATTGGCATGGCTCCTTTCGAAGCTCTTTATGGAAGGCCTTGTCGATCACCTACATGTTGGTGGGAGTCTACGGATAAGATCTTGCTTGGGCCTGATATGGTTAGAGAGACTTCAGAAAAGATTGATTTGATTCGAAGAAGGATGAAAGCAGCGCAAGATAGGCAGAAATCTTACGCGGATAAGAGGAGGACGGATCTTGAGTTTGATGTTAGGGACATGGTCTTTATCAAAGTATCTCCATTACGGAATGTTGTTCGCTTTGGGTCCGTTGGAAAGTTAGCAGCAAGGTTTGTAGGACTGTTTCCTATTAAGGAAAGGATTGGACAGATGGCATATAGAGTGGATTTGCCCGAGAGACTTAGTGGTGTACATGACGTATTCCATGTGTCACATTTGAGGAAGTGCCTACATGATACCGCAGAGGTGGTAGAGCCGAGCTTGCTTAGAGAAGTGGAGGTAGAGCGTGATGCGACGATTCGACGAGCTCCTACTCGCATCCTTGGTTCAGAGATTAGGAAGTTGAGAAACAGAGAGGTTCAACTAGTCAAAGTGCAATGGGGAGATGATGAGAGCAACGCTACTTAGGAGACAGAAGCGAAGATGTGTTCATTGTACCCATTTCTTTTTGAGGGTATGTCTTTTAACTTCTCCTTTATCGTTTGTCTAGTACTTATCTTATCTTTAGTACGTCCTCTCATTAGTACCTTTGACCTTTAATAGGGTAAACTTTTGGTTGAAACATGTGTTTGAGACATGTTATGATTGATGGATGCGTGTGGATGCAAGTGCTTGCTAGTGGTTGCTCGTGGATGCATATACACACACTTTAGACACTAGATCGGCTCAGTCACTTCATATTGCATATTGCATACAACTATGTGTAGGTAGCTATATTAATGGATGTATAATGGTTGTGTTATCATATGGATGATGCATTTTGGTGTATGGTTGTGCACACATGTAGAAATAGTATGTGTCGATAGGGTTCTTTCGTATACATATTGGATGCATGGCACTATCATGGTTTGCATTAAGGAGGTCAACTGAATCAGTAGACCGCCTGATTTTGCATTAGACAGGGAACATATACACACACTTTTTTCATATGTTCATACAACATTAGAAACTTTAAGGACAATGGATGCCAGTGTTTGATGGTTTAATAGATGGTTGTTTGGTTGGTAGGATACGTTCTTCTTGACTTAGAGATTTCGGTGACGAAATCCTTTAAGTAGGGGAGAATGTAACACCCCATATGTTGATTAACTTGTTATAATATAAATCAGGGCAGAATTAAATTGTAAGATCTAAATTAGGGGAAATGGGTTGCGCCATTGCGTTCGTCTCGGAAAAATACGCAAACTAGAGTCCGAGTTTTTGTAAATCGGAGTCCGTATGACCCAGTTATGGCCTATGTAAGTTTTCAGAAAATTCTAAGTTCAAAACAGATTTAAATTTCAGGTTCAAATTCGAAATTCAACACACAGGGGGAAGGCGGGAATTTTCCCGCACAGGACAAGTCGACAGGGGTGTCGACTGCCCAGTCGACACCACCCCAACCCACGTCGAATGCCCAGTCGACACGGGTGTCGACCTGGGTACTCGACCAGGTTTGGCCTGGGTGCAGTCTGAAGGGGTTTGGGCTGTGTTTTGGGGCTTGTGACGAAATCTGACGGCTCTAACCTAATCTAGGGTTAATCTAAGGGCCTAAACTACATCCGAAATCTATAAATACACCCTAAGACTACCCTAATCCATACTAAAAATAGATACAACGTCATCATGCCGTCAAAATGCAACTTAGAAGGAGCCTCCATCAAATTTTAGAAGAAGATAGCTTCTCAAATCAACTTCTAATGAACTCTAGCAACTTAATCTTCTTCATAGGAGTGCTAATCAACAAGTTGTGAGTTTCTAAGCCTTTAGCAAGCAATTGCTAAACTAATTATGATAGGATATAATGAGGTTATGGTTATATATGTGGATCAATGCAAGTTATGTTATCATATGCTATGTGTTCATGATGTTAGTTATGCAAGTTTTATGCTATATGTTCATGATGCTAGTTATGCAAGCTTTATGCTATATGTTCATGATGCTAGTTATGCAAATCACTATGACAAACATTGATCCATTATGACACCATGTTATGCAAGTTAGGTGTTTGATTATATGCAAGTTCATATATGACATGTTATGCAAGTTAGGTGTTTGATTATATGCAAGTTCATATATGACATGTTATGCAAGTTTGGTGTTTGATTATATGCAAGTTCATATATGACATGTTATGCAAGTTTGGTGCTTGATTATATGCAAGTAACATATGCAAGTTTACACCTTTGTATGATATGCATACATATGCAAGATTACCCCTTTGTATGCCATGCATATATATGCATGTTTACCCCTTTTATGATATGAGTAACATATGCAAGTTCATCCCTTTTTATACCTATGACATGTATGCAAGTTTATCCCTTTATGATAGGTCTATGACATGAACATCTATGCAAGTTACCCTCTTTATGACATATGTGATTCATGCAAGTTTGGGTTGATTATTCATGCTAGTTGGGTTTGATGGTATGGCCATATATGCAAGTTGACACCTTTAAAACCCATGTTGATGCTAATGTTATGCTAAGTTGAACCTATTGTATTTGTGATAAATCTTCCCTTTTAAGTATGTCATATTAGCGTATTACGTGGGGAACGATGGCGTTAATACTCATGTTAACAAAATTGTGGTGAAATTGGTATGATGTTGCATACCATAAGTGGATGGACATAATTGAGTCAATTATGTACATCATTAAATTGTAATTAATTAGGGAAAATTAATTCAAAATATGGGGGTGATTAATTAGGTGTAATTAATCGACTAAGACACGAGGTTGGACCCTTTTGTAGCATAAGACTGCCCGGACCCGACCGGCAAATCTAGCGGCTATAAATGATTGGCCCAATGTGAGAGGTCTTAGGCAGAAACTAAATACGTGACAAGTGTAAAGACACGAGGTTAGACTCTGTTATGGCGTAAGGCTGCCCGGACCCGACCGGTAAATCCAGCTGCCATAAAAGATAGTCTAATGTGAGAGGTCTTTACAAAGGTTACGATCTTAATCAATTAAGAAACACTTAACCAGATAAGCATGTAGTGGGGCATGAGGGGTTAAGTGGGTGCCTTGGGTGGCATGTGGAAATCTAGTGGTTGCCTTGGGTGGCAATAGAAAATACTATTAGAATACTTAACCAAAGTGGAAACATGTAATTAAACATGATTAAAGGGTTAAGTGGGATACACTAGAGGAAGCAAGCTTAGGTGGGTAGCTTGTGGGGGCCCATTTCAACCAGTAACCCATATGTATCTTTGTGGGCTCGACCCATGTCGAGGACGGGACACGCGTACTGGGCTTGACTATAAGAGGCCAAAACGGGTTAGCGGTGGCAACGCAAGTCCAACGGGTTTAATATGCGTGTGTGGGCCCGGGCTGGTAGGTAAGACATTGTTGCATCGTGTAGGTATAAGCCGTGCACCGTTGGTTGTACCGGGTTGCCACTTTGGGGAGTGATACACCCCACTGTGGGGCCAGCACGGGTATCTACGTTAGGGAGCCGATCGCTTGGGGAGTAGTGGGTACACCTAGTGGAGATAGGGGCAGACGGCACCTATGTGGTCAGCTAGGGGTACACGAAACTACTAGTTATATTTTCTAAGTCCATGGGTGGGATCAACCTTTAAGTAGGAATGACTGGTGTGGTGCAGTTTGGTAATTATCCTTGGGTGGGTAGATGCGTCTTTACCATTATCTTGGTTCTTCCTATGTCTAGTTGGCTGCTTAGTGTAGTCATTTATCCCCAGTCATTACCGTACCAAGTTTATTTCATACCCTAATTACTTTAATGATCGTATTGTTAAAGTTATAGGACTCGCTCAGACTTATGTCTGACCCCGTTGTTTTATCTTTTTCCCCCTCAGGTCCTCAGGTTGGGCCTAGCACTAGTGGGCTTTGATCAGATTTCTTTATCTATCTTTTGAAGCTTGGACCGTTGATGTAAAGCTCAGCTTATCTTTTCTATTATGGCTATTAGTTGTGTAGTGGGATTATGTACTTTTGTTTTTATCAGGATGGATATTTAGTACTTGACTCTTGTTTTAGTTGGTTTTGGTATTGTAACCAAACATGTTTATCTTCTGCTGCAATGAAATGATGTTTTAGGTTTTCAAGTATTATTTATATCTGTCTTGTTGTAATTTTTCTGTTCTATATTCACTTAAAATACTCCACCGAAGTTAAGGCATTCCCTTAGTGAGTGACCTTAGCGGGTGTGGGGTGTTACAATAAATTTGACTTATATTCCATGTATATGCATTCCAATTTACCTAAATTGATTTTAAATAAGTTTGTTTATTTTTCTTTACGATAAACAATAGATTTTCCTATACACTTTGACGTTAATTGGTTAATAAAGTAGCCACTTATCTCTTTGGCCAAGTTTTTAATTGATTCCAAATCAATTTATTCACTTTAATCCATCTAATTTGCAAAAGTTAAGTTTTAAATTCAGAATTCAAATACTCGGTATTTATTTCAAATTTCTTTTGAAATCATATAAATATATACATATATTTATTTCCATCACAAATTCAAAACATTGAATTTTCCAAACTACTTGGTTTCTTTCAAACAAATTCCCTTTGGAATTTCACCATGGTAGCAAATCCATCACTTAGAAACTCGAAAATGAATACTGATAATGTCCGGATCATCATCAGAATTATTTTCCAGCGACTGTAGTGAATTCATGGCTTTATCGCTTTCAAAATCGATTCAAATGATTTTTATTCAAAAATCCTTCCAAAATAAGGTTGTATTATTTTAACATACTTTGGAAAAATATTTACCAACATTCCGGAATTTAAATTTCGAATTGTGGTTTTAATCCAATTTTTTATTCATCTCAATGAATATACAAGTTCTATTTGGTTATACGTAACCATTTCAATTTTTTAATCTTATTTGATTATAGCAACCGACTCATCTAAATATAAAAAATTATTCATTTTTATATCAAAATATAATTTTGGGTAAAATTATTTCATTTACATAGCTTTTTAAAACAATACTGTGTTGAATTACTTTGTTCAAGTGTTTATAAATACCTTTCGATACAATTGATCATACTGTACCGACCAGAGTTCATAAACCACTCGACAAAACAATCAACACAATATAAAACAATTTTTATATCAACTTACAAATACGCTCTCTCATATATATACTCAACTCATTCTAGGGTACTACTGACCCTATCTCTAATGACTAAACCCCTACCAAAGCCTAGGTGTTCGCTTAACCTAAGCTCTGATACCAAATGTGATGGCCCACAAATCTGGAATACCTGAGTTGACTAATACCACACACGTCCAACTCAAATAACACAGAATTACGATTAATTAGGGTTAAAGAAATAGAAACAGATAGAAGAAGAATAGAAATAACAACACAAAATCTCACAGCGGAACGAATAAAGTATATTATATAACGTAACCTTTAAAATGCAAAATTTGTATCGTATATACATACCATCATCAGAGTATAATACAACATTTGATACCACAGAAAATAACTCTTAAATATCTAATGGTGAAACTGCCTGCATCAAACTCCTCCAAGTGTATCGGTAAAAGCCTGAAACACTTGACTGCCCATACAAACTTGGGCACCCAAGAGTTTAGGGAAAAACAAACAAAATAAACTCTGGGTCAGTCATGGGACTGGTGTGAGTAAATTCCAACCATACGGTTTAATTTTGAAATCCTTTCTAAAACAAAAGGATAATAGTAAGACCAACCCACACATAAACGTGGATGGTTTTTACCTTAATATAACCCAAAATATTTTGATATCAAAATCCAATGATATTATAATAATGTCTAACCAAATAAATAACCAAATAGCAGAACGCTTGCATCTCACGCTCTACATACGTAGTATAAAATCAAAAACCCGCAAGGCGCTTATTGGAGATTGGATTCCAACTATGACAAGGTATGGGACCACCTGCCGATAGTGTATCTCTAGAGGCGAATACACTGGGTTCAACAAGAACGCCTTGCAACCCGGCCCACACATGACCGACCACTCATTTAGCTTGAGTGTAGAAAATATATTGTCACCTACGATTGTCAGCCGTCCAACCGTAATCCGTAAGATACGGAATCGAAAGAAGAATAAATAATGAAATTTCTCTAGAACGGTGACAAATATATCCTGCTTGGATATGACCCAACCAGCCATGTTGCCTGCTCGATTTTTTTCATCTCCCGACTGTGAGGCTTGAGGCTACGTGTATCTTTTTAGAACATCTGGCCACCATACACTTTGTGATGACCCCAAACCCCGTACTGACGGTGGCAAGGGTAATCTTTGGAATATAACACATAAACAGATAATAGCAGAATAGAATTAAATAAATACACCAGATAATGCACAAATAATACACTGGATAAACATAATCATCAGAGGTACACAGTATACAGGATCATACTTAGCACAAATACAGTTCAACTATACATAAATGTCTACAGCGGAAAACAAACATAATATGTACAATAGGAGCTGAACAGCATAAAAAGAGATAAATGATAGAATCCATCTTCAGCTCCAGCTATCCATAAAGAGCCTGCCAAAACCTGAAGACAAGGCTGCCCGTGTAGAAATAAGGGCACCCGAGTTTGCAAGTGAAACAAACTACGAGTAAGTCATGGGACAGGTATGAGAAATCCACTTAACACATTATATAATTTGGCTAATCACAGGACCACGCCACTTTCGCGGAACGGGTTTACTCCATTGGATTGCCAGTGCTTTAAAACAAGTCAATCTTTTAAACATCGCAATGCTTTTTATAAAATGAAGCCATTATAAGACTCAGTTCCCATCACACAATGCAACGCAAACCGGAGGATAAAGTTTTTACCTTATAATGGCCAAAATATGCTTGATACGAATAAAACAAAAGAATTTGATATTATTACTAGTGTTTATATATTTCAAAATCAATTTCAAATCATAAGTATCAATCATAGACGGCATTAATGCCCTATACCACTATGTCTCCATATATAGGTATACAATCAAAATCGCACATGTCGTATTTGGAAATTGGATTTTTGTCATGAACCAAGGCAAAAGATAGTCCTTACCGAATTCGAGACAATCTAGCCCATGTCTCAGGATCAGAACGCATCAACCCATTGGATCGTCAGGGCCGGTCCATCGATGTGGATTATTATGCCTGAACACTACGTTTCCCCACCCTTTGGGGGCGTAAATGAGCCAACAAATGTCTCCATCGGTCCCGGATCGACCGATATATCCGAGGCGCCTCGCAACAGCAACAACCACACAGGTGAAAATAATATATATGTCAGCCAGTTTAAGCACTGATACCAACTCTAGATAGAAGGAAACGCATGCCCTCCCTGAAGTCCTCTCCTGTTTCTGGTTCATACCAGGGTGTGAGGCTCGCGAATTCACGTTATACAAAAAGCTACGCCACACAGGCGGTGCTTTGATCATCAACCACAAGACTTTGCTTTTCAACAGAAGCCCTGATCACTACATCTTAGCATGCCACACAGGCAATTCACACCATGCAACTGATGGCTATCAATCACACAGAATGAATCCCAATGTCAGGCACACAGTCTATTTGCAAGTCCGTTCTGGGTCTAAACGAAACCAGAGGCACTCTATACCTCACATACCCATCGATCTCCACGTACGTCTGGACGATCACCACTCATTATCCATATTTCGGGATGCCTCCCAATCAGGACATCAGTTATCATCCAACCGAGGTGAAGATCTCCGGTGTTCAATTACTGTCTTCATCCTCGACTGCTTATCGTCGATTCAGTTATTCAGAATAGGATAAATCCGGTCTTTCTGAGCAACTCGCGTATATAATAAACAAGTGCTACACAAAAAAACATACGCCTTATTCCAATTCATTAGTCACTAAACGTAAATCAGTAAGAGAACGATTTCCCAAATATTAACCCCGAAGGCCGAAACCAACATCAGAACAAAACCAGGAAACCATCCGACTTAGCTAACATTCAGTTAGTTTATAATATTTTACATTCAACAATCAAACATTTAATAAACTGGGTAAATTCGGTTTATTTCCATTCGATATCGTTTATAATATTTTATAACGATTTATCGCTATTTTTATTTATTTATTTGTAGCCAATTCATTCAAACGACGCTTCAGGCCATAACGCGGTCGTGGCACTGTTTTTCTTTAGATTTGATTTACACATATCTGAAAATCTAACCATTGGATCTTCACAAATTTTATATCATTAGAAAGATCTTTTCAAAACGAATCCAACGGTTCCAGTTTTGGGAAAATCCGACGGTCGGATCTCCCGGTACACTCGTTTGAAGTTTCAATTTCAAAATACGAACTGCAGCGTCGTTATTCGATTTAATTTAATTATATATATATATATATATAGATATATATATATATATAAATATAATCGATTCTGGCGCTGTTTTTCTTCAGATTTGAATTAAACAGTCCAGACAATCCAGCCATTGGATTTTCACAAAGTGGGTATCGATGGAAAGATATTTATAAGACGAATCCAACGGTTATGGTTTCGGGAAAATCCGATGGTCGGATCTCCCGCACTAATCGTTTGAAATCATGGTTTCAAAACACGAACTGCAGCTTCGTTATTAGGTTTATTTTAATTATATTTATATATATATATATATAAATATAATCCATTCTTCGATTTCAAAACTATTTTCTTTTCATACGTTTGATAAAAATGATACTTTTATCTAACCGACATTTATTTCGACACTTCACTATTTTTAACAATTCATGTATATAATAAAAATGTGATTTTTATTGTAAAACAATTTATTTCAAAACACGACTATTTTATAGAGTTCATATAGATGATAAAAATATGATTTTTATTATAAAACAATTTATTTCAAAACACGACTATTTTATATAGTTCATATAGATGATAAAAATAAGATTTTTATTATAAAACAATTTATTTCAAAACACGACTATTTTATATAGTTCATATAGATGATAAAAATAAGATTTTCATTATAAAACAATTTCTTTCACAACACGACTATTTTATATAGTTCATATGATGTTAAAAATATGATTTTTATTATAAATCAATTTATTTCAAAACATGAATACCATTCAACACATGATTTTCTATTCAACGAATGAATTTCTATTCAACACATGAATGTTTTCTATAGTTCGTATATATAAAATAATCAACACACGAATATTGTTTCAACACATGAAAATAATTCTAACACATGAATATTATTCAAAATTTCGGCAGCATAAAGGCAGGGTAGTTAAAACCGGGGCCGTCCCTAGTACGGCTCCTCGCTCTACCTTAAAGCCTCGCAGCTTTTGACAATGGGGATTTCATGCATCTAGTTCGCACGCAGGCGGCATGTATATTTTTTTCTTTTCCACAAACTAATCATGTGTGGTTTCAACCAAATAATTCTCAACCACAAACGCGTATTTTTCAACCACAATCAATCAATTTCAACCACAAACAATTCTAATCAACCATTCGCTATCAACCAATTTTCACACCAATCACAACCAATAAATATCGTCCATGGTTTGTGGACAAGGGGCGTGTGTATATATATAAGTATAGTTCACTTCCATTCAACACATATATAATTTTTACAATGCATATATAACGTATACATCGAACGTACAACTTATACAACGCTTATACATGAGGTGTACAACGCTTATATAACTCATACATCAACTATATAATCTATACATCGTCGTTTTCCATATCGTTTATAATTCAGAAATCTTACATTGGGTTCCACTACACCAAAAATAGCAGAAGGCTCAGAAAAATATGTGGTCTCTTCTAGAATGTAGAAGACGTCCACACGAGTCCACTGTCTCTTGTTTCACTGAATTTCGTCAAGAAACGAAAAAGATATGATTTTTACAGTGAAATCAAAAACCGTGACGCTTTAAACTGCTATTAAATAGTTTAATGTAATTAAAGTCGCACCTCCACTGTTTTGTTCGAAACTAGATCTTAGGTTTTCTCAAAATCCGCAGCGCTTGGAGATGATTGGGTTATACCACGGTGTCAAACTTGGAACGGTGCACCAGGGAGTGGCAACCTCGTCCAACTCGCACGTCGGAGGGAGGAGCTACCAGGCTCAAAACGGCAGAATTTGGGGGGTGCGATTCTCGATGATGACTGAACGATGGAGGGTGCTATTTATATAGATTTGAAGGTGGAGCCTAGATCTACAAATAACTCAACTGAAGCCTAGCCTGAAGATGATCGAAGAGATCGGAAATTGATCGGGAAGCTGGGAGCTTTTTTTCGCCGTCGAGGGTTGAAGGGATCGGGGAGAGAGAACGTTGACCTGGCCCAATGAATTTTTTTTATATTTATAAATTTTCAAAAATCCAAAAATACCCCTCTTCACGTACTAACACCAATCCAAACCCAACGACTATCGTCCCTAGCTAAATACCCCCATTCCGAACACAATGGGATATGTTTCGAAGGACCATTCGACTGTTTCAGACAGTTTTCCTTCAAATTAAAATATAAAACATTCAATATTTGATTTGAACGTACATTTCAATTTGCCGGGGCCACATACTGATTCTAAAAATTCCCGAAAAATAAGTCTAGCTATGTTTTGACGATACGGTCCCACCAAAACTAGTTCGTCGAATTTTGAGGCTGTTTGAAAAATGGCCTTTTTCTGGTCGATCCAATTTAATTGAAATCAACCAAACACATTTTCCTTTACCATGCTCACATACTAGCTTCAAAAATTATGGAATTTGAAATCTAGCAATAATTTGACATCCCGGATCCAACAAAAGTGGTTTCGTCGAATTCCAAGGTCGTTTGCAAAATGGCCATTTTCACGGGCTATATAAACTCTATAGCGACCTTTCTGAAAATTCATTTAGCCACAACTTTTTCTTCCAGCTATGAAACTTCGATTTTTCAGATTCATCAGAAAGATACTCACTAACAGATTTAAATATTTTTGGTTTCACTAAAATCCGTTTTATTTTGCATCCGGTATAGTCAGTCAAAGTTTAAATTTAATTTTTGAAACTACCGCGCCATTTCGGGCCTTGTTTATAATTAGAAATAATTATATTCATTTTCAAACGTCGATTCAAACATACTTTTCGCCGTTACTATTTAAAATATTTATTTTAATTATTTAAAATCCACTAAAATACCCAATTTAAATTTTTTAAATTGGTTCAGATTTTCCGGGTTGTTACAATCTCCCCCACTTAAAATTTTTCGTCCCCGAAAAGGAACAAAGTCGAAAGTGGTTTGATTAGTCAACTCTACTTTCAATCTGGCTTCCATTCTCCAACTTTTCAGTTTCTGAGAATTTTCTAATTCTTCAAAAATTTGGCTAACTCCCTAAATTTTCGAAAAACTTCGCCATAACCTTCTTTGTACGGGGAGAGGTTTGGAAATTTATTGAGCCGTATTAGGTACCCAATAAATCCTAATAAGCATGCACATATTTATAGTGATATATTCCGGTGTCCACAAGGGAGTGTGTATAGATCATAACTCCAGAGAATAAATTCTCGTCACCCTATAAATGGTTTTTGTGCCTTAATGTCCAGAGAGACGTGTTTATTGTCATCTCCAGACCCGTGTGGGTTTTTTATTATTTCGGCAATTTACCGTTACATTTTATATGGTCCATATCAGTCATCTGTTCAACCTGTAAAATATAGTCATCGCCATACAAGCCTCTCGCTCGTATGGTAAATCTTCAACCTCGTCACACAAGCTCCAAATGCTTATTTGGTATATGATGAAGTATGCCTATCTTCAAGAAGTATGCCATGTAGCGTAGTTCAAAATTAATTGTTACTATCCTATGGCAACGTTTATTATTACACACAGAACAACCAGCACTCCGCATCCAATGGCATTCACAGGAGTTGATATAATAATATTTCGCATCCAACTCATTAAGGTTTACCTATTTGTCGGACACGCAAATAAAATCTTTACTCAACAGCTAATCCATTTACCTGTTGAAACATATATAATGCACATGTATATATTTCTATCTATTTTTAACTCAGTTCAATGTGTGATTTAATCGAATAAATTCTATCATTCATTCTCTTATTGATTAAATTAACTATCGTTCTAATAATTTAATTAATCAAATTCACTATCACACAACACAAACAACAATCAATTTTATTTTTAACTTTTCAGAAATATACTAATCGATTCATATATTCTTTTACTTTTCAAATATATATCTTTTATATATTCAAAAATCATATTTCTAAAACCAGGCTATAAATATAATCACAAATACGTTATTTATAAACATATAACTCTCAACTCGTTCTGGGGCACTTCTGACCCCATCTCTAACAAGTTATTCTGATTCTGCTTTACTCATACTAGGATATTACTGATCCTGTCTGTAATGAATTATTCGTCCTAGAACACTACTGGTTCTATCTCTGATGAGTTCGTTAATATGTTATATTCCAGCACTAAGCTTAACCAAAGCTCTGATACCACGCTGTGACGACCCCAAACCCCGTACTGACGGTGGCAAGGGTAATCTTTGGAATATAACACATAAACAGATAATAGCAGAACATAACTAAATAAATACACCACATAATGTACAAATAATACACTGGATAAACATAATCATCAGAGTTACACAGTATATAGGATCATACTTAGTACAAATACAGTTCAGCTATACATAAATGTCTACAGCGGAAAACAAACAAAATATGTGTAATAGGAGCTGAACAGCATAAAAAGAGATAAATGATAGAATCCATTTTCAGCTCTAGCTCTCCAGAAAGAGCCTGCCAAAACCTGAAGACAAGGCTGCCCGTGTAGAAATAAGAGCACCTGAGTTTGCAAGTGAAACAAACTACAAGTCAGTCATGGGACTGGTATTAGAAAACCACTTAACACATTATATAGTTTGGCTAATCACAGGACCACGCCACTTTCGCGGAACGGGTTTCTCCATTGGATTGCCAGTGCTTTAAAACAAGTCAATCTTTTAAATATCGCAATGCTTTTTATAAAATGAAGCCATTATAAGACTCAATTCCCATCACACAATGCAACGCAAACCGGAGGATAGAGTTTTTACCTTATAATGGCCAAAATATGCTTGATACGAATAAAACAAAAGAATTTGATATTACTACTAGTGTTTATATATTTCAAAAACGATTTCAAATTATAAGTATCAATCATAGACGACATTAATTCCCCATACCACTATGTCTCCATATATAGGTATACAATCAAAACCGAACATGGCGTATTTGGAAATTGGATTTCCGTCATGAACCAAGGCAAAAGATAGTCCTTAGCGAATTCGAGGCAATCTAGCCCATGTCTCAGGATCAGAACGCATCAACCCTTTGGATCATTAGGGTCGATCCGCCGATGTGGATTATTATGCCTGAACACTACGTTTCCCAGCCCTTTGGGGCGTAAATGAGCCAATGAATGAGTCCATCGATCCCGGATCGACCGATATATCCGAGACGCCTCGCAACAGCAACAACCACACAGGTGAAAATAATATATATGTCAGCCAATTTAAGCACTGACACCACCTCTAGCTAGAAGGAAACGCATGCCCTCCCTGATGTCCTCTCCCGTTTCTGGTTCATACCGAGGTGTGAGGCTCGCGAATTCACGTTTTACACAAAGCTACGTCACACAGGTTGTGCTTTGATCATCAACCATAAGACTTTGCTTTTCAACAGAAGCCCAGATCATTGCATCTTAACATGCCACACAGGCAATTCACATCATGCAACTGATGGCTATCAATCAGACAGAATGAATCCCAATGTCAGACACACGGTCCATTTGCAAGTCCGTTCTGGGTCTGAACGAAACCGGAGGCACTATATAACTCGCATACCCATCGATCTCCACGTACGTCTAGACGATCACAACTCATTATCCATATTTCGGGATGCCTCCCAATCAGGACATCAGGTATCATCCAACCGAGGTGAAGATCTCCGGTGTTCAATCACCGTCTTCATCCTCGACTGCTTATCGTCAATTCAATTATTCAGAATGGGATAAACCCGGTCTTTCTGAGCAACTCGTGTATATAATAAACATGTGCTACACAAACACAACATACGCCTTATTCCAATTCATTAGTCACTAACCGTAAATCAGTAAGAGAATGATTTCTCAAATATTAACCCCGAAGGCCGAAACCAACATCAGATCAAAACCCAGGAAACCATCCGACTTAGCTAACCTTCAGTTAGTTTATAATATTTTACATTCAACCATCAAACATTCAATAAACCGGGTAAATTCAGTTTATTTCCATTCCATATCGTTTATAATATTTTATATCGATTTATTGCTATTTTTATTTATTTATTTATAGCCAATTCATTCAAACGACGCTTCAGGCCATAACGCGGTCGTGGCGCTGTTTTTCTTCAGATTTGATTTACACATATTTGAGAATCTAACCGTTGGATTTTCACAAATTTTATATCATTAGAAAGATCTTTTCAAAACGAATACAACGTTCCAGTTTTGGGAAAATCCGACAGTCGGATCTCCCGGTACACTCATTTGAAGTTTCGATTTCAAAATACGAACTACAGCGTCGTTATTCGATTTAATTTATATATATATATATATATAATCGATTCTAGCGTTGTTTTTCTTCAGATTAGAATTAAACATTCCAGACAATCCAACCGTTGGATTTTCACAAAGTGGGTATTGTTGGAAAGATATTTCCAAGAAGAACCCAACGAATATGGTTTCAGGAAAATCCGATGGTCAGATCTCCCGCACTAATCGTTTGAAATCACGGTTTCAAAACACGAACTGCAGCTTCGTTATTCGATTTATTTTAATTATATATATATATATAATCCATTCTTTGATTTCAAAACTATTTTCTTTTCATACATTTGATAAAAATGATATTTTTATCCAACCGACATTTATTTCTACACTTCACTATTTCTAACAATTCATGTATAATAAAAATGTGATTTTTATTGCAAAACAATTTATTTCAAAACACGACTATTTTATATAGTTCATATAGATGATAAAAATATGATTTTTATTATAAAACAATTTATTTCAAAACACGACTATTTTATATAGTTCATATAGATGATAAAAATAAGATTTTTATTATAAAACAATTTCTTTCACAACATGACTATTTTATATAGTTCATATAGATGTTAAAAATATGATTTTTATTATAAAACAATTTTTTTTCAAAACATGAATACCATTCAACACATGAATTTCTATTCAATGAATGAATTTCTATTCAACACATGAATGTTTTCTATAGTTCGTATATATAAAATAATCAACACACGAATATAGTTTCAACACATGAAAATAATTCTAACACATGAATATTATTCAAAATTTCGGTAGCATAACGGCAGGGTAGTTAAAACCGGAGCCGACCATAGTATGGCTCCTCGCTCTACCTTAAAGCCTCGCAGCTTTTGACAATGGGGATTTCATGCATCTAGTTCGCACGCAGGCGACATGTATATTTTTTTTCTTTTCCACAAACTAATCCTATGTGGTTTCAACCAAATAATTCTCAACCACAAACGGGTATTTTTCAACCACAATCAATCAATTTCAACCACAAACAATTCTAATCAACCATTTGCTATCAACTAATTTTCACACCAATCACAACCAATAAATATCGTCCATGGTTTGTGGACGAGGGGCGTATATATATATATATAAGTATATTTCACTTCCATTCAACACATATATAATTTTTACAACGCATATATAACTTATACTTCGAACG
This sequence comes from Allium sativum, assembly GCA_030737875.1. NCBI lineage: Eukaryota > Viridiplantae > Streptophyta > Magnoliopsida > Asparagales > Amaryllidaceae > Allium > Allium sativum. The sequence continues at coordinate 12,033,640 of CM060921.1, read as the reverse complement.
TACAACTTATACAACGCTTATACATGAGGTGTACGACGCTTATATAACTCATACATCGACCATATAATCAATACATCGTCGTTTTCCATGTCGTTTATAATTCAGAAATCTCACATTGGGTTCCACTCCACCAAAAATAGCAGAAGGCTCGGAAAAATATGCGGTCTCTTCTAGAATGTAGAAGACGTCCACACGAGTCCACTTTCTCTTGTTTCACTGAATTTCATCAAAAAACGAAAAAGATATGATTTTTACAGTGAAATCAAAAACGTAGCGCTTTAAACTGCTATTAAATAGTTTAATATAATTAAAGTCGTACCTCCACTGTTTTGTTCGAAACTAGGTCTTAGGTTTTCTCGTAATCCGCAACGCTTGGAGATGATCGGGTTATACCACGGTGTTGAGCTTGGAACGGCGCACCAGGGAGTGGCAACCTCGTCCATCTTGCACGTCGGAGGGAGGAGCTACCAGGCTCGAAACGGCGGAATTTGGGTGGGGGGTGCGATTCTCGATGATGACTGAACGATGGAAGGTGCTACTTTTATAGATTTGAAGGTGGAGCCTAGATCTACAAATAACTCAACTGAAGCCTGGCCTGAAGATGATCAGAGAGATCGGAAATTGATCGGGAAGCTGGGAGCTTTTTTTCGCCGTCGAGGGTTGAAGGGGTCGGGGAGAGAGAACATTGACCTGGCCCAAGGATTTTTTTTTTATATTTATAAATTTTCAAAAATCCAAAAATACCCCTCTTCACGTACTAACACCAATCCAAACCCAACGACTATCGTCCCGAGCTAAATACCCCCATTCCGAACACAATGGGATATGTTTCGAAGGCCCATTCGACTGTTTCAGTCAGTTTTCCTACAAATTAAAATATAAAACATTCAATATTTGATTTGAACGTACATTTCAATTTGCTGAGGCCACATACTGATTCTAAAGATTCCCAAAAAATAAATCTAGCTATGTTTTGACGATACAGTCCCAACAAAACTAGTTTCGTCGAATTCTGAGACTGTTTGAAAAATGGCCTTTTTCTGGTCGATCCAATTTAATAGAAATCGACCAAACACATTTTCCTTTTCCACGCTCACATACTAACTTCAAAAATTATGAAATTTGAAACCTAGCAATAATTTGACATCCCGAATCCAACAAAAGCGGTTTCGTCGAATTCCGAGGTCGTTTTCAAAGTGGCCATTTTCACGGGCTATATAAACTCTATAGCGACCTTTCTGAAAATTCATTTAGCCATAACTTTTGCTTCCAGCTATAAAACTTCGATTTTTCAGATTCGTCAGAAAGATATTCACTAACAGATTTAAATATTTTTGGTTTCACTAAAATCCGTTTTATTTTGCACCCGGTACAGTCAGTTAAAGTTTGAGTTCAATTTTTGAAACTACCGCGCCATTTCAGGCCTTGTTTATAATTAGAAATAATTATATTCATTTTCAAACATTGATTCAAACTTACTTTTCGTTGTTGCTATTTAAAATATTTATTTTAAATATTTAAAATCCCCTAAAGTAGGCAATTTAAAATTTTTAAATTGGTTCAGATTTTCCGGGTTGTTACACACTTTGAATGCCACATCGTCAAACCAGCCAAATCACTAGTTGATCTTCTCAAGAATATTACAGGTATAAAAAAGCTAAAAGAAATGAATTTCTTCACATCCAAACGTAATACCTCAAAAAGATCGTCTTATGTGATCTATTAGGAATACTCTATCAGACATTCGACCATACAAGTTGTCCTGGGTCTAGAAAAACAGAATAGCCCTTGCATTTCACTCTGTCTTCAATTATTTTCAGCATAATCTAATTCGCAATGCCTATGCCTATATAGAGTAGTTTTCAGATAATAAATCCAATGGTCTCTTCGTATTGACAACGATGGTCAGAAAATCTGTGATAGTCGGTGATTTAACTATCAAAGGAAAACAAACATCCATCAAACAATAACTGGCCCTTATTAAAACATATTCATTCATTGACTATTTTCCAAACTCCTTATCAAATTCTATATATTGATATATCGATTTCTATTTGCCAAAACTTCTTAAAAATATTCTAACTCCTTAAATTTTCTTAAAATTTTGCCAGCATCTCCTTTGTACATGTCAATAGCTCAAACCCCAACTCGCCTCTCTAGGCCTTTTCCATTCAAAAAGAAAATGAAAAAGCCAAGCGACTGGACCATAGGCTCATAAAACCTCATATGAAATTGAAACATGTACCTTTTTTCATGCACTCAAATTAAAATCTTCAAGTTCTTTTCCTACTCTTCATCCCATACTTGTCCCACAATTTATCCAACCATCCACAATTTATAATCAGTTCAACGCTTTAATATTTCAATCGCATTCTCTTTAACACTTTATTTTAAATTTACCTTTTTGTTTACTTAATCCAGTTTCGGTTTGAACCTCTTACGTTCAAATATACTATTATTCGCTTAAATATATAGACATATAAATAAGTCGAATTCCATCCCGATGTCAAATTCCAACAATTAAGTCAAGTTCTATATTCAGATTCCCAATTTAATTAACAAATTTAAATCACTTAAACAAAGCCAAATTCAACCCAAAACCCCATTAACTAATTTCAAAGAAATTAGTTAACTGCATTTGATAATTAAAAATCTGACTTTTATTCTAAAGATCAATCCATTTACTCCCTGCGAGTTCAAATCTAATTTATAACTCAAAACTAGATTTTTCTAAATGAAATTTGTATTTTTATTCACTAAAAATCCCTTTAATTAGGTAATTAAACCGTTAAGGTTTTTAAATGATTTTACAGCGACTTTTCTAAAATTTGATTTTGACATAACTCAGAATCTTTTTCTCTTCCATTAGAAAACTGTCATTTTATTGGTTTGGTCATTTCTTGTTTCATTTAATTCCAACATATATTGAGTTCTTTACACTTGATTGATGTTCGAAATGCCAAATTATGAACTACCACACTGCGGCGAGTTCGTTTTAATTATAATTTAAATACAACATTGAACTTCATTTAGTAAATAAATTTCAAATCCACTTTCAATATTTAAAATAAACCTGTTATCAATTTCTCAACTTCATTGATTATTTTATTCCATAGCTCAGTTCAAAACTCCAATTTCTATATTCAAGTCTAATTCACATGGAATTAGACTATTTTTAAAATATCAATATCATCGAGTTCTAATTATAAATTTCCTTTATACAAATAATTTATTTATTTAATATTTCTTACCATTACAATGTAATATCATCCCTTGATAATAGTGAAGTCGTTCAAGTTGGGGTATTTTATTTACCTCTAAGACCTTGATCGACAACATTCTTATCTTGAGACGGATAAGAGTTTGTAATAAAAACTGACATTATTTGTCAAAAATCCCCTCTTCTATCTCATTTAAAAATATGGTTTTTAAATGCCATCTCTTATATTTGGAAAAAATATTTTTGAATTTATCAAATGAAAATCACTTCATTATATTCATAAACATTGTTATAACTTAACTTCCTTATTTTATATTAAACAAACTTCCATATAACATTCTATTTGAAACTATATTCTCATTTTGGACCATTTTATTAGTATAACTTATATACTTATATATATAAAACTTAACACATCTATTTCCACACTGAAATTTAAATTCCTATTTAATACTATTCCAATACCTTTTCTGGAATTAATTATTTTTATAAACTCGACATAGTCGAATTTTAATATAATCCATACAGATTATTCCACTTCAATTCATATTCCGGACGTTGGAATAAACTCATCATTTTAACTTTTAAGTGATTCCCAATCCCCTTTTTAAATTCATACTTAAATTTAAATTTATAAATTATCCAATGATAATTTCTCCCTTTTATTTATAAATATCGTTTATACATTACACTTCTTGTTTTAAATATTCAAAATAAGTTTCTATTTCATATTCCATTTGAAATCAAATTTCCACTTCAAAAAATAAATTTTCCTTCTTTAAATTCAGACTTGAAATTAGAATTTATATTATCAAATGATAATATTTCTTTCCATTTACAAACATCGTTTATAAACCCAATACTTGTTTTATTATTAAAAAAAGTTAATAATTTCTTAGCCTATTCAAAATTCAAATTTTATTTTGAGAAAAATAAAATTCCCATTTCAATCTAAAAATCCCTTTTTATGATATTTTTAAATATCAACCTCTAAGGCCAGTGATATTTGAACATTAAAATACACAAACATCAATTCAATTCAACATACCACGCATATATAAACATTAATAACCACAACCACCAAGCCTAATCTAACTAACATATATAATAACCAAGACTAATAAATAATTTATAAATGCAACCAAATAGCCAACAATTTACTTTTAAATGATAAAAATAAATTTTTAAGTAAGATTTACTCACCTGATTTCCATTTGTGGAATATCCAAATAAATCTCGTTTAATTCCATATTGATATGCCTACGAACTTACTCGAATCATCTCTACCTCGCACCTATGATTATTTAATTTAACCATTGATTAAACATTTATTTATTTAATTCACTAGGATAAATAAACTTTTCTATGTATATTAAATTTTGTAAAGTATGTATGCCTCTCTACCTTTGTAACAATTTGATCAAATCCACGAAGCACACTTGATCAGTTCCAAAATATCAGCCCCAAAACTGCTATTATTCATTACGGTAATTCATCAAATGCTAGCTTTGCAAGCAATATCCATTCGAACTCCAACCACCAAATGCAATTGCCCTGGTCACCGAACATCACCACCTCTTTCAATCAACCTCAGTTCATTTAAGCCCACTGCGCCATTTCCAAAATTAACATCATCCAAAATTTCTAGTAAAATACAATAAATAAATCACAATATTGCCACTATCCACCCATCGTCTCGTTCGCATTGTTCTTGCTTAATTAAAAAATCACATCGGCATTTACCATGCCCCTTCCTAACTTCTCCATCTCCTTACTTGAAACTCCCAATCACTAACTGAACCACTCAACGAAATCGACACCTCAATCTCTACGAAATCACAAAGCCAAACTCTATTGTCTCACTGTATAGTCAAACTCCCCCCTCAACATCCAATTTCTTGCCATCCTCTCTAATTTAAATAGACCCGTACTCCTCAGTTTCCCACTATCGAACATCAGTCCAATCCCATCCATCTTCAAATTCGAACTCCACCTAGATACCACTTCGAAGAAGAAAACCAACATCGTCCCTTTTCCTGAACTTGCCGCCCTCATGAACATCGTCGCCATCTTTTCACCAAATCGTGATGACCTTTTTCAATCGTGCACCCTCAACGTAGTCAGAAATCCTTTACAAGACTTTGAATATACAACAGTCACCCTAACTCCCTCTCGTAAATCGTGAGTGCCACCGATGGATTCATGAATCCCTCTCTCTCTCTTCATCGATAAGAAAAGAAAAAAAATAAATAAAAAAAGGGGCGCCCACGATCGAGCCTCCCCCTTCAGCCGCGCCGCCGGAGGCGAGACCCCCCTCCCATCGTCAAGCGCTAGTGTCGCCCCCCTCCTCCTCCAAGCCACCTTCTCGATTCTCTCCCTATGAAATCGGCCCCCCTAAAAAAACTGAAGCCTGTCGTCGATGGCCAGGGCACCCCCACCAACCTGATGCCTCCGACCTCATTTTCGCCCTAGCAGCCCCCTCCGATCCCTCTTCATCCCCATTCGCTGTAAGCTTCTATCTTTCTTTTATTTATTTGCTTATTTTGTTTTGTTTTAATTTATTTTAAATACTTTGTTAGTTTAATCCATTTAAAAATCTGATTTTTGTGAATAATACACTTTGTTTTTCAAAACAAAAGGAGATTTGATTTTTAAGTATAAAAAGCATGGATTTATTTTCAGCCTTTGAAATTAAATTAGCGTTATAAAAATCTAATTTTTATATGCATAGCGATGAAAAGATAATATTTTTATTAAAACAAAGGTTGGATTTTTATAGTGAGAAAGATAGGATTTTTATTTCGTTAAAGAAAGGATTTTGATTTCGTTAAAGAAGAGATTTTTGAAATGAATGGAGAATATAAAGATATTATTTTTATACGAGTAGCGGGATAAAAATATAATTTTTATATAGCCGAGATTGTAAAAATATAATTTTTATGTAGTAGGGATAATAAAAATATGATTTTTATATAGTAGAGGTAATAAAAATATAATTTTTATAAGATAGAGAATATAGAAATACAATTTTTATATATGTAGCATAATAAAAATATAATTTTTATTATAGGAGAAGTGAAATAAAAATATAATCATTACAGTATATGAAGTGAAATAAAAATATGAACTTTATTTCTATTATGAAGTGAGCATTATTAAAAATGTGATTTTTAATGAAAACTGCGTGAAACAGATCTCGTTAGAAGCACGGTGAAGATTTCCTACATATGAAGAGTCGTGGCGTTTAGATTAGCTAGTCGGTGAGAACTCCTCACCTTTAATTTAAATTTCTAGTTAAAAATATATACTAGGATGCAGACGGAGTTTATTAACACCCGACCCCCTTCGTCCACAGACCATGGACGGCTTGTATGCTTGTTTGTTGGATTTTGATGTGTAGTTGATTGTGTGATGTGATGTGAAGTGAAATAAAATATTTATATAGTTAAAAATATTTTATAGTTAAAAATAGATTTTTTAACGTATATATGAAATGAAATAAATTAATATAAACAAATCGAATGATTTGTTTATATACACACATTTGACTGATATTGATTGGGACGATAAATTTTATACATCGCCCAACTGCACAAATAAAATCTGCGTTTGATTGTTTGAAACCCCACACGGGTATTGGGATGATATATGACTTACACTAATCCCAATAATTAGTTGTATGTCGATCGATTGATGGACAGACTGTTATGAGCGTTAAATATTTATATTTGATGCTCATACAGTGTAGAATGCACTTTAGATGATGGTTGATTATTCATCGTTTTTATTGTATACATGTGTTGTAGAAAATCCATATAATTAACATTATATGGTAATTGATAGGGCCTCATTCCAGTTTTGAAAAAGAAATATTTGAAAAAGAAATATTTGAAATAGAAATATTTGAAATAGAATATTTGAAAATAGAAATATATGAAGCCGTGTTGATTAGATTGACGCCATTTTGACGCGAACGATATTCAAATCGATTTTTTTTCATTTTTCAATGAATATTGAAAGTGACTTCGAAATTCGAATTAAATTGAAATGAATTCGAATTGAAATTGAATATAATTGAATTCGAATTGAAATTGAATATAACAGAATTCGAATTGAAATTGAATAGAAATGAATTCGAATTGAAATTCAAATAGAAATGAATTCGAATTGAAATTGAATTGAACTGAAAACGAACTGAAATTGAATTAAAAATCGATTTGAATTGAAATCAATTTGAAATGAATTTAAAACGAATTTATAAGGAAAGATTCAATTTTGATTTGAAATTGAATATGAAGTTGAAATCGTTTTGAAAACGAATTTAAAATGATTATAAAATACGTTTTAAAAGGAAATCGACGAAGTATATATTATATATATTATATATATAATTTAATGGCCTGAATAGAACGCGCCGCGCCGCAGCAATTCGCGAATTTCGACCATTGACTTCGAATGGATATTGTGGGAGATCCGACTGTCGGATTCTCCTAAATGGGAACCTTTGGGTTCGTATCGAAAAGAGCTTTCTAACGAATGTGAGAAATTTGAAATCTAACGGTTGGATTTGGAATTATGTCCAAATCAAATTTGGAAAAGGTCGCTGTAAGTGCAGTTCGATGGCCGTTGATGGAAATCGACTGTAAGGGCCTTGATAAAATTATTAAAATAGTAATAATTTGTGTAAAATCATAAGAAATGATTTGGGAAGAATTGGGATGAAAAACTCCATATTTGAAAAGATAAAAATAGATTTTTATCGCAACGAACTAGTTTTGAACTAGAATTATAATTCTATTTATCTTTAAATAAATAACTTGAATTTGAAAAGGGTTTTAAAAGTAACCAGAATTTCCAATAATTGAATTGGAATGGATTTGAATCGAAATTGTCTTTGGAATATTTCGATGTCGGATTTCGTGATTATACAGATAGCATTATGGAAATTTGAAAGATATATTTATATCGTTATTTCCAATACGATATTTGCTGGTCGTAGAATTTGATATTGAATATAAGCCGATATATTTTCTATTCAGAGCCTTGTATTTAATATCAAATGTGATTTGGGTTTGTCATGAATGGTGTCTTCATTAACACTGTTCTTAAGCCCAGTTGATAAAAAGATTAAATCTTTCTATTTAGATTTAATTAAGTGTACCAATTAAATGATATTTAATTGGATTTGAATTTGAAAGTGATTTTGGGTTTATCGTGAACCGTGTTTTAAATGACACTGATTCTTTAACCCAGTTAAAGATTAAAACTAAGTGGAGTTTTAATGAATCTTTAATTAGATTGAAAAGATCGAGAATGGAGTATCACCAGTTTTACTCCAGGCGATAGTTAAATCTTTAACTAGATTTGAACGTGAAATGGTAATTGAATATACCGATAACACAGTGGTGTTAGATATGAAATATTACCAGCTTTACTTCATGGGATGAATAGGTGGGGATTGGGAAATAAAATAAATGATTACTCCGGTGTGGTTCGCTAATCCTGACTAGTTTGAATTGATATTCAAAGAAGATTAAAGAATAAAATTTAAAGAATTTATCTTTGATAAAACTAATGGGAAGCTTTCCCGAATTATAAGAATATTTGAATAAAAGAATATTCTGAATTGGAATGAGGCGTATGTTGTGTTCGTGTAACACTTGTTTATTATATACGCGAGTTATTCAGAAAGACCGGGTTTATCCCATTCCGAATAACTAATTCGACGTGGTGTCGAAGACGAAGACAGTGGTTGAAGACCAGAGGTCTTCACGTCGTTTGGATAATTATTGATGATCTTGATTGGGCCGTACACCCAAGAGGAGGGAATCAGTTAGTGATCGTCCAGACGTACTTGGAGATCGATGGATATGCGGGGTACTAGGTGCCTCCGCTTTCGTTCAGACCCAAAACGGACTTGTAAATGGACTGTGTGTCTGACATTGGATTTTTGCCTGTGTGGTTGATTTCTATTAAATATATATCTGTTTGGCGGCGGAGAATTTATTCTCTTGCTTAACGCCCTTCTCTGAGACGTACGAGCTCAAGGGTTATATATTGATGGATATCAAACGCATGGAGTGAATTGCATGTGTGGCATGCCTAAGTGGCAAATGATCAAGGCTTCTGTTGAAAAGCAAAATCTTGTGGGTGATGATCAAAGCACGGCCTGTGTGGCATAGCTTTGTGTAACGTTGATTCGCGAGCCTCACACCCCGGTTGTGAACCAGAAACGGGAGAGGACCTCAGGGAGGGCATGTGTTTCCTTCTAGTTAGAAGTGGCGTCAGTGGTTTTACATGCCCATACGAGTTTGACTTATGTGGTTGTTGCTGTTGCAAGGCGCCTCGGATATATCGGTCGTTCTCGAACCGATGGAGTCATTTAGTTGGCTCACCTACGCCCCGAAGGGCAGGGAAATGCAGTGTTCAGGCATTTTAATCCACATCGGTGGACCGACCCTGACGATCCAAAGGTCACTCGAGCTCTGACCTGATACACGGACTAGAGCGTCTCGAATCGGTAGTGGACTATCTTTTTCCTCGGTTCACAGATGGAAATCCAACTTCCAAATACGTGACATTTGCAGTTTTGATTGTAGAGCCTAGTATGGCGACATGATATATGGTACCCATGCCGTCTATGATTGATATTTATGATTTGAAGTTGTTTTATACACTATACACTTATAGTAATAAGCAATGATTTGTTTTAAACGTACTAAGCATGTTTGGCTATTATAAGGGAAAACCCTATCCTCCGGCTTGTGTTGCATTGTGTGATGGGACCTGGGTCTTATAATAGCTTCATTGTTCTTTATTTAGCATTGCGCTGTTGTTTTATGCACTAGTATTCTTGGGAGGAAACCCGTTCCGTGTTATACGGCGTGGTCCCTTGATTTACCTAACTTTAAAATAAAGATTAATAACTGTTTTAGTTCTCACACCAGTCACATGACTGACTTGGAGTTTATTGTTTTAACCTAAACTCTGGGTGCCCCTATTTTCTGCACGGGAAGCTAGTAGTTTTGGTTTTGCAGATTTGTATTCACAGGATCCTGATTTACAGCTGGAACGATATCCGGAAAGCTCTGTATCCGTATATCTTTTCTAGTTGTGTTATGTATTATTTCCGCCGCGATGTATTTAAATGTAATTTAAATCTCTGATATTTTCTGTGTAATATTTATTCATACTCTGTATATTCTTTTATTCTGATTGAATTGTTGTAATATACAATGAAATGTTATTCTATCTGCGTTCTTTTGTGTCTCGTCCTCAATGTAATTCGTTCTTTCTATTCTCTTCAGAGACCGGTGAAGTTACAGGTCGCTTCAGTTGGTATCAGAGCTTTGGTTTATAGATCTCGAGAACAAGACACATTAGAACCATACGAAAGAATTCATCAGATATTGGATTAGTAATATCCAATTAGAATGACTCGTTAGAGATAGGATCAGTTGTATCCTCGAACGAGTGTGAAGAGTATATTTTTAAAATGAAAACAGAATTTTGTTTTGAAAATTTAAAATCAATTATTCGTATTTGATTATTTATTTCATATTGATTTGGACAATCTAATATATAAAGATTTTGCATATGCGCCTAGCTAGCGTGTATTCGAAGTTTTAATATACTGGATAGATATAGAATCACACTCTAGTCGCCCGGAGATGATCCAGATGATAGTTCGAACATCAACAGAATTGGTATTCGAGTTTCGAAGGTGTGATATCGATATATTTCCTATTGACTGGTGTGAGAACCAAAATTAGATAAGGCTTATTGTTGTGATTTTGCATCAAAAATCTGATTTTTAGACTATGCATCAAAGTTATGAATTTGAAAAGCTAATCAACTAATTGATTGCTGATTGTGTTGTTTGATTATTGTTTGATTCATAAATTTGAACCATATAGCCAATTTGTACCAAATAATGAATTGTACTGAAAATTAGTCGGATTTGCTTGCATATACATGTGCATACATTGAACATGTCATTGCAAGGAGGCTAGAGCAGAGAAATAAAATTGTTTGCCCGACAAATAGGTACATGTTTACCATAATTTACTATTTTGTTTGGGTGATGATGATTTTATAAGCCGCTTGGCTATATGAAATATCCCCAAGTCCCCGGTGTAGGGGAGGTTATGGCGAAACTTTTCAAAAATTTAGGGTGTTAGCCAAATTTTTGAAAAATTTGAGAAGTTCTTAGAAACTGAAAAGTTGAAGAACTTAAGCCGTAATGAAAATAATGAAAGTTGAGTTGATTTGTGAAATAACTTTCGACTTCGTTCCTTTTTAGGGTCGAAAAGTTTTAAGTGGGGGAGATTGTAATAACCCGGAAATCCGGGCCAATTTATAATTTTTATTTTGGCAATTTTAATGAATTTTGAATATTTAAATTGAATTATTTTAAATAATAACGATGAGAAATTTATTTTGAATAGAATTAGAACGTATATATTTATTTGAATCGTCGTTAGAATATAAATAATTATTTATAATTATAAAAGGAACTGAAAATGGCGCGGTAGTTCGATAATTCGATTTCAAAATTCAAATGAATGTATAGGATTCAAAATAAACCGTATTTTAGTGAAACCAAAAATATTAGAATCTATTGGAAAATATCTTTCCAACGAATCCGAAAAATTGAAATTTCATCGCGGGTATCAAAAGATATGCCTAGTAGAAAATTCAGAGGAGGTCGCTATGGAATTCTAGCCCTTAAAAATAGCCATTTTGCAAACGACCTCTGTAACACCCCACGTCCATTAATGTCACTCACAAAGGGAATGCATTAACTTCCATGGAGGTTATGAGTGAATATAGAACAGAAAAATTACAAAAAGACAGATATAAAATAGTACTTGGAAATTCAGAAACTTTATTTCATTGTAGCAGAAGTCAAAACATGTTTGATTACAACATAACACCATATTCAATGTCAAGTACAATATCTATCTTGATAAAACAAGTACATAATCCCATTACGTGAATAGCCATTAAAAAGAAAGATAACAAGCTGGACTTTACTTCAGCAGTCCAAGCTTTCCAGAAGATAAGCGATCCAACTAGACTCCACTAGAACTTGGCCCAACCTGCGGACCTGAAGGGAGAAAAAGGATGGAAAAGAGGGGGTCAGACATAAAGTCTGGTGAATATGATAATTCTACAATACTATTACCAAAATAACTGGACTAAGGCATAAGCTGGAAAACAAGAAAATGTCTATGAAGAGTAGATTAAGGACATAGACAATCGCTAAAGGCAACGTTATAGGCGCTCCTAAATACTGAAGGATAAACACTATACTGCACCACACCAGTCACCCTAAAGATTCATCCCACTTAGCTTCACTTAGAAACTTTCCCAATGGCTTTACGTACCCCTAGCTGACTACATAGGTGCCGCCTGCCCCTATCTCCACTAGGTGTACCCTACTTCCCATTATTCGATCGGCTCCCTAACTCGTAGATACACGTGCTGGCCCCACAGTGGGGTGTATCACTCCCCTAAAGTGGCAACCTGATACAACGAACATGCACGGCTTATACCTACACGATGCAACAACGTCTTACCTACCAGCCCGGGTCCACACACGCATATGAAACCCGTTGGACTTGCGTTGCCACCGCTCCCTGTTTTGGCCTCTTATAGTCAAACCCAGTATGCGTGTCCCGTCCTCGACTTGGGTCGAGCCCACAAAGATACGTTTTGGGATACTGGTTGAAATGGGCCCCCACTATTTACCACAAGCATTCCACCTAAGCTTGTCCCCATTAGTCCATCCCACTTAACCCACTTAGTCATGTTCATTTACATGTGTGTTTGGTTAAGTCTAATCGTATTTCAAATGCCTCTAAAGGCAACCACCAGATTCCTCATGCCACCCAAGGCACCTACTTAACCCCCATGTCCCACCTTACATGATTATCTGGTTAAGTATTTCTTAGTTCATTAAGGCCATAACCTCATAAAGACCTCTCACATTAGACTGGCATTTATGGCAGCTGGATTTGCCGGGCGGGTCCGGGCAGTCTTATACCATAAAAGAGTCTAACCTCGTGTCTTTACAACTGTTATGCTTTAGTTTGGGCCTAGGACCTCTCACATTGGGCCGACATTTGTGACTACTGGATTTGCCGGGCGGGTCCGGGCAGGTTTACATCACAAACAGGTCCAACCTCGTGTCCTAAGCATTGATTATTAATAATAATCCACTTTCCCCCAATTTTAATAATTCCCTACTTGAATTATTAATTACTTCCAATTTTTAACAATGTCCATAATTGACTCAATTATGGACATCCATTCATGGTATGCAAAATCTTACAAAATTGCACCCAATTTATTAATTCCTAATATTACCCCTACCCCACGTTTGAACGTTTATTCGCAAAATATATGTTAGACTCGAATAGCCTAACTCATAGCATAAAAGAGATTATCATAATAACAACATGTATATGTGACCAAATGAATCATAATAAGGGGTGAAACTTGCATATGTCCAACTTGCATAGATTATACATGTCATGGACCTAAAGGTGTCAACTTGTTCAAAATTCACCTAATATAATCTCAATCAATTTTCATAAACTTACATATGAACATGTGTGAATCAACATCATCTAATTTTTTTAACAACATGGTTTTATATGGGTACACCTAACTCAATAGGCAAATTCCCATAATCAAGTTTTATTTAATTATAGTTTCAAGTTTATGGGTACACCTAACCTAATAGGCAAATTCCCATAAACAAGATCCATTTAAATTAAGAAAAAAAAACATAACTTTAAGCATGATCCAACAACATCATGATTTTTCAACATAATATAGCATGATTTATAACATGGCATAGTATGATAGTATAACATAGCTTGACATGATTCTCAACATAGCACGACATAGCATAAGAGAATTTACAACATAGCATGACATAGCATATATAATTTACATCATACGACAACATAATAACATAATAAGAGATCCACAATATATAGAATTTACAATTACAAATCACATCACTTTCTTGTGATCCATTCATAACTGAGTCAAATTAGTTTGTAATAGTCTTGTGAGAATCATCATACTCACCAACAAAAGAAGAGAATTAGAGAGAGAGTTCTTTGGTTTGATTTGTTTTGTTGAGTAGAATTTAGTTGTAGTAGATTAGGCTTCCTCTTCTTAGTTTGTGATGGCTACGCTGAACTCCATGGCAGCAGCATGACGGTAGCTTCTCTAATTTTACAAGTGATTTAGGTTTAGGGTCTACCCACTTATTTATAGATTTTAGAATGCATTTAGGCCATTAGATTTAACCTAGAAATAACCGCAGCCGTTCAGACAAGATGGGGTTTATCTTGTTGACTCAGCAATGAGTCAGAAGTGACTCAGCAAACACTCAGCAATATATATATATATATATATATATATATATATATATATTCTACAATGTACACATTAGATACATCCCCCTTTACTTATTATTGTTTTTATATACATATTAGATACATCCCCCCTCTTACACACTTATTAATATTTTAGCAACTTTAGTGTTAATAGAAAATTCGGGGTGTTACATTCTCCCCTCCTTTTAGGATTTCGTCCCCGAAATCTTCAAGTCTGGAAGAATGTATATCCTACCATCCAAATGTCCATCTACTCATCCATCATACACAGGCATCCATTGTCCTTACAGACTTCTAATGCTTTCATGTTTAAATGCACAGTGTGTGTATATGTCCGTATCTAATGCAAAATCAGGCGGTCCACTGATTCAGTTGACCTCCTTAATGCAACTATGATCGTGCCATGCATCCATTATGTATGCAAAAGATTCTTAATGCTACATAATACTTCTATATGCGTGCACAACCATCATCTGAATGCAGCATCCACATGATAATACAACCATCGTTCATCCATTTTACTAAATACATCCATATATATATGCAATATGCAATATGTAGTGACTGAGCCGATCTAGTGCCTAAAGTGTGTGTATATATGCATCCACGAGCAACCACTAGCAAACACTTGCATCCATTTTGCGTCCATCATACATAACATGTCTCAAACACATGTTTCAACCATAGGATTATCCTAACTAAAGGTCAAAGATACTAATGAGAGGACATACTAAAGATAAGATAAGATAAGCTAAGCGATAAAGGAGAAATTAAAAGACATACCCTCAAAAAGAAAAGGGTACAACGAACGCATCTTCTCTTCTGTCTCCCAAGTTGCGTTGCTCTCATCATCTCCCCATTGCACTTTGACCAGTCTGACCTCTCGATTCCTCAACTTTTTGATCTCCGACCCAAGAATGCATGTAGGAGCTCGTCTAATTGTTGCATCACGCTCTATTTCCACCTCTTTAAGCAAGCTCGGCTCTACCACCTCCGCGGTCTTGTGCAAACACTTCCTCAAATGTGATACATGGAATACGTCGTGTACTCCACTAAGTTTCTCAGGCAACTCCACCCTATATGCCATCTTCCCAATCCTGTCTTTTACAGGAAACAGCCCTACAAACCTTGGTGCTAATTTCCCCACGGACCCAAAGCGAACAACATTCTGTAACGGAGATACTTTGATAAAAACCATGTCCCCAATGTCAAACTCAAGATCTGTCCTCCTCTTATCAGCATACGATTTTTTCCTATCTTGTGCTGCTTTCATCCTCCTTCGAATCAACTCAATCTTCTCCGAGGTTTCCTTAACCATATCGGGCCCAAGTAGGATTTTATCGGTAGATTCCCACCAACATGTAGGCGAACGGCAAGGCCTTCCATAAAGAGCTTCGAAAGGTGCCATGCCAATACTAGACTGAAAGCTATTGTTATATGCGAATTCTACTAACGGAAGGTGCTCTTCCCATGTACCCCCAAAGTCTAGGATACAAAGCCTTAAAAGATCCTCTAGAATGCGATTCACCCTCTCGGTCTAGCTGTCTGTCTGAGGATGATATGCGGTGCTTAAACATAGCTGAGTCCCTACCGCCTCTTGTAAACTCTTCCAAAATTCGCTAGTAAAGATGGGGTCACGGTCGCTTACTATACTAGAAGGAATACCGTGCAAACGAACTATCTCCTTAATGTATACAGAAGCCAACCACGGAGCAGTCCTCTTACTTTTCACGGGAATAAAATGGGCGCTTTTAGTAAGTCTATCTACTATAACCCAAATCCCCGTGTTACCCTTCCTTGATCTTGGTAATCCATCCACAAAATCCATTGAGATGCTTTCCCATTTCCATAGTGGAACTTCTAATGGGTGAAGCAACCCACCGGGTTTCTTTTGTTCTGCTTTAACTCGTTGGCACACCAAGCATCTAGCGACGTACTCGGCCACATCCTTTTTCATACCGGCCCAAAAGAAAACCCGCTTCATATCTTTGTACATCTTATCCCCGCCGGGATGAATGGTCATTTTTGAGCGATGAGCATCATCAAGAATGGCCTTCCTTAAGTCTTCGTCTTGCGGTACACAAAGTCTATTATCCCTTCGTAACCAACCCTTATCGTCTAGGGTATACCTACGAAGATGGCTTGACGACTCCCCCCCTTTGAGCTTTTCTACTATCTCAACCAACCGTGGGTCGTCTCGCTGTGCCTCACCAACCCGTCCTAGAAGTGTAGGTCTAACCTCCAAGGATGCTAACAGACCGGGTACTAAGTCAACGGAGGGTCTAAAGTCAAACATAGAGATGAATTCTAAGCTTTGTCGTTCAACAAACAACGGACTCAAGGACAACCTTTTCCTACTTAAGGCGTCTACCACCACGTTACCCTTGCCCGGGGTATATGCTATTTCAAAATCGTAGGAGGCTAAGAATTCCATCCACCGTTGCTGCCTTAAATTCAAATCCTTCTGAGAGAATAAGTATTTTAATGATTTGTGGTCAGTGAACAGTTCGAATTTCTCACCAAGAAGATAGTGACGCCAAGACTTAAGCGCGAAAACAGTTGCGGCTAGCTCTAAGTCATGCGTGGGGTAATTCTTTTCATGAACCCTCAACTGCCTTCCACCATAGGCTATTACTCTTCCCTCTTGCATGAGGACCGCGCCAAGTCCCATCCCACAAGCATCAGTATAGATGGTAAACGGTTTATTCCCGTCTGGCAGCACTAAGACTGGGGCTGAAGTTAAGGCTCTCTTTAAACGTTGGAACGCATCATCGCAATCTTTGTCCCACGTAAAAACCAGGTTCTTCTTCGTTAACCGTGTTAATGGAGCTGATATTTTTGCGAAGTCTTTGATAAACTTCCTATAATAGCCAGCCAACCCCAAGAAACTTCTTACTTCGGTTGCATTTTTAGGGACCTTCCAATCTTGGATGGCCACCACCTTTGCGGGATCCACTGCTATCCCTTCTTTGGAAACCACGTGCCCTAAGAACCGTACTTCCTTCCTCCAGAAGTGACACTTAGAAAATTTTGCCTTAAGGTTATGTGCTCGAAGGGTTTCCAACACTTCCCTAAGATGTAGGGAGTGCTCTTCTTTATTCTTAGAAAAGACTAAGATGTCATCCACAAAGACTACCACGAATTTGTTAAGGTATTCCCTAAACACCCTACTCATCAAATCAACAAAATATGCAGGGGCGTTTGTCAAACCAAAGGGCATCACTAGCCATTCATAGAATCCGTCAGGAGTCCTAAAAGCAGTCTTATCTATACTATCCTCAGCCACTCTCAGTTGATAAAAGCCAGTGGCTAAGTCTAACTGCGAAAACAATGAGGCGCCAACTAACTGATCAAAGAGATCGTCAATCCTCGGTAGTGGGTGTCGGTTCTTTTTAGTAAGCTTGTTTAGTTCTCTATAGTCCATACAAAGTCTAAGAGACCCATCCGCCTTTGTGGCAAAAACTACTGGAACACCCCACTCCGATATACTACGTCTTATGAACCCCTTCTCAAGCAACTCCTTTACTTGCTTATTGAGTTCCCTCCTTTCACGAGGAGCCATGTGGCGCACTGGCAAAGATACGGGTTTAGCATTATCCACAAGATAAATTCGAAAGTCTATCTCCCGCTTTGGAGGTAAGCCCTTCACCTCCTCAAACACATCCGGATATTCCCGGACCACTTCTACCGATCGCAGGTTCTCTACAGACGCATCAAGCGATTCAAGATAACTTAGCATAACGGAATTTATGGGATTACAAAAGATGTCGAGAGCATTACCAAGGCGAGTCACAAGCCTAACTACTCTCCTTTCACAATCAAGAATGGCCCTATTTCTAGACAACCAATCCATTCCTAAAATTAGCCCATAGCCCGTGAAGCCCAATACATAAGCATCACATCTAAATTCAACGCTAAGTATAGAGATTTTCAAATCCAAACATATCATGGTCAAATGAGCCGAACCCCCAATTGGATTTGAAACGACCAAGGGATCCTCTACTAAACTGGTGTTCAAGTGCAGTGATTCAACTAATGATGCAGAGATAAACGAATGAGATGCGCCAGAATCGAATAAGGTACGGACAGGATGATCAAACAGAAAAACTAAGCTTTCAACAGAAATTGTTCTACCTCTTTCTTGCAGCGGTGGGGCCGCAATAGCCTGAACTTGCCCCCTTGCCTGCCCTGGTGCCATAAGAGCCTGCACCTGTCCTCCCGAGGTAGACCCTGCCCTCTGCCCCTTCTTTGGACAGTCCTTCACTAAATGTCCCGCATCTCCACAATGAAAACAACCAGTCTTCTTTTTCTTTCTACAATCTTTGCTGAGATGGCCAGGCGTCCCACAATTGAAGCATTTCTTCTTCCCTTTGCCATTATTGTTTTTACCACCCTTCTTATTTTGCTGTTAGGGTTTCTTCTGATCCCCTTTCTTTTCAACTGCCTTATCCTCATGCATAAGTGCCATTTCTACTAGCTTTTCAAAGGTGGCTCCCATAGGGATATGGGTCATAGCCAACCCTTGCAACGGTTCATTCAAGCCTCTAACGAACCTCAAAGCTTTCTTCTCTGGCGTGTTCACCAACTCCAAGCCAAACCTTGCTAACTGATTAAATTTATTGACATATTCCTTTATTGATGAGCTCCCTTGCTTTAGTGCCAGGAATTTTTCCATATTTAAGTTCTCCTCTGAAATCCGCCCATGAATCAACTGGACGTTCCCCGTTAATGACCTCCCACCAAAACGAGGCCTCTCCCTTCATTAACCAAGCAGCTAAACGGACTTTCCTCCCATCTTCCACTTCAAAGATATCCAACAATTCCTCAGTCTCCTTAAGCCAATCTCTGGCCTCCACAAACGTCTCAGTCCCTTGAAAAGTTTTTCCTCCCATAGCCTTGAATTCCTTGCACGTCTTTGCAAAAGTGTCAACACGAGGAGGAGGAGGAGGAGGAATGGGTGCAACTAGGGGTGGAGGAGTATCCGCTGGGCCTGCAGTGGTGGCCCTAACCTCCAAGTATCTCCTAAACCACCCTGGAATCGTCACACCTTCTGGGAGATTAAGATCTTCAGCCATGCTGAAACGAAAAAGGAAAGATTCAAAATGGAGAATTCGAAAGATAAAGATAAGGATGTGGCTATTTGGGATTATGTTTTTCATAAAAACTCTCTTTAAATAACATGTTTTTTTTTTGAAAGCACTTCTTCCAAAAATACTTTAGAAAAAAAAATATTTTTCTAAAATTTTTTTTATCTGTTCTGGTAACCTTATGCTCTGATACCACGTGTAACACCCCACGTCCATTAATGTCACTCACAAAGGGAATGCATTAACTTCCATGGAGGTTATGAGTGAATATAGAACAGAAAAATTACAACAAGACAGATATAAAATAGTACTTGGAAATTCAGAAACTTTATTTCATTGTAGCAGAAGTCAAAACATGTTTGATTACATCATAACACCATATTCAATGTCAAGTACAATATCTATCTTGATAAAACAAGTACATAATCCCATTACGTGAATAGCCATTAAAAAGAAAGATAACAAGCTGGACTTTACTTCAGCAGTCCAAGCTTTCCAGAAGATAAGCGATCCAACTAGACTCCACTAGAACTTGGCCCAACCTGCGGACCTGAAGGGAGAAAAAGGATGGAAAAGAGGGGGTCAGACATAAAGTCTGGTGAATATGATAATTCTACAATACTATTACCAAAATAACTGGACTAAGGCATAAGCTGGAAAACAAGAAAATGTCTATGAAGAGCAGATAAAGGACATAAACAATCGCTAAAGGCAACGTTATAGGCGCTCCTAAATACTAAAGGATAAACACTATACTGCACCACACCAGTCACCCTAAAGATTCATCCCACTTAGCTTCACTTAGAAACTTTCCCAATGGCTTTACTTACCCCTAGCTGACTACATAGGTGCCGCCTGCCCCTATCTCCACTAGGTGTACCCTACTTCCCATTATTCGATCGACTCCCTAACTCGTAGATACCCGTGCTGGCCCCACAGTGGGGTGTATCACTCCCCTAAAGTGGCAACCTGATACAACGGACATGCACGGCTTATACCTACACGATGCAACAACGTCTTACCTACCAGCCCGGGTCCACACACGCATATGAAACCCGTTGGACTTGCGTTGCCACCGCTCCCTGTTTTGGCCTCTTATAGTCAAACCCAGTATGCGTGTCCCGTCCTCGACTTGGGTCGAGCCCACAAAGATACGTTTTGGGATACTGGTTGAAATGGGCCCCCACTATTTACCACAAGCATTCCACCTAAGCTTGTCCCCATTAGTCCATCCAACTTAACCCACTTAGTCATGTTCATTTACATGTGTGTTTGGTTAAGTCTAATCGTATTTCAAATGCCTCTAAAGGCAACCACCAGATTCCTCATGCCACCCAAGGCACCTACTTAACCCCCATGTCCCACCTTACATGATTATCTGTTTAAGTATTTCTTAGTTCATTAAGGCCATAACCTCATAAAGACCTCTCACATTAGACTGGCATTTATGGCAGCTGGATTTGTCGAGCGGGTCCGGGCAGTCTTATACCATAAAAGAGTCTAACCTCGTGTCTTTACAACTGTTATGCTTTAGTTTGGGCCTAGGACCTCTCACATTGGGCCGACATTTGTGACTACTGGATTTTCCGTGCGGGTCCGGGCAGGTTTACATCACAAACGGGTCCAACCTCGTGTCCTAAGCATTGATTATTAATAATAATCCACTTTCCCCCAATTTTAATAATTCCCTACTTGAATTATTAATTACTTCCAATTTTTAACAATGTCCATAATTGACTCAATTATGGACATCCATTCATGGTATGCAAAATCTTACAAAATTGCACCCAATTTATTAATTCCTAATATTACCCCTACCCCACGTTTGAACGTTTATTCGCAAAATATATGTTAGACTCGAATAGCCTAACTCATAGCATAAAAGAGATTATCATAATAACAACATGTATATGTGACCAAATGAATCATAATAAGGGGTGAAACTTGCATATGTCCAACTTGCATAGATTATACATGTCATGGACCTAAAGGTGTCAACTTGTTCAAAATTCACCTAATATAATCTCAATCAATTTTCATAAACTTACATATGAACATGTGTGAATCAACATCATCTAATTTTTTTAACAACATGGTTTTATATGGGTACACCTAACTCAATAGGCAAATTCCCATAATCAAGTTTTATTTAATTATAGTTTCAAGTTTATGGGTACACCTAACCTAATAGGCAAATTCCCATAAACAAGATCCATTTAAATTAAGAAAAAAAAAACATAACTTTAAGCATGATCCAACAACATCATGATTTTTCAACATAATATAGCATGATTTATAACATGGCATAGTATGATAGTATAACATAGCTTGACATGATTCTCAACATAGCACGACATAGCATAAGAGAATTTACAACATAGCATGACATAGCATATATAATTTACATCATACGACAACATAATAACATAATAAGAGATCCACAATATATAGAATTTACAATTACAAATCACATCACTTTCTTGTGATCCATTCATAACTGAGTCAAATTAGTTTGTAATAGTCTTGTGAGAATCATCATACTCACCAACAAAAGAAGAGAATTAGAGAGAGAGTTCTTTGGTTTGATTTGTTTTGTTGAGTAGAATTTAGTTGTAGTAGATTAGGCTTCCTCTTCTTAGTTTGTGACGGCTACGCTGAACTCCATGGCAGAAGCATGACGGTAGCTTCTCTAATTTTACAAGTGATTTAGGTTTAGGGTCTACCCACTTATTTATAGATTTTAGAATGCATTTAGGCCATTAGATTTAACCTAGAAATAACCGCAGCCATTCAGACAAGATGGGGTTTATCTTGTTGACTCAGCAATGAGTCAGAAGTGACTCAGCAAACACTCAGCAATATATATATATATATATATATATATATATATATATATATATATATTCTACAATGTACACATTAGATACATCCCCCTTTACTTATTATTGTTTTTATATACATATTAGATACATCCCCCCTCTTACACACTTATTAATATTTTAGCAACTTTAGTGTTAATAGAAAATTCGGGGTGTTACATTCTCCCCTCCTTTTAGGATTTCGTCCCCGAAATCTTCAAGTCTGGAAGAATGTATATCCTACCATCCAAACGTCCATCTAATCATCCATCATACACAGGCATCCATTGTCCTTACAGACTTCTAATGCTTTCAGGTTTAAATGCACAGTGTGTGTATATGTCCGTATCTAATGCAAAATCAGGCGGTCCACTGATTCAGTTGACCTCCTTAATGCAACTATGATCGTGCCATGCATCCATTATGTATGCAAAAGATTCTTAATGCTACATAATACTTCTATATGCGTGCACAACCATCATCTGAATGCAGGATCCACATGATAATACAACCATCGTTCATCCATTTTACTAAATACATCCATATATATATGCAATATGCAATATGTAGTGACTGAGCCGATCTAGTGCCTAAAGTGTGTGTATATATGCATCCACGAGCAACCACTAGCAAACACTTGCATCCATTTTGCATCCATCATACATAACATGTCTCAAATACATGTTTCAACCATAGGATTATCCTAACTAAAGGTCAAAGATACTAATGAGAGGACATACTAAAGATAAGATAAGTTAAGCGATAAAGGAGAAATTAAAAGACATACCCTCAGAAAGAAAAGGGTACAACGAACGCATCTTCTCTTCTGTCTCCCAAGTTGCGTTGCTCTCATCATCTCCCCATTGCACTTTGACCAGTCTGACCTCTCGATTCCTCAACTTTTTGATCTCCGACCCAAGAATGCATGTAGGAGCTCGTCTAATTGTTGCATCACGCTCTATTTCCACCTCTTTAAGCAAGCTCGGCTCTACCACCTCCGCGGTCTTGTGCAAACACTTCCTCAAATGTGATACATGGAATACGTCGTGTACTCCACTAAGTTTCTCAGGCAACTCCACCCTATATGCCATCTTCCCAATCCTGTCTTTTACAGGAAACGGCCCTACAAACCTTGGTGCTAATTTCCCCACGGACCCAAAGCGAACAACATTCTGTAACGGAGATACTTTGATAAAAACCATGTCCCCAATGTCAAACTCAAGATCTGTCCTCCTCTTATCAGCATACGATTTTTGCCTATCTTGGCTGCTTTCATCCTCCTTCGAATCAACTCAATCTTCTCCGAGGTTTCCTTAACCATATCGGGCCCAAGTAGGATTTTATCGGTAGATTCCCACCAACATGTAGGCGAACGGCAAGGCCTTCCATAAAGAGCTTCGAAAGGTGCCGTGCCAATACTAGACTGAAAGCTATTGTTATATGCGAATTCTACTAACGGAAGGTGCTCTTCCCATGTACCCCCAAAGTCTAGGATACAAAGCCTTAAAAGATCCTCTAGAATGCGATTCACCCTCTCGGTCTGGCCGTCTGTCTGAGGATGATATGCGGTGCTCAAACATAGCTGAGTCCCTACCGCCTCTTGTAAACTCTTCCAAAATTCGCTAGTAATGATGGGGTCACGGTCGCTTACTATACTAGAAGGAATACCGTGCAAACGAACTATCTCCTTAATGTATACAGAAGCCAACCACGGAGCAGTGCTCTTACTTTTCACGGGAATAAAATGGGCGCTTTTAGTAAGTCTATCTACTATAACCCAAATCCCCGTGTTACCCTTCCTTGATCTTGGTAATCCATCCACAAAATCCATTGAGATGCTTTCCCATTTCCATAGTGGAACTTCTAATGGGTGAAGCAACCCACCGGGTTTCTTTTGTTCTGCTTTAACTCGTTGGCACACCAAGCATCTAACGACGTACTCGGCCACATCCTTTTTCATACCGGCCCAAAAGAAAACCCGCTTCATATCTTTGTACATCTTATCCCCGCCGGGATGAATGGTCATTTTTGAGAGATGAGCATCATCAAGAATGGCCTTCCTTAAGTCTTCGTCTTGCGGTACACAAAGTCTATTATCCCTTCGTAACCAACCCTTATCGTCTAGGGTATACCTACGAAGATGGCTTGACGACTCCCCCCCTTTGAGCTTTTCTACTATCTCAACCAACCGTGGGTCGTCTCGCTGTGCCTCACCAACCCGTCCTAGAAGTGTAGGTCTAACCTCCAAGGATGCTAACAGACCGGGTACTCAGTCAACGGAGGGTCTAAAGTCAAACATAGAGATGAATTCTAAGCTTTGTCGTTCAACAAACAACGGACTCAAGGACAACCTTTTCCTACTTAAGGCGTCTACCACCACGTTACCCTTGCCCGGGGTATATGCTATTTCAAAATCGTAGGAGGCTAAGAATTCCATCCACCGTTGCTGCCTTAAATTCAAATCCTTCTGAGATAATAAGTATTTTAATGATTTGTGGTCAGTGAACAGTTCGAATTTCTCACCAAGAAGATAGTGACGCCAAGACTTAAGCGCGAAAACAGTTGCGGCTAGCTCTAAGTCATGCATGGGGTAATTCTTTTCATGAACCCTCAACTGCCTTCCACCATAGGCTATTACTCTTCCCTCTTGCATGAGGACCGCGCCAAGTCCCATCCCACAAGCATCAGTATAGATGGTAAATGGTTTATTCCCGTCTGGCAGCACTAAGACTGGGGCTGAAGTTAGGGCTCTCTTTAAACGTTGGAACGCATCATCGCAATCTTTGTCCCACGTAAAAACCAGGTTCTTCTTCGTTAACCGTGTTAATGGAGCTGATATTTTTGCGAAGTCTTTGATAAACTTCCTATAATAGCCAGCCAACCCCAAGAAACTTCTTACTTCGGTTGCATTTTTAGGGACCTTCCAATCTTGGATGGCCACCACCTTTGCGGGATCCACTGCTATCCCTTCTTTGGAAACCACGTGCCCTAAGAACCGTACTTCCTTCCTCCAGAAGTGACACTTAGAAAATTTTGCCTTAAGGTTATGTGCTCGAAGGGTTTCCAACACTTCCCTAAGATGTAGGGAGTGCTCTTCTTTATTCTTAGAAAAGACTAAGATGTCATCCACAAAGACTACCACGAATTTGTTAAGGTATTCCCTAAACACCCTACTCATCAAATCAACAAAATATGCAGGGGCGTTTGTCAAACCAAAGGGCATCACTAGCCATTCATAGAATCCGTCAGGAGTCCTAAAAGCAGTCTTATCTATACTATCCTCAGCCACTCTCAGTTGATGAAAGCCAGTGGCTAAGTCCAACTGCGAAAACACTGAGGCGCCAACTAACTGATCAAAGAGATCGTCAATCCTCGGCAGTGGGTGTCGGTTCTTTTTAGTAAGCTTGTTTAGTTCTCTATAGTCCATACAAAGTCTAAGAGACCCATCCGCCTTTGTGGCAAAAACTACTGGAGCACCCCACTCCGATATACTACGTCTTATGAACCCCTTCTCAAGCAACTCCTTTACTTGCTTATTGAGTTCCCTCCTTTCACGAGGAGCCATGTGGCACACTGGCAAAGATACGGGTTTAGCATTATCCACAAGATAAATTCGAAAGTCTATCTCCCGCTTTGGAGGTAAGCCCTTCACCTCCTCAAACACATCCGGATATTCCCGGACCACTTCTACCGATCGCAGGTTCTCTACAGACGCGTCAAGCGATTCAAGATAACTTAGCATAACGGAATTTATGGGATTACAAAAGATGTCGAGAGCATTACCAAGGCGAGTCACAAGCCTAACTACTCTCCTTTCACAATCAAGAATGGCCCTATTTCTAGACAACCAATCCATTCCTAAAATTAGCCCATAGCCCGTGAAGCCCAATATATAAGCATCACATCTAAATTCAACGCTAAGTATAGAGATTTTCAAATCCAAACATATCATGGTCAAATGAGCCGAACCCCCAATTGGATTTGAAACGACCAAGGGATCCTCTACTAAACTGGTATTCAAGTGCAGTGATTCAACTAATGATGCAGAGATAAACGAATGAGATGCGCCAGAATCGAATAAGGTACGGACAGGATGATCAAACAGAAAAACTAAGCTTTCAACAGAAATTGTTCTACCTCTTTCTTGCAGCGGTGGGGCCGCAATAGCCTGAACTTGCCCCCTTGCCTGCCCTGGTGCCATAAGAGCCTGCACCTGTCCTCCCGAGGTAGACCCTGCCCTCTGCCCCTTCTTTGGACAGTCCTTCACTAAATGTCCTGCATCTCCACAATGAAAACAACCAGTCTTCTTTTTCTTTCTACAATCTTTGCTGAGATGGCCAGGCGTCCCACAATTGAAGCATTTCTTCTTCCCTTTGCCATTATTGTTTTTACCACCCTTCTTATTTTGCTGTTGGGGTTTCTTCTGATCCCCTTTCTTTTCAACTGCCTTATCCTCATGCATAAGTGCCATTTCTACTAGCTTTTCAAAGGTGGCTCCCATAGGGATGTGGGTCATAGCCAACCCTTGCAACGGTTCATTCAAGCCTCTAACGAACCTCAAAGCTTTCTTCTCTGGCGTGTTCACCAACTCCAAGCCAAACCTTGCTAACTGATTAAATTTATTGACATATTCCTTTACTGATGAGCTCCCTTGCTTTAGTGCCAGGAATTTTTCCATATTTAAGTTCTCCTCTGCCCTTGAAAGAAACTTTGCCTCAAACCTTTATCTGAAATCCGCCCATGAATCAACTGGACGTTCCCCGTTAGTGACCTCCCACCAAAACGAGGCCTCTCCCTTCATTAACCAAGCAGCTAAACGGACTTTCCTCCCATCTTCCACTTCAAAGATATCCAACAATTCCTCAGTCTGCTTAAGCCAATCTCTGGCCTCCACAAACGTCTCAGTCCCTTGAAAAGTTTTTCCTCCCATAGCCTTGAATTCCTCGCACGTCTTTGCAAAAGTGTCAACACGAGGAGGAGGAGGAGGAGGAGGAGGAGGAATGGGTGCAACTAGGGGTGGAGGAGTATCCGCTGGGCCTGCAGTGGTGGCCCTAGCCTCCAAGTATCTCATAAACCACCCTGGAATCGTCACACCTTCTGGGAGATTAAGATCTTCAGCCATGCTGAAACGAAAAAGGAAAGATTCAAAATGGAGAATTCGAAAGATAAAGATAAGGATGTGGCTATTTGGGATTATGTTTTTCATAAAAACTCTCTTTAAATAACATGTTTTTTTTTTGAAAGCACTTCTTCCAAAAATACTTTAGAAAAAAAATATTTTTCTAAAATTTTTTTTATCTGTTCTGGTAACCTTATGCTCTGATACCACGTGTAACATCCCACGTCCATTAATGTCACTCACAAAGGGAATGCATTAACTTCCATGGAGGTTATGAGTGAATATAGAACAGAAAAATTACAACAAGACAGATATAAAATAGTACTTGGAAATTCAGAAACTTTATTTCATTGTAGCAGAAGTCAAAACATGTTTGATTACATCATAACACCATATTCAATGTCAAGTACAATATCTATCTTGATAAAACAAGTACATAATCCCATTACGTGAATAGCCATTAAAAAGAAAGATAACAAGCTGGACTTTACTTCAGCAGTCCAAGCTTTCCAGAAGATAAGAGATCCAACTAGACTCCACTAGAACTTGGCCCAACCTGCGGACCTGAAGGGAGAAAAAGGATGGAAAAGAGGGGGTCAGACATAAAGTCTGGTGAATATGATAATTCTACAATACTATTACCAAAATAACTGGACTAAGGCATAAGCTGGAAAACAAGAAAATGTCTATGAAGAGCAGATTAAGGACATAGACAATCGCTAAAGGCAACGTTATAGGCGCTCCTAAATACTAAAGGATAAACACTATACTGCACCACACCAGTCACCCTAAAGATTCATCCCACTTAGCTTCACTTAGAAACTTTCCCAATGGCTTTACGTACCCCTAGCTGACTACATAGGTGCCGCCTGCCCCTATCTCCACTAGGTGTACCCTACTTCCCATTATTCGATCGACTCCCTAACTCGTAGATACCCGTGCTGGCCCCACAGTGGGGTGTATCACTCCCCTAAAGTGGAAACCTGATACAACGGACATGCACGGCTTATACCTACACGATGCAACAACGTCTTACCTACCAGCCCGGGTCCACACACGCATATGAAACCCGTTGGACTTGTGTTGCCACCGCTCCCTGTTTTGGCCTCTTATAGTCAAACCCAGTATGCGTGTCCCGTCCTCGACTTGGGTCGAGCCCACAAAGATACGTTTTGGGATACTGGTTGAAATGGGCCCCCACTATTTACCATAAGCATTCCACCTAAGCTTGTCCCCATTAGTCCATCCCACTTAACCCACTTAGTCATGTTCATTTACATGTGTGTTTGGTTAAGTCTAATCGTATTTCAAATGCCTCTAAAGGCAACCACCAGATTCCTCATGCCACCTAAGGCACCTACTTAACCCCCATGTCCCACCTTACATGATTATCTGGTTAAGTATTTCTTAGTTCATTAAGGCCATAACCTCATAAAGACCTCTCACATTAGACTGGCATTTATGGCAGCTGGATTTGCCGGGCGTGTCCGGGCAGTCTTATACCATAAAAGAGTCTAACCTCGTGTCTTTACAACTGTTATGCTTTAGTTTGGGCCTAGGACCTCTCACATTGGGCCGACATTTGTGACTACTGGATTTTCCGGGCGGGTCCGGGCAGGTTTACATCACAAACGGGTCCAACCTCGTGTCCTAAGCATTGATTATTAATAATAATCCACTTTCCCCCAATTTTAATAATTCCCTACTCGAATTATTAATTACTTCCAATTTTTAACAATGTCCATAATTGACTCAATTATGGACATCCATTCATGGTATGCAAAATCTTACAAAATTGCACCCAATTTATTAATTCCTAATATTACCCCTACCCCACGTTTGAACGTTTATTCGCAAAATATATGTTAGACTCGAATAGCCTAACTCATAGCATAAAAGAGATTATCATAATAACAACATGTATATGTGACCAAATGAATCATAATAAGGGGTGAAACTTGCATATGTCCAACTTGCATAGATTATACATGTCATGGACCTAAAGGTGTCAACTTGTTCAAAATTCACCTAATATAATCTCAATCAATTCTCATAAACTTACATATGAACATGTGTGAATCAACATCATCTAATTTTTTTAACAACATGGTTTTATATGGGTACACCTAACTCAATAGGCAAATTCCCATAATCAAGTTTTATTTAATTATAGTTTCAAGTTTATGGGTACACCTAACCTAATAGGCAAATTCCCATAAACAAGATCCATTTAAATTAAGAAAAAAAAACATAACTTTAAGCATGATCCAACAGCATCATGATTTTTCAACACAATATAGCATGATTTATAACATGGCATAGTATGATAGTATAACATAGCTTGACATGATTCTCAACATAGCACGACATAGTATAAGAGAATTTACAACATAGCATGACATAGCATATATAATTTACATCATACGACAACATAATAACATAATAAGAGATCCACAATATATAGAATTTACAATTACAAATCACATCACTTTCTTGTGATCCATTCATAACTGAGTCAAATTAGTTTGTAATAGTCTTGTGAGAATCATCATACTCACCAACAAAAGAAGAGAATTAGAGAGAGAGTTCTTTGGTTTGATTTGTTTTGTTGAGTAGAATTTAGTTGTAGTAGATTAGGCTTCCTCTTCTTAGTTTGTGACGGCTACGCTGAACTCCATGGCAGCAGCATGACGGTAGCTTCTCTAATTTTACAAGTGATTTAGGTTTAGGGTCTACCCACTTATTTATAGATTTTAGAATGCATTTACGCCATTAGATTTAACCTAGAAATAACCGCAGCCGTTCAGACAAGATGGGGTTTATCTTGTTGACTCAGCAATGAGTCAGAAGTGACTCAGCAAACACTCAGCAATATATATATATATATATATATATATATATATATATATTCTACAATGTACACATTAGATACATCCCCCTTTACTTATTATTGTTTTTATATACATATTAGACACATCCCCCTCTTACACACTTATTAATATTTTAGCAACTTTAGTGTTAATAGAAAATTCGGGGTGTTACAACCTCGGATTTCGACGAAACCACTTTTGTTGGATATGTGATGTCAATTTATTGCTAGATTCCAATTTTCATAATTTTTCGAATCAATATGTGAGCGTGGCAAAGGAAAACGTGTTTTGTCAATTTTGATCGACCTGAAAATGGCCATTTTTCAAACAGTCTCAGAATGCGACGAAATTAGTTTCGTTAGGACCGTATCGTCAATACGAAGCTAGAAATAATTTTTTTGTAATTTTTCGAGTTCGTATGTGGCCCCGGTAATTTAAAATGTGCGTTTATATTGAATATATAAAGATTTATATTTTAAATTCAATGAAAAACTATCGAAATGATAGAATTGGCTTACCAGACATATCCCATTGTATTCGAAATGGGGGTATTACCCTAGGGGCGACAGTCGTTGGGCCTCGTTTGGAATTCAAATAGAAAGTCAACCTTTTGAAAATCAAAATAGAATAAAATATTAAATTATATAATATAATCTCAACCCTTTTTCTCTCCACTCCCTCTCTCTCTTCATCAATCAAAAAAGACAAATAAATAAATAAAAAAAGGGGCGCGCACGATCGAGCCCTCCCCTTTCAGCTGTGCCGCCAGAGGCGAGACCCCACTCCCATCGTCGAGCGCCAGTGCCACCCTCCTCCTCCTCCACGCCACCTTCTCGATTATCTCCCTCTGAAATCCCCCTCCCCCCCCCCCCCAAAAAAAAAAAAAAACTGAAGGCTGCCGTCGATGTCTAGGGCACCCCCACCAACCCGATGCCTTCGACCTCCTTTGCGCCCTAGCAGCCCCCTCCGATCGCTCTTCATCCCCATTCGCTGTAAGCTTCTATCTTTCTTTTATTTATTTGCTTATTTTGTTTTGTTTTAATTTATTTTAAATAATTTGTTAGTTTAATCCATTTAAAAATCTGATTTTTGTGAATAATACACTTTGTTTTTCAAAACAAAAAGAGGTTTGATTTTTAAGTATAAAAAGCATGGATTTATTTTCAGTCTTTGAAATTAAATTAGCATTATAAAAATCTAATTTTTATATGCGTAGCGATGAAAATATAATAATTTTATTAGAACAAACGTTGGATTTTTATAGTGAGAAAGATATGATTTTTATTTCGTTAAAGAAAGGATTTTGATTTCGTTAAAGAAGAGATTTTTGAAATGAATGGAGAATATAAAGATATTATTTTTATACGAGTAGCGGGATAAAAATATAATTTTTATATAGCCGAGATTATAAAAATATAATTTTTATATAGTAGGGATAATAGAAATATGATTTTTATATAGTAGAGATTATAAAAATATAATTTTTATAAGATAGAGAATATAGAAATACAATTTTTATATGTGTAGCATAATAAAAATATAATTTTTATTATAGGAGAAGTGAAATAAAAATATAATCATTACGGTATATGAAGTGAAATAAAAATATGAACTTTATTTTTATTATGAAGTGAGCATTATTAAAAATGTGATTTTTAATGAAAACTGCGTGAAACAGATCTCGTTAGAAGCACGGTGAAGATTTCCTACATATGAAGAGTCGTGGCATTTGGATTAGCTAGTCGATGAGAACTCCTCACCTTTAATTTAAATTTCTAGTTAAAAATATATACTAGGATGAAGACGGTGTTTAGTAGCACCCGACACCCGTTGTCCACAGACCATGAACGGCTTGTATGCTTGTTTGTTGGATTTTGATGTGTAGTTGATTGTGTGATGTGATGTGAAGTGAAATAAAATATTTATATAGTTAAAAATATTTTATAGTTAAAAATAGAATTTTTAACGTATATATGAAATGAAATAAATTAATATAAACAAATCGAACGATTTGTTTATATACACACATTTGACTGACACATCGCCCAACTACACAAATAAAATCTATGTTTGATTGTTTGAAACCCCACACGGGTATTGGGATGATATATGACATAAGCTAATCCCAATAATTAGTTGTATGTCGATCGATCGATGAACAGACTGTTATGAGCGTTAAATATTTATATTTGATGCTCATACAGTGTAGAATGCACTTTGGATGATGGTTGATTATTCATCGTTGTTATTGTATACATGTGTTGTAGAAAATCCATATAATTAACGTTATATGGTAAATATTGGGCCTCATTCCAATTTTGAAAAAGAAATATTTGAAAAAGAAATATTTGAAATAGAAATATTTGAAATAGAATATTTGAAAATAGAAATATATGAAGCAGTGTTGATTATATTGACGCCATTTTGACGCGAATGATATTTATATCGACTTTCTTTCATTTTTCAATGAATATTGAAGGTGACTTCGAAATTCGAATTAAATTGAAATGAATTCGAATTGAAATTGAATATAATTGAATTCGAATTGAAATTGAATAGAATTGAATTCGAATTGAAATTGAATAGAAATGAATTTGAATTGAAATTCAAATAGAAATGAATTCAAATTGAAATTGAATTGAAAACGAACTAAAATTGAATTAAAAATCGATTTGAATTGAAATCAATTTGAAATGAATTTAAAACGAATTTATAAGGAAAGATTCAATTTTGATTTGAAATTGAATATGAAGTTGAAATCGTTTTGAAAACGAATTTAAAACGATATATAAAATATGTTTTAAAAGGAAATCGATGAAGTATATATTATATATATTATATATATAATATAATGGCCTGAATAGAACACGCCGCGCCGCGGCAGTTCGCGAATTTCGACCATTGACTTCGAATGGATATTACGGGAGATCCGACCGTCGGATTCTCCTAAAACCAGAAACATTGGGTTCGTATCGAAAACAGATTTCTAACGAATGTGAGAAATTTGAAATCTAATGGTTGGATTTGGAATTATATCCAAATCAAATTTGGAAAGGGTCACTATAAGTGCAGTTCGATGGCCGTTGATGGAAATCGACTGTACGGGCCTTGATAAAATTATTAAAAATAGTAATAATTTGTGTAGAATCATAAGAAATGATTTGGGAAGAATTAGGATGAAAAAAACTCCATATTTGAAAAGATAAAAATAGATTTTTATCACAATGAACTAGTTTTGAACTAGAATTATAATTCTATTTATTTTTAAATAAATAAATTGAATTTGAAAAGGGTTTTAAAAGTAACCAGAATTTCCAATAATTGAATTGGAATGGATTTGAATCGAAATTGTCTTTGGAATATTTCGATGTTGGATTTCGTGATTATACAGATAGCGTTATGGAAATTTGAAAGATATATTTATATCATTATTTCCAATACGATATTTGTTGGTCGTAGAATTAGGTATTGAATATAAGCCGATATATTTTCTATTCAGAGCCTTGTATTTAATATCAAATGTGATTTGGGTTTGTCGTGAATGGTGTCTTCATTAACACTATTCTTAAGCCCAGTTGAGAAAAAGATTAAATCTTTCTATCTAGATTTAATGAAGTGTACCAATTAAATGATATTTAATTGGAATTGAATTTGAAAGTGATTTTGGGTTTATCGTGAACCGTGTTTTAAATAACACTGATTCTTTAACCCAGTTAAAGATTAAAACTAAGTGGAGTTTTAATGAATCTTTAATTAGATTGAAAAGATCGAGAATGGAGTATCACCAGTTTTACTCCAGGCGATAGTTAAATCTTTAATTAGATTTGAACGTGAAATAGTAATTGAATTCACTGGTAACACCGTGGTGTTAGATATGAAGTATTACCAGTTTTACTTCATGGGATGAATAGGTGGGGATTGGGAAATAAAATAAATGATTACTCCGGTGTGGTTCGCTAATCCTGACTAGTTTGAATTGATATTCAAAAAAGATTAAAGAATAAATTTTAAAGAATTTATCTTTGATAAAACTAATGGGAACCTTTCCCGAAGTATAAGAATATTTGAATAAAAGAATATTCTGAATTGGAATGAGGCGTATGTTGTGTTTGTGTAACACTTGTTTATTATATACGCGAGTTATTCAGAAAGACCGGGTTTATCCCATTCTGAATAACTAATTCGACGTGGTGTCGAAGACGAAGACGGTGGTTGAAAACCAGAGGTATTCACGTCGTTTGGATAATTACTGATGATCTTGATTTGGTCGTACACCCAAGAGGAGGGAATCAGTTAGTGATCGTCCAGACGTACTTGGAGATCGATGGATATGCGGGGTGCTAGGTGCCTCCGGTTTCGTTCAGACCCAAAACGGTCTTGTAAATGGACTGTGTGTCTGACACTGGATTTTTGTCTGTGTGGTTGATTTCTATTAAATATATATCTGTTTGGCGGCGGAGAATTTATTCTCTTGCTTAACGCCCTTCTCTGAGACATACGAGCTCAGGGGTTATATATTGATGGATATAGAGCGCATGGAGTGAATTGCCTATGTGGCATGCCTAAGCGGCAAATGATCAAGGCTTCTGTTGAAAAGCAAAGTCTTGTGGGTGATGATCAAAGCACGGCCTGTGTGGCATAGCTTTGTGTAACGTTGATTCCCAAGCCTCACACCCCGGTTGTGAACCAGAAACGGGAGAGGACCTCAGGGAGGGCATGCGTTTCCTTCTAGTTAGAAGTGGCGTCAGTGGTTTTACACGCCCTGACGAGCTTGACTTATGTGGTTGTTACTACTGCGAGGCGCCTCGGATATACCGGTCGTTCTCGAACCGATGGAGTCATTTAGTTGGCTCACCTACGCCCCAAAGGGCAGGGAAACGCAGTGTTCAGGAATTTTAATCCACATCGGTGGACCGACCCTGACGTTGCAAAGGTCACTCGAGCTCTGACCTGAGACACGGACTAGAGCATCTCGAATCGGTAGAGGACTATCCTTTGCCTCGGTTCACAGATGGAAATCCAACTTCCAAATATGTGACATTTGCGGTTTTGATTATAGAGCCTAGTATGGCGACATGATATATGGTACCCATGCCGTCTATGATTGATATTTATGATTTGAAGTTTTTTTATACACTATACACTTATAGTAATAAGAAATGATTTGTTTTAAACGTACTAAGCATGTTTAGCTATTATAAGGGAAAACTCTATCCTCCGGCTTGCGTTGCATTGTGTGATGGGACCTGGGTCTTATAATAGCTTCATTGTTCTTTATTTAGCATTGCGCTGTCGTTTTATGCACTGGTATTCTTGGGAGGAAACCCGTTCCGTGTTATACGGCGTGGTCCCTTGATTTACCTAACTTTATAATAAAGATTAATAACTGTTTTAGTTCTCACACCAGTCATATGACTGACCTGGAGTTTATTGTCTTAACCTAAACTCTGGGTGCCCCTATTTTCCGCACGGGCAGCTAGTAGTTTTGGTTTTGCAGATTTGTATTGACAGGATCCTGATTTACAGTTGGAACGATATCCGGAAAGCTCTGTATCTGTATATCTCTTCTAGTTGTGTTATGTATTATTTCCGCTGCGATGTATTTAAATGTAATTTAAATCTCTGATATTTTTTGTCTAATATTTATTCATACTCTGTATATTCTTGTATTCAGATGGCATTGTTGTAATATACAATGAAATGTTCTTCTATCTGCGTTCTTTTGTGTCTCGTCCTCAAAGTAATTCGTTCTTTCTCTTCTCTTCGGAGACCGGGGAAGTTACGGGTCGCTTCAAATGATCTCTTCCCATGCCGGTCCATTACATTTTCTTGATTTTTAGGTTACTTAGATTAATAGCACTCAAAACTTATATGAGCATCGTACCCATTTACTTTCCAATGGATTCACCTAATACAATATATGTAGCTATCCCTCAATATTGAGATACACCCCATGGTGCCCCACTCGCATGGTCTCCACTGTAATGAACGCAGTCCCTCATCCTACGTCGGAGCGACGTATAGATCTCTATATAAAATGTTACATTCTGCATGTATCTACCATTACTATGCTACATAAGCGTTTGGACTGCTACCATCGACCAAATCAGATTCCTTATCGGAATAATGCCCTCTAGTCTACGATACACCACACAGAGCAAATATGCATGTATCTAGACTATCCCACGTATGTAGTGTAATTGTAGCTCGATGCCTCAATCACACGTCCTCTAATGTGCACAGAGTTACGTGGCATGTCTAAACAAGAAACATGAAACTCGGTCGGGAGCTTTTCCATATCTGTACAGGCTACCTTTAAGTGCCTTCAAATACAGACATTCCTTGGGTCTGTTTTTCATGGTGGCTATGGACCCACCTCGGCCCCTCCCTCAACTAGTAAAGACTACAGAGCTAAGCGACCATGCCTAATAACTACCAATCTAAGCATCCATGTGGCATCTACCCTCAACCCCGTACCTCGATAGTGAACGATGAAATGATATCTTCGGTTTAGCTCTAGTTTTTTGCATCCCGCTGGCTGTCGATGACGGATATCCGACAGTCTACTATCCTTGTTGGTCGTGACCCTCTCTACCTCCTCATGAGGCAACCGTCGAATGACCTTGGTGTCACCTCGTCACAGCATTCTGACTGCATAGCTACATCTGCAGTCAAGGCCCACCCACCTAGTAGTTACGCGTAGACCCAATCTCTGCGAGTACAGCCTAAGACATATGTCACTCCACAGAGGACTACTAAGAGCATCTTACGTACTTCAGGAAGCCGCGTGTTTCCCCTTCCAGTCCTTTGGAGCCGTCATAACAATCAGATTAATGTGCGCTCCCCTCGTGTCTTATAACACCTCGTTGATCTACCCCGTTGGGTTATTCACGCTCAAACGTACGGACTATCCAAGCACCTTTTTTTTAATATGTTGTTAGACCCTATGTCTAAACATTCTTTTACGCGCTTGCCTTACCTTACCTGGTTCCCATTTAACTTGATTATTCCCATTCATATTGAATTCTTATTCCAGTTTACCAAGTCTTTCTTGCTTATTAATTTCAACCATATAACTTAATCCATTTAAGTTTATTAAAATGTCCATAACATGTTATTCTCTAGATTGTGGGCCAAGGTCTGTAATCCACAATCTATTTTATATTCTTGCTTTCTTACATCATTACAATAACATGTTCTCCTTAATACGTTGTTAAGTATATCTCAATTCATATGTTTCCTAATTAACGTGTCACATACCATTTATGATTAAATATAACTTATTTATTTTATAAGTTTTCCTCATTCTTTCTCATTTAATCATAAATTCAATTTACACCATCACTGCAACTTATCGTTGTTTACTTAGCTGATTATTACGCATATCTAATTCTATCATTTCTACAAGTTATGCTTACCCTACAAGGTGTCTTTAATTACATAACTTTATTATGTTTTCCACCAGTTATGTATACCATTAGGTGTCTTTAATTGCATAACCTTATTATATTTTCTACCAGTTATGTATACCACTAGGTGTCTTTAATTACATAACCTTATTGGGTTAGGTTCGTGGGCCTATATGTAAATATTACCCATCCCCTCTATTTTACTTAACCCACCCACTACCCATCCAGTTTTATTTAACCCTAACTTAAGTTCATAATCATACAATCCTTCTGGATTAATTTAGGTTAAGTAGTCCAGTTCACTACCTTGTCCAATTATGGTTATAATGGGCTAGACCACCCACATTAGGCCTACAACGTGTGGATGCTGGATATGTCGGTCGGGTCCGGGCAGCCATATTCCACAACTGAGCCTAACCTCGTGTCTTAGCTCGATTCGCATTTGCGCACTTAGACCTCTCACATTAGGTTCAGCATTAGTGGTTGTTGGATATGCCGGTTGGGTCCGGGCAGACTTCCACCACTAATGCAACCTAACCTCGTGTCATAAGTACAAGTACGATTCCTAATTGTAATTACTAAATATTCCATTTTTATCCAAATCAATCTATGTCATTATAGGTGATTATTTCCCTTTTTCCTATATTTAATTACATGCCCAATTCACTATTCAAATCATATACTTTTACACCCCTTTTCAATTAATCTTTTAATTATGCACCATATGCTCTTTTTTCCTAAGTTACAAATCAAGGCATATACATCTATATATGTTATGCCCAAACCCAAATCTCATATTTTCCAATTTATGTCTCTAGTCCATATTCACTCATTTCAATACAAGTTATACCCAAATCCATATTTGCATATTTTCCAATGTATGCCTAAAATTCATATTCACATACGTCCCAATTTATGTCCAAAATCAGTATTTAGACATGTTCCATTTTATACCCAATTCCATATTTACATTTATTCCAATGAGTTACTAAATTCATATTATCCAACAAAACATATTCCCCCAAACCCCTATTCGTATATTTCCAAATTTATGCCCAAATTTAGATCCATATTTTCTAATATCAATTATGCCCCAAATTATGTCTTCCCCCATCCTTCCCAATTTCGCATGTTCGCATTTTTCAGTTTTAGGTCTAGGCTCGAAGGTAGCTTGGCTATATAAAAATAAAAAGGGAAAAGAGGGAGAGAAGAGAATCAAGAATATGCATAATAACGAATCAATAATAAACTGATAGAAATAGGCATAAACTGAATAGGCATATTATGACAAGATTTAACATGGTGCTGATATTAACATATAAAAGCAGATCTGATAACTATGTCATAATAGAACTGTTTAGGCACCAATTCAAGATCCAATTTTTATATACATATCAAGATTACTATTTAAATATGCAAATGTAAAATTAACATGAACTCACAGTGAATAAACCCAAGGAAATATATCTGAATTATTGAGAAGAACATGTTGAATAAGTTATTGCCATCGCTGAATTTGTTGTAGCAACTCTTTGAATATGTATAATCTTCTTTGAATTGGTTTAGAAGAAGAAGAAGCACCATTTTAATTTTCATTGCGGCAGAGCTTCCCCTTCAGTATTTAGATAAATAAAACCTAGGTCTAGGTTCCTTTATATAGCCTAGGGTTCATGAATATAGCTCCAAAATTGTTCGGCTTTAGAAAAGAAGTTTCCAGAGCCATGGGTAAGTCGACCCCCCTTCAGGTGGGTCGGCCCCCCTTCATGGGTGTCGACCCCGGGGTCGACTCCCATGAGCCCGAGTCGACCCCTAGGTCGACCCAGCAAGGGCTCAGGTCGACTTCAAAATGTTGTCCCTTCCTCGATTTGTGTACCGGATTTCTGGTTTTGCTGATTTTTGAATATTATTGAATTTATATGTATATATCTTTCCTATATGCATACAAAATTCAAATCTTAATAATTTCTTCATACAAAGTCCGTTTTGCGCAAACTTGGTGTCTATCTTGACTAGAATTCTGCGACGAATGCAATGGCACAATCCATTTCACTTAATTCTGATTATTAAATTAAGTTTTCCTTAATTCATTGTTAATACTGTATTTCACATTGATTATTCTTTAATTCATCATCTTTGGTGTCGTTAAACTTTCAGAATGTTACAGTTAAGATTTGGAATTTATAAATCTTTTTATTAAGATTTATTGGAAATTTTCCAAAGTAAAGTTTTCCAATTTAATATATTATATTGGAATTGAATGGAATTCGATTTGGTAATAATCGAAGTGAGCTTCTGTGGAGGAAGATGGTTAATATATATGTAATTTAAAAGGCTTTGTCATTATTCCATTTATATTATTTGTCGGATACGGAAATTGATATCAATTATATATATATTGATCAGTTTTTTCCGTGAATATTCCGTAATTAATGGAATGTGATTTTGGGTTTATCGTGAACT
This sequence comes from Allium sativum, assembly GCA_030737875.1. Taxonomy (NCBI): domain Eukaryota; kingdom Viridiplantae; phylum Streptophyta; class Magnoliopsida; order Asparagales; family Amaryllidaceae; genus Allium; species Allium sativum. The sequence continues at coordinate 11,993,200 of CM060921.1, read as the reverse complement.
GTGTTTTAAATGACATTGGTTCTTTAACCCAGTTAAAGACAGGATTACATGTCTAACATTGTATTTCCAACTGTATTGTTGATCTCTGCTAAATACATATCTTTTTGGTGGCAGATAATTTATTCTCTTGCTTAACACCCTTCCCTAAGACGTACGAGCTTAGAGGTTATATATCGGTAGAAATCAATGGTACGGTGTAGATTGTCGATGCAACATGTTTGTGTTTCCAAAGTTAAATAATCATTAATATTGATTTTTGGGAATATTAATGCTAAGTGGAGTTTAAATGAATCTTTAATATGATTGGAATGAGAATGTGATAATTTAAATTATCAAATTTGGGAAATGATCGAGAATGGAACACCATCAGTTTTACTTCAAGCGATAGCTAAATCTTTAATTAGATTTGAATGTGAAATGGTAATTAAATTTACTGATAACACCATGGCATTACATATGGGGTATTACCAGTTGATTATAAAATACGTAAATTATTTGGAAAGGTTGGGTTTATACCCATTCTGAATAATTGATTCGACGATAAGTCGACGATGAAGACGGTGGTTAAAGACCGGAGGTCTTCACATGTAACACCCCGTATTTTCTGTGAACGTATAAGTAACAAATCAGAGAAAAATTAACTTATAAATTAAGAATCAAGGGAAACGGGTTGCGCCATTGCGTTCGTCTCGAAACTCCACTTGAATCCATATGACCAAGTTATGACCCTCCGAAGTTCCAGGAATTTAAATAAAATAAAACAGCTAGAAAAAAAAGCCAGAAATTCGAAATTCAAACCCAGAGAAGGCTGGCGGGAAAATTCCCGCCCATATACCCAGGTCGACTGGGGAGTCGACCCCCCCCCCCCTAACCAGGTCGACTGGGGAGTCGACTAGGGTGTCAACCTCCCCATGACCAGGTCGACTAGGGAGTCGACCTAGGGGTCGACTGTAACACCCCACCTCCGCCAGGGTGTCTCTTGCAAGCACTCTGACTTTGGAGGGGCGTTGAATCGGGTAAACATGCATAATGATATATCAAGGCAGAACAAGAACATATGTATATATGTAAATAGAGTAAATAACATAGATAAAACAGCGGAAGATTTCAAACCATTTCAAAACAAGTCTGGTACAACATAATGTCAACTTTCCAAATACACAAGTCTAGATAAAAACGACATCACTGAAAAACGGAAATACATAAGTACTATCCCCAAAATAAGTGATAACCATAGCTAGCTTCATGTCAAGACCGTACATGAGCTAAAATCCCACATGCAAGCGATCAGAAAGCCAAGCTAAGCTCCAATATTCCCACCCTGAGAACCTGGGGGGGGGGGGGACGGAAGAAAAGAGGCGAAAGAAAAACAGGTCAGTCAAAAAGACTGAGTAAGCCCTACTACAATCAATGTAAACTGATAAAGTTAACTGGCATGATGAAAACTGAGATGAACATAAGGATAACTACATACTGGCATGATAGATAAAAGGTGTCATCGCATAATCAGGTTTAAGGTGTTTGCACCACAGGTGTAACATGATTTGAATAAACAAGTATTGATCCCTTGGCCCAAGCTTTGGCCCAATAACATGAAGTGACCCTAATACGAGGTCCAATAAAACGAAGTGACCCTAATACGAGGTCCAATAAAATGAAGTGACCCTAATACGAGGTCCAATAACATGAAATGACCCTAATACGAGGTCCAACCAAACGGTCTAGTCGATCGGCTCCCTATAAGCCTAACTCGTCACGTGTTGGTGTCAATACGGCCCAAACATAATTGTAGTCAGACTGTGCAGGGTCTCCCGTCGGGTGTATCAAGCCCTAAGGTGTCAACCCCTGGACACCATAAACATAAGTGCACAGTCTCGATCTACTGGTACCCGTGCATGTTTTCCCCGGCTTCGGACTATGTGCACGACCATAGTCCGCCCGGAACTACACCGGCGTACCACTCTGCCGTCGTTTTTGGTCACTTACCTCAAGTCCAGTAATCGTGCCCCCACCCTATCCTAGTCCCTAGGGTCTTAATGATACGAACTTGGGATTACTGCTGGAGTGGACCCCCATTGCTAGGATTTTCTAGTGGGTTAAGTACGGTTTAACCCTCTTGCTAATCATGGATTAACTTGGTTAAGTGTAACGATGAGTTCACGATTTAACCCTGATTAATCTACCAAGCCCAAATTGGTTAAGTATTAAGTGGACCATGACTTAACCCTAATCATGAGGCATTAATTAATTAACATGCCTTAACCTCTCACATTAGACTCCGTTGCGGTTACTAGTTAAGCCGGTCGGTTCCGGGTAGCTTTATACCACAACTTGGTCTAACCTCGGGTTCAAGGTACAACATGACCAACTTCTCACATTGGGTCCTATTGTTTGTAGCAACTAGTTAAGCCGGTCGGTTCCGGGTAGGTTTACGCTACAAACTCAACCCAACCTCGAGTTGGTCACACTTATATTTTCTAAGTGTCATGTCCATCATGTTTCCAAAACATGTTACAAGTTTTCAAGAACTTGTGTAGACCTAACTTAATAGGTAAATTCCCAATGGGTAGACCTAACTTAATAGGTAAATTCCCAATCTTATGATTTTATGTATTTTAAGTTTACCCAACCCCAAACGCAATCCCATCACTTACAAATCGCAATAGCGCATAAAGGATAGAAAGAGGGAACTTGGCATAATCATGTCATAAAGGTGTTGAAGCCACAAGTTTAACATGGTGGCATATGAAATGTACATATGTTCATATACTTGCATATTACATTTTTAGGCCTCAAAAGCATGCATAAAACCAAACTTAGCATATTGGTGATACATGGTGATAAATGACATGTAGAAATGGCCATAAGTTCACATTTAGCCTCACATGCAAGTTATCATAAGAGATATGATAACTTACATGTTGCCAAAATGCAACCTTTAGCATAAAGCTTGAAGCTTTAAGCTCATAAACCCAAGATAAGCTTGCATAACATGATAACATGAACAAAATGATCAACCAAAACTTGCATAACATAACTTGCATATCATATGACAAACTTGCATATCAAACTTGCATAACATAACATGATAAACTTGCATATCATAACATGGCAAACTTGCATAACATAACATGATAAACTTGCATATCATAACATATCAAACTTGCATAACATGACATAATAAACTTGCATATCATGGCAAACTTGCATATCATAATGATCAACCAAACTTGCATCATTCATTTAACTTTAGAGTTTAAATATGAAAGTTGAAAAGGGCTTACAATGCTTATGAAGACTCAAATGAGTATAAGCAAATATAAGATTGAGACAAAGCCCTTATGCAATCAAATAAACCCAAAATGCAAGCTCCAATAGAAAAACCCTTGAGCAAAAATGATCAAAACCCTTGCTTTATGATGTAAATATGGAAACTTGACTTGAATGCATGCTAATGACACTCATACAAGCTTGAAAACACTTGTATGCATGGAAAATCTCTCATAGAAATAACTTAGGAATTTTATGAAGAGAGTGGAGGCCATGAAAGGAATGATTTTGCCATAGTTTAGTTGTATGAATGAATAATGATGATTTAGGGTTAGGTTAGGGTCTTATTTATAGAGATTAGGATTAGTTCTAGCCTTAGGATTAAACCCTAGTTCCAATCTCAGCCCTTAAAACCGAATCTGGCCCCCAAACTCAACACAACTCCAAAATGGTGCACCAGGCAAAACTGCCCGGCTGAACCAAGTCGACAGCCAAGTCGACAGGGCTGTCGACTTGGGTCCAACCAAGTCGACTCCCAAGTCGACAGGGCTGTCGACTTGGGTGCTCTGGCGGGAACTTTCCCGCCTGGCCCAATCTGACCCTAATTTCCAAATTCAAACTTGAACTTGAAATCTGTTTTTACTTTGAAATTTTCTGAAAACTTCGTTGGGCCTTAATCGGGTCATACGGACTCCGATTTTCGAAAACTCGGACTCTATTTCGCGTATTTTTCCGAGACGAACGCAATGGCATAGCCCGTTTCCCTTGATTCAGACTTATAAATTAAATTCTGCCTCGATTTACGTTATAACAGGTTATTGAAAATACGGGTTGTTACATTCTCCCCTCCTTAAAGGATTTCGTCCCCGAAATCTTCAAGTTAGGAAGAACATATCCTACCATCCAACATCCATCTACTCAAAACATCATCCACGAGCAATCATTGTCCTTACAAGATTCTAAATGTTGTATGAACATATGCAAAGGTGTGTGTATATGTAATTATCTAATGCAAATATCATCAATGCAAATTATGTTAGTGAAATGAATCCATATGTATGCAATTCCTAACATAATGTATAACATCTATATGTGTGCACATAACATACATCCATATGCAACATCCATGTGATAACACAAAAATTTTCATCCATGAATAAGCGTAAACACTCATGCATATGCAATATGAGGAGTGTGTGAGCCGATCTAGTGCCTAATGTGTATAATGCATCCACGAGTAACCACTTGTAAACACTTGCAACCACTTGCAAACATCAAGCATAACATGTTTCAAACACATGTTTCATCCAAAGGGTTTCTACCTAAGGTTCTCCTGACAAGATTAACATGATAAACTGGATAATCAAGACAAACATGGATAGCAAAAGATATGCTACAAAGAGATCGGGAAGATAAGCAGGATATACCCCTTTCGGATTACAAGAAATCTCTTCCTAACCAAACCCATATTCTATAAAAGCCCAAAAGGTTTAGTCAACCTAACGGACCCTTTTCAAACCCAGACATGTATTACTAGCCAATAAGTCATACCTCCCGACAGAAATAGGACCGAGAATGGGACCGAGAGGATATACGTAAAAAGATAACATGCGAGTAAGTTCCACAGGAAAACAAGGATCAAGGATATACTCTTAGAAAGAGATATGATGCGCGTATCTAGCCTTCAGTCTTCTAAGTCACATTTCCTTGAGTTTAACTCCACTGTGCTTTGACCGTCTTTTACTTCATGATTCCTTGGCTTCTTAACTCTTATTTCCAAATATGAGTTGGAACCCATTTCATTCTCGCCTCTCGTCTTCCTTTTTCACTTACTCTTCTATCATTCTTGGCTTAAACATAACTATGACCTCATGGTTTCATGCAAGCTTTCCAAAATTCACTAGTGAATCCTGGATCTCGTTTACTTACTATAAAGTATTCCACGCAGCAGAACTTTTCTTGGAAATACCAATCCACGTTGCCAATTGCTCTTACCAACGTGATTTTCTATAACTCATGCTTGAACGAAATGAACCCTCCGCCTGCGAATGTTAGGCCGTACTTAGATTCAGTTGCTTGCCCATGACTTCCCGTAGACTATCCCAAAACTGGCTAGTGAAGATTGAGTCATGGTTACTAACTATACTTTAGGGAACCTTGTGCAACCGGTTTATTTCTTGAAAGTAAACTGTCGCTAGCTATGATGTAGTCCTTTCGCTCTTTACCGGAGTGAAATGAGCACTCTTCGTGAGTCTACCTACTATGACCCACATGCTCTTATTCCCTTTCTTGATCTAGGCAGTCCACCCACGAAATCCTTCGTGACGCTTTTCCCTCTTCCATTGCAGGGACCTCCAAAGGATATAATAGCCCACCGGGCTTCTATGACTCGGCCTTTAACCTGTTGGCACAACATGCACCTTGGGACAAACTCGGCCATCTCCTCGGGTGATGTGCATCTTCAAGAACCTTCTTTCTCTCATCGCGTCTTAGCCATCCCTTGTCATTTATAGCGAGGTGACTTACCATCTCGCCTCGAATCAACTTGTCCATGATCTCGACTAACTGCGGGTCTTCTTTCTGTGAAGTCCCTACTTGATCCAGAAGGGTAGGTCTAATCTCAAGGGACGCTAACTGACTAATTAAACTGAGAAAGCTTCTTACTTCACTTGTCCTCCTCGGAGCTTTCCGGTCTTGAACCGCGACCACTTTAGCGGGATCCACCGCTAAGCCTTGCTTAGAAACTATGTGCCCAAGAAATCTAACTTCTTTTCTCCAAAATGACATTTGGAGGACTTGGCTTTTAACTGATGCGCTCTAAGTGTATCCATCACCTCCTTGAGATGTCTAGCATGTTCTTCCTCGTTCTTTGAGAAAGTCAGGATATCGTCTGCAAAGACTACCACAAACTTGTTCAGGAACTCCCTAGGCACCCTACTCATCAAGTCCACGAAGTAGGCGGGTGCATTAGTCAAACCGAATGGCATGACCAGCCATTCTAAGAATCCATCTGGAGTTCTGAACGTAGTTTTGTCTATACTATCCTCAGCTACTCTGAGCTGATGGAATCCAGTAGTAAGATCAAGAGAAAACAGATGTTCCTACAAGCTGATCAAACAAATCATCGATCCTTGGTAATGATTGTCTATTCTCCTTGTTCTACTCACGATAATCAACACACGGGCGAAGCGAACTGTCCACATTAGTAGCGAATACTACTAGAGCACCCTCCTCGGAAATGCTTTATCATATGAAGTTCTTCTCAAGCACTCCTTGACTTGCTTTCTTAACTCTCATCTCACGGGACCATGTGCCTAACCGGCCACGTAACTGGCTTGGCATTATCAACCAGATAAATGCGGAAATCAATCTCTCGCTTAGGGGTAACCCCCCTTCACTTCACCCAAGATATCAGGATATTCTTGAACCACCCTCATAGATTGCAAACTATCGATAGACGAGTTGAGGGATTCAAGATAACACAACATGACGGGACTCATAGGGTTACTAGAAATTTTTAGGGTATTACCGAGGCAAGTCATGAGCCTCTCAACCCTATGCTCAAAAATCAAGAATGGCTCCAAAACTGGACAACCAATCCATGCCCAAAATCAACCCATACCCCATGAAACCGAGAATATAAGCATCACACGAGAACTCTACACTCAAGATAGAGATTTTCAAATCCACGTAGATAATAGACAAATGGGCGGAACCCCCAATTGGATTTGAAACACACACGGGATCATTAACTAGACTACTACTTAGGTGCAAACTTTCAACTAAGCCAGATGAAATAAACTATGCGATGCGCCAGAATCAAACAAAGTATGAACAGGAAAATCAGAAATGTATACAAGGCTCTCAACAGAAATACTACCTCGATCGGGAACTGGAGCGGCATTGAGAGCATGAACTTGCCCTCCTGAAGGTCCAGCACGCTGAGTCTGACCCTGGCCTTGCCCTTGCTTCTTCGGGCAATCCTTACTGAAATGTCCAGTCTCACCGCAGAAAAAGCATTCACCATTCTTCCTTTTCCTCTTCTTACAATCCTTAATAAGATGCCCAACTGAACCGCAATAATGGCACTTCCCCTTGTTGTTCTTGCCCTTGTTGTTGTTCCCCTTATTGCCTTGACTCTTGTTCTTGTTCTTGTTCTGATTGCCTTGACTGCTCTGACCACTTGGATTACCCTGATTTCCTTTCCACTGGGAATCAGTCTTCTTGGCTTGAGTATCATTCATCTTGATCTCTTTCTTGACATCTCCCTGAAGTAACGCCATATCAACCAAGCTCTCAAACGTGGCCCCATGGGGAATATGTGACATAACCAATCCCTGCAACGGCTCATTCAATCCTCTAGCAAAACGAAGAGCCTTCTTCTGAGGAGTATTCACCATATCCAAGCCAAAACGAGCTAACTGATTGAACTTGTTCACATATTCTTTGACAGACATATCTCCTTGTTTCAAAGTTATGAACCTCTCCATTTGCAGATTCTCCTCAGCAGAAGATAGAAACTTAAGCACGAACCTTGCCCTGAAATCGGCCCAAGTCTCAACAGGCCTAGTACCATTGGTGACTTCCCACCAATAAGCGGCTTCATCCTTCATAAGCCAGACCGCCAACAAGATCTTCCTCTGATCGTCTAACCCAAAGATAGCAAATAAATCCTCGGTCTCTTTCAACCAATTTCTGGCCTCTACAAAAGTCTCAGTGCCTTGAATGTTCTTGCCACCCATTGCTTTGAAATCTTTGCAAGTCTTTGCGAAGTCATCTTGAGGATGCTGAGGGGGAGGAGGAAGAGGAACCTCAGCGACAGGAGGAGGAGGAACATCAGCGACAGGAGGAGGAGGAACATTAACTACCGGAGGAGGAGGAGGAGGAGGAACATCTGCGGGGCTGGCTTCGGTCGTCCTAGCCTCCAAAAGTCTACTATACCAAACAGGTATGTGTACTCCCTCCGGAATATCAAAGTTATCGGCCATACTGAAAACGAAGAAAAAGACAGATTCAGAATGGAGAAAAACGAAGGAATTCTGCTAATGGCTTTTTGGGGAATAGCCTTTAAAATAAACTAGACTTTTCTTTGGAAAATACTTTATACTTGGTTTTGAAAATAGTTTTCCAAAAGTCTTAAAAACCTTTTTGTTCCTTCTCGTAAACCATATGCTCTGATACCAAATGTAACACCCCACCTCCGCCAGGGTGTCTCTTGCAAGCACTCTGACTTTGGAGGGGCGTTGAATCGGGTAAACATGCATAATGATATATCAAGGCAGAACAAGAACATATGTATATATGTAAACAGAGTAAATAACATAGATAAAACAGCGGAAGATTTCAAACCATTTCAAAACAAGTCTGGTACAACATAATGTCAACTTTCCAAATACACAAGTCTAGATAAAAACGACATCACTGAAAAACGGAAATACATAAGTACTGTCCCCAAAATAAGTGATAACCATAGCTAGCTTCATGTCAAGACCGTACATAAGCTAAAATCCCACAAGCAAGCGATCAGAAATCCAAGCTAAGCTCCAATATTCCCACCCTGAGAACCTGGGGGGGGGGGGGGGAACGGAAGAAAAGAGGCGAAAGAAAAACAGGTCAGACAAAAAGACTGAGTAAGCCCTACTACAATCAATGTAAACTGATAAAGTTAACTGGCAAGATGAAAACTGAGATGAACATAAGGATAACTACATACTGGCATGATAGATAAAAGGTGTCATCGCATAATCAGGTTTAAGGTTTTTGCACCACAGGTGTACTAGCAAGCTAACATGATTTGAATAAACAAGTATTGATCCCTTGGCCCAAGCTTTGGCCCAATAACATGAAGTGACCCTAATACGAGGTCCAATAAAATGAAGTGACCCTAATACGAGGTCCAATAACATGAAGTGACCCTAATACGAGGTCCAACCAAACGGTCTAGTCGATCGGCTCCCTATAAGCCTAACTCGTCACGTGTTGGTGTCAATACGGCCCAAACATAATTGTAGTCAGACTGTGCAGGGTCTCCCGTCGGGTGTATCAAGCCCTAGGGTGGCAACCCCTGGACACCATAAACATAAGTGCACAGTCTCGATCTATGGTACCCGTGCATGTTTTCCCCGGCTTCGGACTATGTGCACGACCATAGTCCGCCCGGAACTACACCGGTGTACCACTCTGCCGTCGTTTTTGGTCACTTACCTCAAGTCCAGTAATCGTGCCCCCACCCTAGCCTAGTCCCTAGGGTCTTAATGATACAAACTTGGGATTACTGCTGGAGTGGACCCCCATTGCTAGGATTTTCTAGTGGGTTAAGTACGGTTTAACCCTCTTGCTAATCATGGATTAACTTGGTTAAGTGTAACGATGAGTTCACGACTTAACCCTTATTAATCTACCAAGCCCAAATTGGTTAAATATTAAGTGGACCATGACTTAACCCTAATCATGAGGCATTAATTAATTAACGTGCCTTAACCTCTCACATTAGACTCTGTTGCGGTTACTAGTTAAGCCGGTCGGTTCCGGGTAGCTTTATACCACAACTTGGTCTAACCTCGGGTTCAAGGTACAACATGACCAACTTCTCACATTGGGTCCTATTGTTTGTAGCAACTAGTTAAGCCGGTCGGTTCCGGGTAGGTTTACGCTACAAACTCAACCCAACCTCGAGTTGGTCACACTTATATTTTCTAAGTGTCATGTCCATCATGTTTCCAAAACATGTTACAAGTTTTCAAGAACTTGGGTAGACCTAACTTAATAGGTAAATTCCCAATGGGTAGACCTAACTTAATAGGTAAATTCCCAATCTTATGTTTTTATGTCTTTTAAGTTTACCCAGCCCCAAACGCAATCCCATCGCTTACATATCGCAATAGCGCATAAAGGATAGAAAGAGGGAACTTGGCATAATCATGACATAAAGGTGTTGAAGCCACAAGTTTAACATGGTGGCATATGAAATGTACATATGTTCATATACTTGCATATTACATTTTTAGGCCTCAAAAGCATGCATAAAACCAAACTTAGCATATTGGTGATACATTGTGATAAATGACATGTAGAAATGGCCATAAGTTCGCATTTAGCCTCACATGCAAGTTATCATAAGAGATATGATAACTTACATGTTGCCAAAATGCAACCTTTAGCATAAAGCTTTAAGCTCATAAACCCAAGATAAGCTTGCATAACTTGATAACATGAACCAAATGATCAACCCAAACTTGCATAACATAACTTGCATATCATATGACAAACTTGAATATCAAACTTGCATAACATAACATGATAAACTTGCATATCATAACATGGCAAACTTGCATAACATAACATGATAAACTTGCATATCATAACATATCAAACTTGCATAACATGACATAATAAACTTGCATATCATGGCAAACTTGCATATCATAATGATCAACCAAACTTGCATCATTCATTTAACTTTAGAGTTTAAATATGAAAGTAGAAAAGGGCTTACAATGCTTATGAAGACTCAAATGAGTATAAGCAAATATAAGATTGAGACAAAGCACTTATGCAATCAAATAAACCCAAAATGCAAGCTCCAATAGAAAAACCCTTGAGCAAAAATGATCAAAACCCTTGCTTTATGATGTAAATATGGAAACTTGACTTGAATGCAAGCTATTGACACTCATACAAGCTTGAAAACACTTGTATGCATGGAAAATCTCTCATAGAAATAACTTAGGAATTTTATGAAGAGAGTGGAGGCCATGAGAGGAATGATTTTGCCATAGTTTAGTTGTATGAATGAATAATGATGATTTAGGGTTAGGTTAGGGTCTTATTTATAGAGATTAGGATTAGTTCTAGCCTTAGGATTAAACCCTAGTTCCAATCTCAGCCCTTAAAACCGAATCTGGCCCCCAAACTCAACACAACTCCAAAATGGTGCACCAGGCAAAACTGCCCGGCTGAACCAAGTCGACAGCCAAGTCGATAGGGCTGTCGACTTGGGTCCAACCAAGTCGACTCCCAAATCGACAGGGCTGTCGACTTGGGTGCTCTGGCGGGAATTTTCCCGCCTGGCCCAATCTGAAACTAATTTCCAAATTCAAACTTGAATTTGAAATCTGTTTTTACTTTGAAATTTTTTGAAAACTTCGTTGGGCCTTAATCGGGTCATACGGACTCCGATTTTTGAAAACTCGGACTCTATTTCGCGTATTTTTCCGAGACGAACGCAATGGCATAGCCCATTTTCCTTGATTCAGATTTATAAATTAAATTCTGCCTCGATTTACGTTATAACAGGTTATTGAAAATACGGGTTGTTACATCGACTTGCTCCTGAAACCCAGTTTTTGAACCTGGTTCATTCTGATGTATCCGGTCTTGTTTTCTGTCTAGATTCGTCCCCCTAATCCTATACAAACAGCCCGCTAGCCTCATTTTCTCTACACAATTTCATTCTTTCTATATTCTTCCTTTGTTCTAATTAAAAATAAAAATGGCGTCGCTACTCGGTTGGAATCAAAACTTGGACTGTTGCATCTTCTTCCAACCTGAATAGAATTAAAAGCTAAATCAAATCTCAAATCAAAGTTTAGAGCTCCAACAACAATTAAAGAGGAGTAATTCAACATTTCTGCATCAACAACAGTTTGTTATCCTTTCTTAAAACCACGAAAGGCAAGTACAGTTATTTTCCGATATAAACTTTAATTATGGTTGTGGCATGATTATAAATTTGAATCTGGGGTTATGTATATTCTTATCTGTCAGATCTGTTTTTTTGTGACTATTCTGTACCTCCTTCTTCTTTCTGTTCTATAGCCAGGCTACTATGAGCCTGCGCCGAATCTCATAAGATATTAACGCACGAATGCTAAATTTTGGGACAAATAATGAATAATGCATAATTGGACATGAAACTGTTGCCTATAAGACTATTGCCTATGACTATAATTTACGCCTATGACTATGATTCATGACTATGAGACTATTGCCTATGACATTGAGTAAGAAACTATTGTAATTAGTCGCCCATGACTATTGTGGTTAGTTGCCTATAACTATTGTAGTTAGTTTCTTATGCCTATTCCCTTAATGATGTTAGATCTCATATTTAGTATGTAATTTTGCTAGTTTATTCCCATTCACTATTATGTACATCGAGCCTAGAGGGGCCATTATCATTGTATTTGGTTCATTATTGCATGCCTACTCTTTCTTGTGTTTATAACCTATTCCTTTTGCTAGGGCATGAACTGTAAATGGGAATATTAAAGCTAAAATTTGGGGCATATATTGTATCATGAATTATGACCTTGATTTGGGCATGTAAGTTTAGGCTAAATTTATAATTAGGCGGCAAGATATGTCAATGAAACTTTAAGGAATGATTAAATCTGTTATATTGCCTAATCCGCTAGTTCTGTTATATTGCCTAAACTGCTAATTAGATTGAATTGCCTAATCTGCTAATTTTGTTTAAATTGCCTTATCTGCTAGACATGCTAAATCGCCTAATCTGCAAGATCTGTTATCTGTTTAGTTTGTTGAATGGCATAATCTGTTGGAACTGAAATGCTGAAATTTAAAGTATGTAAATCTGTAGGCTCGTTTTAAAATTGAGCAAAACTTGTTAATAGAGCCTCGAGTAATCTGTTGTAACTTGTACAGAAGTTAATTTGTTAAATTAGTATGATTAGTCTGATATTAGCATAGTCTGTGAATGAATGCATTGGCTAAACATGAAACATGGATAACTCGAGGTTAGAATGAGTTTGCGGCGTAATCCTGCCTGGAACTGCCTGGCACCTCCAGTGGCCGCAAACAATAGGTTCTAATGTGAGAAATTAGTCATAACGTGCTTGAAACCCGAGGTTAGATTCAGTTTGCGGCAGAAACCTGTCCGGAACCAACCGGCCTAACCAGTGGCAGCAAACTGTCAGTCTAATGTGAGAGGTCTGCGCGTTAATTTTTAATTGATACAAATCTGAGATAAATATGATGTCTAAAACGTGTTGGGTGGGTAGGGTTAAACCAATTGGACTAATGAATGTAACAAACCCGTTTCGTGAATCTGTAGGCCCAATTACAAAGTTAGACAAATCTGTTAAATCCGTATATCTGATCCGTTATTCTGAAAACTTGTCTGATCTGTGAACTAGTTGATCTGAACTCTGTATGTATGAACTTGTAAACAAGTTAATCTGAAATCTGTTAGTCTGGGGACACAAGGTTAGGAGGGAAATTACTTGTGTCATCTGTTGTTTGGGACCCATATTAGTAAGTAACCCTTTCTGGTATCAAAACTTTGACCCAACAGCAGGTAGGGTCCGAGCACGCTTACTGAACTAATTATAAGCGGTTCATTCTGATAATGGCAAGTGGTGTTGATGGTGCGTTACAACCGGGTCATGTGCGTGCATGGATCCCAGTCTGCCTTTGAGGATGTAAGACGACGTGACATCTGTAAATAAGTCTGTGCCAATTGGTTGTCACTTTAGGGAGTGATACACCCTACTGTGGGGCCAACACAGGGTATTTATGTATTAGGGAGTCGATCACTTGGGGTAGGTTTTTAGGGTACACATAGTTCTGTCTGTTTCTGTTGGTACCGTCTGTTTCTGCTGGGTGGCAACACCTGTCTGTTTCTGCGTGGTACCGTCTGTTCGGGTGGTAAAGGCCCGTTTACTAGTGTACACCTAATTCTACATTATGTTTCCGTAGGGATTAATCTATTTCTGTTTCCGTACCTTCTGTTCGAGTGGTAAAGGCCCATTATTAGCATTATGTTTCTGTTTGTTTCTGTTGGGGTGGTAAAGGCCCATTACTAGCATTCTCTTCTGTGGAAATTATTCTGTTCCCGTTTCTATTTCAGTTTAGACATTGGGGTGACACCTAATCCTGTTATATTAGTATTAGTGCAGAGAAATGAAAAGTAATATTATTCTGTTTCTTCTGTTTAGCCTAAGTACATCTGTTGCTCCTGTTACTGTTATCTCTTATCCAGCTTATTTTCATGTCATAATTATTATTATCTGTTCATATGCTGAAAGTCATTGGACTTGCCAGACTTTATGTATGACCTTGCTTGTTTTCGCCCCTTTTTCTTCCGTTCCCCCCCCCCCCCCGGTTTTTCCAAGGAGGGAACACTTTAGCTTGATCCGGATTTCTTCTTCTTGAAGTACTTAGAGTGCTTAAAGTATGGCATGACTCCTTATGGCAGCTTTTGTGGGGATTATGATTTTAAAGTTTTGTACTCTGATGATTTTCTGAACAAGACTGATATTTATGTACTTGAGTTTGTAACCAAACCGATTTCTGTTTTCCGCTATAATAAAGTTATAATTTCTCAAGTATTGTTTATCTGTCTTGAAATTTTCTGTTCTGTTTACTAAAATGCTCCACCAAAGTTAAGGCATTCCCTTTGTGAGTGTCCTTAACGGAGGTGGGGTGTTACACTTGGTATCAGAGCTAAAGGTTACCAGATTTGATAAAAAGTTTTGAAAACTATTTTCAAAAAGGTTTTAAAAAGGAAGTATTTTCAAAAGTAAAGCTTATTTTTGAAAAAAAACATAATCCCCAAAAAGCCATATATCTATCTTTTCAGTTCTCTGTTTTAAATCTTTTTCTTTCATTCCAACATGTCTGGGAATCTTAACATTCCAGAGGGCGTGCCAATACCTGGCTGGTTCAGGAGGTACTTAGAGGTTTGGGCCAACAATGCATGCCCAACAGATATTCCTCCTCCAGCTGCAGCGATTCCTCCTCCTCCGCCCCCTCCTCGTGCAATTGCTTTTTCAAAGATCTGTAAAGATTTTAGGGCCATGAGTGGCAAGGATTTCAAGGTAACTGAATCATTCGTAGAAGCGAGGAACTAGCTCAAAGAAACTGAGGATCTGATCATTATTTTCGAGGTTGACGATAAGCAGAAGGTACAATTGGTGGTATTGTTGTTCAAGGACGAAGCTTCCTATTGGTGGGAAGTCACCAACGCCGAGAGGCCAGTTGAAACATGGATGGATTTCAGAACAAGGTTTGAGACAAAATTCCTCTCGCAAGCTGAACGAAGTCTACAACTGGAAAAGTTCTTATCTCTTAAGCAAGGAAGTATGACGTTCAAGGAATACGTCAACCAGTTCAACCAACAAGCTAGGTTCGGACTAGATTTAGTCAACACCTAACATAAAAAGGCTCTCCGCTTTGTTAAAGGATTGAACGAGCCACTGCACAGCCTAGCCATGACCCATGTACCTATGGGAGCGACTTACAAGAGATTGGTGGATATGGAACTACTGCACGAGGAAGACAACGGCAAGAAAGAGGCAAAGAAGGAAGAACCACAGAACAAGAAAGCATGGCCCAAAAAGGAAACACAAAAGAAGGGTGAAAAGTCTGAAGATAAGAAGGAGAAAAAGTGCTTTACTTGTGGAAGCTCGACTCATCTGAACAAGGATTGCAGAAAAAGAAAGGGCACTTGCTTCAACTGTGGTGAGATGGGACAGTTCACTAAGGACTGTCCAAAGAAACGAGGGCAAGGGCAGAGGGCAGGACCAACTTCTGGAAGGCA
Source organism: Allium sativum (assembly GCA_030737875.1). Classification (NCBI taxonomy): domain Eukaryota; kingdom Viridiplantae; phylum Streptophyta; class Magnoliopsida; order Asparagales; family Amaryllidaceae; genus Allium; species Allium sativum. The sequence continues at coordinate 11,977,368 of CM060921.1, read as the reverse complement.
GGCGAACACTCTCGAGGCTAGTGGATTGGATAGAAATAGGAAAACTTTCTGTAGGAGGATTAATTTCTTTATCTAATTTTTGAGTTAAAACTCTTTTCTGATCCTGGCATTTCGATTCTGTAATCGATACTCTGCACTTGAATACTAGTATTGTTTCTGATTCCGCTGCAGACTCAGATCCATAAGAGTTATGACTCATCTAAGTGTGGTAAGTTGGGTATCTGTGTTGGGCGTTAAGTTGACTATGATGCATACATTCTAGGTTTTTATCATGCTTAGTTTCCTAAGAATCATTTAGTAATCTGATCTGTACCGGTAATTTGTAAATATCTGAATACTTCTGATAAGGTTGAGATCTCCAGTTTTGACATTGTCTAAAGAGGGTAATCCTCTTGGTGGCAATTTGATGTTGATTTCGGTCTTCGGGGTTGATACTTAGGGGAAATTTGTCTCTCAACCAAGGTCTAATGGAAACCAAGTTTTTGTTTATCTGCACTCGCTCCCATCACTCGACTGTATCCTATCAATCAAGTCTTCGACCTATAGATAGGAATCCTATGGATGTAAACATGTGTTTGAGACATGTTATGTTTGATGGTTGCAAGTGGATGCAAGTGGTTGCTAGTGGTTGCTCGTGGATGCATATACACACACTAGGCACTAGATCGGCTCGAAAACACTCTCATACTGCATATGGATGTGTGAGCATTTTCAATTTCTGTGCATGCAAAATGATTAACTCATCACATGGATGTTGCATATGAATGAATGGTTGTCACTCATATAAGAATAATATGTATCAAATAGGAAAACTGCATACATGTTGGACTCATGACACTGACATAGTTTGCATTAAGGAGGTCAACTGAATCAGTGGACCGCCTGATCTTTGCATTAGATAAGGAACATATACACTCACTTTTGCATATGTTCATACAACATTAGAAGTTTTCTAAGGACAATGGATGCTTGTGGATGATGGTTGAGTAGATGGAAGACTGGATGGTAGGACACATTCTTCTTAACTTGAAGATTTTGGGGACGAAATCCTTTAAGGAGGGGAGAATGTAACATCCCTTATTTTCTATGAACGTATAAGTAACAAATTAGAGAAAAATTAATTTTTAAAATAAGAATGAAGGGAAACGGGTCGCGCCATTGTGTTCATCTCGAAATTCTGCTTGAAAACGAGTCCGAGTTTTCGAAAAAGGGAATCCGTATGACCAAGTTATGACCCTCCGAAGTTTCAGGAATTTAAATAAAATAAAACAGCTCGAAAATAAAGCCAGAAATTCAAAATTCAAACCCAGAGAAGGCTGGCAGGAAAATTCCCGCCTATATACCCAGGTCGACTGGGGAGTCGACTGGGGTGTCAACCTCCCCATGACCAGGTCGACTGGTGAGACGACCTGGGGGTCGACCTGCTCCCGAAACCCAGTTTTTGAACCTAGTTCATTCTGATGTATCCGGTCTTGTTTTCTGTCTAGATTCATCCGCCTAATCCTATATAAACATCCCCTAGCCACATTTTCTCTACACAATTTCATTCTGTCTATATTCTGCCTCTGTTCTAATTAAAAATAAAAATGGTGTCGCTGCTCTGCTGGAATTAAAACTTGGACTGATGCATCTTCTTCCAACCTGAATAGAATTAAAAGCAAAATCAAATCTCAAATCAAAGTTTAGAGCTACAACAACAATTAAAGAGGAGTAATTCAACATTTCTGCATCAACAACAGTTTGTTATCCTTCCTTAAAACCACGAAAGGCAAGTACAGTTATTTTCCGATATAAACTTTAATTATGGTTGTGGCATGATTATAAATCTGAATCTGGGGTGATGTATATTCTTATCTGTCAGATCTGTTTTTTGTGACTATTCTGTACCTCTTACTTCTTTCTGTTCTATAGCCAGACTACTACGAGCCTGCGCCGAATCTCATAAGAGATTAACGCACGAACGCTAAATTTTGGGACAAATAATGAATAATGCATAATTGGACATGAAACTGTTGCCTATGAGACTATTGCATACGACTATAATTTACGCCTATGAGACTATTGCCTATGACTATGATTCATGACTATGAGACTATTGCCTATGGCATTGAATAAGAAACTATTGTAATTAGTCGCCCATGACTATTGTGGTTAGTTGCCTATAACTATTGTAGTTAGTTTCTTATGCCTATTCCCTTAATGACGTTAGATCTCATATTTAGTATGTAACTTTGCTAGTTTATTCCCATTCACTGTTATGTACATCAAGCCTATAGGGGCCATTATCATTGTATTTGGTTCATTATTGCATGCCTACCCTTTCTTTTGTTTATCCCCTATTCCTTTTTCTAGGGCCATTTCATGAGTATTTAGAGAACTTGTGGAAACATGTTATATGGGGATTGGGTGTAGCTTAATTAAGTTAATTTCGCATAGCAAATATGTTGGCAAAATCTGAACTGGCTATAATAGAGAATGATTTACATGTGTATTAGTCCTGGACATAAATGGTAAACTAGAATATTAAATCTAGTTTTGCATGAACTCTAAATAGGAATATTAAGGCTAAAATTTGGGGCATATATTGTATCATGAATTATGACCTTGATTTGGGCATGTAAGTTTAGGCTAAATTTATAATTAGGCAAGATATGTCTATGAAACTTTAAGGAATGATTAAATCTGTTATATTTCCTAATCTGCTAGTTCTGTTATATTGCCTAAACTGCTAATTAGATTGAATTGCCTAATCTGCTAATTTTGTTAAAATTGCCTAATCTGCTAGACCTGCTAAATCGCCTAATCTGCAAGATCGTTATCTGTTTAGTCTGTTGAATGGTGTAATCTAATTGAACTGAAATGCTGTAATTTGAAGTATGTAAATCTGTAGGCTCGATTTAAAATTGAGAAAAACTTTTTAATAGAACCACAAATAATCTGTTGTAACTTGTACAGAAGTTAATTTGTTAAATTAGCATGATTAGTCTGATATTAGCATAGTCTGTGAATGAATGCATTGGCTAAACATGAAACATGGCTAACTCGAGATTAGAATGAGTTTGTGGCGTAATCCTGCCCGGAACCGCCCGGCACATCTAGTGGCCGCAAACAATAGGTTCTAATGTGAGAAGTTAGTCATAACGTGCTTGAAACCCGAGGTTAGACTCAGTTTGCGGCAGAAACCTGCCCCGAACCAACCGGCCTAACCAGTGGCCGCAAACTGTCAATATAATGTGAGAGGTCTGCGCGTTAATTTTTAATTGATACAAATCTGAGATAAATATGATGTCTAAAATGTGTTGGGTGGGTAGGGTTAAACCAATTGGACTAATGAATGTAACAAACCCGTTTCGTGAATCTATAGGCCCAATTACAAAGTTAGACAAATCTATTAAATCCGTATATCTGATCCGTTATTCTGAAAACTTGTCTGGTCTGTGAACTAGTTGATCTGAACTCTATATGTCTTAACTTGTAAACAAGTTAATCTGAAATCTGTTAGTCTGGGGACACAAGGTTAGGAGGGAAATTACTTGTGTCATCTGATGTTTGGGGCCCATATTAGTCCGTAACCCTTTCTGGTATCAAAACTTTGACCCAACAGTAGGTAGGATCCAAGCACGCTTACTGAACTAATTATAAGCGGTTCATTCTGATAATGGCGAGGGGTGTTGATGGTGCGTTCCAACCGGGTCATGTGCGTGCATGGATCATGGTCTGCCTCTGAGGATGTAAGACGCCGTGACATCTGTAAATAGGTCTGTGCCAATTGGTTGTCACTTTACGGAGTGATACACCCTACTGTGGGGCCGATAAGGGTATTTATGTATTAAGGAGCCGATCGCTTGGGGTAGGGTTTTAGGGTACACATAGTTCTGTCTGTTTCTGTTGGTACCGTCTGTTTCTGCTGGGTAGCAACACCTGTCTGTTTCTGCGTGGTACCGTCTGTTTGGGTGGTAAAGGCCCATTTACTAGTGTACACCTAATTCTACATTTTGTTTCCTTAGGGATTAATCTGTTTCTGTACCTTATGTTCGGGTGGTAAAGGCCCATTATTAGCATTCTGTTTCTGTTTGTTTCTGTTGGGGTGGTAAAGGCCCATTACTAGCATTCTCTTCTGTGGAAATTATTCTGTTCCCGTTTCTGTTTCAGTTTAGACATTGGGGTGACACCTAATCCTGTTATACTAGTATTAGTGCAGAGAAATGAAAAGTAATATTATTCTGTTTCTTCTGTTTAAACAAATTACATCTGCTGCTCCTGTTACTGTTATCTCTTATCTAGCTTAGTTTCATGTCATAATTATTATTATCTGTTCATATGCTGAAAGTCACTGGACTTGCCAGACTTTATGTCTGACCTTGCTTATTTTCGCCCCTTTTTCTTCCGTCCCCCCCCCCCCCGGTTTTCCAAGGAGGGAACACTTTAGCTTGATCCGGATTTCTTCTGCTTGAAGTACTTAGAGTGCTTAAAGTATGGCTTGACTCCTTATGGCAGCTTTTGTGGGGATTATGATTTTAAAGTTTTGTACTCTGATGATTTTCTGAACAAGACTGATATTTATGTACTTGAGTTTGTAACCAAACTGATTTCTATTTTCCGCTGTAATAAAGTTATAATTTCTCAAGTATTGTTTTTCTGTCTTGAAATTTTCTGTTCTGTTTACTAAAATGCTTCACCAAAGTTAAGGCATTCCCTTTGTGAGTGTCCTTAACGGAGGTGGGGTGTTACATCACATCATTTGGATGATTACTGATGTCTTGATTGGTCTGTACACCTAAGACAAGGCAATAAGTGGTGATCATCCAACTGTACTTGGAGATCGACCGGATATGTGAGGACCTCTCTCTTGTATTGTACATATGGAAAGAGGAATAAGGTGCCTCTGTTTTCGTCCAGACCCAGAAGGAACTAGCAAATGGATGTATGTATGACTTTGGATTTTATTCTATGTTGATTGATCTCTATTAAATATATATCTATTTGGCGGCAAAGAATTTATTCTCTTGCTTAACACCCTTCTCTGAGACGTACGAGCTCAAAGGTTATATATCGATAGGCATCAGTCGCATGGCGTGAATTGTCAGTGTGACATGCTAAGATGCAAATGATCAAGGCTTCTGCTGAAAAGCAGAGTCTTGTGGTTGATGATCAAAGCACGACTTTAAATACCATAGCTTTGTGTATAGCGTTAATTCGCGAGCCTCACACCTCGGTATGAATCAAAAACGGGATCATGACTACAGGGAGTGAACAACGTTTCTTTCTAGCTATGGGTGGTGTCATGGTATATAGCCTAGACATTTATTTATTTTTACCTATATGGATGATGGATTGTGAGGCACCTTGGATATATCGGTTACTACGGAGCCGACGGATAGGTCTGATAGGACCAGGAAACGTGTGTTCAGGAATAAACAATTCACTAACATAAGTGTGGACCGGCCCTGAAGATCCAAGGGTTAACTGCGGGGGATCTTGAGGCATTTGCTAGAGTGTCTCGAATAGGAGAGGAGCCATCCCTGGCCTCGACTCGTAGATGGAATCCAGTTTCCAGTATGTGAGATTTCGATTTTAATTGTAGAACAAGTATGGCGACATAGTAAGATGGGGTACTATGCCGTCTATGATTGATACATATATATTTGAAGTTTTTTTTTATATACTTTACACTTATAATAGTATCAAAATGATTTGTTTTAAATGTACCAAGCATGTCTGGCTATCATAAGGGAAAACTCTATCCTCCGGCTTGCGTTGCATTGTGTGATGGGACCCGAGTCTTATAAAAGCTTCATTTTTTGAAAAGCATTGCGCTATGTATAAACTATTTTATGCACTAGTATTCTTGGGAGGAAACCGTTTTGTGTTATACAGCGTGGTCCCTTGATTAACTTTATTTTTAAAGTAAAGATTTAATAACTGTTTTAGTTCTCACACCAGTCATATGACTGAATTAGAGTTTATTGTTTGAACCTAAACTCTGGGTTCCCTATTTTCCACCCAGGCAGCTAGTTGTTTTGGTTTTGCAGATTTATTTTTACAGGATCCTGGTTTATGGCTGGAGCTATATTTGGCACATTCTGTATCCGTGTATTTCTTAAGTTGTGTTATGTATTATTTTTCCACTGCAATGTAATGTATTTTAATCTCTGATATTTTTCTGATGTATATTATTTATTCATACTCTGTTATATTCTTGTACTCTGATGTAATTGTTGTAATAAGCAATGAAATGTTCTATTGTTTGTGTTCAGATTTGTCATGTTCTCAACTCAATCCGGGCTTTCCTATAAGGGCGAGTTTGGGTAGTTTCAAACTCATAAGGATAACATATACATACATACATATATATATATATATACACACACACACACACGTTTAGTGATTTATAGATTTTTCTATGATTTTCTATCATTTTTGGAAGCTCACATTATTAGTTTTTAGAGTGGAAACCATGAATGAGAAAATGTTGACCAAGGAATGAAAATAGCTAGGGTTAGGGTAAGGATAGGTGGTATTTTATAGGAAGAGAAAATAATATTTTATTTCATTTTATATTCAGTTTCTTTCAATTTTTACTTTTGTCATTTAAAAATTCATATGATCACATACGAAATTCCATTTTCGATGAAAATGGAAATACATCTATAGTTTGACATTACAAACTCAATGAAACTTGTTTCACCGAAATCCAAGTCCGTTTACACCAACAACATTATTTTAAATTCAAATTATTAATCGATTCACATTTTAAATATGCACGATCACAAAACAACTCCGATTGGCACGAAATTTGAAATTTAGCAATAATAAATCATTACGGATTTAGTAAAATTCGTTTCATCGAGAATAGAGATCGTTTGTAAAAATGGCTATTTTTAAGGCTTAAATAAAATCAATAAAATATTACTAAATCCAAAAACAGTTTAATTTAATAATAATAAATTAATATTATCGTATATATCCAAATAGAATATCATAAAACTTAAAAATAAACGTACTTGGATTTATAACTTGATATTCCCAAATTCAAGTTAAATCGATATTCAATTTATATAAATATCCTTTTATTTTATTAATTAAATCGTCGTGGTTTATAAAGATTCCATAGCAACTTTCTGAAAATTTTGATTTGGACATAACTCACAATCTACTATATGAAGTCTCCATTTTTCTCTTCGATCAGAAAAACATAGTTTAATAAATTCGAACGTTTCTTGTTTCAATGAATTCCAACTTATAATAAATCCTATATACTCGGTTGAAGTTCAAAACGTAAAACTACGAACTATCACGACATTACGAGCTCTGTTTAAATTTAATCATAAATTATACATCCAAATGTCCTTTTATAAATATATTCGTTATTATAACTATAATCTAAACTCAATTAAATTTCTTACATTATCCAATTCACACAATATTGTCAATTCAACTTATTTCCGGCTATTTCGGAATTAAACTTATTATTCCAATATTTATATTAATTAAATATTCAAAACTACCAAATTTAAGTTGTTTCACTTTCCAAACCAATATTCAAATAATTAAATAAATAAAGTATTCAACCGTTAAAAATCTAGGATGTTACCTTCCTTCCCCCTTAAAAGAATTTCGTCCACGAAATTACTAAGTAGTAAAGATGCAATAACGCTGTAACACCCCGAATTTTCTATTAACACTAAAGTTGCTAAAATATTAATAAGTGTGTAAGAGGGGGGATGTATCTAATATGAATATAAAAGTGTGTAAGAGAGGGGATGTATCTAATATGAATATAAAAGTGTGTAAGAGAGGGGATGTATCTAATATGTATATAATAATATTAATAAGTGTGTAAGAGAGGGGATGTATCTAATATGAATATAAAAATATTAATAAGTGTGTAAGAGAGGGGATGTATCTAATATGTATATAAAAACAATAATAAGTGTGTAAAAGGGGGGGATGTATCTAGTGTGTACATTGTAGAATATATATATATATATATATTGCTGAGTGTTTGCTGAGTCACTTCTGACTCATTGCTGAGTCAACAAGATAAACCCCATCTTGTCTGAACGGCTGCGGTTATTTCTAGGTTAAATCTAATGGCCTAAATGCATTCTAAAATCTATAAATAAGTGGGTAGACCCTAAACCTAAATCACTTGTAAAATTAGAGAAGCTACCGTCATGCTGCTGCCATGGAGTTCAGCGTAGCCGTCACAAACTAAGAAGAGGAAGCCTAATCATCTACAACTAAATCTACACAAATCAAATCAAAAGATCTCTCTTTCTCTAATTCTTTTCTTTTGTTGGTGAGTATGATGATTCTCACAAGACTATTACAAACTAATTTGACTCAGTTATGAATGGATCACAAGAAAGTGATGTGATTTGTAATTGTAAATTCTATATATTGTGGATCTCTTATTATGTTATTATGTTGTCGTATGATGTAAATTATATATGCTATGTCATGCTATGTTGTAAATTCTCTTATGCTATGTCGTGCTATGTTGAGAATCATGTCAAGCTATGTTATACTATCATACTATGCCATGTTATAAATCATGCTATATTATGTTGAAAAATCATGCTGTTGGATCATGCTTAAAGTTATGTTTTTTTTCTTCTTAATTTAAATGGATCTTGTTTATGGGAATTTGCCTATTAGGTTAGGTGTACCCATAAACTTGAAACTATAATTAAATAAAACTTGATTATGGGAATTTGCCTATTGAGTTAGGTGTACCCATATAAAACCATGTTGTTAAAAAAATTAGATGACGTTGATTCACACATGTTCATATGTAAGTTTATGAAAATTGATTGAGATTATATTAGGTGAATTTTGAACAAGTTGACACCTTTAGGTCCATGACATGTATAATCTATGCAAGTTGGACATATGCAAGTTTCACCCCTTATTATGATTCATTTGGTCACATAAACATGTTGTTATTATGATAATCTCTTTTATGCTATGAGTTAGGCTATTCGAGTCTAACATATATTTTGCGAATAAACGTTCAAACGTGGGGTAGGGGTAATATTAGGAATTAATAAATTGGGTGCAATTTTGTAAGATTTTGCATACCATGAATGGATGTCCATAATTGAGTCAATTATGGACATTGTTAAAAATTGGAAGTAATTAATAATTCAAGTAGGGAATTATTAAAATTGGGGGAAAGTGGATTATTATTAATAATCAATGCTTAGGACACAAGGTTGGACCCGTTTGTGATGTAAACCTGCCCGGACCCGCCCGGCAAATCCAGTAGTCACAAATGTCGGCCCAATGTGAGAGGTCCTAGGCCCAAACTAAAGCATAACAGTTGTAAAGACACGAGGTTAGACTCTTTTGTGGTGTAAGACTGCCCGGACCCGCCCGGCAAATCCAGCTGCCATAAATGCCAGTCTAATGTGAGAGGTCTTTATGAGGTTATGGCCTTAATGAACTAAGAAATACTTAACCAGATAATCATGTAAGGTGGGACATGGGGGTTAAGTAGGTGCCTTGGGTGGCATGAGGAATCTGGTGGTTGCCTTTAGAGGCATTTGAAATACGATTAGACTTAACCAAACACACATGTAAATGAACATGACTAAGTGGGTTAAGTGGGATGGACTAATGGGGACAAGCTTAGGTGGAATGCTTGTGGTAAATAGTGGGGGCCCATTTCAACCAGTATCCCAAAACGTATCTTTGTGGGCTCGACCCAAGTCGAGGACGGGGCACGCATACTGGGTTTGACTATAAGAGGCCAAAACAGGGAGCGGTGGCAACGCAAGTCCAACGGGTTTCATATGCGTGTGTGGACCCGGGCTGGTAGGTAAGACGTTGTTGCATCGTGTAGGTATAAGCCGTGCATGTCCGTTGTATCAGGTTGCCACTTTAGGGGAGTGATACACCCCACTGTGGGGCCAACACGGGTATCTACGAGTTAGGGAGCCGATCGAATAATGGGAAGTAGGGTACACCTAGTGGAGATAGGGGCAGGCGGCACCTATGTAGTCAGCTAGGGGTACGTAAAGCCATTGGGAAAGTTTCTAAGTGAAGCTAAGTGGGATGAATCTTTAGGGTGACTGGTGTGGTGCAGTATAGTGTTTATCCTTTAGTATTTAGGAGCGCCTACAACGTTGCCTTTAGCGATTGTCTATGTCCTTAATCTGCTCTTCATAGACATTTTCTAGTTTTCCAGCTTATGCCTTAGTCTAGTTATTTTGGTAATAGTATTGTAGAATTATCATATTCACCAGACTTTATGTCTGACCCCCTCTTTTCCATCCTTTTTCTCCCTTCAGGTCCGCAGGTTGGGCCAAGTTCTAGTGGAGTCTAGTTGGATCGCTTATCTTCTGGAAAGCTTGGACTGCTGAAGTAAAGTCCAGCTTGTTATCTTTCTTTTTAATGGCTATTCATGTAATGGGATTATGTACTTGTTTTATCAAGATAGATATTGTACTTGACATTGAATATGGTGTTATGATGTAATCAAACATGTTTTGACTTCTGCTACAATGAAATAAAGTTTTTGAATTTCCAAGTACTATTTTATATCTGTCTTGTTGTAATTTTACTGTTCTATATTCACTTAAAACCTCCATGGAAGTTAATGCATTCCCTTTGTGAGTGACATTAATGGACGTGGGGTGTTACACGTGGTATCAGAGCATAAGGTTACCAGAACAGATAAAAAAAAATTTTAGTAAAATATTTTTTTCTAAAGTATTTTTGGAAGAAGTGCTTTCAAAAAAAAAACATGTTATTTAATGAGAGTTTTTATGAAAAACATAATCCCAAATAGCCACATCCTTATCTTTATCTTTCGAATTCTCCATTTTGAATCTTTCCTTTTTCGTTTCAGCATGGCTGAAGATCTTAATCTCCCAGAAGGCGTGACGATTCCAGGGTGGTTTAGGAGATACTTGGAGGCTAGGGCCACCACTGCAGGCCCAGCGGATACTCCTCCACCCCTAGTTGCACCCATTCCTCCTCCTCCTCCTCCTCGTGTTGACACTTTTGCAAAGACGTGCAAGGAATTCAAGGCTATGGGAGGAAAAACTTTTCAAGGGACTGAGACGTTTGTGGAGGCCAGAGATTGGCTTAAGGAGACTGAGGAATTGTTGGATATCTTTGAAGTGGAAGATGAGAGGAAAGTCCGTTTAGCTGCTTGGTTAATGAAGGGAGAGGCCTCGTTTTGGTGGGAGGTCACTAACGGGGAACGTCCAGTTGATTCATGGGCGGATTTCAGACGAAGGTTTGAGGCAAAGTTTCTTTCAAGGGCAGAGGAGAACTTAAATATGGAAAAATTCCTGGCACTAAAGCAAGGGAGCTCATCAGTAAAGGAATATGTCAATAAATTTAATCAGTTAGCAAGGTTTGACTTGGAGTTGGTGAACACGCCAGAGAAGAAAGCTTTGAGGTTCGTTAGAGGCTTGAATGAACCGTTGCAAGGGTTGGCTATGACCCACATCCCTATGGGAGCCACCTTTGAAAAGCTAGTAGAAATGGCACTTATGCATGAGGATAAGGCAGTTGAAAAGAAAGGGGATCAGAAGAAACCCCAACAGCAAAATAAGAAGGGTGGTAAAAACAATAATGGCAAAGGGAAGAAGAAATGCTTCAATTGTGGGACGCCTGGCCATCTCAGCAAAGATTGTAGAAAGAAAAAGAAGACTGGTTGTTTTCATTGTGGAGATGCGGGACATTTATTAAAGGACTGTCCAAAGAAGGGGCAGAGGGCAGGGTCTACCTCGGGAGGACAAGTGCAGGCTCTTATGGCACCAGGGCAGGCAAGGGGGCAAGTTCAGGCTATTGCGGCCCCACCGCTGCAAGAAAGAGGTAGAACAATTTCTGTTGAGAGCTTAGTTTTTCTGTTTGATCATCCTGTCCGTACCTTATTCGATTCTGGCACATCTCATTTGTTTATCTCTGCATCATTAGTTGAATCACTGCACTTGAACACCAGTTTAGTAGAGGATCCCTTGGTCGTTTCAAATCCAATTGGGGGTTCGGCTCATTTGACCATGATATGTTTGGATTTGAAAATCTCTATACTTAGCGTTGAATTTAGATGTGATGCTTATGTATTGGGCTTCACGGGCTATGGGCTAATTTTAGGAATGGATTGGTTGTCTAGAAATAGGGCCATTCTTGATTGTGAAAGGAGAGTAGTTAGGCTTGTGACTCGCCTTGGTAATGCTCTCGACATCTTTTGTAATCCCATAAATTCCGTTATGCTAAGTTATCTTGAATCGCTTCACGCGTCTGTAGAGAACCTGCGATCGGTAGAAGTGGTCCGGGAATATCCGGATGTGTTTGAGGAGGTGAAGGGCTTACCTCCAAAGCGGGAGATAGACTTTCGAATTTATCTTGTGGATAATGCTAAACCCGTATCTTTGCCAGTGCGCCACATGGCTCCTCGTGAAAGGAGGGAACTCAATAAGCAAGTAAAGGAGTTGCTTGAGAAGGTGTTCATAAGACGTAGTATATCGGAGTGGGGTGCTCCAGTAGTTTTTGCCACAAAGGCGGATGGGTCTCTTAGACTTTGTATGGACTATAGAGAACTAAACAAGCTTACTAAAAAGAACCGACACCCACTGCCGAGGATTGACGATCTCTTTGATCAGTTAGTTGGCGCCTCAATGTTTTCGCAGTTGGACTTAGCCACTGGCTTTCATCAACTGAGAGTGGCTGAGGATAGTATAGATAAGACTGCTTTTAGGACTCCTGACGGATTCTATGAATGGCTAGTGATGCCCTTTGGTTTGACAAACGCCCCTGCATATTTTGTTGATTTGATGAGTAGGGTGTTTAGGGAATACCTTAACAAATTCGTGGTAGTCTTTGTGGATGACATCTTAGTCTTTTCTAAGAATAAAGAAGAGCACTCCCTACATCTTAGAGAAGTGTTGGAAACCCTTCGAGCACATAACCTTAAGGCAAAATTTTCTAAGTGTCACTTCTGGAGGAAGGAAGTACGGTTCTTAGGGCACGTTGTTTCCAAAGAAGGGATAGCAGTGGATCCCGCAAAGGTGGTGGCCATCCAAGATTGGAAGGTCCCTAAAAATGCAACCGAAGTAAGAAGTTTCTTGGGGTTGGCTGGCTATTATATGAAGTTTATCAAAGACTTCGCAAAAATATCACTCCATTAACACGGTTAACGAAGAAGAACCTGGTTTTTATGTGGGACAAAGATTGCGATGATGCGTTCCAACGTTTAAAGAGAGCCTTAACTTCAGCCCCAGTCTTAGTGCTGCCAGACGGGAATAAACCGTTTACCATCTATACTGATGCTTGTGGGACGGGACTTGGCGCGGTCCTCATGCAAGAGGGAAGAGTAATAGCCTATGGTGGAAGGCAGTTGAGGGTTCATGAAAAGAATTACCCCACGCATGACTTAGAGCTAGCCGCAATTGTTTTCGCGCTTAAGTCTTGGCGTCACTATTTTCTTGGTGAGAAATTCGAACTGTTCACTGACCACAAATCATTAAAATACTTATTCTCTCAGAAGGATTTGAATTTAAGGCAGCAACGGTGGATGGAATTCTTAGCCTCCTACGATTTTGAAATAGCATATACCCCGGGCAAGGGTAACGTGGTGGCAGACGCCTTAAGTAGGAAAAGGTTGTCCTTGAGTCCGTTGTTTGTTGAACGACAAAGCTTAGAATTCATCTCTATTTTTGACTTTAGACCCTCCGTTGACTTAGTACCCGGTCTGTTAGCATCCTTGGAGGTTAGACCTACACTTCTAAGACGGGTTGGTGAGGCACAGCGAGACGACCCACAGTTGGTTGAGATAGTAGAAAAGCTCAAAGTGGGGGAGTCGTCAAGCCATGTTCGTAGGTATACCCTAGACGATAAGGGTTGGTTACGAAGGGATAATAGACTTTGTGTACCACAAGACGAAGACTTAAGGAAGGCCATTCTTGATGATGCTCATCGCTCAAAAATGACCATTCATCCCGGCGAGGATAAGATGTACAAAGATATGAAGCGGGTTTTCTTTTGGGCCGGTATGAAAAAGGATGTGGCCGAGTACGTCGCTAGATGCTTGGTGTGCCAACGAGTTAAAGCAGAACAAAAGAAACCCGGTGGGTTGCTTCACCCATTAGAAGTTCCACTATGGAAATGGGAAAGCATCTCAATGGATTTTGTGGATGGATTACCAAGATCAAGGAAGGGTAACACGGGGATTTGGGTTATAGTAGATAGACTTACTAAAAGCGCCCATTTTATTCCCATGAAAAGTAAGAGGACTGCTCCGTGGTTGGCTTCTGTATACATTAAGGAGATAGTTCGTTTGCACGGTATTCCTTCTAGTACAGTAAGCGACCGTGACCCCATCTTTACTAGCGAATTTTGGAAGAGTTTACAAGAGGAGGTAGGGACTCAGCTATGTTTGAGCACCGCATATCATCCTCAGACAGACGGCCAGACCGAGAGGGTGAATTGCATTCTAGAGGATCTTTTAAGGCTTTGTATCCTAGACTTTGGGGGTACATGGGAAGAGCACCTTCCGTTAGTAGAATTCGCATATAAAAATAGCTTTCAGTCTAGTATTGGCATGGCACCTTTCGAAGCTCTTTATGGAAGGCCTTGCCGTTCGCCTACATGTTGGTGGGAATCTACCGATAAAATCCTACTTGGGCCCGATATGGTTAGGGAAACCTCGGAGAAGATTGAGTTGATTCGAAGGAGGATGAAAGCAGCACAAGATAGGCAAAAATCGTTTGCTGATAAGAGGAGGACAGATCTTGAGTTTGACATTGGGGACATGGTTTTTATCAAAGTATCTCCGTTACAGAATGTTGTTCGCTTTGGGTCCATGGGGAAATTAGCACCAAGGTTTGTAGGGCCGTTTCCTGTAAAAAACAGGATTGGGAAGATGGCATATAGGGTGGAGTTGCCTGAGAAACTTAGTGGAGTACACGACGTATTCCATGTATCACATTTGAGGAAGTGTTTGCACAAGACCGCGGAGGTGGTAGAGCCGAGCTTGCTTAAAGAGGTGGAAATAGAGCGTGATGCAACAATTAGACGAGCTCCTACATGCATTCTTGGGTCGGAGATCAAAAAGTTGAGGAATCGAGAGGTCAGACTGGTTAAAGTGCAATGGGGAGATGATGAGAGCAACGCAACTTGGGAGACAGAAGAGAAGATGCGTTCGTTGTACCCTTTTCTTTTTGAGGGTATGTCTTTTAATTTCTCCTTTATCGCTTAGCTTATCTTATCTTATCTTTAGTATGTCTTCTCATTAGTATCTTTGACCTTTAGTTAGGATAATCCTATGGTTGAAACATGTGTTTGAGACATGTTATGTATGATGGATGCAAAATGGATGCAAGTGTTTGCTAGTGGTTGCTCGTGGATGCATATATACACACACTTTAGGCACTAGATCGGCTCAATCACTACATATTGCATATTGCATATATATGGATGTATTTAGTAAAATGGATGAACGATGGTTGTATTGTCATGTGGATGCTGCATTCAGATGATGGTTGTGCACGCATATAGAAGTATTATGTAGCATTAAGAATCTTTTGCATACATAATGGATGCATGGCACGATCATAGTTGCATTAAGGAGGTCAACTGAATCAGTGGACCGCCTGATTTTGCATTAGATACGGACATATACACACACTGTGCATTTAAACATGAAAGCATTAGAAGTCTGTAAGGACAATGGATGCCTGTGTATGATGGATGAGTAGATGGACGTTTGGATGGTAGGATATACATTCTTCCAGACTTGAAGATTTCGGGGACGAAATCCTAAAAGGAGGGGAGAATGTAACACCCCGAATTTTCTATTAACACTAAAGTTGCTAAAATATTAATAAGTGTGTAAGAGGGGGGATGTATCTAATATGAATATAAAAGTGTGTAAGAGAGGGGATATATCTAATATGAATATAAAAGTGTGTAAGAGAGGGGATGTATCTAATATGTATATAATAATATTAATAAGTGTGTAAGAGAGGGGATGTATCTAATATGAATATAAAAATATTAATAAGTGTGTAAAAGAGGGGATGTATCTAATATGTATATAAAAACAATAATAAGTGTGTAAAAGGGGGGGATGTATCTAGTGTGTACATTGTAGAATATATATATATATATATATATATATATATATATATTGCTGAGTGTTTGCTGAGTCACTTCTGACTCATTGCTGAGTCAACAAGATAAACCCCATCTTGTCTGAACGGCTGCGGTTATTTCTAGGTTAAATCTAATGGCCTAAATGCATTCTAAAATCTATAAATAAGTGGGTAGACCCTAAACCTAAATCACTTGTAAAATTAGAGAAGCTACCGTCATGCTGCTGCCATGGAGTTCAGCGTAGCCGTCACAAACTAAGAAGAGGAAGCCTAATCATCTACAACTAAATCTACACAAATCAAATCAAAAGATCTCTCTTTCTCTAATTCTTTTCTTTTGTTGGTGAGTATGATGATTCTCACAAGACTATTACAAACTAATTTGACTCAGTTATGAATGGATCACAAGAAAGTGATGTGATTTGTAACTGTAAATTCTATATATTGTGGATCTCTTATTATGTTATTATGTTGTCGTATGATGTAAATTATATATGCTATGTCATGCTATGTTGTAAATTCTCTTATGCTATGTCGTGCTATGTTGAGAATCATGTCAAGCTATGTTATACTATCATACTATGCCATGTTATAAATCATGCTATATTATGTTGAAAAATCATGTTGTTGGATCATGCTTAAAGTTATGTTTTTTTTCTTACTTTAAATGGATCTTGTTTATGGGAATTTGCCTATTAGGTTAGGTGTACCCATAAACTTGAAACTATAATTAAATAAAACTTGATTATGGGAATTTGCCTATTGAGTTAGGTGTACCCATATAAAACCATGTTGTTAAAAAAATTAGATGATGTTGATTCACACATGTTCATATGTAAGTTTATGAAAATTGATTGAGATTATATTAGGTGAATTTTGAACAAGTTGACACCTTTAGGTCCATGACATGTATAATCTATGCAAGTTGGACATATGCAAGTTTCACCCCTTATTATGATTCATTTGGTCACATATACATGTTGTTATTATGATAATCTCTTTTATGCTATGAGTTAGGCTATTCGAGTCTAACATATATTTTGCGAATAAACGTTCAAACGTGGGGTAGGGGTAATATTAGGAATTAATAAATTGGGTGCAATTTTGTAAGATTTTGCATACCATGAATGGATGTCCATAATTGAGTCAATTATGGACATTGTTAAAAATTGGAAGTAATTAATAATTCAAGTAGGGAATTATTAAAATTGGGGGAAAGTGGATTATTATTAATAATCAATGCTTAAGACACGAGGTTGGACCCGTTTGTGATGTAAACCTGCCCGGACCCGCCCGGCAAATCCAGTAGTCACAAATGTCGGCCCAATGTGAGAGGTCCTAGGCCCAAACTAAAGCATAACAGTTGTAAAGACACGAGGTTAGACTCTTTTATGGTATAAGACTGCCCGGACCCGCCCGGCAAATCCAGCTGCCATAAATGCCAGTCTAATGTGAGAGGTCTTTATGAGGTTATGGCCTTAATGAACTAAGAAATACTTAACCAGATAATCATGTAAGGTGGGACATGGGGGTTAAGTAGGTGCCTTGGGTGGCATGAGGAATCTGGTGGTTGCCTTTAGAGGCATTTGAAATACGATTAGACTTAACCAAACACACATGTAAATGAACATGACTAAGTGGGTTAAGTGGGATGGACTAATAGGGACAAGCTTAGGTGGAATGCTTGTGGTAAATAGTGGGGGCCCATTTCAACCAGTATCCCAAAACGTATCTTTGTGGGCTCGACCCAAGTCGAGGACGGGACACGCATACTGGGTTTGACTATAAGAGGCCAAAACAGGGAGCGATGGCAACGCAAGTCCAACAGGTTTCATATGCGTGTGTGGACCCGGGCTGGTAGGTAAGACGTTGTTGCATCATGTAGGTATAAGCCGTGCATGTCCGTTGTATCAGGTTGCCACTTTAGGGGAGTGATACACCCCACTGTGGGGCCAGCACGGGTATCTACGAGTTAGGGAGCCGATCGAATAATGGGAAGTAGGGTACACCTAGTGGAGATAGGGGCAGGCGGCACCTATGTAGTCAGCTAGGGGTACGTAAAGCCATTGGGAAAGTTTCTAAGTGAAGCTAAGTGGGATGAATCTTTAGGGTGACTGGTGTGGTGCAGTATAGTGTTTATCCTTTAGTATTTAGGAGCGCCTACAACGTTGCCTTTAGCGATTGTCTATGTCCTTAATCTGCTCTTCATAGACATTTTCTTGTTTTCCAGCTTATGCCTTAGTCCAGTTATTTTGGTAATAGTATTGTAGAATTATCATATTCACCAGACTTTATGTCTGACCCCCTCTTTTCCATCCTTTTTCTCCCTTCAGGTCCGCAGGTTGGGCCAAGTTCTAGTGGAGTCTAGTTGGATCGCTTATCTTCTGGAAAGCTTGGACTGCTGAAGTAAAGTCCAGCTTGTTATCTTTCTTTTTAATGGCTATTCATGTAATGGGATTATGTACTTGTTTTATCAAGATAGATATTGTACTTGACATTGAATATGGTGTTATGATGTAATCAAACATGTTTTGACTTCTGCTATAATGAAATAAAGTTTTTGAATTTCCAAGTACTATTTTATATCTGTCTTGTTGTAATTTTACTGTTCTATATTCACTTAAAACCTCCATGGAAGTTAATGCATTCCCTTTGTGAGTGACATTAATGGACGTGGGGTGTTACAAACTCCTTCAGTTTTTCTCAAGCCACTTGGTTAAGATCTTACACTTCATATCTTCTCAACTCAATTCTCTACATAACTCTTAATTCTCATTCCCATACTCAAATTCGCATGTTTCATCTCAATTGATTTGCCCACCGTTTTCGGACAATTCATTATCACATTCTTATATTTAATCCATACGCTCTCCTGCATATTTCCACATCTATTCAAATTGATTTTAAATTGATTCACCACCTTCATTATTTACTCTAAATTTTATTAACCACATCTAGTTTTATAATCTCTTATTCAAATTGACAAGTCAATTTCTAATTATTAAAATTTTCTGAGAAATTTTCTAACTCTTTAAATTTTCGGAAAATTTCATACTAAATTAAACATGGGCCTTTATCGAGCATTTAACTCTATCTCTTCCATTTGCTAACAATTCAGCATATACAAATACAATCCCGATTAATCTTAAATCAATGCATCATTAACACAATCATTTTCTTATACCTAAGCCAAATTCCATTTCAAATTTCTATCTCAAAAATATAATTATTAACCAAGCTAAATTCCATTCCCACATTTCATTAACTAATTAATTTCTCAAATCAGTATTCTTGATCCCAAAACTCAAAGTCTGATTTTTATTACAAAAAAGAATCCATTTTAATTACCTCTTAAACTACCTTAGTTAAATTTCAATTTCTATTTGTTGTCACAATTTTTATTAAACTTCCTTAAGTAAATTTTGATTCCATCATCATAAATTCATCATGTATCAAAACAATCTCTTCCTAGGAGGTTTTAGACAACTTCGCTTTTCTTAAAAGCAAACTTTCCCTTTCAGGATTCAAAATAGTTTGTTTTCTCAAAATAATTCGAAAACAATATTTTTGGTAGTAATCCTTCCCTTATAAACTCGAAAATGACAGTTATGATGCAACCGTCATCGTCAAGGCTATTTTCGAGCGACTAAAGTGAGTTCAATACTATATCATTTTCAAAACCCATTCTTAAATGCTTCCATTTGGAAATTATTTCAAAATACCTTCACAATGCTTGGAAAACAATTCCAAATATCGCAGGATTTTAAAATTCCCATATGTTTAATCCAAATCCATTTACAAAAAAATTTCATATTTTTGGGGTTTTAATTCCTAATTCTGATTTAAATCCATATTTAATCCAGCTGATTTTATATATAGTACTTATAAGAATTGTGATGGGTTAATTATAACCATCCCAATTATAATCTTATTTGATTATAATAACAACCAACACATCCAATAGACTATAATAATTTCACTATCAATCATTCTTTTATATCAAAATATACCTTGCGTAAAATTATTTCATTTACTCTCTATCAAAATATACTGTGTCAATTCATCGTATTCAAGTGCTTAGGAACCAATAATAACCCCAATTTCAATACCCTTTGAGTTGACCAAGTAAAACACAAGTCCAGCCCAAAGTGCACGAAAATCTAGATGCCAAAAAAGATGTTAGACGGCGAGAAGTAGAAATAAAGAAAAATTAGAATAGAAAAAATGAAGAATAACACGAATATAATAGAATAAGAGTAGATAAAAATCTCACAGTGGAACGAATAAAGTATCTTATACAACATAACTTTTGAAATACAAATATATCTGTATATACATACCAGTATCAGAGTAAAACACTTATGTAATAACCCGAAAATCCGAGCTGATTTAAAAATTATATTTTAGCAATTTTAATGAACTTTGAATATTTAAAATGAATTATTTTAAACAATAATGACGAGAAATTTATTTTGAATAGATTTAGGATGTATACATTTATATAGATCGTCGTTTGAATATAAATATTTATTTATAATTATAAAAGGAATTGAAAAAGGCGCGGTAGTTCAAAAATTCGATTTCAAATTTCAAATGAATGTACAGGATTCAAAATAAACCGAGTTTTAGCAAAACCAAAAATATTAGAAACTATTTGAGAATATCTTTCCAACGAATCCGGAAAAATTGAAATTTCATAGCGGGAATCAAAAGTTACGTCCAGTTGAAAATTCAGAATAGTCGTTATGGAATTCTGGCCCTTAAAAATGGAAATTTTGCAAACGACCTCGGTTTTCGACGAAACCACTTTTGTTGGATCTGTGATGTCAAGTTATAGCTAGGTTTCAAAATTCGTAATTTTTCGAATCAATATGGGAGCATGGCAAAGTAAAACGCGTTTGACCAGTTTCAGTTGATTTCGATAGACCTAAAAATGGACATTTTTCGAACGGTCTCAGAATTAGAAGAAATAAGTTTTGTTAGGACCGTATTGTCAATATGAAGCTAGGAAATATTTTTTGGGAATTTTTGGAGTCCGTGTGTGGCCCCGGTAAATTGAAATGCGCGTTCAAATTCAATATATAGAGTTATATTTGGATTTTGATGAAAACTGATCGAAACAATCGAATCAGCTTACGATACATATCCCATTGTGTTCGGAATTGGGGTAATTAGCTAGGGACGACAGTCGTCGGACTCGATCCAGTGATCGAAAGAAAACTCAAATTTTAAGAAAATAAATATAATAATAAAATAATTAAGTTAAAATATCCCCTTATACTCCCCAATTCCAGGTAACCCCCCCCCCCCCCCCCCCGCGTCAGTTTTTCTTTTAATCCCAAATCTGCAAACCCAGATCGATCTCGATCACGCTCCCCTTCACATCGCCTCCGCTCCACGCCACCGGCCACCAAAGTTCGCCGCGCCACCTCCCTCACCTCGACAGCACCCCCTCTCCCTCCCTGACCCTCTCTCTTCTTTTCGGCGATTCAATCAAGGACAAAGAACCCAAATCGAACGAGAACCACCCTGGCCTCGCCTGCGCCGCCAACTATGCCACCGTCCGACCACCCTCGTCTCCGCCTGGCCCCTCCGACATCGCACACACCTCCATCCTCCCTTCGCGCCACCTGTAAGTCCTTTAATTTGTTTTAAAAAAAAATTAGTTAATTTAATTCGAAAAGCATAAACAAAATTTGAAATTTTTATGTATGTTTTTGGTGATGGAAAAACATAGATTTTTATAAATAGAAAAACATTGATTTTTATATATATAGAAAGACGAGTTTTATACACATGAAGTTAAGAATTTTATGTTAATCAAGTTATGATTTTTAGTGAAGTAAAAATATAATTTTTATTATATAGTAGCAAGGTAAAAATAGAATTTTTATCTATGTAGTAGTGGTGTAAAAATAGAATTTTTATATACATAGCAACAATATAAAAATGTGATTTTTATATATGTAGTGGCTACGGACAATGAAATTGACAAAAGGCGAGCACGACGAAGACTTCTACGTAAGAAGAGTCGTGGAATTTGGTTTAGCTATTTGGTGAGAACTCCTCACTTTTATTTTATTTTCTAGTTTGAAATATATACTAGGATGCAGATGGTGTTTAGTAGCACCCGACACCCGTCGTCCACAGACCATGGATGACTTGTTTGTTTGATTGTTGTGTAGTGAAATGTGATTGTGTGATGGTGAATGAAATAAAATATTTTATAGTGGAAAATATTTTATAGTTAAAAATATGATTTTTAACGTGTATATAAAATAAATAGTAATAAACAAATCGGACGATTTGTTTATATATACTGATTTGACTGATATTGATTGGGATGGTAAATTTTACACATCGCCCAACTGCACAAATAAAATATGTGTTTGTTGATTTGAAACCCCACACGGGTATTGGGATGATATTTGACGTACACTAATCCCGATTGTTTAGTTGTATGTCAATCGATGGATTGACAGACTGTGTAAGCGTTAATTAGTTATATTTAATGCTTGTGCAGTTGTGTGGTTTACTCTGGATGATGGTTGATTATTTACCGTTGCTATTATGTACATATGTTGTAGAAAATCCATATAATTAACATTATATGGCAATTGATTGGGCCTCATTCCAATATTGAAAATAAATTCATGTGTTGAATTGAAAATAAATTCATGTGTTGAACAGAAAATAATTTCTTGTGTTGAAATAAAATAAATTCATGTGTTGAATTGAAAATAAATTCATGTGTTGAATAGAAAATAAATTCATGTGTTGAATAGAAAATAAATTCATGTGTTGAATAGAAAATAATTTCATGTGTTGAAATAAAATAATTTCATGTGTTGAATAAAAGCTGTGTTGATTAGATTGACGCCATTTTGACGTGAATGATATTTATATCGATTTTATTCATTTTTATAATGAATATAGAAAAGAAAGTGATTTCAAAATATAATGTTTTGAAAAATTATCATTTGTATATCGATGATGTGGAATATTCAATTTTGACTAGAAATTGAATATGAAGTTGAAATCGTTTTGAAAACGAATTTAAAACGATTTATAAAATACGTTTTGAAAGGAAATCGACGAAATATATATAATATATATATTATATATATAGAATGACCTGAATAGAACGCGCCGCGCCGCGGCAGTTCGCAAATTTCGACCATTGACTTCGAATGGATATTACGAGAGATCCGACCGTCGGATTCTCCTAAAACCAAAACCGTTGGGTTTGTATCGAAAAGAGCTGTCTAATGAATATTAGAAATTAGAAATTTAATGGTTGGATTTGGAACTATGTCCAAATTAAATTTGGAAAAGGTCGCTGTAAGTGCAGTTCGATGGTCGTTGATGGAAATCGACTGTACGGGCCTTGATAAAATTATTAAAAATAATAATAATTTGTGTAAAATCATAAGAAATGATTTGTGAAGAATTAGGATGAAAATTTCCATATTTGAAAAGATAAAAATAGATTTTTATCGAAATGAACTAGTTTTGAACTAGAATAATAATTTATTTGTTTTAATTTAAATAAGTTGGATTTAAAAGGGTTTAAAAGTAACCAGAATTTCCAATAATTGAATTGGAATGGATTTGAATCGAAATTGACTTTGGAATATTTCGATGTTGGATTTCGTGATTATACATATATTGTTATGGAAATTTGAAAGATATATTTATATCGTCATTTCCAATACGATATTTATTGGTCGTCGAATTTGATATTGGATATAAGTCGATATATTTTCTATTCAGAGCCTTGTATTTTGATATCAAATGGGATTTGGGTTTGTCGTGAATGGTGTCTTCATTAACACTGTTCTTAAACCCAGTTGAGAAAAAGATTAAATCTTTTATTTAAATTTAACGAAGTGTACCAATTAAATGGTATTTAATTGGAATTGAATTTGAATTGATTTTTTGGTTTATCGTGAACAGTGTTTTAAATAACACTTGTTCTTTAACCCGATAATTAATGGAATGTGATTTTGGGTTGTCGTGAATGGTATCTTCAATAATGCTGTTCTTAGACCCAACGGAGTTAATAAAAATCAGAAACTAACTGGAGATTAGTTAAGTTGAATGGTTTCTTGGGTATTGATCTGATGTTGGTTACGGCCTTCGGGGTTAATACTTAGGGAATTGCTCACTTGCTATTTTACGGTTAAAGGCTGATAGAGTAGAATGTGATTTTGGGTTTATCGTGAACCGTGTTTTAAATGACATTGGTTCTTTAACCCAGTTAACGATTAAAACAAAGTGGAGTTTTAATGAATCTTTAATTAGATTGAAATGATCGAGAATGGAGTATAACTAGTTTCGCTCCAAGCGATAGTTAAATCTTTAACTAGATTTGAATGTGAATTGGTAATTGAATTTACCGATAACACCGTGGTGTTAGATATGAAGTATTACCAGTTTTACTTCATGGGATGAATAGGTTGGGATTGGGAAATAAAATAAATGATTACTTCGGTAAGGTTCGTTAATCCAGACTAATTTGATTTGATATTCAAAGGAAGATTAAAGAATAAATCTAGAAGAATTTATCTTTGATAAAATTAATGGGAACCTTTCCCTAAGAATGTGAAATTTGGAGACTAACTGTGGGTTAGCTAAGATGAATGGTTTCCTGGGTATTGATCTGATGTTGGTTTCGGCCTTCGGGGTTAATATATGGGGAATTGTTCCCTTACTAATTTACGATTAGTGACTGATGAATTGGAATGAGGCGTATGTTGTGTTTGTGTAACACTTGTTTATTATATACGCGAGTTATTCAGAAAGACCGGGTTTATCCCATTCTGAATAACTAATTCGACGTGGTATTGAGGATGAAGACGGTGGTCGAAGACCGGAGGTCTTCACGTCGTTTGGGTGATTACTGATGATCTTGATTAGGCTGTACACCGAAGAAAAGGGAATCAGTTGGTGATCGTTTATACGTACTTGGAGATCGATGGATATGCGAGGTACAAGGTGCCTCCGGTTTCGTTCAGATCCAGAACGGACTTGTAAGTGGACTGTGTGTCTGACATTGGATTTTATTCTATGTGATTGATTTCTATTAGATATATATCTGTTTGGCGGCGGAGAATTTATTCTCTTGCTTAACGCCCTTCTCCGAGACGTACAAGCTCAGGGGTTATATATTGATGTATATCAATCGCATGGAGTGAATGGCCTATGTGGCATGCCTATGTGGCAAATGATCAAGGCTTTTGTTGAAAAGCAAAGTCTTGTGGTTGATTATCAAAGAACGGACTTTGTGGCATAGATTTGTGTAGCATTTAATTTGCGAGTTTCACACCAGGTATGAGCCAAAAACGGGAGACGGATATCGGGGGGCATGCGTTTCCTCCTAGTTAGAAGTGGCGTCAGTGGTTTTACACCCCCTGACGAGTTTGATTTATGCGGTTGTTGCTGTTGCGAGGCGCCTCGGATATATCGATGACTATGTGGAGTCGATGGAGTCATTTGTTGGCTCATTTACGCCCCCTAGGGCGGGAAAATGCAGTGTTCAGGAATTATAATCCACATCGGTGGATCGGCCCTGAGTCCAAGGGACGATGCGTTCTGTTCCTGAGGGGCGGACTAAAGGCTCTCGAATCGGTGAGGACGATCCCTAGTCTCGGTTCATATCATAAATGATAATCCAACTTCCAATACGTGACTTTGCGGTTTTGATTGTAGAGCCTAGTATGGCGACATAGTGGGATGGGGCACTAATGCCGTCTATGATTGATACTTATGATTGAACTTGTTTTGATACTATACACTTATAGTAATAATAAAAGATGAAATTTAGTGTATCAAGCATGCATTGGCTATTATAAGGTAAAACCATATCCTCCGGCTTGTGTTGCATTGTGTGATGGGACCTGGGTCTTATAATAGCTTCATTTTTCTTTATTTAGCATTGCGCTGTTGTTTTATGCACTGGTGTTCTTGGGAGGAAACCCGTTCTGTGTTATACGGCATGGTCCCTTGATTTACCTAATTTTAAAATTAAAGATTAATAACTGTTTTAGTTCTCACACCAGTCACATGACTGACCTGGAGTATATTGTTCTAACCTAAACTCTAGGTGCCCTTATTTTGACACGGGCAGCTAGTAGTTTTGGTTTTGCAGATTTATATTCACAGGATTCTAGTTTACAACTGGAACGATACTCGGAAAGCTCTGTATCCGTGTATTACTTCTAGTTGTGTTTTGTATTATTTTTCGCTTAAATGTAATTTAAATATCTGATATTTTCTGTGTAATATTTATTCATACTCGGTATATTCTTGTATTCTAATGGAATTGTTGTAATAAGCAATGAAATGTTATTTGTCTGCGTTCTGATGTGGCTTTTTCTCAACTCAATCCGTGGTTTCCCATAAGGGGGATTTCGGGTCGTTTCATTGTGGTATCAAAGCTTTGGTTTATAGAGCTCGGAGAACAAGACACATTAGAACCATATGAAAGAATTCATCAGAGATTGGATTAGTAATATCCAATGAGAATGACTCGTTGGAGATGGGATCAGTAGTATCCTAGAACGAGTGTGAAGAGTATATTTTTAAAATGAAAACAATTTTTGTTTGGAAAATTTAAATCGTTTTATACGTATTTGATTATTTATTTGTATTGAATTTGGACAATCCAACATATAAAGATTTTGCATATACGCCTTGCAAATGTATATTCGAGTTTTTAATATACTGGTTAGATATAGAATCACACTCTAGTCGCCTGGGGATAATTCTGATGATGATGCATCATCAGTGTTTGTATTCGAGTTTCAAAGGTGTGATAGTTATATATTTCCATTAGACTGGTGTGAGAACCAAAATATAGCTAGAATACATTGTTGTGAATTGGCATCAAAAATGTGATTTTTGACTATATATCAAAATTATGAGTTTGAAACATTAATTCACTAATTGATTACTGGTTGTGTTGTTTGATTATTGTATGATTAATTAAATGTTGAACCTTTAGTCAAATTGAACCAAATAGTGAGTTGTATTGAAAATTCATCGCATTTGCATGCATATACATGGACTTACATTGAACAGGTCATAGCGAGGAGGCTAGAGCAGAAGAATAAAATTGTTTGCCCGACAAATAGGTACATGTTTACAAATTTATTGGGTTTGGATGATTTTATGAGCCGATTGGCTAGCTGCTTGGCTGTTTCTTTTTCTTTTTGGATTGATGAGGGCCATGGGAGGCTATTTGAAATATCCCGAAGTCCCCGGTGCAGGGGAGGTTATGGCGATTTTTTTCGAAAATTTAGGGTGTTAGCCAAATTTTTGAAAAATTTGAAAAGTTCTTAGAAACTGGAAAGTTGAAGAACTTAAGCCGTAATGGAAATAATGAAAGTTGAGTTGATTAGGTAAACAACTTTTGGCTTCGTTCCTTTTCTGGGACGAAAAGTTTTAAGTGGGGGAGTTGTAATAACCCGAAAATCCGAGCCAATTTAAAATTTTTATTTTGGAAATTTTAATGAATTTTGAATATTTAAAATGAATTATTTTAAATAATAATGATGAGAAATTTATTTTGAATAGAATTAGGACGTATATTTTTATATAGATCGTCATTTGAATATAAATATTTATTTATAATTATAAAAGGAATTGAAAAAGGTGCGGTAGTTCAAAAATTCGATTTCAAATTTCAAATGAATGTACAGGATTCAAAATAAACCGTGTTTTAGCGAAACCTAAAATATTAGAAACTATTTGAGAATATCTTTCCAACGAATCCGAAAAATTGAAATTTCATAGCGGGAATCAAAAGTTACGTCCAGTTGAAAATTCAGAATAGTCGCTACGGAATTCTGGCCCTTAAAAATGGAAATTTTGCAAACGACCTCGGTTTTCGACGAAACCACTTTTGTTGGATCCGTGATGTCAATTTACTGCTAGGTTTCAAAATTCGTAATTTTTCGAATCAATATGGGAGCATGGAGAAGTAAAACGCGTTTGACCAGTTTCAGTTGATTTCGATCGACCTGAAAATGGCCATTTTTAAATCGGTGTCAGAATTAGACAAAATTAGTTTTGTCAGGACCGTATCGTCAATACGAAGCTAGGAAATATTTCATTTTGGGAATTTTTAGAGTCCGTGTGTGGCCCCGGTAAATTGAAATGCACGTTCAAATTCAATATATAGAGTTATATTTTGATTTTGACGAAAACTGATCGAAACGATCTTAACAGCTTACGATACATATCCCATTGTGTTCGTAATGGGGGTAATTAGCTAGGGACGACAGTCGTCGGACTCGATTCGGTGATCGAAAGAAAACTCAACTTTTGAGAAAAAAATATAATATTAAAATAATTAAATTCAAATACCCCCTTATAATCCCCAATTCCAAGTCAACCTGTAACATCCCACCTCCCCTAGGGTCACTCACAAAGGGAATGCAGTAGCTTTGGTGGAGTATTATCTAGGTAAACATACACAGAGATATCACAAGGCAGAACATAAATAAAGCAGCGGTAGAAATTAAAAACCAAATTTTTATTACTTTCAAGAAAAGAGTCAGAGCCCCATATATCCAAGGTACAAATTATTCCATTACATCAAGTTCCAAATAAAGAAGCATAAACTCAAGATAACAAAAGTAAATTATTCCCCATAAATAGCAGAAGCATCCATAGCATAGCCCAAGACCAAACCGTACATGAGCTGTCAGAAAGCAAGCTAAATCCAAGCTAAGAGCTAGTGTTTCCTCCCTGAGAACCGGGGGAGGGGAAAACGAAAGAAAAAGAGGCGAAAGAAAAAGGGTCAGTCATAAAGACTGGTAAGCCCTAGTGACTTTCAGTATGAAAACTAGTAAAGGTAACATGATATGTGAAAACTGGAATTAAACATAAGGATGATAACAGAACTGGTAGGATAATTAAGATAACATGATAAGTCATGTCTAGCATCGCATATTCGAGATTCGCAGCACCAACTGTACTAGTGTTCTAAGCCATGTCAAGTATTAATCATGAAATGATCCCTTGGCCCAATATCATGAAGTGACCCATTACGGGGTCCTACGGTACGATCTACTAATCGATCGGCTGCCTACAAGTTCTAGCTCGTCATGTGTCTGTGTCATACGGCCCTATCCAGAAATGTAGTTACCTGTGCTAGGTCCACCATAGGGTGTATCAAGTCCTATGGTGCCAACCACCGACACGAATCAAGCACGCACAGTGTAAATCTACGGGTGCCCAATGCTTGCTTTTTCAACTCCGGACTACGTGCACGACCATAGTCCGCCTGAACCAACAATGGCGCACCTACTCAGCCGTCGTTCTGGTCGCTTACAATCAGCCCAGTAATCGTGCCCCACCCTGCCTAGTCCCAGAGTATCGTGATACATCTAAGTGGGTTACTGCTGAAAAGGACCACGTAACTAGGGTTTCTAATGGGTTAAGTGTTGTCATTCAAATTCGTGACTTAACCCTATCCAAATCATGTATCAAGTTGGTTAAGTGTATTCGAGCGGTTCATGACTTAACCCTATCAAATCATCGTGTCAAGTTGGTTAAGTATATTCAAGTGGTTCATGACTTAACCCTATCATGTGGCATTAATTCATTAATGCACCCCAACCTCTCACATTAGACTAACTGTTGTGGTCACTGGATTTGCCAGGCGGTTCCGGGAAGATTTACACCACAACATAGTCTAACCTCGGGTTTTTCGTGCGATATGACCAACTACCCACATTGGATCCTATTGTTTGCAGTTACTGGATTTACCGGGCGGTTCCGGGCAGATTTACACTTCAAACTCAACCCAACCTCGAGTTGGCCATTTTCAAGTTTATCTAATTATCATGCCCACGTTCAAGTTTTGATGTCAAAATTCATGTCGAGTTTTCATGTCAAATCGTGTCAAATTCATGTCCATATCCAGGATCAAGTTATAATAACGTTCATGTTCAAAGTCAATTCATGTTTTACCTAGTCTACCCAAATCGTATTCCCATCGCACGTAAGTTCGAATCGATACAAATAAATCTAATTAGGGAATAACATAAAAAGGGACGGGTATAAGGTGGAAAAAGTGATTACTAGCATAGCATGGTATGACTTGAGATAAAGGATTACAACATTACTGGCATATGGAATATTGGCCTCAAACATAAAGATTCCTAATCTAACAAAATAAGGTACTAGTCAAGATAACAGTTGTCATAAGGTGATAGTATAGTCATATTAACGATTGACATAAGGTGATAGTATAGTCATGGTAGCGATTGACATAAGGTGATAGTCGTAAACTTGTGACTAATAGCAGATTCAACATGATAATATGAGGGGTTTTTCTTTTTGATTTACAACATGAATAGGCCCCAAATCATTGTCATAGTAATATCCAAGAGTCAAGATCCAGGATGAACAAAAATGGATGTAAAACAGTCATCATACATAGGTCCAATTTCAATTTACATCATATTCATATTACATTCATAGTTTAAATCTAAAAATAACTGGGGCTTACTGATCGTGGTTCGAGAATTAGAAAAAGAGAGTCGATGTTGAATCTTTATATGCTTAGTCAAGTCCTAACAGAAATCCCCAAATCAGCAATTCTTTTAACGCAGTCTCAACGTAGAAGAAGTAGTCCCTTTTCTCAAACTTTTCAACCAGAATTAGAGCAGCATAAGGTCAGAAAGAATTTTGTGTAGAGAGACTAGTGTTAGGGGCTGTATTTATAGGGTCAGGTCAACGAATGTGGACAGAAACGAGGCCAGATACATCAAAGTGAATCCAGCTTCAAAAGTGGGCTCGGCCACCAGGTCGACACTATGGTCGACCTGGTCCTGGGTAGGTCGACTACATAGTCGACCCCCAAGTCGACCTGGTCCTGGGCGGGAAATTTCCCGCCCAGTCCATTTTGAGGTTTGAATTTCGAATTTTGAATTCGAATTGAGTTGTTTTGAACTTGAAAACTTCGAAAGGTCATAACTTGGTCATACAGACTCCGATTTTCAAAAACTCGGACTCGTTTCCAAGCAGAATTTCGAGATGAACGCAATGGAGTAACCCGTTTCCCTTGATTTTTATTTTAAAAATTAATTCTACCTTGATTTATGGTTATTACACGTTATAAAAATACGGGTTGTTACATTCTCCCCTCCTTAAAGGATTCCGTCCCCGAAATATCTAAGTTAGGGAGGATGTGTCCTACCATCCATCATCCATCTACTCAAAGCATCATCCACAGGCAACCATTGTCCTTAAAAGATTTCTAGTGCCGTATGAACATATGCAGAAAGTGTGTGTATATGTACTTATCTAATGCAAAAGATCAGGCGGTTACTGATTCAGTAAACCTCCTTAATGCAAAATATGTTAGTGTAATGAATCCAACATGTATGAAAATTCCTAACATAGTTTATAATCTCTACATGAGTGCACAAACATTCATTCATATGCAACATCCAAGTGATAGCATAACAAGTTCCATCCATGTACAAGCATAAGCACTCATGCATATGCAACATGAAAATGTGACTGAGCCGATCTAGTGCCTAATGTGTGTCATGCAACCACTAGCAACCACTTGCAACCATTTGCAAACATCAACCATAACATGTTTCAATCACATGTTTACATCCATATGGTTCTACCTAAGGTTCTCAAGATAAGATTGAGAAGATAACAAGACAAACGTAGATAGTAGAAGCATGATACGAAAAGGTTTTCAAGTTTATAGGAAAAAGAGCTCGAGAATGTACCCTCAAAAAGAAATGGGTAAAGCGCGCGTATCTTCTCTTCGGTTTCCCAAGTTGCGTCTTCTTGGGCTTCACTCCACTGCACTTTAACTAGCTTGACTTCTCAATTCCTTAACTTCTTAATCTCCGTTCCTAAGATACGAATTGTAACTCGCCTCAATGTTGCTTCTTTTTCCACTTCTACGTCTTCAAGGATGCTTGGCTCAACCACTTCGGTCGACTCATGCAAGCACTTTCGGAGATACGAGACGTGAAAGACATTGTGTACTCCAGATAACTTCTCGGGTAAGTCTACCTTATAGGTCATCCGTCCAATCCACTCAGTGATGGGGAACGGTCCTACGAACCTTGGTGCTAGCTTTCCAACTACTCCAAAACGAACTACATTACGTAACGGAGAAACTTTTATAAAGACCATATCTCCGACTTTGAACTCTAAGTCTGTCCTTCTCTGGTCTGCATAAGATTTCTGTCTATCTTGGGCCGTTTTCATCCGTCTTCGTACCAACTCAATCTTCTCAGAAGTGTCCCTTATCATGCCGGGCCCAAGTATAAGTCTATCTGTCGTCTCCAACCAACAAGTTGGCGATTTGCACGGTCTTCCATACAGGGCTTCGAACGGTGCCATTCCGATGCTAGCTTGGTAACTATTGTTATATGCAAACTCCACGAGAGAAAGATGGTCTTCCCAAGTACCACCAATGTCAAGAATGCATAGCCTCAGGAGATCTTCTAGTACCCTATTTACCCTTTCAGTTTGTCCAACCGTCTGGGGGTCATAGGCTGTGCTTAAATTCAGGAGATCTTCTAGTACCCTATTTACCCTTTCGGTTTGTCCATCCGTCTGGGGGTGATAGGCCGTGCTTAAATTTAGTCGTGTACCCATTGCTTCTTGCAGACTATTCCAAAACTGGCTAGTGAAAATCGGGTCACGATCACTAACTATACTAGAAGGAACTCCATGCAACCGTACTATCTCGCGAAGGTAAATAGATGCTAGCCCTGATGCGGTTCTCTTGCTTTTCACCGGAATGAAGTGAGCACTTTTCGTGAGTCTATCAACTATGACCCATATGCTAGTATTTCCCTTCCTTGACCTAGGAAGTCCATCCACGAAATCCATTGAGATACTCTCCCATTTCCATTGCAAAACCTCCAAAGCATGTAATAACCCACCAGGCTTCTTCGACTCGGCCTTTGCTTGTTGGCACACCATGCACTTCGAAACGAACTTTGCCATATCCTTTTTCATTCCAGCCCAAAAGAAAATGTGTTTCATATCCCTGTACATCTTATCCCCTCCGGGATGTATAGTCATCTTCGAGTGATGCGCCTCTTCGAGAACTTTCCTTACTAGATCTCCCACTTGTGGGACACATAGCTTTCCATCGCGCCTTAGCCATCCCTTGTCATCTATGGCATACCTACTGAGGTGACTTGACGTCTCACCCCTAATCAGCTTGTCCATGATTTCGACTATTTGTGGGTCTTCCTTCTGTGAAGTCCCTACTTGATCTAGAAGTGTAGGCCTTAACTCAAGAGATGCTAACGTAGCAGTCAATGACTCAACAGCAGGTGTAAAATCAAAGGTTGCTATAAACTCAAGGCTATTCCTTTCAACAAACAAGGGGCTCAAAGTCAACCTTTTTATACTTAGCGCGTCCACCACCACGTTACCCTTGCCAGGGGTATAAGCTATATCGAAGTCATATGATGCCAAGAACTCCATCCACCGTTGTTGTCTCAGATTCAAATCTTTCTGTGAGAAGAGGTTCTTAAGCGATTTGTGGTGGGTATATAGCTCGAACCTCTCGCCTAAAAGATAATGGCTCCAAGCTTTAAGTGCAAAAACAATCGCGGCCAACTCCAAGTCATGCGTGGGATAGTTTTTCTCATGAACTTTAAGTTGTCTGCCCCCGTAGAATATTACTCTACCTTCTTGCATTAGGACGATGCCTAATCCCGTGCCGCACGCATCCATGTACACCGTAAACATCTTACCTCCATCGGGTAATGCCAAAACTGGAGCTGTGGTGAGGGCTCTCTTAAGTCTCTGAAAAGCAGCGTCACATTCTATGTCCCATGTAAAAGCTAGGTTCTTCTTTGTTAACTTAGTAAGAGGGGCTGAAATCTTAGCGAAGTCCTTAATGAACTTCCTGTAGTAGCCCGCCAAACCGAGAAAGCTCCTCACCTTCGTTGCATTCTTAGGAATTTTCCAGTCTTGTACCGCGACTACCTTTGCGGGGTCCACGACTATGCCTTGCTTAGAAACTACATGTCCAAGGAACCGAACTTCCTTCTTCCAAAAATGGCATTTGGAGAACTTAGCCTTTAACTGGTGTCTTCTAAGTGTTTCCATGACTTCCTTGAGATGTCTAGCTTGCTCTTCTTCATCTTTTGGGAAGATCAAAATATCATCCACGAAAACTACCACAAACTTGTTAAGGAACTCCCGAAACACCCTACTCATCAAATCTACAAAGTATGCGGGTGCATTCGTTAACCCAAACGGCATGACGAGCCATTCAAAGAACCCATCTGGAGTCCTAAACACAGTTTTGTCAGTGCTATCCTCAGCCACTCTAAGATGATGGAATCCTGTGGCTAGATCGAGTTGAGAGAAAACAGACGCTCCCACAAGCTGGTCAAACAAATCGTCGATTCTTGGTAGTGGGTGCCTATTCTTCTTTGTCAGCTTGTTTAGCTCACGATAATCTACGCACAGACGAAGCGATCCATCCTCCTTAGTAGAGAATACCACCGGAGAACCCCATTCAGAAAAGCTTCGTCTTATGAAATTCTTCTCAAGCAACTCGTTAATTTGTTTACTGAGCTCTCTTCTTTCTCACGGGGCCATGTGCCTAACGGGCAATGAAACTGGCTTGGTATTATCAACAAGATAAATTCGGAAGTCTATCTTGCGTCTGGGAGGTAACCCCCTCACTTCATCAAAGACATCTGGATATTCTCGGACCACTCTTACAGATTGCAAATTATCATCGGACAAGTCAAGGGATTCAAGATAACACAACATGACTGGACCCTTAGGGTTACAAGAAATTTCAAGGGTATTACCAAGGCGAGTCGTGAGTCTCACTAGCCTTTGCTCACAATCAAGAATGACTCCATAATCGGACAGCCAATCCATACCTAGGATCAAACCGTATCCCATGAATCTAAGAACATAAGCATTACACGTGAATTCTACGCTTAAGATAGAGATCCTCAAATCCACACACATCATAGATAAATGGGCGGAGCTCTCAATTGGATTTGAAACTATAACGGGATCCTCAACCAGACTAGTACTTAGGTGCAGATATTCAACAATATCAGAAGAAATAAAAGTATGCGATGCGCCAGAGTCAAATAAGGTTCGAACAGGAAAGTCAGAAATGTAAACAAGAGTTTCTACGGAAATATTACTACCTCGGTCCAGAGCTGGAGTGGTGTTGAGAGCATGCAACTGCCCTCCAGAAGTTCCTGCTCGCTGGGTCTGCCGTTGCCCCTGTCCTTGCTTCTTAGGGCAATCCTTGCTGATGTGTCCATGTAATAACCCGGAAATCCGAGCCAATTTAAAATTTTTATTTTGGCAATTTTAGTGAATCTTGGATAGTTAAAATGAGTTATTTTAAATAATATCGATGAGAAATTTATTTTGAATAGAATTCGAACGTATATATCATATAGATCGTCAATAGAATATAAATATTTATTTTAAATTATAAAAGAAATTGAAAATGGCGCGGTAGTTCGATAATTCGATTTCAAATGAACATATCGGGTGGAAAATAAACCGGATTTTAGCGAAACCAAAAATAATAGAATCTATTTGAGAATATCTTTCCAACGAATCCGAAAAATCAAAATTTCATAGCGGGAATAAAAAGATATGCCCAGTTGAAAATTTAGAATAGTCGCTATGGAATTCTGGCCCATGAAAATGGAAATTTTGTAAACGACCTCGGTTTTCGACGAAACCACTTTTGTTGGATCCGGGATGTCAAATTATTTCTAGGTTTCAAAATTCATAATTTTCTGAATCAATATGTGAGCATGGCAAAGTTAAACGTGTTTTGACAGTTTCAGTCAATTTGGGTCGATCAGAAAATGAACATTTTTGAAACGGTCTCAGAATTTGACGAAATTAGTTTCGTTAGGACCGTATCATCAATACAAATCTAGAAATAATTTTTCTGGAATTTTTAGAGTCCATACGTGGCCCCAGTAAATTGAAATGCGCGTTTGAATTGAATATATATAGATCTATATTGTAAATTTTGACGAAAACTAATCGAAATGGCCGAATCAGCTTGTGAAACATATCCCATTGTGTTCAAAATGGGGGTAATACGCTAGGGACGATAGTCGTTGGGCGTCATTTGGTGTTCGAATGTAAAGTCAACCTCGGATGAATAAAATATATAATATAAATTAAAATATAAATTAAAATATAAAATCTCTAAACCCCCGCCCCCCTCACGTGGAAATCAAATTAGGTCAGAAAAAAATAATATAAAAACTTTAAATCCGCCCCCCGCCAATCTTAATCGCGATGCCACCTCCTCACTACCAAACGCCGCGCCGCCAGGCGAAGTCACGCCCTCCGCCTCCCCTCAGATGATCGACCTTCCCCATCGTGCCCCCCCTCCACGCTCGATTGAAATCCCTCATCCCCAAACATCCCAAACTCGAAGACAGCCGCCATCGCCCAACCGAGTACCCCAATCCGCACTGTTCTGCTACCTGAAGCCCCTGTCGCCGCCTCCTGCTCGTCCTCCGACCACCCCTCAGCCACGTGAAACCCCCTCCCTCTCCAACAATAAAGGTAAGTCTTTAATTAATTATTTTAAGTTATTTTAAAAACTTAGTTTTATTATATGATTACAAATATAAAGATAGTTTTTTTAGA
Source organism: Allium sativum (assembly GCA_030737875.1). Taxonomy (NCBI): domain Eukaryota; kingdom Viridiplantae; phylum Streptophyta; class Magnoliopsida; order Asparagales; family Amaryllidaceae; genus Allium; species Allium sativum. The sequence goes on along the minus strand of CM060921.1, from coordinate 11,940,589 downwards.
AATATGGTATTGAATAAAAATTAGATTTTTTATATTTAAATAAAGATTTGATTTTTAGCATTCATAAAGGTTTGATTTTTAATATTTAAAAAGGAAATGATTTTTATATTGTAGAAGTATAAAGAAATGATTTTTATATTGTAGAAGTATAAAGAAATGACTTTTATATTGTAGAAGTATAAAGAAATGATTTTTATATTGTAGCATTATAAAGAAATGATTTTTATATTGTAGCAGTATAAAGAAATGATTTTTATATTGTAGCAGTATAAAGAAATGATTTTTATATATTAAATAGCAAAGTAAAAATTCGATTTTTATATATTGAATAGCGAAGTAAAAATTCGATTTTTATATATTGAATAGCGAAGTAAAAATTCGATTTTTATATATTGAATAGCGAAGTAAAAATTCGATTTTTATATATTGAATAGCGAAGTAAAAAATTCGATTTTTATATATGTAGTGAATACGGATGACGAAAGTGATGAAAGAAGAAACGGCGGAGATTTTCTACATATGAAGAGTCGAGGAGTTGGTTTAGCTAATCTGTGAGAACTTCTCACCTTTTAATTTAATTTTGTAGTTAAAATATATACTAGGATGCAGACGGTGTTTAGAAGCACCCGACACCCGTCGTCCACAGACCATGGACGGCTTGTATGCTTGTTAGTTTGATTTTGATGTGTAGTTGATTGTGTGATGTGATGTGAAATTAAATAAAATATTTATATAGTTGAAATAAAATATTTTATAGTGGAAAATATTTTATAGTTAAAAATAGAATTTTTAACGTGTATATGAAATGAAATAAAAATAAACAAACCAGACGATGTGTTTATATACACGTATTTGACTAATATTGATTGGGACGATAAATTTTACACATCGCCCAACTGCACAAATAAAATCTGTGTTTGATTGTTTGAAAACCCCACACGGGTATTGGGATGATATATGACATACACTAGTCCTAATAATTAGCTGTATGTCGATCGATTGATGGACAGACTGTTATGAACATTAAATATTTATATACTTATACAGTGTAGCACGCACTTTGGATGATGGTTGATTATTCATCGTTGTTATTGTATACATGTGTTGTAGAAAATCCATATAATTAACATTATATGGTAACTGATTGAGTCTCATTCCAGTTTTGAAATAGAATATTTGAATAAGAAATATTTGAAAAAGAAATATTTAAAATAGAATATTTGAAAATAGAAATATATGAAGCCGTGTTGATTAGATTGACGCCATTTTGACGTGAATGATATTTATATTGATTTTATTCATTTTGCAATGAATATCAAAAGTGATTTCAAAATCTGATATTTTGAAAGGAATTGAAATTCGAATTAAATTGAGTTGAAATGAAATTCGAATTAAACTGAATAGAATTGAAATTCGAATTGAAATCGTTTTTAATTGAATTTAAAACGTATTGAAATTGAACCGAAATTGATTTGAATTGAAACCGATTTGAATTGAAATGGATTTGAATTGAAATAGAATTGAAATGAATTTAAAACGAATTTATATTGGAAATTTTAATTTTGATTTGAATTTTAAAAGGAAGTTGAAATCGTTTTGAAAATGAATTAAAAACGATTTATAAAATATGTTTTAAAAGGAAATCGACGGAGTATGTTATATATATATATATATATATATATATATATATATAATGGCCTGAATAGAACGCGCCGCACTGCGGTAGTTCGTGAATTTCGACCATTAACTTCAAATGGATATTGCGGGAGATCCGACCGTCGGATTCTCCTAAAACCAGAACCATTGGGTTCGTATCGAAAAGAGCTTTCTAACGAATATTAGAAATTAGAAATCTAACGGTTGGATTTGGAATTATGTCCAAATCAAATTTGGAAAACGTCGTTGTAAGTGTAGTCCGATGGCCATTGATGGAAATCGACTGTACGGGCCTTGATAAAATTATTATAAATAGTAATAATTTGTGTAAAATCATAAGAAATGATTTGGGAAGAATTGGGATGAAAAACTCCATATTTGAAAAGATAGAAATAGATTTTTATCGAAATGAACTAGTTTTGAACTAGAATTATAATTATATTTATTTTTAAATAAATAAATTGGATTTGAAATGGTTTTGAAAATAACCAGAATTTCCAATAATTATATTGGAATGGATTTGAATCGAAATTGTCTTCGGAATATTTCGATGTTGGATTTCGCGATGATACAGATATTGTTATGGGAATTAGAAAGATATATATATATATAGATATATCGTTATTTCCAATATGATATTTGTTGGTTGTAGAATTTGATATTGAATATAAGCCGGTATATTTTCTATTTAGAGCCTTGTATTTAATATCAAATGTGATTTGGGTTTGTCGTGAATGGTGTCTTTATTAACACTGTTCTTGAACCCAGTTGAGAAAAGATTAAATCTTTTTATTTAGATTTAATGAAGTGTACCAATTAAATAATATTTAATTGGAATTGAATTGGTATTGATTTTTGGGTTTATCGTGAACAGTGTTTTAAATAACACTTATTCTTTAACCCGATAATTAATGGAATGTGATTTTGGGTTGTCGTGACTTCAATAATACTGTTCTTAGACCTAAAGGAGTTAAGAAAATCAGAAACTAACTGGAGATTAGTTAAGTTGAATGGTTTCAGAGGTATTGATCTGATGTTGGTTTCGGCCTTCGGGGTTAACACTTAGGGAATTGCTCACTTGCTATTTTACGGTTAGGGACTGATTGAAATGTGATGTGATTTTGGGGTTTATCGTGAACCGTGTTTTCAATGACACTGATTCTTTAACCCAATTAAAGATTAAAACTAAGTGGAGTTTTAACGAATCTTTAATTAGATTGAAATGATCGAGAATGGAGTATCACTAGTTTTCCTCTAGGCGATAGTTAAATCTTTAATTAGATTTGAACGTGAAATGGTAATTGAATTTACCGATAACACCGTGGTGTTAGATATGAAGTATTACCAGTTTTACTTCATGGGATGAATAGGTTGGGGTGGAAAATTTAACAATTGATTACTATGGTAAGGTTCGTTAATCCCGACTAGTTTGAATTGATATTCTAAAGAAGATTAAAGAATAAATTTAAAAGAATTTATCTTTGATAAAATTAATGGGAACCTTTCCCTAAGAATGTGAAATTCAGAAACTAACTGTAGGTTAGCTAAGCAGAACGGTTTCCTGGGTATTGATCTGATCTTGGTTTCGGCCTTCGGGGTTAATATTTGGGGGATTATTCTCTTGTTAATTTACGGTTAGTGAGTTATTCAGAAAGACCGGGTTTATCCCATTCTGGATAACTGATTCGACGTGGTGTCGAGGATGAAGACGGTGGTCGAAGACCGGAGGTCTTCACGTCGTTTGGATAATTACTGATGATCTTGATTGGGCCGTACACCCAAGAGGAGGGAATCAGTTAGTGGTCGTCCAGACGTACTTGGAGGTCGATGGATATGCGGGGTACTAGGTGCCTCCGGTTTTGTTCGGACCCAGAACGGACTTGTAAATGGATGTGTGTCTGACATCGAATTTCATTCTGTGTGATTGATATCGGTTGCATAGCGTGAATTGCCTGTGTGGCATGCCAAGATGCAAATGATCAAGTCTTCTGTTGAAAAGCAAGGTCTTGTGGTTGATGATCAAAGCACAGCCTGTGTGGCATAGCTTTGTGTAACGTTGATTCGCGAGCCTCACACCCCAGTTGTGAACCAGAAACTGGAGAGGACCTTAGGGCGGGCATGCGTTTCCTTCTAGCTAAAAGTGGCGTCAGTGGTTTTACACGCCCTGACGAGTTTGACTTATGTGGTTGTTGCTATTGCGAGGTGCCTCGGTTTGATCGGACGATTCGGGTCCGATGGAGTCATTCGTTGGCTCATTTACGCCCCAAAGGGCGGGGAAACGCAGTGTTCAGGAATTTTAATCCACATCGGTGGACCGGCCCTGACGATCCAAGGGTCGATGCGCTCTGACCCTGAGACATGGGCTAGATTGTCTCGAAGTCGGTGAGGACTATCTTTTTCCTCGGTTCACAGATGGAAATCCAACTTCCAATACGTGACTTTGCGGTTTTAGTTGTAATCCTATATATGGCGACATAGTGGGATGGGGCGCTTATGCCGTCTATGATTGATACTTATGATTTGAAGTTGTTTTATACACTATACACTTATAGTAATAATAAATGATTTGTTTTAAACGTATCAAGCATTCTTAGCTATTATAAGGTAAAAACCCTATCCTCCGGCTTGTGTTGCATTGTGTGATGGGAACTGGGTCTTATAATAGCTTCATTGTTCTTTTTTTAGCATTGCGTTATTGTTTTATGCACTGGTGTTCTTGGGAGGAAACCTATTCCGTGTTATACGGCGTGGTCCCTTGATTTACCTAACTTTGAAATAAAGATTAATAACTGTTTTAGTTCTCACACCAGTCCCATGATTGACCTGGAGTTTATTGTTTTAACCTAAATTCTGGGTGGCCTTATTTTGATACGGGCAGCTAGTAGTTTTGGTTTTGCAGATTTATATTCACAGGATCCTGGTATACAGCTAGAACGATATCCAGAAAGCTTTGTATCCGTGTATCTTCTTCAGTTGTATTTTGTATTATTTTCCACTGCTATGTAATTTATTGTAATCTCTGATATTTATCGAATGTGTAATATTTATTCGTACTCTGTATATTCCTTTATTCTGATGGAATTGTTGTAATAAACAATGAAATGTTCTTCCGTCTGCGTTCTGATTTGTCTTGTCCTCACTGTAATTCGTTCTTTCTCTTCTCTTCGGAGATTGGGAAAGTTCGGGTCGTTTCAGTCCAGTATCTCCACAATGGAAGCATTCACCCAACTTCCTCTTCTTCTTTCTACAGTCTTTAGCTAGATGTCCAGTAATACCACAGAAGTTTCACTTCCTCGTCTCTCGTGGTTTGTTGTTGCTCTTGTTATTCTTGTTACTCTTCTTGCCCCCTTCTTGAAGTTAGCTTTCTTATTCTGAGTCTCATTAGGCTTAACCTCCTTCTTGCCATTCTTGTCTTCCTCATGAAGTAGAGCCATATCCACCAAGCTTTCAAAGGTCGCCCCCATGGGTATATGAGTTATGGCCAAACTGTGTAGTGGCTCGTTCAATCCTCGAGCAAAGCGTACAGCCTTCTTCTGGGCTGTGTTGACCAAATCCAAACCGAACCGAGCAAACTGATTAAACTTATTCACGTATTCCCCAACAGACATGTCCCCTTGCTTAAGTGCTAGGAACCTCTCCATCTGAAGGTTCTCTTCTGCTGACGATAAGAATTTGAGCCCAAACATCTCTCTAAAATCTGCCCAAGTCTCAACTGGCCGGGTAGCGTTGGTGACTTCCCACCAAAATGCAGCTTCCTCTTTCAACAACCATGCCGCCAACTGAACTTTCCTATGGTCCTCCATATCAAAGATAATGAACAAATCTTCCGTCTCCTTTAGCCAGTTTCGTGCCTCAACAAAGGTTTCAGTTCCAACGAAGTTCTTGCCGCCCATTGCTTTAAAGTCTTTGCATATTTTGGCAAAGGCGGTACCAGGAGGAGGAGGAACCGCGACCACTGGGGGAGGAGGAGGAGGGATGTCTGCCGTGCCCGCGTCGTTGGCCCTGGCTTCTAAGTACTTTCGGAACCATCCAGGCATGGGTATTCCCTCAGGAAGGTTAAGATCAGCTATGCTGAAAACGAAAAGAAAAAGATTCAAACGAGGAAACAAAGGAAAGTGCTAATGGCTTCTTAGGGAAAAGCCTTTTTAAACATAAAACTTTTCTTGAAAAATGCTTCTTTATAAATGGTTTTGAAAATAGTTTCAGAAGGTTTTTTTAAAACTTTTTGCCCAGCCTGGTAACCTTCTGCTCTAATACCAAATGTAACACCCCACCTCCGCTAGGGTCATTCACAAAGGGAATGCACTAGCTTTGGTGGAGTATTATCTAGGTAAACATACACAGAGATATCACATGGCAGAACATAAATAAAGCAGCGGTAGAAATTAAAACCAAAATTTTATTACTTTCAAGAAAAGAGTTAAAGCCCCATATATCCAAGGTACAAATTATTCCATTACATCAAGTTCCAAATAAAGAAGCATAAACTTAAGATAACAAAAGTAAATTACTCCCCATAAATAGCAGAAGCAGCCGTAGCATAGCCCAAGACCAAACCGTACATGAGCTGTCAGAAAGCAAGCTAAATCCAAGCTAAGAGCTAGAGTTTCCTCCCTGAGAACCTGGGAAGGGGAAAATGAAAGAAAAAGAGGAAAAAGAAAAAGGGTCAGTCATAAAGACTGGTAAGCCCTAGTGACTTTCAGTATGAAAACTAGTAAAGGCAACATGATATGTGAAAACTGGAATTAAACATAAGGATGATAACAGAACTGGTAGGATAATTAAGATAACAGGATAAGTCATGTCTAGCATCGCATATTCGAGATTCGATGCACCAAATGTACTAGTGTTCTAACCCATGTCAAGTATTAATCATGAAATGATCCCTTGGCCCAATATCATGAAGTGACCCATTACGGGGTCCTACAGTATGATCTACTAATCGATTGGCTCCCTACAAGTTCTAGCTCGTCATATGTCTGTGTCATACGGCCCTATATGGAAATGTAGTTACCTGTGCTAGGTCCACCATAGGATGTATCAAATCCTATGGTGCCAACCACCGACACGAATCAAGCACGCACAGTGTAAATCTACGGGTGCCCAATGCCTGCTTTTTCAACTTCGGACTACGTGCACGACCATAGTCCGCCTGAACCTACAATGGCGCACCTACTCAGCCGTCATTCTGGTCACTTACAATCAGCCCAGTAATCATGCCCCACCCTGCCTAGTTCCAGGGTATCGTGATACATCTAAGTGGGTTACTGCTGAAAAGGACCGCGTAACTAGGGTTTCTAATGGGTTAAGTGTTGTCATTCAAATTCGTGACTTAACCCTATCCAAATCATGTATCAAGTTGGTTAAGTGTATTCGAGCGGTTCATGACTTAACCCTATCAAATCATCGTGTCAAGTTGGTTAAGTATATTCAATTGGTTCATGACTTAACCCTGTCATGTGGCATTAATTCATTAATGCACCCCAACCTCTCACATTAGACTAACTGTTGTGGTCAATGGATTTGTCGGGCGGTTCCGGGCAGATTTACACCACAACATAGTCTAACCTCGGGTTTTTCGTGCGATATGACCAACTACCCATATAAGATCCTATTGTTTGCAGTTACTGGATTTGCCGGGCGGTTCCGGGCAGATTTACACTGCAAACTCAACCCAACCTCGAGTTGGCCATTTTCAAGTTTATCTAATTGTCATGCCCACGTTCAAGTTTTCATGTCAAAATTCATGTCGAGTTTTCTTGTCAAATCGTGTCAAATTCATGTCCATATCCAGGTTCAAGTTATAATAACGTTCATGTTCAAAGTCAATTCATGTTTTACCTAGTCTACCCAAATCATATTCCCATAGCACGTAAGTTCGAATCGATACAAATAAATCAAATTAGGGAATAACATAAAAAGGGACGGGTATAAGGTGGCAAAAGTGATTACTAGTATAGCATGGTATGATTGAGATAAAGGATTACAACATTACTGGCATATGGAATATTGGCCTCAAACATAAAGATTCCAAATCTAACAAAATAAGGTACTAGTCAAGATAACAGTTGTCATAAGGTGATAGTATAGTCATAGTAACGATTGACATAACGTGATAGTATAGTCATGGTAGCGATTGACATAAGGTGATAGTCATAAACTTGTGACTAATAGCAGATTCAACATGATAATATGAGGGGTTTTTCTTTTTGATTTACAACATGAATAGGCCCCAAATCGATGTCATAGTAATATCCAAGAGTCAAGATCCAAGATGAACAAGAATGGATGTAAAACAGTCATCATACATAGGTCCAATTTCAATTTACATCATACTCATATTACATTCACAGTTTAAATCTAAAAATAACTGGGGCTTACTGATCGTGGTTCGAGAATTAGAAAAAGAGAGTCGATGTTGAATCTTTATATGCTTAGCCAAGTCCTAACAGAAATCCCCAAATCAGCAATTCTCTTAACGCAGTCTCAACGTAGAAGAAGTAGTCCCTTTTCTCAAAAATTTCAACTATAATTAGAGCAGCATAAGGTTAGAAAGAATTTTGTGTAGAGAGACTAGTGTTAGGGGCTGTATTTATAGGGTCAGGTCAATGAATGTGGACAGAAACAAGGCCAGATACATCAAAGTGAATCCAGCTTCAAAAGTGGGCTCGGCCACCAGGTCGACCCCTAGGTCGACCCTATGGTCGACCTGGTCCTGGGTAGGTCGACTACATAGTCGACCCCCAGGTCGACCTGGTCCTGGGTGGGAAATTTCCCGCCCAGTCCATTCTGAGGATTGAATTTCTAATTTTGAATTCGAATTGAGCTGTTTTGAACTTGAAAACTTCTTAAAACTTCGAAAGGTCATAACTTGGTCATACGGACTTCGATTTTAGAAAACTCGGAATCGTTTTCAAGCAGAATTTCGAGACAAACGCAATGGCGTAACACGTTTCCCTTGATTCTTATTTTAAAAATTAATTCTTTCTTGATTTGTGGTCATTACACGTTATAATAATACGGGTTGTTACACAACCCCCCCCCCCACCCGTCAGTTTTTCTTTTAATCCCAAATCCACAAACCCAGATCGATCTCGATCCCGCTCCCCTTCACATCGCCTCCGCTCCACGCCACCGGCCACCAATGTTCACCATGCCACCTCCCTCACCTCGACAGCACCCCCTCGTCCCTTCATGACCCTCTCTCTCCTCTCCACGGCGCTTCAATCAAGGACGAAGAACCCAAATCAAACGAGAACCACCCTGGCCTTGCCTGCGCCGCCAACTATACCACCGTCCGACCACCCTCGCCTCAGCTTGGCCCCTCCGACGTCGCACACACCTCCAGTCTCCCCTCGCGCCACCTGTAAGTCCTTCAATTTGTTTTTAAAAAAAATTAGTTAATTTAATTCGAAAAGCATAAACAAAATCTGAAATTTTTATGTATGTTTTGGTGATGGAAAAACATAGATTTTTATAAATAGAAAAACATAGATTTTTTATAAACAGAAAAACATTGATTTTTATATATATATAAAGACGACTTTTATATACAAGAAGTTAAGATTTTTATGTTAATCAAGTTATGATTTTTAGTAAAGTAAAAATATAATTTTTATTATATAGTAGCAAGGTAAAAATAGAATTTTTATCTATGTAGTAGCGTTGTAAAAATAGAATTTTTATATACCTAACAACAATATAAAAATGTGATTTTTATATATGTAGTGGCTACGGACAATGAAATTGACAAAAGGCGAGCACGACGAAGACTTCTACATAGAAGAGTCGTGGAGTTTGGTTTAGCTATTTGGTGAGAACTCCTCACTTTTATTTTATTTTCTAGTTTGAAATATATACTAGGATGCAGACGGTGTTTAGTATCACCCAACACCCGTCGTCCACAGACCATGGATGACTTATTTGTTTGATTGTTGTGTATTGAAATGTGATTGTGCGATGGTGAATGAAATAAAATATTTTATAGTGGAAAATATTTTATAGTTAAAAATATGATTTTTAACGTGTATATAAAATAAATAGTAATAAACAAATTGGACGATTTGTTTATATACACTGATTTGACTGATATTGATTGGAACGGTAAATTTTACACATCGCCCAACTGCACATATAAAATCTTTGTCTATTGATTTGAAACCCCACACGGGTATTGGGATGATATTTGACGTACGCTAATCCCGATTGTTTAGTTGTATGTCAATCGATGGATTGACAGACTGTTTAAGCGTTAATTAGTTATATTTAATGCTTGTGCAGTTGTGTGGTGCACTTTGGATGATGGTTGATTATTTACCGTTGCTATTATATACATGTGTTATAGAAAATCCATATAATTAACGTTATATGGTAATTGATTGGGCCTCATTACAATATTGAAAATAAATTCATGTGCTGGATTGAAAATAAATTCATGTGTTGAATAGAAAATAATTTCATGTGTTGAAATAAAATAAATTCAAGTGTTGAATTGAAAATAAATTCATGTGTTGAATAGAAAATAAATTCATGTGCTAAATAGAAAATAAATTCATGTGTTGAATAGAAAATAAATTCATGTGTTGAACAGAAAATAATTTCATGTGTTCAAATAAAATAATTTCATGTGTTGAATAAAAGTCGTGTTGATTAGATTAACGCCATTTTGACGTGAACGATATTTATATCGATTTTATTCATTTTTATAATGAATATAGAAAAGAAAGTGATTTCAAAATATAATGTTTTGAAAAATTATCATTTGTATATCGATGATGTGGATATTCAATTTTGACTAGAAATTGAATATGAAGTTGAAATCATTTTGAAAACGAATTTAAAACGATTTATAAAATACGTTTTGAAAGGAAATCGACGAAATATATATAATATATTATATATATATATATAATGGCCTGAATAGAATGCGTCCCGCCGCGGTAGTTCGCGAATTTCGACCATTGACTTCGAATGGATATTACGGGAGATCCGACCGTCGGATTCACCTAAAACCAGAACCGTTGGATTCGTATCGAAAAGAGCTTTCTAACGATTACTAGAAATTAGAAATCTAACGGTTGGATTTGGAATTATGTCCAGATCAAATTTGGAAAAGGTCGTTGTAAGTGCAGTTCGATGGCCGTTGATGGAAATCGACTGTACGGGCCTTGATAAAATTATTAAAAATAATAATAATTTGTGTAAAATCATAAGAAATGATTTGTGAAGAATTGGGATGAAAATTTCCATATTTGAAAAGATAAAAATAGATTTTTATCGAAATGAACTGGTTTTGAACAAGAATAATAATTTATTTGTTTTTAAATAAATAAGTTGGATTTAAAATGGTTTTAAAAGTAACCAGAATTTCCAATAATTGAATTGGAACGGATTTGAATCGAAATTGTCTTTGGAATATTTCAATGTTGGATTTCGTGATTATACAGATATTTTTATGGAAATTTGAAAGATATATTTATATCGTTATTTCCAATACAATATTTGTTGGTCGTTGAATTTTATATTGGATATAAGCTGATATATTTTCTATTCAGAGCCTTGTATTTAATATCAAATGGGATTTGGGTTTGTCGTGAATGGTTTCTTCATTAACACTGTTCTCAAACCCAGTTGAGAAAAAGATTAAATCTTTTAATTAGATTTAATGAGGTGTACCAATTAAATGGTATTTAATTGGAATTGAATTTGAATTGATTTTTGGGTTTATCGTGAACGGTGTTTTAAATAACACTTATTCTTTAACCCGATAATTAATGGAATGTGATTTTGGGTTGTCGTGAACGGTATCTTCAATAATACTGTTCTTAGACCCAACGGAGTTAAGAAAAATCAGAAACTAACTGGAGATTAGTTAAGTTGAATGATTTCTTGGGTATTGATCTGATGTTGGTTTCGGCCTTCGGGGTTAATACTTAGGGAATTGCTCACTTGCTATTTTATGATTAAAGGCTGATAGAATAGAATGTGATTTTGGGTTTATCGTGAACCGTGTTTTAAATGACATCGGTTCTTTAACCCAGTTAAAGATTAAAACTAAGTGGAGTTTTAATGGATCTTTAATTAGATTGAAATGATCGAGAATGGAGTATCACTAGTTTTGCTCCAAGTGATAGTTAAATCTTTAACTAGATTTGAACGTGAAATGGTAATTGAATTTACCGATAACACCTGGTGTTAGATATGAAGTATTACCAGTTATACTTCATGGGATGAATAGATTGGGATTGGGAAATAAAATAAATGATTACTTTGGTAAGGTTCGTTAATCCCGACTAGTTTGATTTGATATTCAAAGGAAGATTAAAGAATAAATTTAAAAGAATTTATCTTTGATAAAATTAATGGGAACCTTTCCCTAAGAATGTGAATTTTAGAAACTCACTGTAGGTTGGCTAAGATGAATGGTTTCCTGGGTATTGATCTGATGTTGGTTTCGGCCTTCGGGGTTAATATTTGGGGAATTGTTCCCTTACTAATTTACGGTTAGTGACTGATGAATTGGAATGAGGCGTATGTTGTGTTTGTGTAACACTTGTTTATTATATACGCGAGTTATTCAGAAAGACTGGGTTTATCCCATTCTGTATAACTGATTCGACGTGGTGTCGAGGATGAAGACGGTGGTTGAAGACCGGAGGTCTTCACGTCGTTTGGGTGATTACTGATGATCTTAATTGGGCTATACACCCAAGAAGAGGGAATCAGCTGGTGATCGTCTAGACGTACTTGGAGATCGATGGATATGCGAGGTACAAGGTGCCTCCGATTTCGTTCAGACCCAGAACTAACTTGTAAATGGACTGTGTGTCTGACATTGGATTTTATTCTATGTGATTGATTTCTATTAAATATATATCTGTTTGGCGATGGAGAATTTATTCTTTTGCTTAATGCCCTTCTCTGAGACGTACGAGCTCAGGGGTTATATATTGATGGATATCAATCGCATCGAGTGAATGGCCTGTATGGCATGCCTATGTGGCAAATGATCAAGGCTTTTGTTGAAAAGCAAAATCTTGTGGTTCATGATCAAAGCACAGCCTTTGTGTAGCATTTAATTTGCGAGTTTCACACCAGTTATGAGCCAAAAACGGGAGATGGATATCAGGGGGGCATGCATTTCTTTCTAGTTAGAAGTGGCGTCATTGGTTTTACATGCCCTGACGAGTTTGACTTATGTGGTTGTTGCTGTTGCGAGGCGCCTCGGATATTTCGGTGACTATGTGGAGCCGATGGAGTCATTGTTGGCTCATTTACGCCCCATAGGGTGGGGAAACGCAGTGTTCAGGAATTATAATCCACATCGGTGGACCAGCCCTGAGTCCAAGGGACGATGCGTTCTGTTCCTGAGGGGCGGACTAGAGGCTCTCGAATCGGTGAGGACGATCCCTAGCCTCGGTTCATATCATAAATGATAATCCAACTTCCAATACCTGACTTTGCGGTTTTGATTGTAGAGCCTAGTATGGCGACATAGTGGGATGGGGCACTTATGCCGTCTATGATTGATACTTATGATTGAAATTGTTTTGATACTACACACTTATAGTAATAATAAAAGATGAAATTTATCGTATCAAGCATGCTTTGGCTATTATAAGGTAAAATCCTATCCTCCGGCTTGTGTTGCATTGTGTGATGGGACATAGGTCTTATAATAGCTTCATTTTTCTTTATTTAGCATTGCGCTGTTGTTTTATGCACTCGTGTTCTTGGGAGGAAACCCGTTCCGTGTTATACGGCGTGGTCCCTTGATTTACCTAATTTTAAAATTAAAGATTTATAACTATTTTAGTTCTCACACCAGTCACATGACTGACCTGGAGTTTATTGTTTTAACCTAAACTCTGGGTGCCCTTATTTTGACATGGGCAGCTAGTAGTTTTGGTTTTGCAGATTTATATTCACAGGATCCTGGTTTACAGCTGGAACGATACTCGGAAAGCTCTGTATCCGTGTATTACTTCTAGTTGTGTTTTGTATTATTTTCCGCTTAAATGTGATTTAAATCTCTGATATTTTCTGTGTAATATTTATTCATAATCTGTTTATTCTTGTATTCTGATGAAATTGTTGTAATAAGCAATGAAATGTTCTTCTGTCTACGTTCTGATGTGGCTTGTTCTCAACTCAATCCATGGTTTCCCGTAAGGGGGATTTCGGGTCGTTTCAACTTACAACACATGGAAATAAATAATAGCTATAAAATTTTGAAGCCTCATTCTCCAAGCACTTCCAAATGTATATGCAAAACTCGATTACTTGACTGCCCATACAAATATGAGCACCCAAGAGTAAAACAAAACAAACTACACTCTGGGTCAGTCACGGGATTGGTGTGAGTAAACTCCAACCACTTGGTTTAACTTTTAAAAATCCTTTTTACAAGAAAGGATGTCTGTAAGACCGATCCACACATAAATACAGATGGTTTTTACCATACAATAACCTAAAACATTCTTTAAATTAATACTAATCTGATATTATAATAGTGTCTAAATCAAAACAATAGTAATCTAGCGGAACGCTTGCATCTTACGATCCACATACATTGTATACAATCAAAACCGCACAGCGCTTGTTGGAGTATGGATTCCAACTATGGCAGGGTATGGGATCACCTTCCGATACTGTATCTCTAGAGACGAATACATTTGGTTCAACAAGAACATCTTGCAACCTGACCAAACATGACCGGATGTCACTAACAGTTGGGACCATCAATCGTTACCGAAAGCATACAATAGCGATAGAATAAAAAAGGAAATATATTTTCTCTAGATCAGGTGACAGTACACCCTAACGGGAACGACCCATATAGCTATGCAGTCTACCCGATTTTTTGCATTTCCCGGTTGTGAGGCTTGAGGTCGCACTTGCTTTTTCAACATCACAACATTATTTGCTTTAAATGCCACATTATCAAACATGCCAAATCATTTATTGATTTCCCAGAAAATACCACGGCATAAAGCTAAGAGAATCAAATTCCTCCGCCACCTAACGTAAATACGTTTGAAGAGATCGATGTATAGATTTATTAGGCATACTCTGTCAAACATTCGTCCATACAAGTTGTCCTGGGATTGGACAAACCAAATGCACCATCCTATCAATTCATCTTAGGTCATTTCTAACTAGGATTAACAGAGTATCCCTTGCACATTAATCCAGCTACAATTATCTTTAGCATATTTGATCCGCAACGTTTATTCCCATATGGAGTGGTTTTCAAATAATAATCTGATCCCAGTCTCTCCGTATTGACAACGGAAATATAAAATGGGCCAAAACTTTGATAGTTGGTTATTTAACCATCGAAGGAAACATCCATACAACCAACGATCCTATTTTCAAATGGAAATTTTACCGATCAAGCATTAAGCAACGCTGAGCCCCTTTAAATTAATTTCTTATTAATTTATTCATTTCCTTAATTTTTTGTTTTCTCGTTTTCCTTATATTTCCCTAAATATTTCTCAAACCTATTTAGCCTCTCACGATTCTTGGAAAATGTTTCCATTTATCATAAACTATTTATTTTCTATATCCAAAAAATATACGTTATTAACATTGGAAAAACATTTCAATCTCTTCACATTTCTTTCTATATTTACTACAACATTCCATTTTTTATGCTTAGAAAATAACTTTGGTTATATTTGGAAAATGTTTCCAAACTCATTTACCTGAATTTAAACGAACGTTGTATAAAACATCGTTACAACCACTCAACCCATTAACCACTCAATAACTAACTGTATCTCTAACCAATCTTGGCCATCAAACCTTAACCATTTCTTAGTCAAAAATGAAATCAATTGAGTTGGGATATAATTACCTCTTAGACCTTAACTGAACAACATTCTTAACTTCGAAATAGGAAAATATCACAACATCAATCTTTAACAAACATCTCTTATGAAATTCTCGGATTCAATTTAAGAATCAACTTCTTTTACGAAATACATTGATTGTAATGATAGCGTTATAATTCCCACTTCTGAAAAATTTAACTTTAAATGTAACTTTTATTCCTTAATTTGAATAAATAAATAACTAAATAAATAAATAAATCTTGATTAAAGTGGAAAGTAAATAGTACTTTCTTGAATCCGATATAGTCGAATCTCAATGTGTAACTCTTTTGGAATAATCTCTATTCGATTAATGTTCCAAACTTCGGAACAAATTTACCATTTTAGGTTAACTCAGTTTCCATTTTCATTCTAAATTCACCTTTGAATTTCGCTTCCAAATCATTACCAATTTCCGTTTATAACCAGCCCAATCTGCAAAACGTTTTCTTTTAAACAATTTTCCACTATAAAATGTGAATATTATTCATTTGTAGAAATATGGACTCGTTATATCAAACCAATCTTGATTTCAATTGTAAATACTATTACAGGTTCAAGTTCCATTTATCGAGTCATTTTATAACTTCTCATTCACATTCAATTCATTATCAAAATCTCGTTTACACATTAACCTTATATTATATTATACTTAACAAGTTTATAATTCTATATCGATTTTACATTCGGTTACAAATATCGATTTCAAACTAAATATTAATTATCTTGTCAAGTTCTGAATTATATAATAAATAATTTCTAAAAATAAGTATATTTATAAACTTTGACATGGTCGAATACTAATTATAAATCCTTATGGATTTATTTTAATTCTATTCACATTTTGAACGTTGGAATAAATTTCATCATTTATTTTTTTTCAAACAATTTCCAATTTTACTTTTTAATTCACACTTGAATTTACATTCCCAAATTATCTAATGATAATTATTTTACTTCATTTACAAACATCGTTTATAAATTAAACTACTTTTTTTATTATTAAAACAAATTATTATATTCTAGACCATTTGAAATTCAATTTCTATTTTGAAAAAAAATAGAATTTTCCTTTTAAAATTCAAGTTCATTTTATTTCCATTCGAATATTTTTTATGGTACTTAAATACCAATTATTCTAGGGCTAGTACGATTCAAACATCCAACACAACAAAATCTGTCAACGCATCATGTATTACGAGATATGTAAACAAAAAATAATAATTTTGAGGAATCCAGTTGGGTCCCTCCAACCTGTTTTTCCTGTATCCACAAATGTTAGACAACATAATAATACCTATTACACCTCAAAATGTAATACCGCGGTATAGCAGGTCTCCGCTATTATGCGAGGCGCACAGGGTCTCATCCGCTGAAATGTGTGGGATTATCCAACTACCAATCTTAAATATTACTAATATATATAATAGAAAGAATTGATAATAATATATTAATTCATCCAAACAATCTTCACACAGCATCAATCATCACATATCAACGTTAACAATTGTTTGTAATATTCTAAAACTCAACAGGGTTAGCGAGTTTACACACATTTGTCATTTATCGTTGAATAAAGATAAACGATCAATTCATCTCATCATGCGTTTTGTTTTCCCGTAATTTTCAATGAGCTTCAAATTGTTGTAAACCGGTTTCATTGCGTAGCTTGTGTCCACACGATCCTAGTGGATCCTGCTTCATTAGATTTTGATAATGTGTGGAAATGTTATCAATTTTACAAATTTGAATATATTTAAAAGTTATTAACTTAAATAATCAAATATTAATCAACCTTAAATTTATAACCCACATTCCAAAATCCTTTCTTCCTCCTCTTCAGGAAATAATGAACCTGCTTCTCTGCTTTTCTTTGATGGTCATGACTGCACCTCTATTTCTCCATTACTCTTCCACCTCTCCATTATTCAAAAAACAAAAAGTACCATTGTTCTTCTCTATGCTTCCTCTTCAACCTCATATGTATTTCCTTCAAATCACACGTACTCTTCGAATTCCGTTTTCTAGTTCAACTACGACCAATATAGTGACTGTGCATAACTTAATATTGCCAGAAATTCCCAAAACTTCAACGACGAAGGCAAACTACCTCCGGGTTCCAAAACAACACTCCAATCTAGCAAAAACTTGTTCATTTCCATTCAAATTCAATCGCTTGGGTTGCTGTCCTAAAAAGAAGCAAACATGAATTTGTTCATTCCTAACCAAACCTATATAGAAGTGAAGAGAAACTCACAAGAATTGTATATATATATATTTATATTTATATTTAGTGATTTATAGATTTTTCTATGATTTTTTATCATTTTTGGAAGCTCACATTATAAGTTTTTTGGTTGTGGACATGAACGAGGGTTGACCAGGGAATGAAAATGGTTATGGTAAGGGTAAGGATAGGTGGTAAATTTATAGGAAGAGAAAATAATATATTTTTCCATTTTATATTCAGTTTTATTCAATTGCTATTTAAATTTATCATTTAGAAATTCGTATGATCAAATTCAAAATCCAATTTTAATGAAAATGGATATATAGCTATAGTTTGACATTATGGACCCAATGAAACTTGTTTCATTGAAATCCGAGTTCATTTGCACCAACATCGTTATTTTAAATTCAAATTATTGATCGATTCACAATTTAATTACGCACGATCACAAAACAACTCAGATTGGCGCGAAATTTGAAATCTTGCAATAATAAATCATCATGGATTTAGTAAAATTCGTTTCATCGAAAACAGAGGTCGTTTGCAAAATGACTATTTTTAAGACTTAAATAAAACCAATAAAATGTTAATAAATCAAAAAACAATTCAATTTAATAATAATAAATTAATATTATTATATATATCCAAATATAATATCATATAACTTCAAAATAAACATATTTGGATTTATAACTCGATATTTCAAAATCCAAATTAAATCGATATTCAGTTTATATAAAAATCCTTTTATTTTATTAAATAAATCGTTATGGTTTATAAACGGTTCCATAACATATTTATAGAAATTTGATTTGGATATAACTCACAATCTACAATATGAAATCTCTATTTTTCTCTTTCATTAGAAAAACATAGTTTAATAGATTCGAATATTTGTTATTTCAACAAATTCCGACTTATAATGAATCCTATATACTTAGTTGAAGTTCAAAACATAAAACTATGAACTACCACGATGTTACGAGTTTGTTTTAAATTTAATTATAAATTATATGTTCAAAAATCCTTTTATAAATAAATTCGTTATTATAACTAAAATCTAAACTCAATTAAATTTCTTACATTATCCAATTCACACAATATTGCCAATTCAACTTACTTCCGATTATTTCGGAATTAAAATTATTATTCCACTATTTGTATTAATTAAATATTACAAACTACTGAATTTAAGTCTTTTAAATTGCCAAATCAATATTCAAATAATTAAATAAATTATTTATTCAACAGTTAAAAATCCGAGACGTTACACATCTAATCGATGTATGAAAATGATAGTTTTCTCTGTATGTAAATTGCATTGTTTATATTATAGATTATTCATTTCGCTATGAGAATCTAATCAATTTTTTCGTTTTATTCTTCTTTCTTTTCCCTTGACAACCTGTTATTTCGGCAGTTGAATTTGACGTAGTGAATATCGAAGATGTATTATTGTCGACTTTCGTGGGTCGAAAAGGTAGGTCATTACAACATTACATTAACATAATACAATCTTTGTTGTAGTCAATCAAATTGAATACTCAATACCACATTATAGCTTATTAGTCTGCTTCGAACGAACTAATTTCACTTTGAATAAAAATATCATGTATATATATTTCATCTATTATGTGTTGTTGCATCATAAAACTATTGAAAATGTAAATACTCACATTTAAAATTACACTTTTCTCTTTATTTAAAGAACATTGTTTATATTATAGATCATTCGTTCCGCTATGTGATTCTACTCTATTTTTTCTTTCTATTCTTTTCCCCTAACAATCTGTCTTTTCAGCAATTGAATTCACAGCAGCGAATATTGATGATGCATTTGTGGTATGTATTAGCAAATATAGGGACATCCCATTGCAATATCTTGATTGATTTATTGAATTGTCCTCTGGTCATTGATTTATGAAAGTTATGGTTTTTTCTTTATCTAAAGAGTATTATTTATATCGTTGATTATTTGTTCTGCAATGATAAAATCTATAAATAAGAATTTTAAAAGGAAATTTAACTTGAGCTAAATAAGTAAAGTTGGTAAATGAAATTGTTTGGATTGAAGATTTAACTATGGAAAGTTAAATGAAATTCAATGAGTTAGAATTTAACTTAAAGATAAGTTAAATGAAATTAGAAGGAAAAATGACAATTTTTGGAATAAAAATCAAAAGATGAATAAGAAATAATTGAAATATCAATTAGTTAATTGAATATGAAATGAAACCTAATTTGGTTAAATAAATAAGTGGGTGAATTAAATTTGTAATTTGACATAGATTTTGGAATAAATGGAGGTGTAATTGTGACTAATGTAAATATATGCTAAATGCTTAAAAGCTAATAAATTGGGAAATAATAATTAAAAGGGAAGTCAATTTGATGTTAATTAATTGTTATTGAAATATGCTAAACCAAGTGAATGTAACCAAGAAAATATTAATTGAATTTAACTAAACCAATTGAATTTAATTAAAAAAATTAATATATTGATTGTCTATTGTTTGTTATTCCGATGCTAGATTGGTTGAATATAAATTCATCAATGGGTTAATAAAGAAGTTGAATGAATTAAAAACTAAAGAGATGAATTATAGATTAATGAGTCTGAATAGAATCACTTAGGAAATCAAACTAAACGATTTAACATTGTATTTGTTACTTGTATTGTAAATTGAGTTAAGTGCAGGTTTAAAAAAGGATGAGTTGTTAGCTTCTTTGCTTTATAATTGGAGTGTGGTTGCCCAACAAATAGGTAAACCTTGATATTGTTCATTGGGTGATTGATTTTATACCCCTGAGTTGGGTAACCGCTTGGCTTTTGTTTTCTTCTAATCGATGTGAGGCCCGGAGAGCCGTTTGTAGCTATATCAATTGAGCCGTGCAGAGAAGGTGCTGGCGAATTTTTCATAAAATTTTAAAACTAGGAATATTTTTTATGATAATTCTAAAATGATTATTGTAATAACCCGGAAAATGCGAGCCAATTTAAAATTTTTTAAATTGATTATTTCAAAGGAATTTGAACAATTGAAATAGAATATTTCAATAAAATAGTAAGTTAGGAATAGTGAGTCAGTTTGAAAATTTGAATTCATACTTTGACTGACTGTGCAGGGTGGAAAATATAACGGATTTTAGTGAAACCAAAAATATTTAAATCTGTTAGTTAATACCTTTCTAACGAATCTGGAAAATCGAAGTTTCATAACGGGAATCAAAAGTTATGGCCGAATGAATTTTCAGAGGGGTCGGTATATAGAATATAGCCCTGGAAAATTGATATTTTGCATACGACCTCGGAATTCGACGAAACCACTTTTGTTGGGTCCGGGATGTCAAACTATTGCTAGGTTTCAAATTTCATAAATTTTGAAGCTAGTATGTGAGCGTGGCTAAAGAAAATGTGTTTGGTCGATTTCTATTAAATTGGATCGACCAAAAAATGGCCATTTTTCAAACAACCTCAGAATTCGACGAGACTAGTTTTGTTGGGACCGTAGCGTCAAAACATAGCTAGATTTATTTTTCTGGAATTTTTCGAATCAGTTTGTGGCCCTGGCAAATTGAAATGCGTGTTCAGAGTTAAAAATTAATTGTTTTATACTTTAATTTGAAAAATAACTGACTGTAACAGTCGAATTGGCCCACGAAACATATCCCATTGTGTCCGGAATGGGGGTATTTAGCTAGGGGCGACAGTCGTTGGGTTTAAAAAGGAGTTCGTTTAAGAAAACGCTATTTAAAATTTTAATATAGTCTCGGCCAATCATATTTTTTCTTTCATAAAAAAAAAAGGAGAAACCCCCCCATTCAACGGCGACTCGTGCTTCCCCATTCCAGACCAGATCGCCGCCGCCTCCGCCACTTTCAGACGCCGCCACTACCCAAAAACGACAGCCCTTCCCTCCACCTCCAAATCCGACTAAGCCTCGCCGCCCCCCCATCGCCCGTGCCGCCCGTATCGAGCCTCCAAAGTCCGACCCTATCGAGCGCCGCCCTTCCTTCCTCCCGCCATCGAACTGAGGGTGGTGACCATCGACGGAGAGCCCTCTCCAAGGCCGACGTGGTGGTGCAGGCCGATCGTCTCAAAGATCAACGGGTCTCGTGATTTTCGCAAACCTAGTTTTGAAGCTTTCTGAAAGTGCGTTTTTCTTTGATCTGTACACTTTGAAAAATCATATCTTTTTTGTGTGTTGACGAAATTCGATGAAACAGGAAACATCGAGACCGCAAGGAAGCTCTCTACCCAATAGAAGAAGCTGTGGATTTTTCTGACATCGTATCGATTTTTAGCGCTTAGAAAACCAAGGTGAGAAATCTAAATTAACGTGAAATTGAATGGAAAATGTCGTGTATAATTTATATAAGCGAAATATAAATTACATACGTGTTGTATACCTCATGTACATGCGTAGTGTAAGCTATATGAGCGAAGTATGAATTTTTACATGCATAGAATAATTGATATATGTGTTGAAATGCAAGTGAAATATAGCAAATATATATTATATATATATACTCTCCTCGTCCACAAACCATGGACGATATTTATTGTGGTGAATTGGTGTGAAATATTGGATGAAAAATACGAATGGTTGAATAATTGTTTGTGGTTGATATTGTTTGGTTGTGGTTGAAAAATACCCATTGGTGATTGAAATGAATTGGAAATATTTGTGGAAATAAAAATAAACATGCCGCCTGCGTGCGAATTAGATGCATGAATCCCCATTGTCAAAAACCGCGAGGTTTTAAGGTAGAGCGAGGAGCCGTACTAGGGACGGTGCCGGTTTTAACTACCCTGCCGTTATGCTGCCGAAATTTTGAATAATCTTTGTGTGTTAGAATTATTTTCATATGTTGAAATTATTTTCATGCATAGAAATTAAAGTCATATATGAAACTATGTCCACATGTGGAAATATTCATGTGTTGAAAAGTGTTGTATGAAAATTAAATTCATTTGTGAATGAATGAAGTGCTTAAACAATAAAAATCACATTTTTATATATATATGAAGTATGAAAAATATTCGCCTTATATAAATGGTTTCAACAATCAAAATTTCATCTTTCTAATAAGAACAACATAAATAAAATATCCATGTGTGGAAATGCTCATTTGTTGAGAAGTGTGTGTAGTGGAAAGGTTCATGTGTTGAATAAAAAGATTGAACGATAAAAAAAATTACATTTTTATTGAAACTATGAAGTGTTGAAACCATACATTGGTTGAATAAATATTTTAAATGATAAAAATATCATTTTTATCATATGTGTGATATGCTAAAGATATGCGGACGTTGAAATAAATATTTGTGATAGAAATATTATTTTTAACATGCATAGGAACTAAATAAAATAGTCATGTGTTGAAATCTATTTTAGTTCGCCAAAATTATCATCTTTTGAAATGTGAAGTGTTAAAAATAGCCACTTGTTCAAATAAACGTGCATGAGTTGAAATATACATTAACTAGCTAATGATATGATTTTAACCCATGCATGCGATATTAGAATGAATGGTGTTTTTAAACCAAAGCAAGGCAAATATGAAATTGAATGGAAAATGATAAATGTTAGAAATTGTATATATGTACATGCATATCTATTGAACAGGTTAAAGCAAAAGGGGCTAGAGAAGAGAAATAGAATTTTGTGCCCGACAAATAGGTACACATTTACCGCTTTGTTTGGGTGATGATTTTATGAGCCTGTTGGCTAGCCGCTTGGCTTTTTCTTTTTCTTTTTGATACGAGACGCCCGTGTGGCTATTTGGGAATTTTCCCAGACCCTCCCGTACAAAGGAGGTTATGGCGAAATTTTCCAAAAATTTAAGGCGTTAGTGAAATAATTGAAGTGGAAACGATATAGGAATTTTTGAATGAACTATATTTATATAAATATATAAATATAAATAGAATTAAAACGAAACGTGGCCGTGCAGTTCGTGTTTTGAAATCATGATTTCAAACGACTAGTGCGGAAGATCCGACCATTGGATTTTCCCGAAACCTCAACCGTTGAGTTCGCCTTGGAAATATCTTCCCAACGGCACCAACTTTGTGAAGATCCGACGGTTAGATTGTCTGGAATGTTTAATTCAAAACTGAAGAATAACAGCGCCAGAAACGATTATATATATATATATATATATAAATATAATTAAATTAAATCGAATAACGACGCTGCAGTTCGTAAATTGAAATCGTAACTTCAAATGGTTGGTGTGGAAAATCCGACCGTCGGATTTTCCCAAAACTGAAACCGTTGGATTCGTTTTGAAATGACCTTCCTAATGATGTAAAATTTGTGAAGATCCAACGGTTAGATTTTTAGATATGTGTAAAACAAAATTAGTGGAAAGCAGCGCCAGTGCATCGACACGACCTGAAACGTCGTTTAATTAAATATGGCCGTTTTAAATTAAATAAAAATGGCGATATATCGTTATGAAGTGCTATAGACGATATAGAGTGAAAATGAACCAATTTTGTTGTGTTTGCTTGAGATGTGATGGCTGAATGTATTTGACATGAAAATTTTAACTAAATAACTGAAATGTGAATGTTGAATAGTTCAACCATGTGATTAATTGGTTTGAAAATCTAAATATACGTGGATTATTTGAAAAGGCCGAGTTTATCTCATTTCAAATAATCGATCGACGTTGAGAAGTCGAAGAGTCGAAGATGGTTGAAGACCGACGATCTCCACATTGGATGGATGGGCGCTACTGATACTCGTGATTGGAGTAGCTACCATGAAGGAATTGAAGTAGTAGCCGTCCAAACATATCGTTGATTGTACGGATATGCGAGGAATTGGTGCCTCCGGTTTCGTTCAGACCCAGAGCGAACTTGTAAATGGACTGTGTATCTGACATTGGATTTTGTTCTGTGTTGATTGATCTCTGTTAAATATATATCTGTTTGGCGGCAGAGAATTTATTCTCTTTCTTAACGCCCTTCTCTGAGACGTACGAGCTCAGAGGTTATGTATTGACAGAAATCAGTCGCACGGAGTGGATTGCCTGTGTGGCACGCCTAAGTGGCATATGATCAAGGCTTCTGTTGCAAAGCAAAGTCTTGTGGTTGTTGATCAAAGCATGGTCTGTGTGACGTAGCTTTGTGTATAACGTGAATTCGCGAGCCTCACACCTCGGTATGAGTCAAAAACGGGAGACGGACCGCTGGGAGTGCACGACGTTTCTTTCTAGCTATGGTGGTGTCAGTGACCTACCAGCCCTGACATTATATATACTTTTCACCTATGTGGTTGTTGGAATGCGAGGCGCCTTGATTATAGGTCTGTAAGGACCGGGAAACGTGTGTTCAGGAATAACTAATCCTCAAAAGTAAGAGAGGACCGACCCAGCCGATTCCAAGGATCATAGTGGGGTCCTGGGACATTTGCTAGAGTGTCTCGAACGGAGAGGAGCTTGCCCCTTGCCTCGACTCATGAAGGAATCCAATTTCCAATACGATATATGCGGATGTGATTGTATTACTAGTATGGCGACATAGTAGATGGTAGCTATGCCGCCTAGGATTGATATTTATGATTGAATTGCTTTTGAAACATATACGCACTAGTAATAATATCAAACACTTTTGTTTTATTCGTATGAAGCATCTTTGGCCATTATAAGGGAAAACTCTATCCTCCGGCTTGCGTTGCATTGTGTGATCGGACCTGAGTCTTATAATGGCTTCATTTTATAAAAAGCATTGCGTTGATTTAATCATTTATTTTATTTCATGCACTAGCACTCATTGGAGTAAACCCGTTCCGCGAGAGTGGCGGGGTCCTTTGATTTGCCTTATTATTATTGTTAATAAGTTGAGTAGATTTCTCATACCAGTCCCATGACTGACTCGTAGTTTGTTTCATCTTGCAAACTCGGGTGCCCTCATTTTCACACGGGCAGCCTAGTTACAGGTTTCTGACGCACCTTTTGGCTCATGGCGAGGCTTGACTACACCGTGCTGACTTGGATTTTCTCCGCCATTATTGTATCTATATTATGATTCCGCCACTGGCGATGTAGACTGATATTCCTTTTGTGTACTCTTTATGTATGATTCCGCCTCTGGCGATGGTGACTGATTATGTATCATTATGCACTAAGTTGTATCCTGTACTGTGCTTTTCTGATGTGATGATATCTATATGATTCCGCTGTCATATGTGTGTAAATTATTCTATTTTCTGTTTATGCTATTATCTTTGATATGCTAATGATGATTGATGTGTTATATTCCAATGATTATCCTTAACACCGTGTCACGGGGTTTTGGGATCGTCACAGCTGGTATCAGAGCTTTGGTTAACCTTAGTTCTGGAGTCTAACACATTAAACACTTCATCAAAATAGAATCAGTAGTATTCTAAGGCGAGTCGCTCATTAGAGATAGGACTGGTAAAGTCCTAGAATGAGCTCAGCAGAATAGCAAAAACAATTGATCAGTCCCTCGTTATCTTTCCGTAAAGTTTTCTGCTTAATTATGCAATAGACTATCATTTCTGTTAGCTGACTTTTTTCGTTGCTTATACAGAATTTGACAAATGGCTACCAGAGCAGCCGCCGCTAGAGGAGGCCGTGCCGGCCGAGGCCGAGGTATGGGAGAAATCCCAGCTCAAGAAGGACCTTTGATACAACCTCCGGCAGCTCAATACTTCGAGCTCGACCGTGTAGCTAAGAGATATAAGAACTTAGGAGGCAAGACCTTCTCGGGAACTGGCACTGTAATAGAGGCCCTTGCATGGCTCAAAACATGCGAGAAAATTCTTGAAGGCCTAAGGCTAGGAGACGAAGACAAAGCTGTTATGGGCGCCTGGCTTATGCAGGAGCAAGCCGAATTATGGTGGGAATCTCTTACCGCCGGGAATAGAGAAGCAGGAAGAACATGAGATGGATTTAAAGAACTCTTCAAGGAGAAATATGTCCCGGAACAAGCTCTAGAAAGAATGCACGATGACTTCGCCAATCTCCAGCAAGGGGATCTTTCCGTGCAAGATTATCTGAACAAATTTACAATGCTATCGCCCTATGCTCCAGAACTCGTCGCTACTGCGAAATCCAAAAATAAGAGGTTTATCTTTGGACTAAGACGACAATATCATGATAGAGCCATGGCCCATGTCAAGCTGGATTTCAATGAGCTAGTGGAAATGACATGCAACTATGAAGACCTGGATCAAAGGCATCTGGATCAGGATCGCGCTAGAAGCCAAGTCGGGAACAAGCGCAAGCCAGCTGTAAATCAGGGCGAGTCAAGCCAAGCAGCATCTTCCAAACCTCAGACTGGCAAGCCGCCAAGAGGAAGTTGCTTTAAATGTGGTAAGCCGGGGCACTACTCAAACGTCTGCACAGCTCCGAAGAAACAGAAAACAAACTCTCAAGGCTCGAGCCAAGGCTCTCAGAACCCTCGCTCGTGCTTCAATTGTCGAAAGACCGATCATCTGGTCAAAGACTGTCCTTTGTTGAAGAAAGCTACTGTAGCTCATGTCTATGACAGGTCTAGCCCGCCAACTGCTTCCGATGGAGCAGGTAAACCCGATGTTTTGGGAGGTACCCTTACAATTAAAAATATTCCTGTTTCTGTATTATTTGACACAGGTGCATCGCGTAGTTTTATTGCTAGAAACACAGTGCACAAATTAAAGTTAAAACAGCGAAAGCTCAAAGAATCGGTGGAAGTTCATAACCCGATAGGGGGTCCTATTACCCTCAGTTCGTGTTGTAAGGTTCCTACTTCTTTCTCCCGATACCAGTTTCCTTTCAATTTGATCGTTATGGATTTTCCCGAATTCGATATTATTCTCGGGCTGGATTGGTTAACGAAATATGAAGCTGAAGTGAATTGTGCGGAAAGAATCGTTAAAATTCGAACGAAGCTTGGATATATTACGGTTCCTTGTCATGGTTCGAATCTGAATAGAGAAGAATTTTGGTCAGCATTGGAACTTATCCCCACTTCCATGGAAAAGATTCCGATTGTCAGAAACTATGCGGATGTGTTTGAAGAAGTTGAAAACTTACCTCCGCAAAGAGAAATAGAATTCCGAATCGATCTAATTCCCAATGCCAGACCAGTGGTGCATCCAATTCGTAGAATGACTCCGAAATAAAAAGAAGAATTAGGCGATCAAACTCGTCAACTATTGTGGAAGGGTCTAATCAGACCTAGTTTTTCTAATTGGGGTGCAGCTGTCGTGTTTGTCCCGAAGTCAGACGGTACTCTTAGATTATGTGTTGATTACCGAGACCTCAACAAACAGACGCTTAAAAATAAATATCCACTACCCCGCATTGATGATTTGCTGGACCAATTGAATGGGGTGAAAGTATTTTCTCGAATGGACCTAGCTACAGGTTTTCATCAATTGAGAATAGCAGAAGAGTGTGTTCCTTTGACCGCTTTCAGAGGCCCAGACATATTTTATGAATGGTTAGTAATGCTGTTTGGCCTATGCAACGCTCCAGCATACTTTGTCGATCTAATGAGTAGAGTGTTCAGGGGAGTTCTGAATAAATTTGTCCTTGTATTCATCGATGATATTTTAATTTACTCCAAATCAAAACCCGAGCATGAAAAACACTTAGAACAAGTATTGGAGATTCTAAGGAAGAACGTCTTCAAAGCCAAATTCTCTAAATGTGTCTTCTGGCAAGAAGAAGTTAAATTTCTTGGCCATGTCGTGTCCGATAAAGAAATTTCTGTTGACCCAAGCAAAATAATAGCGATTCAAGACTGGAAACAACCCACTACTCCCACAGAAGTTAGAAGTTTTATGGGGTTGGCTAGTTATTATCGAAAGTTCGTTAAGGATTTTTCGAAGATATCCGGACCGTTAACGAAGCTCACAAAGAAACATGAGAAGTTTAAGTGGACTTCCGACTGTGAAGAAGCTTTCCAGGAATTGAAATCGAAGCTGACCACCGCTCCAGTGTTAACAATTATTGATGGCAATCAGGATTTAACGGTTTGGACAGATGCTTCTATTAGAGGTCTTGGGGCAGTGTTAATGCAGAGAGGCCAAGTAGTCGCTTATGCAAGCCGCCAATTGAAACCGCATGAGAAGAATTATGTGACTCATGATCTTGAGTTGCTAGCCATCGTATTTGCCTTGAAAATCTGGAGGCATTACTTATTGGGCGAGAAATTTATACTGTACACAGATCATCAATCATTGAAGTATTTATATACCCAAAAAGATCTGAATCTGAGACAGCAGCGTTGGCTAGAATTTCTTGCAGCGTATGATCTTGATATCCTGTATACGCCGGGGAAAGCTAACGTAGTAGCGGATGCACTTAGTAGAAAGACCGCAATCGTTGCCCATCTTATAATTACACCTGGATTGATTCATAGGATTTCAGCCCTTCAGAAAGACGATGAATTCATTCAGAGAATCAGTAAGAGAGTCAAGGAAGGTGAAACCACGAGTTTCCGTATTGACAATAAGGGGGTTCTCAGGTTAAATAACAGGATTTGCATCCCAAATATTCCAGGCCTTCGAAGAGAAGTGCTGGATGAATGCCATAAATCCAAACTTTGCATCCATCCTGGGGTGAGTAAAATGTACAACGATATCAAACGCACTTTCTGGTGGAAGGCAATGAAAAGAGATATTTCTTTGTATGTTAGCAGATGCCCTACCTGTCAATTGGTCAAGAGTGACCAACAGAAGCTAGTTGGATTGTTGCAACCGTTTGAAGTCCCAGGCTGGAAATGGGAACAGATTTCCATGGATTTCACAGATGGTTTGCCGCGAACCAAGAAAGGTAATGACAGCATTTGGGTAATCGTAGATCGCTTCACGAAGACTGCCCATTTTATACCTGTCAGATCCAATAGAACTGCCCAAAGTCTAGCACAGATATATTTCAAAGAAATTGTTAAGCTGCATGGAATTCCCATCAGCATAGTTAGTGATAGAGATCCCCTATTTACTAGCAAGTTCTGGGAGGCTTTCCAGACAGAATTGGGAACGAAACTGAATATGAGCACCGCTTATCACCCACAAACAGATGGCCAAACTGAGCGGGTGAATAGAATTCTGGAAGATTTATTGCGGGCTTGTATAATCGACTTTGGTGGGTCATGGGAAGATCATTTGTATTTGGCAGAATTCTCATATAACAATAGCTATCAAGCAAGTTTGAGAATGTCACCATTTGAAGCATTATATGGCAGACCCTGCAGATCTCCAGCATGTTGGGTAGAACCTGGCAACAGACTTGTACTAGGACCCGATATGATTAGGGAAGCATCGGATAAAGTGGATTTCATCAAGAAGCGATTGAAAACCGCCCAAAGCCGACAGAAAAGTTATGCAGACTCTAGAAGGAGAGATTTGACATTTGCTGTTGGTGATCATGTTTATTTAAAGGTTTCTCCGATGAGAGGAGTAATCAGATTTGGAAAGACTGGGAAGTTGGCACCGAGATTTATTGGTCCCTTTCCTATACTTGAGCGAATTGGAACTCTTGCTTATAGGGTTCAATTGCCAGATTGGTTGCCTGGAGTGCACAATGTTTTTCACGTATCTCAACTTAGGAGACATGTGCATGATTCAGATCTTGTTGTAGAAGAAGCAGCGCAACAGGATGTGGAGATAACTCCAGAATTAGCACTCAAAAGAGAGCCATTAAAAATAGTTGGCAAAGAAACTAGAGAACTCAGAAGCAAAAAGGTTCATTTAGTTAAAGTGCAGTGGAGCAGTGATCCAAGAGACTGTACTTGGGAAACTGAGGAAAGCATTAAGCAAGCTTACCCCAAATGCAGAGTGGATATCTCTGACTAACTCCGGTGCAAGGTACCTTTACCATACTTTGCATTTACATTTTATTTCCTACTTTACTGTTGTTTCCTTTTCGAGGACGAAAAGTTTTAAGTAGGGGAGATTGTAATAACCCGGAAAATGCGAGCCAATTTAAAATTTTTTAAATTGATTATTTCAAAGGAATTTGAACAATTGAAATAGAATATTTCAATAAAATAGTAAGTTAGGAATAGTGAGTCAGTTTGAAAATTTGAATTCATACTTTGACTGACTGTGCAGGGTGGAAAATATAACGGATTTTAGTGAAACCAAAAATATTTAAATCTGTTAGTTAATACCTTTCTAACGAATCTGGAAAATCGAAGTTTCATAACGGGAATCAAAAGTTATGGCCGAATGAATTTTCAGAGGGGTCGGTATATAGAATATAGCCCTGGAAAATTGATATTTTGCATACGACCTCGGAATTCGACGAAACCACTTTTGTTGGGTCCGGGATGTCAAACTATTGCTAGGTTTCAAATTTCATAAATTTTGAAGCTAGTATGTGAGCGTGGCTAAAGAAAATGTGTTTGGTCGATTTCTATTAAATTGGATCGACCAAAAAATGGCCATTTTTCAAACAACCTCAGAATTCGACGAGACTAGTTTTGTTGGGACCGTAGCGTCAAAACATAGCTAGATTTATTTTTCTGGAATTTTTCGAATCAGTTTGTGGCCCTGGCAAATTGAAATGCGTGTTCAGAGTTAAAAATTAATTGTTTTATACTTTAATTTGAAAAATAACTGACTGTAACAGTCGAATTGGCCCACGAAACATATCCCATTGTGTCCGGAATGGGGGTATTTAGCTAGGGGCGACAGTCGTTGGGTTTAAAAAGGAGTTCGTTTAAGAAAACGCTATTTAAAATTTTAATATAGTCTCGGCCAATCATATTTTTTCTTTCATAAAAAAAAAAGGAGAAACCCCCCCCCCCCCATTCAACGGCGACTCGTGCTTCCCCATTCCAGACCAGATCGCCGCCGCCTCCGCCACTTTCAGACGCCGCCACTACCCAAAAACGACAGCCCTTCCCTCCACCTCCAAATCCGACTAAGCCTCGCCGCCCCCCCATCGCCCGTGCCGCCCGTATCGAGCCTCCAAAGTCCGACCCTATCGAGCGCCGCCCTTCCTTCCTCCCGCCATCGAACTGAGGGTGGTGACCATCGACGGAGAGCCCTCTCCAAGGCCGACGTGGTGGTGCAGGCCGATCGTCTCAAAGATCAACGGATCTCGTGATTTTCGCAAACCTAGTTTTGAAGCTTTCTGAAAGTGCGTTTTTCTTTGATCTGTACACTTTGAAAAATCATATCTTTTTTGTGTGTTGACGAAATTCGATGAAACAGGAAACATCGAGACCGCAAGGAAGCTCTCTACCCAATAGAAGAAGCTGCGGATTTTTCTGACATCGTATCGATTTTTAGCGCTTAGAAAACCAAGGTGAGAAATCTAAATTAACGTGAAATTGAATGGAAAATGTCGTGTATAATTTATATAAGCGAAATATAAATTACATACGTGTTGTATACCTCATGTACATGCGTAGTGTAAGCTATATGAGCGAAGTATGAATTTTTACATGCATAGAATAATTGATATATGTGTTGAAATGCAAGTGAAATATAGAAAATATATATTATATATATATACTCTCCTCGTCCACAAACCATGGACGATATTTATTGTGGTGAATTGGTGTGAAATATTGGATGAAAAATACGAATGGTTGAATAATTGTTTGTGGTTGATATTGTTTGGTTGTGGTTGAAAAATACCCATTGGTGATTGAAATGAATTGGAAATATTTGTGGAAATAAAAATAAACATGCCGCCTGCGTGCGAATTAGATGCATGAATCCCCATTGTAAAAAACCGCGAGGTTTTAAGGTAGAGCGAGGAGCCGTACTAGGGACGGTGCCGGTTTTAACTACCCTGCCGTTATGCTGCCGAAATTTTGAATAATCTTTGTGTGTTAGAATTATTTTCATATGTTGAAATTATTTTCATGCATAGAAATTAAAGTCATATATGAAACTATGTCCACATGTGGAAATATTCATGTGTTGAAAAGTGTTGTATGAAAATTAAATTCATTTGTGAATGAATGAAGTGCTTAAACAATAAAAATCACATTTTTATATATATATGAAGTATGAAAAATATTCGCCTTATATAAATGGTTTCAACAATCAAAATTTCATCTTTCTAATAAGAACAACATAAATAAAATATCCATGTGTGGAAATGCTCATTTGTTGAGAAGTGTGTGTAGTGGAAAGGTTCATGTGTTGAATAAAAAGATTGAACGATAAAAAAAATTACATTTTTATTGAAACTATGAAGTGTTGAAACCATACATTGGTTGAATAAATATTTTAAATGATAAAAATATCATTTTTATCATATGTGTGATATGCTAAAGATATGCGGACGTTGAAATAAATATTTGTGATAGAAATATTATTTTTAACATGCATAGGAACTAAATAAAATAGTCATGTGTTGAAATCTATTTTAGTTCGCCAAAATTATCATCTTTTGAAATGTGAAGTGTTAAAAATAGCCACTTGTTCAAATAAACGTGCATGAGTTGAAATATACATTAACTAGCTAATGATATGATTTTAACCCATGCATGCGATATTAGAATGAATGGTGTTTTTAAACCAAAGCAAGGCAAATATGAAATTGAATGGAAAATGATAAATGTTAGAAATTGTATATATGTACATGCATATCTATTGAACAGGTTAAAGCAAAAGGGGCTAGAGAAGAGAAATAGAATTTTGTGCCCGACAAATAGGTACACATTTACCGCTTTGTTTGGGTGATGATTTTATGAGCCTGTTGGCTAGCCGCTTGGCTTTTTATTTTTCTTTTTGATACGAGACGCCCGTGTGGCTATTTGGGAATTTTCCCAGACCCTCCCGTACAAAGGAGGTTATGGCGAAATTTTCCAAAAATTTAAGGCGTTAGTGAAATAATTGAAGTGGAAACGATATAGGAATTTTTGAATGAACTATATTTATATAAATATATAAATATAAATAGAATTAAAACGAAACGTGGCCGTGCAGTTCGTGTTTTGAAATCATGATTTCAAACGACTAGTGCGGAAGATCCGACCATTGGATTTTCCCGAAACCTCAACCGTTGAGTTCGCCTTGGAAATATCTTCCCAACGGCACCAACTTTGTGAAGATCCGACGGTTAGATTGTCTAGAATGTTTAATTCAAAACTGAAGAATAACAGCGCCAGAAACGATTATATATATATATATATAAATATAATTAAATTAAATCGAATAACGACGCTGCAGTTCGTAAATTGAAATCGTAACTTCAAATGGTTGGTGTGGAAAATCCGACCGTCGGATTTTCCCAAAACTGAAACCGTTGGATTCGTTTTGAAATGACCTTCCTAATGATGTAAAATTTGTGAAGATCCAACGGTTAGATTTTTAGATATGTGTAAAACAAAATTAGTGGAAAGCAGCGCCAGTGCATCGACACGACCTGAAACGTCGTTTAATTAAATATGGCCGTTTTAAATTAAATAAAAATGGCGATATATCGTTATGAAGTGCTATAGACGATATAGAGTGAAAATGAACCAATTTTGTTGTGTTTGCTTGAGATGTGATGGATGAATGTATTTGACATGAAAATTTTAACTAAATAACTGAAATGTGAATGTTGAATAGTTCAACCATGTGATTAATTGGTTTGAAAATCTAAATATACGTGGATTATTTGAAAAGGCCGAGTTTATCTCATTTCAAATAATCGATCGACGTTGAGAAGTCGAAGAGTCGAAGATGGTTGAAGACCGACGATCTCCACATTGGATGGATGGGCGCTACTGATACTCGTGATTGGAGTAGCTACCATGAAGGAATTGAAGTAGTAGCCGTCCAAACATATTGTTGATTGTACGGATATGCGAGGAATTGGTGCCTCCGGTTTCGTTCAGACCCAGAGCGAACTTGTAAATGGACTGTGTATCTGACATTGGATTTTGTTCTGTGTTGATTGATCTCTGTTAAATATATATCTGTTTGGCGGCAGAGAATTTATTCTCTTTCTTAACGCCCTTCTCTGAGACGTACGAGCTCAGAGGTTATGTATTGATAGAAATCAGTCGCACGGAGTGGATTGCCTGTGTGGCACGCCTAAGTGGCATATGATCAAGGCTTCTGTTGCAAAGCAAAGTCTTGTGGTTGTTGATCAAAGCATGGTATGTGTGACGTAGCTTTGTGTATAACGTGAATTCGCGAGCCTCACACCTCGGTATGAGTCAAAAACGGGAGACGGACCGCTGGGAGTGCACGACGTTTCTTTCTAGCTATGGTGGTGTCAGTGACCTACCAGCCCTGACATTATATATACTTTTCACCTGTGTGGTTGTTGGAATGCGAGGCGCCTTGATTATAGGTCTGTAAGGACCGGGAAACGTGTGTTCAGGAATAACTAATCCTCAAAAGTAAGAGAGGACCGACCCAGCCGATTCCAAGGATCATAGTGGGGTCCTGGGACATTTGCTAGAGTGTCTCGAACGGAGAGGAGCTTGCCCCTTGCCTCGACTCATGAAGGAATCCAATTTCCAATACGATATATGCGGATGTGATTGTATTACTAGTATGGCGACATAGTAGATGGTAGCTATGCCGCCTAGGATTGATATTTATGATTGAATTGCTTTTGAGACATATACGCACTAGTAATAATATCAAACACTTTTGTTTTATTCGTATGAAGCATCTTTGGCCATTATAAGGGAAAACTCTATCCTCCGGCTTGCGTTGCATTGTGTGATCGGACCTGAGTCTTATAATGGCTTCATTTTATAAAAAGCATTGCGTTGATTTAATCATTTATTTTATTTCATGCACTAGCACTCATTGGAGTAAACCCGTTCCGCGAGAGTGGCGGGGTCCTTTGATTTGCCTTATTATTATTGTTAATAAGTTGAGTAGATTTCTCATACCAGTCCCATGACTGACTCGTAGTTTGTTTCATCTTGCAAACTCGGGTGCCCTCATTTTCACACGGGCAGCCTAGTTACAGGTTTCTGACGCACCTTTTGGCTCATGGCGAGGCTTGACTACACCGTGCTGACTTGGATTTTCTCCGCCATTATTGTATCTATATTATGATTCCGCCACTGGCGATGTAGACTGATATTCCTTTTGTGTACTCTTTATGTATGATTCCGCCTCTGGCGATGGTGACTGATTATGTATCATTATGCACTAAGTTGTATCCTGTACTGTGCTTCTCTGATGTGATGATATCTATATGATTCCGCTGTCATATGTGTGTAAATTATTCTATTTTCTGTTTATGCTATTATCTGTGATCAGCTAATGATGATTGATGTGTTATATTCCAATGATTATCCTTAACACCGTGTCACGGGGTTTTGGGATCGTCACAATTATTTTGAAAATAATTTGGTTTAGAGCATTCTTTTTACCTAGTATTTCAGGGATGAAATTCTTTTAAGGGGGAAGAATGTAACAATCAAGATTTTTCGGCCACTTGAATTTGAATATTTAAATCTATTTTAAATATTATATTTGAAATATTAATGGATATATATAGTATTTGTTTATAAAACAAATTTTGAACGTATAAATTTATATCATATTTAATTTAAAACGAGCTCGTAACGTCGCGGCAGTTCGTAATATTGATTTATGAACTTTAATTGAATATACAGAATTAAATTTAAGTCAGAACTCTTTGAAACAAGAATCGTCTGAATCTAATAGATATAGTTTCCTAATGAAAGAGAAAATGTGAGATTTCATATTATAGATTTTAAGTAATGTCCAAATCAAACTTTCAGAAAATCGCTATAAAATCTTTTATAAACCATAACGTTTATTTAATAAATTTTAAATTGGTTTTTATGTAATTCGGATGTTGTTTAACTCGAAATTTTGCAATATTGAACTAAAAACCCATATTGGTTTATATTTGAAGCTATATTACTCCAATTAGAAAAAACGATAATAACAATTTATTTTTATTTAATTCGGTTGTTTAGAATTTTATATATATTTTGGATATTATATAAGCTTTTAGAATAGCCATTTTTTAAACAACCTCAGTTTTCGATGAAATTAGTTTTATTGGAATCGTAATATTAGATTATTGTATGAAACTAAATTTCATGGTAATCTGATGCCATATGCGACAAAGGTAGCCATAAATGCACATTCGTTTTGTATAGTGTATAATTAAATGAATTTAATTTAATTAGATGAGTATCTGTGTACAACTTGAGATAATGATTGAACTAAAACGCGAAACTAATTCCGTTGAATTTGTATTGACATTTAGAGTCAGGATAGGTAGGTGGTTCATTATTTTTGAAGACTAGGTGATTTGGTTTTCAAATAACGCCATTTTACATATAAAACATTTTGGGGAAACAGTCTCAGAATGCGACAAAACTTATGTCGTTGGATACGTATTAGTAAGTTATTGTAGAATTTCGATTTTCGTTCAATTGGACTTACTGTTTCATCTTGCGAATGATAAACGCTTAGATTTTTATTTAATCATTTTATTAATTTAATATAGAACTTAAGAATAAACGATTTTCTAATGAATTCGGATTTTAACGAAACTAATTTTATTAAATCTGTAGTGGTTAGTTATTGTAGTATTTCAATTTTCTAGTTAATTAGATTTATTTTTTGATTGTATACAATTTAAATGTTTATCGATTCGCACTGTGAATTATGAAGGATTTTTTACAAATGAACTCGAAATTCGACAAAACTTTCCTATCATGTCCGGAATATTGTTTTATGCTAGGATTTCAAATTTCATCTCAATCGGAGGTCGTATGTGGATTTTTTTCGGTGTTACTTCACGTGTAAGTTTCAGATAATAATAAAATATTATTACATCCCCTACATATATATATATATGTATGTATGTATGTATGTATGAACATCTTCCTTAAACCCTAAAAATAAACTACTCAGTTGTCAAACCGATTAAAACTGCCTCTACCATATTTGAATGGCCAGAATCATGCCAATCTTCCTCCTCTCTTATATCCAAATCCATTCATCAATATCCAAAACATCCTTCTACAAAAATGTTCATCTTTCCAAGATCTTGAGTCTGATCAGTAGCAATCTGGATTGGAGTTCTGAGATGGCCAGAGTCAAGCTTGATAGGCGGCGCGTTTCGTGGGGCGTAGCGGGCGCTGAGAGCGTTCGAGTTGTTCATGTGTGGAGCCGAGAGTTGGCAATTTTGGGTGAAGATGTGGTGACCTCCGATCAAGTTCAAGTGGTAGGGTTTGGGCACGGTGGAGTGAAGTTCGAAGGCTGTGTGGGTTTGGTCAGTGTGTTAAACGAAGAGTAATAAAGGACGTGGAAGAAGACAAAAGTAATCGGCCTGTATTATAAATAATAAAATGTAAGTAGTTTAATAAAACTTAATTAAGGAGTAATTATTATAATTAAAATAGGGTTAACTTTAAACATTAATAACTCCTTCATATGTTATCAGAACTCGACAAACCAAGATGCACTGGAATTGTCTCGACGAGCATTACTCCATAGAACAGAATTGGATGCATTTGGAACCAACTGGAATTTTCAGATAAATTAAACGATTGTTTAATTTAACTAAAATGAGTTGTTTTAACAATGAACCAAATCAAGGTGAGCTTACTCACTCGGTTTGTCCCGCTTGTATTTTATATAAGTCGGGTTTATAATTTGTGTGCTACATTCGATAATTGTTGGATGTTTGTTGAATGTGTACCGAATATTTTAAATATACTGGATGTAATAGTTAAATTAAATGATTCATTTAATTTAATTAAATCCAAACCGTTATTTTAACGATTGTAACCAAATGAGGTAGCTTACCTTGTTAGTCATGTTTATTTTAATATAAATGTGTTAAATAAAAGGATTGATGTTAAATTACTATTATTGACTGTTTATAAAAATTATCATTTTAAATTAGATATTCTTATGGAAGATTTTATTTGAAGTAACCTATTTGGATGCATGGAAAAATAGGTTGGAGAGATCCAGCTGGATTCCTCACCCATAGTTGTTAAATTATATGTGTATATATATATATATGTATGTATGTATATTATAATATATGATGAAATATGAATTTGTGGTGCAGAAAATGATCGGTTGGAAGAATTCAATAGCATTCCTCACTACCACTGATAACGTTTATCAGTATGATCGGATGTATGTGGTTTGATGTGAAATCAGCTAATATTTCATGGTTTGGCTTTAGTGGAAATTTGCTTCTTTAGAAAAAACGATAAAATAGAAGATTTTTGGAATCGATGTTAAATCGATTTTGAACATTTTCAAAGTATATTTTTATATAATTGAAATACGAATTTTGGTTTAAAATAAACATCGAAGATAAATTTATGTTTTATAATCATTAAAAGTATAACTAATGGAAATTCCAAGATATTAGTAAGTAAATGGTTAAGCTGTATAAACTAAATTGGAGTGTTAAAATAGCCGCAAAAAAGGGCTTAGGTGTCATAAATGGAATTTTAAAATATTTAAATGGACTAATGGAATGGAAAATGTACGTGAATTGATTTAAAAGAGATGAAAAGTGATTTATTGTAACTAATGAATGTTTTTGCAAACGTTGTTTATAAATACTCGAAATGTGATTACAAAGGGTTTCGTGAATGAGATTAGCGAATAAATGGATTTGGAAATGGAATGTGAGTAAAAATGTAACACCTCGAATTGGTACTAACACTAAACGAGGATAAATTAAATAATAATTAATATAATATTCAGAATTAAAGGAAACGGACCGCACCATTGCATCCATCTTAAAATTCTGGTCAAGATAGATGCTTGGTTTGCGTAAAATGGACACCGTATGAGGAAGTTATGAGGGTTTTAAGTTTGTATATGTGCAGAAAAAAATATACATACGCATGAGTCAGAGATGAGTCAGATCTGAGTCCGAATTCTATCCAAAACAGTTCAAATTTGAAAAATTCGTCTGAGCGGCAAAATTCCCGCTCTAGGGGGTCAACCGCCCTAGAGGGGTGTCGACCTAGGGGTCGACCCACCCACAGGGGTGTCGACACCCCTAGGGATGAGGTGGCAGTCAGTTTCAAAGAGCTCTGCCGCTATAAATACGTTCTCAAATCCCTTATTTTATTCATTGGAAATCATGGAGGCCATATGTTGCTAGAGTGCGAACTGAACCGTTTTCTACAACTACCTAATTTGCAAACCAAATTCAGAATTCAAGATCCGTTCTTTCTCAATTCTCTAAACCTAACGCTGCGAGTTTCTAGATTACTTTTTGGTTTAGATAAATAAAAGTGAATTGTGAAAGACTGTAAATTGGATATGTTGTAAAACATGATTCCGTGCTAGTATTAAATCCAATACCATGTCATGATAGATCTATTTCCCTAGATCTAATATAATTGTGGTTATTCTATTATGTGTTTATGTGGATTTTGACTTGTAACTATATTGTGGAGAATGTACATCTATTAAATTGGACAGTTGTAACATTGGCTAGATCTAATTCCTTATTAAATCCCCTTTTCACTTATCATATTGTGATCAATCTAGATATGTTGTAAACTTGACATGTGAAGCCATCTTTTGATCTAAACAGGTTACCATGACACCCTGATTATGCT
Organism: Allium sativum; assembly: GCA_030737875.1. Classification (NCBI taxonomy): domain Eukaryota; kingdom Viridiplantae; phylum Streptophyta; class Magnoliopsida; order Asparagales; family Amaryllidaceae; genus Allium; species Allium sativum. The sequence goes on along the minus strand of CM060921.1, from coordinate 11,900,292 downwards.
AGATATAAACAGTTAGACACCTAAATGGTTAATTTTGATCTCATTATACTTGCTTTGACATTGTAGTAATTGCCACAAATTATCAGTTTTACGGCCACCTTGTGATGATGTAAATTACATATCCATTCACTTTGTTATCATGCTAGTTTATGCCAATATATATTGAAACTATCACCTTTGTCATATTCCTTTTTCATTGTTATGGCTTGGCTGCTTTATAGCCTAGATGCCGCCAAAATACGTGTGAATACATTAGTTAGGAAATAGAGAAAAGGGATTTATAATTGGCATAACTTATGTAATATTTATGTAAACTGGACATTTAATTCAAATGGGGAAACATAGAAATAATTACATATAATGACATAGGTAGATTTGGATAAAAATGGAATATTTAGTAATTACAATTAGGAATTGTAATTGCACTTATGACACGAGGTTAGGTTGCATTAGTGGCGGAAGTCTGCCCGGACCCGACCGACATATCCAACAGCCAGTAATGCTAAACCTAATGTGAGAGGTCTAAGTGCGCAAATACGAATCGGGCTAAGACACGAGGTTAGGCCCAACTACGGAATAAGACTGCCTGGACCTGACTGGCATATCCAGCATCCACACGTTTTAGGCCTAATGTGGGAGGTCTAGGCCATTATAACCTTACTTGGGCATGATATTGAAATGGACTACTTAACCTAATTTAATCCATAAGGATTGTATGATTATGAATTTAAATTTGGGTTAAGTAAAATTGGATGGGTAGTGGGTGGGTTAAGTAAATTAGAAGGGGTGGGTAATATTTACATATAGGCCCACAAACTTAACCCAATAAGGTTATGTAATTAAAGACACATAGTGGTATACATAACCGGTGGATAATGTAATAAAGTTATGTAATTAAAGACACCCTTTAGGGTAAGCATAACTGGTATAGGCTATGTAATTAAAGACACCTAAGGGTATATATAGTCAGTGAAAAACCTAGTGGGGATACAAGACAAGGGAGAGAGCTTGTATCATATTATGTGGGACCCATTTCAATTAGTAACCTGGAGTTGGTATCAAGTAAAGAACTCTGTACTAGGCGGAGAAGGGGCACGCTTAATTATTGATTATAAGAGATCCAAACGAGACGGATGGTGTGGATGGCGCAAACCGACCGGGCCATGTGCATGCATGAGCCAGGCAGAAGGGGATAAGATGACCATGACACCAGTAGGTATGGTTGTGCACACCTTATTGTTTGACTCTTTAGGAAGTGATACGTCCTACTGTAGGGCCAGCACAGGATATCTACAGCGTAGGGAGCCGATCGATTAGGGTAGAGGTCAGGGTGCACTCAGGCATATGCCCTAGGTCGACCAACTTAGAGTGGAAGGGATCATTCCATTTTAGTTATACTAGTAATAGTGCAGAGTAATCATTAGTGAGGCACATACACTTTATCTTGCTTACCTTGCCACACCTGCCATTTATGTAGTGATCTCTCTTATCCACTTTATATGCCTATCATGTTACTTTTATTTATTTACTTGATAAAGGTAACTAGACTCACTAGACTTTATGTCTAACCCTTTTGTTTCTCCTTCTTTCTTTCATTCCCCCTTCCCCCCTAGGTTCTCAGGGAGGAAGCAATCAGGCTTAGTCAGGACTCAGATATCATCTTGCTAGGAGCTACTTCTGAAGTATGGCTCGATTTCTTGTCTCTACCATAGCTTAACTCTTTTAATTGGGGAATTATGTTTTCCATATTCGTATGTACTCTGATGATGCAAGATAGAAGTTATTTTATTATAATGGTTTTCGTGACATATGGTATAATGGACCACGTCATTATGATTTATGTTTGAAATAAATATTTAAAGCTTCCGCTGCTATCTTATTTATATTTGTCTTGTAATTATTCTGTTTCTGTTTACATATAACACTTCACGAAACTTAGTGCATTCCCTTAGTGAGTGACATTAACGGACGTGGGGCGTCACACGTGGTATCAGAGCTGAAGGTTACCAGATTAGATAAAAGTTTTTGGAAATTATTTTCAAAAAGGCTTTAAAAGAAAGTATTTTCAAAAGAAAAGTCCATTTTGAAAAACATTCCCTAAAAAGCCAAATGTAGTATCCTTCGGTCCTTTATCTAAATTTCTTCCTTTTCCCTTTTTCAGCATGTTTGGGGAACAAAACATCCCTAATATCCCAGAGGGCGTCACAATACCCAGATGGTTCCATAGGTATTTGGAGGCCGCGGCGCCGGCCGAAGGTCAAAAAGATGCTCCTCCCCCAGCTGCACCATTTATTCCTCCTCCTCCTCCCGCTCCAAGAGCTGACAACCTTGCCAAGATCTGCAAAGACTTACGGACTGTGGGAGGAAGGCCACTCCATGGGAATGAGACATTCCTAGAAGCTCGGAAATGGCTTAAGGAGACCGAGGACTTATTTGTATTCTTTGAATTGGAGGACCGAAGAAAGATTCAGTTAGCTGCTTGGCTGTTAAAGGACGAAGCCTCATTTTGGTGGGAAATCACCCAAGCTGGGCGTCCGATGAAAACTTGGGAAGAATTTAGATAGAGGTTCAAAATGAAATTTCTTTCCCAAGCTGAAAGAAGCATACAGATGGAGAGGTTCTCAGCACTCAAACAAGGAAATTTGACGGTAAAGGAGTATGCGAACAATTTCAACCAGCTGGCAAGGTTCGGGTTAGAGTTGGTGGATACACCGCACAAAAAGGCTTTGTGGTTTGTTGAAGGGCTGAATGAGCCTCTGCATGGTTTAGCTATGTCCCATATTCCAATGGGGACCACCTTTGAAAAGCTTGTTGATATGGCCCTAATGCATGAGGTGGACAAGGGAGAAAAGAAGGAAACAAAAGCTGAGGGGACATCGCAGAATAAGAAGATGTGGCCCAAGAAGGGGCAGCAACAACAGCAGCAACATCAGAAGAATGGAGGGGAAGATGATAAGGGAAAGGATAAGAGAAAATGTCACAATTGTGGAAAGTAGGGACACTTGATCAAAGATTGTAAGAGAAGGAAGGCCAACTGCTTTAATTGTGGAGAGGTTGGACACTTCTCCAAAGAGTGCCTGAAGAAACAGTGATCGCAGGGATAAGGTCGAAGAGCAGGGACTTCTGGAGGGCAGATGCATGCTCTCACGATCAGTACTCCTAAAATAGGTAGAAAAATTTACATAGAAAGTTTAGTTTCTCTTTCAAACCATCCAGTTAGACCACTTTTTGATTCTAGTGCTTCACGCTCGTTTATATCAACTTCTGTAGTTGAATCTCTGCACTTAATTACTGGCATGGTAATAGATCCCATAGTTGTTTCAAACCCCATTGGTGGTTCAACTCATTTATTGATGATTTGCTGGGGTTTGAAAATATCTGTGCTAGGCGTCGAGTTTGAATGCGACGCGTATGTGCTCGGGTTTATGGGCTACGGGTTGATTCTAGGAATGGATTGGCTTACCACATATAGAGCCATTCTACATTGTGAGAGGAGGGTTGTTAGACTCCTGACTTGTCATGGGAAGATCCTCGAAGTTTCTTGTGACCCCAAGGGTCTGTTATGCTTAACTTCCTAGAGTCTCTAGATGCATCCATAGATGATTTGCAGTCTGTTCCAGTGGTTCGAGATTATTCCGATGTTTTTGATGAGGTACGGGGTTTACCTCCAAGGCGCGAGATTGACTTCCGCATATACCTGGTGGACAATGCAAAGCCAGTTTCATTACCAGTGCGCCACATGGCTCCAAGGGAAAGGAGGGAGCTGAGTAAGCAAGTAGGGAGCTACTTGAGAAAGGGATTACCAGATGAAGCATATTTGAATGGGGTGCTCCTGTAGTATTCGCAACTAAAGCGGATGGCTCACTTTGTTTGTGTGTTGAGTATAGAGAATTGAATAAGCTCACCAAGAAGAATAGGCATCTGCTTCCGAGGATTGATGATTTATTTGATCAGCTTGTTGGTGCCTTGGTATTTTCTCAGTTTGACTTGGCTACGAGGTTCCATCAGTTGTGGGTGGCTGAGGACAACATAGATAAGATTGCTTTCAGAACTCCGGACGGTTTCTTTGAATGGCTAGTTATGCCTTTTGGGTTGACAAATGCACCCGCCTATTTTGTTGATTTGATGAGTAGGGTGTTTTAGGAGTTCCTACACAAATTTATCAGAGTCTTTGTTGATGATATTTTGATCTTCTCCAAGAATGAAGAATAGCATGCCCAACATTTGAGAGAAATTTTGAAAACTCTCTGTGACCATCATCTTAAGGCAAAGTTCTCCAAATGCCATTTTTGGAGAAATGAGGTGAGATTCTTAGGTCATGTAGTCTCCAAAGCAGGGATAGCTGTAGATCCCGCCAAGGTGGTTGCAGTGCAAGATTAGCAGATTCCAAAAAATGCAACCGAGGTAAGAAGCTTTCTTGGGTTGGCAGTGTTGTATACACAATTATATGATTTTTGTTTGATGATAACAACCAAATATATTTTATTATTGAATGTGTTTGTAACTATACTGGTATACTACACAACAGACAGGAATATAATATTTCTATTTAAATAAAATATAACAGTACAGAAATTTAAATATTCACGCAGTATTTTGTTTGAATAAGAATATTTTATTTCAATATTTAAACAGTACAGATTTACAACTCCACTATTTGTGTATACATCACTGATATACATTTCAATATATTCAATTTCATACTCAGCTTCTCTCTACAACACTTACACTCACATATACAGACACTCTCATTAACTCATACATTGACACTGTTATTGTCTTCTGTCTTCACTGTCAGTCCAGTCATCATCTGCTTACCTGTCACATGAAACACACACACAGTACACTGCAATAGAAATGAAATTAAATACAAGCAAATAAAAAATTATTTTTGAATTTTATTTGCCTCAGAATTTCGGTGTGTTTCTCATCATTTTTCTGGACTTGGTCTGATATGTAGGGATAGGAAAAATTGACTGATGGCTGCATGTACACACGTGTATAAATATACCCGTGTGCACCGCCTCGACAATCAAAAATCAGTATGCGGCTGAGGAGTAGCCACATGGACCATCTCGACTCAGTGCACACGCGAAAACAACTCATCAAAGTCAACATATATCAGACACGATTCAAACCAAAGCAGCAAATACATGTACATGGTACATGTATACACGCACGAATGTGTGTATATACACATACATGTAATGAAAGTAATCAACATGTCGAGACTGAAATACATAAGAAAATTATGGAGCAGCAATAGCCAAATAGTATGATGCAATAGCAAAGTGCAAGTGGAGTAACAAACAATGACAAGACGTAGATATTCATGTGACATGGCAGCATGTGTATGTATGGTCGTATACATAGCGGACAGTTCTTGTGTGAAGCATATGGTGCATGAGTGGTCAAAGCTACATAGTGCTACAAGTATGCAAAAGAATAGGTGCATACAACATAAATTACAAGCCAAATTGTAATGACCCGAACTTCCCCGTAAAGGAAAGAATGGTTTGACTTTGAGAACACGACAAATTAGAACACAAACAGAAGAACATTTCATTATTTATTACAACAATTTCATAAGAAAACAAGGATATACAGAGTATGAATCAATATTACACATTTACTAAATGTCAGAGATTTACAAGTTACAGTGCAGCGGAAAATAATACAAAACACAACTGACAAGAATATACGGATACAGAGCTTTCCGAATATCATTCCAGCTTTAAAACAGGATCCTGTGAATATAAATCTGCAAAACCAAAACTACAAGTTGCCCATGTGGAAATAGGGGAACCCAGAGTTTAGGTTAAAACAATAAACTCCAGGTTAGTCATGTGACTGGTGTGAGAACTAAAAACAGTTATTAATCTTTATTTTAAAGTTAGGTAATTCAAGGGACCACGCTGTATAACACGGAACGGGTTTCCCCCCAAGAATACCAGTGCATAGAACAACAGCGCAATGCTAAATAAAGAACAATGAAGCTATTATAAGACTCAGGTCCCATCACAAAATGCAACGCAAGCCGGAGGATAGATTTTTTACCATATAATAGCCAAAAATGCTTGGTACGTGAAATTTCATCTTTTATTATTACTATCAGTGTATAGTGTCAAAACAATTTCAATCATAAGTATCATTCATAGACGGCATAAGTGCCCCATACCACTATGTCGCCATATATAGGTTTACAATTAAAACAGCAAAATGTCGTACTAGAAGTTGGATTTCTATCTGTGAATCAAGGCAAGGGATCATCCTTACAGCTTCGAGACAATCTAGCCTACCATGTCTGAGGCAAGCGCGCATGCAAGCCTTTGGATCGTCAGGGCCGGTCCACTCGATGTGGATTAAAATGCCTGAACATTGCGTTTCCCCGTCCTATGGGGCGTAAATTGGTTGTATCCGACCAAACCATCGGCCCCGGAACGACCGATATAACCGAGGCGCCTCGCATTCCAACAACCACATGAGTCAAACTTGCCAGGGCTTGTAAAACCACTGACACCACTCCTAGCTAGAAAGAAACGCATGTCCTCACTGATGTCATCTCCCGTTTCTGGTTCACACCAGGGTGTGAGGCTCGTGAATTAACGATACACAAAGCTACGCTATATTAAAGCCATTGTTTGATCATCAACCACAAGACCCTGCTTTTCAATAGAAGCCTTGGTCATTTGCATCTCAGCATGCCACACAGGAAATTCACGCTATGCAACCGATGTCTATCAATCACACAAAATGAAATCTGATGTCAGACACACATCCATTCGCAAGTTCGTTCTGGGTCTGAACGAAACTGAAGGCACCTTATTCCTCTCCCGTATGTCCAATACAGGAGAGAGGCCCTCTCATATCCGATCGATCTCCAAGTACGTCTGGATGATCAACACTTATTACCTTGTCTTGGGTGTATGTCCCAATCAAGACCTCAATAATCATCCAAACGATGTGAAAACCTCTGTTCTTCAACCACCGTCTTCATTCTCGACACCTCGTCGAATCTGTTATTCAGAATAGGATAAACCCGTTCTTTCTGAATAACTCGCGTACATAATAAACAAATGCTATAAACGCAACATATGCCTCATTCCAATCCAGAATATTTCTTTATCCAAATATTCATAAACTTTGGAAAGGTTCCCATTAATTTTACCAAAGATAAATTCTTTAAGTTTATTCTTTAATCTTCCTTTGGATATCATTTCAATCTAATTGAAGATTCATTAAAACTCCACTTGGTTTTAATCTTCCCAAAAATCAATATTAACAATTGTTTAACTTGGGAAATCATATCCTGCCTTTAACTGGGTTAAAGAACCAATGTCATTTAAAACACGGTTCACGATAAATCCAAAATCACATTCCATTTCATCAGCCTTTAATCGTAAATTAGCAAGTGAACAATTCCCTAAGCATTAACCCCGAAAGCTGAAACCAACATCAGATCAATACCCAGGAAACCCTTCAACTTAACTAATCCCTAGTTAGTTTCTGATTTTCTTAAATTCATTGGGTCTAAGAACAGTATTATTAAAGATATCATTCACGACCACCCAAAATCACATTCCATTAACAATGGAATCTTCATGGAAAACAAATCGATATATATATATATAATCGATATAAACTTCCATATCCAACCGATAATAGAAATGGAATAATGACAAGGCCTTTTAAATTCCATATATATTAACTGTCTTCCTCTACAGAAGCTTACTTTGATTATTACCAAATCGAATTCCATTCAATTCCAATTTAATATGTTAAATTGGAAAACTTTACTTTGGAAAATCTCCTTTAAATCTTAACAAAAGATTTATAAATTACAAATCTCATTTCACTGTAAATCAGGTTAAAGAACGAATGTCGCTAAAACACAATTCACAACAAACCCAATTCACATTCCATCAGTTTCTAATCGTAAATTAGTAAGAGAACAATTCCCTAAGTGCTTACCCCGAAGGCCGAAACCAACATCAGATTAATACCCAGGAAACCATTCAACTTAACTAATCTCCAGTCAGTGTCTAATTTTCTTAACTCCATTGGGTTTAAGAACAGTATTATTAAAGACACCATTCACGACAAACCCAAAATCCAATTTGATATTAAATACAAGGCTCTGAATAGAAAATATATTGGTTTATATTCAATATCAAATTCTGAAATCAACAAATATCGTATTGGAAATAATGATATATATATATATATATATATATATATATATATCTTCCAAATTTCCATAACAATATATGTATAATCACGAAATCCAACATTGAAATATCCCCAAGACAATTTCGATTCAAACCCATTTCCAATTTATATATTGGAAATTCTGGTTATTTTTAAAACCATTTCAAATCCAATTTATTTATTTTAAAAATATTTGGATTATAATTCTAGTTCATAACTAGTTCATTTCGATAAAAATCTATTTTTACCTTTTCGAATATGGGATTTTTCTCCCCAATTTTTTCCAAATCATTTCCTATGATTTTAAACTAATTATTTATATTTTTAATAATTTTATCAAGGCCCGTAAAGTCAATTTCCATAAACGACCATCGAACTGCACTTACAACAAGCTTTTCCATATTTTATTTGGACATAATTCCAAATCCAACCGTTATATTTCAAATCTCTAATATTAGTTAGAAAGCTCTTTTCGATACGAACCCAACGGTTCCGGTTTTAGAAGAATCCGACGGTCAGATCTCCTGTGATGTCTGTTCGAAGTCAATGGTCGAAATTTGCGAACTGCCGCAGCACGACGCGTTCTATTCAGGCCATTATATATATAATATATATATTATATATATTTCATCGATTTTCTTTTTAAAAAATGTATTTTATAAATCGTTCTAAATTCATTTCCAAAACGATTTCAACTTCATATTCAATTTCAAATCAAAATTGAATATTCTATATCATCGATATATAAATGATAGTATTTTTCAAACATTATATTTCGAAATCATTTCCTTTTCAATATTCATTATAAAAATAAATAAAATCGATATAAATATCGTTCACGTCAAAATGGCGTTAATCTAATCAACCATGGCTTTATATATTTAAATACAATCGTGTCCAGCCCAAATCGGACATCAAAATCAGATTTTGATTCTTTTTTGAATATTATTTGAAAATATTCGTTATTTTAAAATATTCATTCTGAACTGGAATCAGACACATTCAATTACCATATAATTTTATTTTTATGCATTTCATACACACATGTACACAACAGTAATCAAACACAGTCAACCATCATTCAAAGTGCATTCTACACTGCATAAGCATCAAATATAAATATTTAACGCTTACACAGCTTGTCAATCAATCGATCGACATACAGCTAATTATTGGGATTAGTGTATGTCTAATATCATCCCAATACCCGTATGGGGTTTCAATCAATCCAACACAGATTTTATTTGTACAGTTGGGCGATGTGTAAAATTTATCATCCCAACCAATATCAGTCAAATGTGTGTACATAAACTAATCATCCAATTTGTTTATGAATATTATTTTACTCATATAGACGTTAAAAATTGTATTTTTAAATATAAAATATTTGATTCCATTACACATCACACAATCAATTTTCACAACACATCAATTCAAACAAACAAGTCATCCATGGTCTGTGAACGACAGTATCGGGTGTAACTGAGCACCGTCTACATCCTAGTATATATTTTAACTAGAAAATAAAATAAAAGTGAAAAGTTCTCACCTTTGGGTTCCACTCCGTCACTCTTTATTTCTGAACAGTTCGGATTTTGTTTTGATTACCATCGGTTCCATCGACATCTATTACCCTCTGTTCATACTAAAAATCACATTTTTATTATTTAGTTTTAAATATAAAAATCGAATTTTTATTGTCATACATATATCAAAATCATATTTTAATTATCATACATATATAAAAATAATATTTTTATTATCTCTATAATATAAAAATCATATTTTTATTTTGCTAACATCCTAATAAAAATCGTATTTTTATATTCTTCTCTTCATTATAAAAATCTAATCTTTCTTCATGAAAACATATAAATAAAAATTGAATTTTTATACTTCATTCATATATATATAAATCGCTCCTTTATTTTAATGTATTACATATAAAAATCTCTCCTTTATTTCAATGTATTACGTATAAACTGAATTAAAATTAAATGTAAATCAAATAAAGAAACTCACTTTGTTTAGTTCAACGTTGACTGGGAGGGAGGGGAGTTGATGCAGTGCTGGAGGGGGTCGGAGGAGCCGAGGACACGGTGGCGGGGCCGGTTCTAGCTATGACGACAGTCTCATTTGGTGTGGAAAGGCTTGGGGGAGTCGCGGTTTTGCACAACGAGGGGGCGATGGTGGGGCTCGGAGGCGGAGGAGAAGCCTTGTCAAAGGCGACGGCGCACGAGGGGGCTCGCGATAGTGGCGGTGACGATGGGCGACGGGGCGCACCCTCCGTTCATTTCTTCTTCTTCTTTTTTCACCGTCGGGGTTTGAACGATGGGGGCTGGGGGGGAGTTTGACCACGGGAATTGAAAACAAGGGTTTGACCTGGTGTGGGAGGTAAAGGGCTTTGGCCTTTTTATTTAAATATTTATATTAAATCCAATAAAGTGTAATTTTCGTTTTAACTCTGAATCAAACCCAATTACTGTTATCCCTAGCTAGTTACCCCCATTCCAAACACAATAAGATATGTTTCGTTAGCCAATTTTATCATTTCGATCAGTTTTGATTTAAATTAAAATATAAATTAATATTTTAGTCAATATTGAATTTAACGTACATTTTAATTTACCGGGGCCACATACTGACTCTAAAAATTCCAGAAAAATTATTTATGGCTTCGTATTGGCGATATGGCTCTAGCAAAACTAATTTCGTCAAATTTGGAGACCGTTTGAAAAATGGCTATTTTCTGGTCGATCCGAATTGACTGAAACTGTCAAAACATGTTTTACTTCTCCACGCTCACATATTAATCCCAAAAATTATGAATTTTGGAATCTAACAATAATTTGACATCCTGAATCCAACAAAAGTGGTTTCGTCGAAAACGGAGGTCGTTTGCAAAATTTCCTTTTTTAACGACCAAAATTCCATTGCGACTATTCTGAATTTTCAAATGGGCATAACTTTTTATTCCTGCCATGAAATTTGGATTTTTCGAATTCTTTGGAAAGATATTCTCAAATATATTCTAATATTTTTGGTTTCGGTAAAATCCGGTTTATTTTGAATCCTGTACATTCATTTGAAATTTGAAATCGAAATTTCAAATTACTGCGCCATTTTCAATTTCTTTTAAAATTAAAAATAAATATTTATATTCTATCGTCGATCTATATAAATATTTTCCATTCTAATTCTATTCAAAATAAATTTCTCATTGTTATTATTTAAAATAAATCATTTTAAATATTCAAAATTCATTAAAATTGCCAAAATAAAAATTTTACATTGGTTCAGATATTCCGGGTTATTACAATCTCCCCCACTTAAAATCTTTTCATCCTCGAAAAGGAATGGAGTTGAAAGTTGTTTTACAAACCAACTCAACTTTCATTATTTTCATTATGGCTTAAGTTCTTCAACTTCTTAGTTTCTAAGAACATTTTTTTTCAGAAATTTGGCTAACACCGTAAATTTTCGAAAAATTTCGCCATAACATCCACTGCACGGGAGCACCAGGAAAATCCCGAAATTGCCATACAGGCCTCTCCAATCCAAAAAGAAAAAGAAACAACCAAGCGGCTAGCCAATCGGCTCATAAAATCATCAAAAACCCTAAGAAATACAATAAACATGTACCTATTTGTCGGGCAAACATTTTTATTCCTCTGCTTAGCTTCCCTGCTATGACCTGTTCAATGTATATACATCTATATGCATGCAATTTCTATCAATTTTCAATTCAGTTCAACATTTCATACAATCTGGTTATATGTACCGTTCATGTACATATTAGTTTCAACAATCTCATTAGTTAAACTAATAATCAAACAACACAATCATAAATCAACTAGTGGATTATCGTTTTGAAACATATAACTTTAATACATAGTCAAAAATCATGTTTTTGATGCCAAGTCACAATAATATATTCTAACTATATTTTGGTTCTCACACCAGTCAATTGGAAATATATAGATATCCCACTTTCGAAACTCGAACATAAATTCTGATGATGTTTCGAACCACCATCAGAACATCTACGGGCGACTATAGTGTGATTCTATATCTATCTAGTATATTAAAACTTCAAATACACGCGGATCAAATGTATATGCAAAATCTTTATATACTTGATTGTCCAAATAAATATAAAAATAATATTTAAATACGAATAATTTATTTAAATTTTCAAAACAAAAATTGTTTTCATCTTTATTTGAAGACAACTCTCTTCCGGCTCATTCTAGGATACTACTGGTCCCATCTCTAACGAGTCATTCTCATTGGATATTACTAATCCAATCTCTGATGAATTCTTTCATTCGATTCTAATGTGTCTTGTTCTCGAGCTCTATAAACGAAAGCTCTGATACCACCTGTAACGACCCGAACTTCCTCGTGAAGGAAAGAACGGACTGACTTTGAGAACACGACAAATTAGAACACAAACAGAAGAACATTTCATTGTTTATTCAACAGTTTCATCAGAATACAAGGATATACAAAGTATGAATCAATATTACACATTTACTAAACGTCAGAGATTTACAAGTTACAATGCAGCGGAAAATAAAACAAAACACAACTGAAAAGAATATACGGATACAGAGATTTTCGAATATCATTCCAGCTGTAAACCAGGATCCTGTGAATATAAATCTGCAAAACCAAAACTACAAGCTGCCCGTGTCGAAATAGGGGCACCCAGAGTTTAGGTTAAAACAATAAACTCCAGGTCAGTCATGTGACTGGTGTGAGAACTAAAAACAGTTATTAATCTTTATTTAAAGTTAGGTAAATCAAGGGACCACGCTGTATAACACGAAACGGGTTTCCTCCTAAGAATACCAGTGCATAGAATAACAGCGCAACGCTAAATAAAGAACAATGAAGCCATTATAAGACTCAGATTCCATCACACAATGCAACGCAAGCCGGAGGATAGAGTTTTTACCTTATAATAGCCAAAAATGCTTGGTATGTGAAATTTCATCTTTTATTATTACTACAAGTGTATAGTGTCAAAACAATTTCAATCATAAGTATCAATCATAGATGGCATAAGTGCCCCATACCACAATGTCGCCATATATAGGTTTACAATTAAAACCGCAAAATGTTGTACTGGAAGTTGGATTTCCTTCTGTGAACCAAGGCAAGGGATCGTCCTTACAGCTTTGAGATAATCTAGCCTACCATGTCTCAGGCAAGCACGTAGAAAAGCCTTTGGATCGTCAGGGCCGGTCCACTCGATGTGGATTAAAATGCCTGAACACTGCGTTTCCCAGCCCTATGGGGTGTATATTGGTCGTATCTGACCAAACCATCGTCTCTGGGACAACCGATATAACCGAGGTGCCTCGCATTCGAACAACCACATGAGTCAAACTTGCCAGGGCTTGTAAAACCACTGACACCACTCCTAGCTAGAAAGAAACGCATGTCCTTCCCGATGTCCTCTCCCGTTTCTGGTTCACACCGGGATGTGAGGCTTGTGAATTAAGCTACACAAATCTACGCTATATTAGAGCCATGCTTTGATCATCAACCACAAGACCCTGCTTTTCAACAGAATACTTGATCATTTGCATCTCAGCATGCCACACAGGCAATTCACGCCATGCAACCGATGTCTCAGACACACATCCATTCACAAGTTCATTCTGGGTCTGAACGAAACCGAAGGCACCTTACTCCTCTCCTATATTTCCAATACAGGAGAGAGGTCCTCGTATATCTGGTCGATCTCCAAGTACGTCTAGACGATCACCATTTATTACCTTGTCTTGGGTGTACGGCACAATCAATACCTCAGTAATCATCCAAACGATGTGAAAACCTCCGGTCTTCAACCACCGTCTTCATCCTCGACACCTCGTCGAATTAGTTATTCAGAATGGGATAAACTGGTCTTTCTGAATAACTCGCATATATAATAAACAAGTGCTATAAAACAATATACGGCTCGTTCCAATCAAGAATATTTCTTTATCCAAATATTCATAAACTTTGGGAAAGGTTCCCATTACTTTTATCAAAGATAAATTCTTCAAATTTATTCTTTAATCTTCCTTTGGATATCATTTCAATCTAATTAAAGATTCATTAAAATTCCACTTGGTTTTAATCTTCCCAAAAATCAATATTAACGATTGTTTAACTCGGGAAATCATATCCTGCTGTTAACTGGGTTAAAGAACCAATGTCATTTAAAACACGGTTCACGATAAACCTAAAATAACATTCATCAGCCTTTAACCGTAAATTAACAATTGAACAATTCCCTAAGTATTAACCCCGAAGGCTGAAACCAACATCAGATCAATACCCAGGAAACCCTTCAACTTAACTAATCCCCAGTTAGTTTCTGATTTTCTTAACTCCATTGGGTCTAAGAACAATATTATTAAAGATATCATTCACGACAACCCAAAATCACATTCCATTAACAATGGAATCTTCATGGAAAACAAATCGATATATATATATAATCGATATAAACTTCCATATACAACTGATAATAGAAATGGAATAACGACAAGGCCTTTTAAATTCCATATATATTAATCGTCTTCCTCTACAGAAGCTTACTTCGATTATTACCAAATCGAATTCCATTCAATTCCAATTTAATATGTTAGATTGGAAAACTTTACTTTGGAAAATCTCCTTTAAATCTTAACAAAATATATATAAATTCAAATCCCATTTTACTGTAAATCAGGTTAAAAAACGAATGTCGCTAAAACACAGTTCACAACAAAGCCAATTCACATTTCATCAGTTTCTAACCGTAAATTAGTAAGAGAACAATTCTCTAAATGCTAACCCCGAAGGCCGAAACCAACATCAGATTAATACCCAGGAAACCATTCAACTTAACTAATCTCCAGTCAGTTTCTAATTTTCTTAACTCCATTGGGTTTAAGAACAGTATTATTAAAGACACCATTCACGACAAACCCAAAATCCAATTTGATATTAAATACAAGGCTCTGAATAGAAAATATATTGGTTTATATTCAATATCAAATTCTGAAATCAACAAATATCGTATTGGAAATAACGATATATATATATATCTTTCAAATTTCCATAACAATATCTGTATAATCACGAAATCCAACATCGAAATATTCCGAAGACAATTTCAATTCGAACCCATTTCCAATTTATATATTGGAAATTCTGATTATTTTTAAAACCATTTCAAATCCAATTTATTTGTTTTAAAAATATTTGGATTATAATTCTAGTTCATAACTAGTTCATTTCGATAAAAATCTATTTTTACCTTTTCAAATATGGGATTTTTCACCCTAATTCTTTTCAAATCATTTCCTATGATTTTACACTAATTAATGATATTTTTAATAATTTTATCAAGGCCCGTACAGTCGATTTCCATAAACGGCCATCGAACTGCACTTACAGCGACCTTTTCCATATTTGATTTGGACATAATTCCAAATTCAACCATTATATTTCAAATCTCTAATATTCATTAGAAAGCTCTTTTCGATACGAACCCAAGGGTTCTGGTTTTAGGAGAATCCGACAGTTGGATCTCCTGTAATGTCCGTTCGAAATCAATGGTCGAAATTCGCGAACTGCCGTAGGGCGTCGCGTTCTATTCAGGCCATTATATATAATATATATATTATATATATCTCGTCGATTTCCTTTTTAAAAACGTATTTTATAAATCGTTTTAAATTCGTTTTCAAAATGATTTCAACTTCATATTCAATTTCAAATCAAAATTGAATATTCCATATCTTCGATATATAAATGATAGTATTTTTCAAACATTAGATTACGAAATCATTTGCTTTTCGATATTCATTATAAAAATAAATAAAATCGCTATAAATATCGTTCACGTCAAAATGGCGTTAATCTAATCAACCACGACTTTATATATTTTAATACAATCGTGTCCATCCCAAATCGGACATCAAAATTTGATTTTGATTCTTTTCTGGATATTATTTGAAAATATTCGTTATTTAAAAATAATCATTCTGAACTGGAATCAGACACAATCAATTACGATATAATTTTAATTATATGGATTTCATACACACATGTACACAACAATAATCATACACAATCAACCATCATCCAAAGTGCATTCTACACTGCATAAGCATCAAATATAAATATTTAACGCTTACACAGCTTGTTAATCAATTGATCGACATACAGCTAATTATTGGGATTAGTGTATGTCCAATATCATCCCAATACCCGTGTGGGGTTTCAATCAATCCAACACAAATTTTATTTGTGCAGTTGGGCGATGTGTAAAATTTATCATCCCAGTCAGTATCAGTCAAATGTGTGTACATAAACAAATCGCCCGATTTGTTTATGAATATTTATTTTATTCATATACACGTTAAAAATCATATTTTTAACTATAAAATATTTTATTCCATTACACATCACACAATCAATTTTCACAACACATCAATTCAAACAAAAAAGTCATCCATGGTCTGTGGATGACGGGTGTCGGGTGCTGCTGAGCACCGTCTGCATCCTAGTATATATTTTAACTAGAAAATAAAATAAAAGTGAGACGTTCTCACCTTTGGGTTCCACTCCGTCATTCTTTATTTCTAAACGGTTCGGATTTTGTTTTGATTACCATCGGTTCCATCGCAATCTATTACCCTCTGTTCATAGTAAAAATCACATTTTTATTATTTAGTTTTATATATAAAAAATCGAATTTTTATTGTCATACATATATCAAAATCATATTTTAATTATCATACATATATAAAAATCATATTTTTATTATCTCTATAATATAAAAATCATATTTTTATTTTGTTAACGTCCTAATAAAAATTGTATTTTTATATTCTTCTCTTCATGATAAAAATATAATCTTTCTTATGATAAAAGTCTAATCTTTCTTCATGAAAACATATAAATAAAAATTGAATCTTTATACTTCATTCATATATATAAAAATTGCTCCTTTATTTCAATGTATTACATATAAAAATCGCTCCTTTATTTTAATGTATTACATATAAAAAACTGAATTAAAATTAAATGTAAATCAAATAAAAAAACTCACTGTGTTGAGTTCAACATTGTCTAAGAGGGAGGGGAGCTGCTGCGGTGCTGGAGGGGGTCAGAGGAGCTGAAGACACGGTGGCGGGGCCCGTTGTAGCTGCGACGGCGGTCTCATTTGGGGTGGAAAGGCTTGGAGGAGGCACAGTTTTGCACAACGAGGGGGCGATGGTGGGGCTCGGAGGCGGAGGAGAAGCCTTGCCAAAGGCGGCGGCGCGCGAGGGGGCTCGCGATGGTGGCGGTGGCGGCTGGGCAACAGGGCGCGCCCTCCGTTCTTTTCTTCTTCTTTTTTTGACCATCAGGGTTTGGACGATGGGGGCTGGGGGAGTTTGACCACGGGAATTGAAAATGAAGGTTTGACCTGGTGTGGGAGGTAAAGGGCTTTGGCCATTTTATTTAAATATTTATATTAAATCTAATAAAGTGTAGTTTTCGTTCTGACTCTGAATCGAACCCAATGACTGTCTTCTCTGGCTAGTTATCCCCATTCTGAACACAATGGGATATGCTTCGTTAGCCAATTTTATCGTTTCGATCAGTTTTTATTTAAATTAAAATATAAATTAATGTTTCAGTCAATATTGAATTTAACGTACATTTTAATTTACCAGGGCCACATACTAACTCTAAAAATTCCAGAAAAATTATTTCTATCTTCTTATTGGTGATACGGTACTAACAAAACTAATTTCTTCAAATTTGGAGACTGTTTGAAAAATGGCTATTTTCTGGTCGATCCGAATTAACTGAACCTGTCAAAACACGTTTTACTTCGCCGTTCTCATGTATTAATCCCAAAAATTATGAATTTTGGAATCTAACAATAATTTGACACCCTGAATCCAACAAAAGTGGTTTCGTCGAAAACGGAGGACGTTTGCAAAATTTCCATTTTTAAGGGCAAAAATTCCAAAGCGACTATTCTGAATTTTCAACTGGACATAACTTTTTATTCCTGCTATGAAATTTTGATTTTTCAAATTCGTTGGAAAGATATTCTCAAATAGATTCTAATATTTTTGGTTTTGCTAAAATCCAGTTTATTTTGAATCCTGTACATTCATTTGAAATTTGAAATCGAAATTTCAAACTACCACGCCATTTTCAATTCCTTTTAAAATTAAAAATAAATATTTATATTCTCGCGTCAATCTATATAAATATTTCCATTCTAATTCTATTCAAAATAAATTTCTTGTCGTTATTATTTTAAATAAATCATTTTAAATATTCAAAATTCATTAAAATTGCCAAAATAAAAAATTTAAATTGGTTCAGATTTTCCTAGTTATTACACAAATGCATGGTGCAAGTATACAAGATGGTGCAAAATGGAGGACTGGAAAGTCAATGTACATGTGTACATAATCTCATGAACAAGCCCAAAATAATATGGTGAACATAGTAAAAACAAGTGTCATATATGTAGTAATGATGGACAAGCTAGCACTCGACTGGTTCTAAGTGATGCATGCATAATTCATGAATGATACATAACATCATGCACTAAGTCAAGTGACATGGTTCAGTACTTTCAAAGAGATGCAAGAACAATTAAAGTACCAAAAATTATGGGTCTCAACTAAGTAGCAAAGAACCAGCCAGCATTCATATGTAATCAATTCATGGTTCAGTTTCAAGGCAAAGTAGTGCAAAGTTTTTTTTAAGTATTCATGTGACAGTTTTTTAATCAGCTGGAAGTCGAAAAAAAAATTAATGCAAAAATTACTGGAAGGTGCAAAATTGTCAAGGCTGAAATCTACAAAGACCATAATTTTGACAGTACAAGTGTTCAAGTAAATATGGCCGAGCACATAGAAATGAACAAGCAGAATAGTATGACACAATGGAGCAGTTCAAGTGATACAGATTCTAGCAACATAGCATGTAGCATGGTGATGTAAGTGGACACGGACATGGAAAGATCAACACAAGAGAACATTACAGTGATAGATAGTAAAGCACAAAATCAGTGTGCATAACAAAATGGCAAAATAGCATGGCCGTGGATGCACAAACAAGAACAACTAACCAAGTATATATGTGTAAGTTCAGTATCAGCATGATGCACAAGTTCAGCATGGTGAAAGGTAATAGTACAGTTAATTCGAGTAGCAAGGAGCAATCATGTTTTAATGATTCTAGAAAAATAAATTCAGGACGATTATCTGAAAATCAATATATGACAAGTATTTGAGATTGTTAATCATGCAAAAATTATGGAAAGCAAATCACAGGAAATCAGAAGAATCATGTTTGCAAGTTTTCAATCAGTCCAGAAAATCAGGAAGTAGTAAAAAGTCCATTCGATTTTTGTTGGCAAAGTATAATTTAAAAAATGGTCAACTAGAAAGTAATTTCGAAGTTCCAGAAATCTTGAAAGCTTAAGATCAATTCAAAGTCACACGCAAGTATCAAATAAAGGTTGAAGTTTTCAAATCTATTCTCAGGGAGGACCAACTCAAAATCGAAGATTTCAAGGCCAAAAATTACTCAATGATCAAACCAAGTCTCAGCATGAAATCAGAGCATATAGTTCGGATTTTAACCCTATAAATATCCACCAATTCATCACTGGTAGATATCCAAGTTTCCACGCAATTAAAGAGAAATTCGAAGTGAAAAATCATAGCAATATATCTACTTGGATCCGAATCGAGTGAAGTTTGCAAATCAAAGGACATCAAAGAGGAAGCGGCGAATCAAATCAAAGGATAATCGAAACCGTATTACAATCGCCTCCGCCATCTTCTTCCAGAAGTTAAACCCTAGGAGCCGCCATTTCTATTTCCAGAGATAAAAAAGAGATCGGGCTTAAAGTGGTGGAACCAATTCAAAAGAGGCCGACTAAGCAACTAATTGAAAAAGGGGATAACCCTCTATATTTAAATCCTAGGGTTTTTCTTTTTTATTTTTCTAATTTATATTTGTTTTGTTTATTTTGTGTTGTAAAAACAAACGAATAGTTTCTAGATCTGTAAAATCTAGGTGAGACGAATTACGGGATTTGTAGTTCAGGGAAATCTGGTTTCGGGGATAGAAACCAGTGCAGGGTTTTGAGAGTAGGGTTAAGAACAGTTGGGAACGAGTGTCACGAGTTTACAGGAGACTGTAAGCGTAGAGATTGTTTTAACTGCTAGTAGAAACCTTGGGGAATGCAGTAGTAGGCAAGGTTTGTCCAAAGCTGGGTAGATCTGTGTGTTATTTATTTTCCGCATTTATTTTGATTATTATCTGTGTTGTTATTTTAAATTACTCTGTGAAAACCCGCGATAAACCCTATTCACCCCCCCCCCCTCTAGGGTTAATTTTGATCCTACAGGCAGGTTATTATAGGAAGTTCATTAAGGACTTCGCGAAGATATCAGCCCCTCTCACTAGGCTGACAAAGAAGAATTCGGCATTTTCGTGGGACACAGACTATGACGTTTCTTTCAAAGGACTGATGAGGGCTCTGACAACAACCCCAGTCTTCACCTTGCCTGATGGAAGTAAAGTGTTTACTGTTTACACTGATACGTGCAGCACAGGGCTTGGTGCGGTTCTGATGCAAGAAGGGACAGTAATATGTTATGGGGTAGACAGTTGAGAGTTCATGAGACGAATTACCGCACCCATGATCTAGAACTAGCTGCCATAGTATTTTCATTAAAGACGTGGCATCGTTATATACTTGGAGAAAAGTTCGAGTTATACATCGATCATAAATCTCTCAAGTATATATTCTCAAAGAAGGATCTCAACTTAAGGCAACAACAGTGGATGGAGTTCTTAGCTTCATATGATTTTGAGATTGCTTATACCCCTGGAAAGGGTAATGTGGTGGCAGACGCACTAAGTAGGAAGAGGGTGGCCCTGAGTTCTCTGTTTGTGGAGAGAAAGAACTTGGAGTTCAAATCAGCTTTTAATTTTATACCCTCCATCGAAGTTTTGCCTGATTTGTTTGCATCCTTGGAGATACACCAACTCTTATGGATCAGATAGGAGCTTCGCAACAAGGTGACCCACAAATTCTAGACATCATGGATAAGCTCAGAAGAGGGGAGACTTCTAGTCACCTTAGTAGATATGCAATAGATGAAAAGGGATGGTTGCGACGAGATGGAAGGCTTTGTGTTCCTCAAATTGGAATCTTGATAAAGGCAGTCCTAGAAGAAGCCCACCATTCCAAGATTACTATTCATCCAGGTGGTGATAAGATGTATAGGGACATGAAGAAGGTTTTCTTTTGGGCTGGGATGAAGAAAGATGTGGCCGAATTTGTTTCTCAATGTTTAGTTTTCCATCAAGTCAAAGTTGTGCAAAAGAAGCCCGGTGGATTACTTCATCCGTTGGAGGTTCCGCAATGGAAATGGGAAAGCGTCTCAATGGATTTCATAGATGGTTTGCCTAGATTGAAGAAGGGTAATACCAGTATTTGGGTGGTAGTGGATAGACTCACTAAGAGCGCTCACTTTATTCTGGTTAAGAGTAAGAGGACGACATCATGATTGGCAGCAATTCATAATCGTGAGATAGTTCGTCTTCATGGAGTACCTTCCAGCATCGTAGGCGATCGTGACCCCATCTTTACCAGCGAATTTTGGAGGAGCTTGCAAGAAGCATTAGGTACACAGTTGTGTTTGAGCACCGCTTATCATCCTCAGACCCACAGACAGACGGAGAGGGTGAACAGGATTCTTGAAGATCTTTTAAGGCTGTGTATCCTAAACTTTTGACGGACTTGGGAAGAGCATCTTCCTTTAGTAGAGTATGCTTGTAATAACAGTTTTCAAGCTAGCATCGCATGGCACCCTTCGAAGCATTGTACAGGCGACCCTGTAGATCGCCAACTTGTTGGTGGGAATCTACAGAAAGATTATTACCTGGAGCAGATATGGTTAGGTAAACGTCCGAAAAGATTGACCTTATTTGATGGTGGATTAAGACAGCTCAAGATAGGAAAAAGTCCTATGCAGACAAGAGAAGGACTAATATCGAATTCGATGTAGGAGACTTGGTTTTTATCAAAGTATTGCCTATTAGGAATGTGGTTCACTTCAGATCAGTAGGGAAGTTGGCACCTAGGTTTGTGGGACCATTTCCCAAAACCGAGAGGATTGGCCAAATGGCCTACCAAGTAAAGCTTTCAGAAAATCTACCTGGTGTTCATGATGTTTTCCACGTCTCTCATCTGTGGAAGTACCTGCATGACACCGCAGTAGTTGTTGAGCAAAGAATGTTGGAAGAAGTCAAAGTGGAAAGGGAGGTGACAGTCAGACGAGTCCCTACCTGTATTCTTGGGTCAGAAGTTAAGAAGCTGCGCAATAAGGAGATCAAGTTGCTAAAGGTTCAATGGGGAGATAACCCAGAAGATGCGACTTGGGAGACCAAAGACAAGATTCGTGCTTCGTACCCTTTTCTTTTCGAGGGTATGTTTTTAACTCCTTTTCCTAAGTTTTATCAGTGCTTATTTCTGTCAATAGAATATATCTTATCCATCATATTTTTCGACCTTTAGAAAGGAATCCTATGGATGTAAACATGTGTTTGAAACATGTTATGCTTGATGGATGCAAGTGTTTGCTAGTGGTTGCCTATGGACGCATATACACACACATTAGGCACTAAGATCGGCTCAATCACTCTCATGCTGCATATGGATGTGTGTGCATTTTCTTTTCTTTTATGAGTGGAAATGGATGAGTTAGCATAAAGATGTTGCATTTGGACGAATGAGTGTGCACACATATAGAACTTATATGATATGATAGGTTTATTTGCATACATATTGGATTCATGGAACTAACATACATTGCGTTGCGGAGGTCAACTAAATCAGTAGATAGCCATATCTTTGCATTAGTGTTGGGACATATACACATACCTTCGCATATATTCATATAAACATTAGAAATCTTTAAGGACAATGGATGCCAGTGATAGGTGGATGAGTAGATGGATGATGGATGGTAGGATTTGCATTCTTCTCAACTCGGAGATTTTGGGACGAAATCCTTTGAGTAGGGGAGAATGTAACACCCCGAATTTGTACCGACACCATAGGAGGATAAATTAAATAATAATTAGTTTAATATTCATAATTAGAGGAAATAGACTGCACCATTGCGTCCGTCTCGAAATTCTGGTCAAGATAGACACTTTGTTTGCGTAAAACGGACACCATATGAGGAAGTTATGAGAGTTTTAAATTTGTATACGCGTAGAAAAATTATATGCATATGCATGAGTCCGAGATGAGTTAGAGCTGAGTTAGAATTCTATCCAGAACAGTTCGAATTTGAAAAATTCGTCTAAGTGGCAAAATTCCTGCTCTAGGCGGTCGAGACCCCTAGAGGGTGTAGACCTAGGGGTCGACCCCCCTTAAGGGATGTCGTTCTAGGGGTTGACCCACCCACAGTGGTGTCGACACCCCAAGGGCTGAGGTGGCAGTCGGTTTCAGAGGGCTCTGCAGCTATAAATACGTGCTCAAATCCCTTATTTTCTTCATTGGAAATCATGGAGGCCATATGCTGCTGGAGTGCAAACTGAACCATTTTCTATAACTACCTACTTTGCAAATCAAATTCAAAATTCATGATCCATTCTTTCTTAATTCTCTAAACCTAACGCTGTGAGTTTCTAGATTACTTTTAGGTTTAGATAAATAAAAGTTAATTGTGAAAGACTGTAAATTGGATATGTTGTAAAACATGATTCTGTGCTAGTATTAAATCCAATACTATGACATGATAGATCTATTTCCGTAGATCTAATATAATTGTGGTTATTCTAATATGTGTTTATGCGGATCTTGACTTGTAACTGTATTGTGGTGAATGCACATCTATTAAATTGGACAGTTGTAACATTGGCTAGATCAAATTCCTTATGAAATCCCCTTTTCACTTATCATATAGTGATCAATCTAGATATGTTGTAAACTTGACATGTGAAGCCATTTAAACAGGTTACAATGACACCCTGATTATACTAGATCTAAATAGTTAGACACCTAAATGGTTAATTTAGATCTCATTATGCTTGCTTTGACATCGTAGTAATTATCACAAGTTATCAGTTTTATGTCCATATTGTGATGATGTTAATTACATATCCATTCACTTTGTAATCATGCTATTTTATGCTAAGATATGTTAAAACTATCACCTTTGTCATATTCCATTTTCATTGTTATGGCTAGGCTGCTTTATAGCCTAGATGCCGCTAAAATACATGTGAATACGTTAGTTAGGAAGCAGGAAAAAGGGATTTATAATTGGCTTAACTTATGTAATATTTATGTAAATTGGACATTTAATTCAAATGGGGAAACACAGAAATAATTACCTATAATGACAGGTAGATTTGGATAAAAATGGAATATTTAGTAATTACAATTAGGAATTGTAACTACACTTATGACACGAGGTTAGATTGCATTAGTGGCGGAAGTCTACCCGGACCCGACCGGCATGTCCAACAGCCACTAATGTTGAACCTAATGTGAGAGGTCTAAGTGCGCAAATACAAATCGGGCTAAGACACGAGGTTAGGCCCAACTAAGGAATAAGACTGCCAAGGCCCAACTGACATATCCAGCATCCAAACGTTGTAGGCCTAATGTGGGAGGTCTAGTCCATTATAACCTTAATTGGACATGATATTGAATTAGACTACTTAACCTAATTTAATCCATAAGGATTGTATGATTATGAACTTAAATTACGGTGAAGTAAATTTGAATGGGTAGTGGGTGGGTTAAGTAAATTAGAGGGGATGGGTAATATTTACATATTGGCCCACGAACTTAACCCAATAAGGTTATGTAATCAAAGATACCAAGTGGTATACATAACCAGTGGATAATGTAATAAAGTTATGCAATTAAAGACACCCTTTAGGGTAAGCATAACTGGTATAGGTCTATGTAATTAAAGACACCTAAGGGTATACATAGTTAGTGAAAAACCTACTGGGGATACAAGACGAGGGGAAGAGCTTATATCGTATTGTGTGGGACCCATTTCAGTAAGTAACACAGAGTTGGTATGAAGTAAAGAACTCCGCACTAGGCGGAGAAGGGGCACGCTTACTGATTGATTATAAGAGATCCAAACGAGACGGATGGTGTGGACGGCGCAAACCGACCGGGCCATGTGCGTGCATGAGCCGAGAAGAAGGGGATAAGTCGACTGTGACACCAGTAGGTATGGTTGTGCACACCTTATTGGTTGCCACTTTAGGAAGTGATACGTCCTACTGTGGGGCCAGCACAGGATATCTACAGCGTAGGGAGCCGATCGATAAGGGTAGAGGTTAGGGTACACTCGGACGTGTGCCCTAGGTCTACTAACTTAAAGTGGAAGGGATCATTCCATTTTATTTATACTAGTAATACTATAGAGTAATCATTAGTGAGGCACATACACTTTATCTTGCTTACCTTGTCATGTCTACCATTTATGTAGTGATCTCTCTTATCCACTTTATATGCCTATCATGTTGCTTTTATTTATTTACTGGCTAAAAGTAACTAGACTCGCCAAACTTTATGTCTAACCCTTTTGTTTCTCCTTCTTTCTTTCATTCCCCCTTCCCCCCTAGGTTCTCAGGGAGGAAACACTCAGGCTTAGTCAGGACTCAGATATCATCTTGCTAGGAGCAACTTCTGAAGTATGGCTTAAGTTCTTGTCTCTACTATGGCTTAGCTCTTTTAATTGGGGAATTATGTTTTTCATATTCTTATGTACTCTGATGATGCAAGACAAAAATTGTTTTATTGTAATGGTTTTTGTGACTTATGGTATTATGGAACACGGCATTATGATTTATGTTTGAAATAAAAATTTAAAATTTTCGCTGCTATCTTATTTATATCTGTCTTGTAATTATTCTGTGTCTGCTTACCTATAACACTTCATGAAACTTAATGCATTCCCCTAGTGAGTGACATTAACGGACGTGGAGTGTCACATTAGACGTGTAATTTTAATGTGAAACCAATATTTAGTATTGGATATAAAGCCTAGTATTTTAAATGGTTTAGTAAATGGATATCGATTAGAGTTGAAAATTAATAACATTGGCTTATAAATGTTAAGAGAATTGTTTTGGAAAAGCAGATAAGGAATTATTGCACTAATTTGAAAATAATAGTTTGGCAAGTTATAAGGAAGCGAGTTTTGAGAATTAAACGTAAATGGCTAAGTTATTGATAAACAAATTTTTTAATAATAAAGACGATTGTTTTCATATATAATAAGGAATTCATAGATCGTAACACCATTGTTATGAGAAATGATTTCCGAAGGAATATGATGTAGTTTTTAAGAAACTGGACCTTGTTGTACGTTGGTTGAGTCGAGTAACTTTCGAGGTGTCAACCTAATGTTGGTTTCGACCTTCGGGATTGTGTACTTAGAGATTTATTCACTTACCAATTTACAATGAGAAGTTAATAAAATAAAAGTGAAATGATAATTGAATATTCTTATATTAATTAAGCAAAAGTGAAATGTTTTCCAAATATTGGAAGGTTTATAGGTTTTAATTAACGATTGGTTGAGTAAAAAGGCTAAATGATGCTAGGTATTGGAATAGTGAATTCATTTTTTTATGAATGAATGGTTGTTATTTGATAGTTAAATAACCTACTATCAAATCCGGCCCATACAATTGTTGGTACGAAAAGACAAGGATCAAAATTATATTCGAAAACCATTCCTAACCAGCGAATACGTGGATGATGTTGATTGAAGATGGAGCAACTGAAGACCATGGATCTTCATAAGCAAAAGGATTATTTGTCAAATTGCTCTGCTTTGCAACCAAATGCGTTTCGATAGTGATTTTTTCGTGATTGAAGTCTGTGGATTGCAAGGACTACTAGCTACTGATCCTTGGGGTGATTCCTATATAAGGATGTGGTAGAATGGTGCCTTTAGTTCATCTTGTTTTTGAATAACTTGTATGAGCGAATGACTTATAGAGTATTTCCAAGGGATCATGTACATTGATTTCTTCAAATGTATTTTCGTTTGTGGCAGAGAAGACAACTTCTCTTAGCTTAACACCTAGAATATTTTTGTGAACGTCAATTAGTGATTTGGCGGGTCTGACAATGTGGCATTCAAAGTAAACGGTGACATGATGTTCTAAATGGTAATAGTAACCTCAAGCCTCACTAATCGGGAAATGACAAAAATCGGGCAGGCAACAAGCTATATGGGTCTCTCCCATTAGGGTGTATTATCACCATTTGGAGAAAATTTGTTTATTCCTTCTGTCGCTTCTGTATCTCCCAAGAAACAGTTATGTAGGCGCAAACCGTTGGTGATAAGACACTTGGTACACTCCAAGTAAATGAGTGGCCAATCATGTGTGGCCGGGTTGCAATATTTTCGTGTTGAACCCAGTGTATTCCTCTCTAGAGATACACTATCGGAAGGTGGATCCTTACCTTGTCATTGTTGGAAATCGATTATCCAATAGGACCCCACGGTTTTTAATTACATACTCAGTATGTAGAGCGTGATATGCAAGCGTTCTGCAAAATGGTTATTTATTTATTTTAGACACTATTATAATATCATAATAGAATTGATATCAAATTTGGTTTGGGTTATCGTATGGTAAAAACCATCTGTGTTTATGTGTGGACTGGTCTTACAATTATCCTTTCCTTTCAAAAGAAGTTTCGAATCTAAATCAAGTTGGATGCTACCTGTAAACTTAGTGAGTTTTCTCACGTTGGTTCGCGAGACCAATCCATGGTGTTTGCAATGTTCGGGTCAGACCGAGTTTTACAGGTTCAAGATAGGATGATACAGACTTCAGAAGACATGCAGGAGGAGTTCATACGTATGATACTATTTAGTAATTTCTGGTGTGTGTTGTACATGAGGACATCATGTTATTACTGTCTAGCTGTATTGGTTGTCTGTAGTACTCTAATGATTGTAGGTATCATTTCAAGCTCTCAATAAAAGATTTATTTATATATTGTATTTTGTTTCCGCTGCGATATGAGACTCAGTATATTGTTGGTTAGTTTGGGTTCTTCTTCTTTCTTCTATTCTAGTATTTCTTTCTTATCATTTTCTCACCTTATAAATTCTTTCTATTAACTATGCGGTGTTTACAATACTTGGGTTTTGGCAAGTAATACGGGTTTATGTATTATTGTCGAAATTCGAACGTCGAATTCCTCGGATCGTTACATTAATGCTGATTTTCGTGGGCCGAAAAGGCTGATCATTAAAGCATTATATTTAACATAATACAATTGTTGTTGTAATCAATTAAACTAAATACTCAATATCACATTGTTGTTTACTTGTTTGCTTCGAATGAACTTAATTCACTTTGGATGAAAATACCATGTATGTATATTTATTTATTTTGTGTTGTTGCACCATAAAAACTATTGAAAATATAAATAATTGCATTGATATTGTAAATAATTGCATCGCAAATACAACTAAACACAATCATTAATTATACCACAATTAATTGTTTCAATGTTTACTGACTCAAATGGTAAGATCTCTTATACGTTATTCTAAACATCTTTGATTAAGATTCATAAGATGCTCAAATGAGCGTAGTTGTTCAACTAAATATCATTAATATAATATATCTTACATGAAAATAAACAGTTAATTAGGTCGAAAGTATACAATTAATTGAAACTACAATTATGTACCATTGTTATTTTATCAAAAAATACACTATAATTTTTTAGGTCCAAAAACTTATACTTTTATAAAATATATCTAATTGCTTTATAGTGTGCATTAAATCTAAGACAATGTCGCAATAATAACATTACAGTTAACAATCATAAGTGGAGAAGTCTAATGCATCAGACCTAACATTGCCATAATCTACAAACTTAAAAAACTATAGAAAAGATTTAAGGAATACCCCTATTTTAAAGAAAGAATGTACAACTAAACTACGTGTCCCTTTTATCAAACATTTCACTCCACAAGAATATAACAAACAAAATTAAGCCGCACAAAAATGGCACTTTGTCAGCATGTTCTCAACGACAACTCGATAGCTATATAATCTGAGATTATCTCACGTAGATCAACAGTCTCGATTCATTAGAACTTCATTCATACCGAAGAAAATGATGGTGGTAATACTTATTATCATATCCATAATTCTCACAACAATCGTCCTCCTCAAATCCAGAACCAAACTCAAAAACTTCCCGCCATCCCCGATTCCGCTTCCGATCATCGTCCATCTCCTCCTCATCTCCCTCCCTCTCCACCAATCCCTTACCCGCCTAATCCCTCGATATGGTCCCACCATCCTCCGCAAATTCGGGTCCTGCCCGGTCCTTGTCACTCCTCCCCATCCGCCGTTGACCAGTGCTTATCAACACACGACATCGTATTCGCGAACCACCCTCGCTTTCCCCACAGCAATCACCTGTCTTACAACTACACTGCTTTTGTTGCTGTTTCCTATGGCCCCTTACTTCGCGATTTGCATCGTATTGCTGTCACCGAAATATTTTCCCCATCTTGAATTAGGTCTTTCTATCCTCTTTTTGTGGAAGAGACTAGGCTGATAATAAAAGAATTGGTTGGCAAAAAAATGTACAGATCAAGAGTACACTCAAGTGGATCTGAGGATTCAGAGCTTATATTTAATGTAATCATGAAGATTATAACTGGGAAGAGATACTTGGGGTGCATGCTGATTGTGATGCAGAAGAGAGTAGGAGGCTTGGGGATGTGATTGAGGAGACGTTTGAGGTTTTAGATGCTGCAAATGTAGAGGATTTCGTGCCATTATTCAAGTGGTTTGGGTTTAGAAAGAACGGTAAAAGAATGGAGGATCTTGAAAAAACTTTGGATGAAATGTTTCAAAGGATGATAGATGAAAGAAGGATAAAGAGGGGAAATGAAGAGAGTACCGTTATAGATGTTCTCTTGTCCTTGCAACGGAGTGATGGCGATGGAAAGAAATACAGCAACGAAGTTATCAAAGGGTTCATGTTGGTATATATTGTTCGTTTTCATATACAAATCAATCTTTTTGTTCCATTATAACTAACTTTGCAATATTTGCAGACTATAATAGCAGTAGGGAATCATACATCATCCAGAACAATGGAATGGGCAATGTCACTCCTACTCAATCACCCTGAAACACTGCAAAAACTTAGAGATGAAGTGTTGAATCAAGTAGGTCATAATCATCTAATAAATCACTCATACATCCAAGACTTAAACTATTTGACTTATGTTATTAAAGAAACTCTACGACTATACCCAACAGTCCCGCTGTTGCTACCACACGAGTCTTCATCGGAGTGTACAGTTTCAGGTTTCAACATACCAAAGAATACAATTTATTCATGAACCTTTATGCTTTACATAGGGATCCAAATACATGGGATGAACCAACAATGTTCAAGCCAGAGAGATACGAAAACAAGGACTGTATACCAACAAGGCATATTTACCTTTCGGATTAGGGAGGCAAAGCTGCCCTGGAGAAGGAATGGCTATGATAATTTTGGAGTTGGTGTTGGGAGCTTTAGTTCAGTGTTTCGATTGGGAGAGAACTGATAATGTGGATGTAGACATGAGTGAAGGTGCTGGGGTTACCATGCCTAAGGCTATGCATTTGGAAGCAAATTACAAATGTCACAATTCTGTGAAAGAGTTGAGTAGCATACTCTAAATCAGTTGTACTTGTGTCATTGTATGTATTATATGTATCTTAAGGCTTATGCAATAAGCTTGAATATTTTATAGTTGTGACAATACATCATGCATATTGGAACAAGGTTTATACAAAGCTTCCAAAGGCACAACCTTAGGCAGATTAATCCCTTGCCCTTCGGCAACATCAATTGGCTCATCACCAATTCTCTCCCAATCAAAACACTGAATCAAAGCACCTAAAGCCTGTCCCATAACTCTATTAACCTTAGGCAGATTAATTCCTGAAAAACTTTGCCTCCCATTTCCAAAGGGCATCAGTTTACACCCTTTTGACCCTTGTGCATTAGTTTCAAACCTTTTAGGTATGAAACTAGTTGCATCTTCCCAGTATTTAGGGTTTCTGTGAATTGCATATGCATTAACCAATAAGATCGTGCCATGTGGAACGCCATAGCCTGCACCCACCCTTGCATTCAGTAGAAGATTCACATGGGACTAAAATGTGTTGAAATTTATTAATCCCCTTATTATCACAAAACCAATTGGAAATGTGATGAGGAACATCTTAGTTTTATATCCAGGAACATAGTTGCATATTTTCCGATATGGGACTATTATTTTCATCACTCCCCCTTCACGTGTGGCATATTTGAGCCATCTACGTGAACATAGTATTTTGGCTGGAGTGGGGAACATATGGCGGTTAAGCACATACGTATTTTTTTTCATTGGCTCTAATCCTGAGCTCTGATACCATGCTGAAATTTATTAATCCCCTTATTATCACAAAACCAATTGGCAATGTGATGAGGAACATCTTAATTTTATATCCAGGATCATGGTTGCATATTTTCCGATATGGGACTATTATTTTCATCAAAATGTTAGTGAATGATTCAAAGTATTATTTTAGATTAGATCAAGTCTTCCTTTTTAGTGGACCAGTT
This sequence comes from Allium sativum, assembly GCA_030737875.1. Lineage (NCBI taxonomy): Eukaryota > Viridiplantae > Streptophyta > Magnoliopsida > Asparagales > Amaryllidaceae > Allium > Allium sativum. The sequence continues at coordinate 11,868,368 of CM060921.1, read as the reverse complement.
TAGATTATTTTAGCTTGAGTTCAGGAAAGATTAGTATATTTTATTTTTTATATTTAAAGCTTTGTAATTTCAGTTTTTATGACAAAAAGCAATAACAATGTATCGTTCAATTATTCTACAATTAATCTCTCTTATCCTCTCTATATCAAAAAATACTAACATGACAGTGGACCTGCTGGAAATATATGGAGTGTTCTTTGATGACATTCTGAAGGTAGTGAAGATTTGGTATGTCGGTGTCCTTTATTAAGCGTTTTTCACTTACGTGGGCATCTATTTCTGATCATGATTTCTTGAGTTTTTCTGGGTGATTTAGAAGGAGTGTTATGGCCCATTCCATTGTTCCTGCCGATGTGTTTGTGCCTGTTGTTACCATCACCTACATGATCAAAAAGTTAATATTTTTCCTTATCAATATTTGAAAAGAAGATAACCTCATGTACCATGATCATTTCTTTGATGATCATATCACTATAGAGCACTGGATCAGTTTCTTGTAAGGCTAGCATGACATCAATAATTGTTTTATTCATCTCCAGTTGTTCATCACCTTTACTGTTTCTTCGGTGAATCCTACGCCCCTCGACCATTTCGTGAAAAAGATCATCCGTCTCTTTAGCCAGTGCCACCAACCTTTTCTTGATTTTGGATGTTCCTAGATACTTCAATATGGGAATGAAGTCCTCAGGATTTTAGCTGCAGTTAGGTAAAATGCATCTTTTATGATCTCCCTGAACCTGTTCCCTTCTTTAAGCCCCACCGTCCCGCTTTCTCCGTAGTACCTGATTGGATTCAACTTCTTAGCAAACTTTTAAATCTTAGGTCGAACAATATAACCATAATTGTAAATACCTTTTTCCAGCAATCATTTGCATGATCATGTTAGTAGTCAGTTCAAAAAGCTTAGATTTCATCTCCACCTTCTAGAACATGTCTTTGTTCAAGGATGAAGTAAACAAGTGACCAACCATGGCATGGATGATGTACCTCTCGTTCACGAAGGTGAGAAAAAAGAGCGGACCGGCTAATCAAAATCAAATGATGCTTTTTAAAATTTTCAACCTATGTAGCTACGAAGAAATAAATTCATTTCAAAATTTGTGACATCCTCTTAGGGGAAATACTTTGAAGGACAAAATAAGGTAGTCATTTAAGCTCAAGGACACAAACCAATTTATTTTGCTACAAAGACAAGTCTAAAATACTGTTATATATTAGTTCTTTCGTTTTCAGTTTCACCATTTTCTATTTTTTGTTCAAGCCCTCACCAGAAGTCTCACCATGTCATCCTTCTAAATAAATATCATCTCCCAAATATATAATGATTATTAAAAAGAAAAAAAATTGGTACAGCGTCTTTCGCATATAAAAATGAAAAGAAAAATAAAGGTTACATTGTTGGGTTTCACAATTGTTCTATTAGTGATGAGTATAATTTCATTTTCATGTGTGCTTATGAAACCAGAAGCCTTTCTTTATGTTTACTAAAGAGTGGCACATGATAGACACACGAGCAATGTGAAGTAATTAAGGAGCATGGAAGGTATAACAGTGACTGATCTAATTAATCAATTATATGTCTGTTTAGTATGGTTTTGGTTTATGACTTTGTTTCTAGTATAAATCTTGATTAGTTGTGTAACAACTTGAATTTTCAGTAAATTTAAAATTAGAATTTAAATAGATTTAGAAAGAATTTTTAAATGTGTAGTGTCCCGAAATTCCGATACAACAAGTTCAACCCACATTGCACTGGAAACCAGAAAACTAATAGAAAGAAAATAGAGGGTGAGAACAGATAAGATAGAAACTTAGAATAGAAGAAGAAGAAGAACATACAACATCAGAGTAAACACGAATCTCACAGCGGAACGAATAAATACATTTCATAACATAACTTTGAAATAAAACAGTATCTGTATACAATACCATTATTAGAGTATAACACTTACAACATAGCGGAAATAACAATAACTATATGATCCTGAAGCCTCCTGCTCCAGCTCTTCAAGCATCTGTAAATCCCGACTACTTGACTGTCCATACAAAATTGTGAAAGTGTCGATAGACGACTTTAGGCAGGATCAATAATATGGATATGCGGAATATATAATATATACTAAGAAAGATCTCACAGTAGCAATATCACAGATAAGTAAATGCAGTAATAGAAAAATAACACTAGGGATTTTTATACTGCTTCGGAGCACCATCCTACGTCCAGTCCCAGATCTCCTATCTGGAATTTCACTAAACACTATCCTCAATTAACCCTGAGGAAAACAGGTTCACAACACCCGAGCAGCCGAACGGGATTTCACGCCTCTATCAACACGAGGACTTCACAACTCGACTCTTACAACACCGAGGAATTCACAACTCGCCTCTTAAAACACCGAGGACTTCAAACAAGATATAAACTTGTAGTTTGACAATGTGTGTTCTTAATAACACGAATTTGTCAATTCTTGTACAACCTTCCTATAATCTTATCCTCAAATATGATTTTGATATTATGAAGATTTGGAAGATGATATTGTTGTTTGAATCTAAAGAATAATATATATATTCAAGGATTCAAATAACGATATATGAGAATAGTGAGCTTTTGAATGCTTTTAAAGAGTAAGAATGAAATCAGCACTTAGATAGCAAGAATAGAAAGAATTGTTATTCAAAAATGATGATTTCATGATGCTTTTATAGAGGATGGAGAGATGTAATCATTGGTGAAGAGAAACCATGAAAAGAGATGATTTTTGGCCAAGAGAAAGGATCATAACCATTGATGAAATAGGGTGTCTATTTGAAAAGATGGCTTCAGTTCGTAGATCAGTGGACTGGTAAAAAATGACCAGTAGACTGGTGTTTGAATGTTTGTATGTTATATATATGTGTGCACGTTCATTGTGCATTCTGCACAGAAACGGTCGACCGCCTATATATGAACCAGTCGACCAGTTTCTGTTAGTATGCACAATGAATGTGCATACATGTATAAACATATATATATTCAAATCATATAGGAATATGATTATTTGAGGATAGATTTTAACATATTTAACTACACTCATACTCTAAATAATCAACCTATACCATCGAATATCTTCCTTTTGTCGATCTTGAATTTCTCCTTGTCATTGATCAAAACACCTTGAATTCCTTGACTCAACATTCTCCCCCTTTTTGATTGATGACAATATAGATCTGAAAGAATTTATTACTCCCCCCAAATGTATACTCCCCCTGAAATACATACTTAAGAAATATCTGCAAAACACAATGTTAGTAACATTTTCTCCCCCTTTGTCATCGACAAAAAGGAGTAGATATTACACAAGTTATAAACAATACGATAAGCATTTAACTTAGTAGCATATTATACAACCCAAGCATACCAAAAGCAAGTCAAGTACCAAATGTTTTAATACGTACACACCCAAAATAAATACGATACTATTTACATACAAGTGCCATTTAAGTTTTTGCTAAATAAAACATAAAGCATATATGAATGATAACAAACTAGTGCGATGGAGAATCGGATTCTGTAGATTCAGAATGAATCACTATCCTTCCACCTCCTTCCTTGTCTCCTTCATCTTGAACGTCTTCTTCGTTGTCGTCGTCATCTTCTTCCTCCTTGGTCTCGTGAGATCCACGACCACGTCCATTATTAGTTCCTGAACTTGCACCTTCCCCAGATGATGACCATGTAAATGTTGGAGGCATGGGTCGTTTTCCCGGATCTTGTATTTGAGTGGAAGAAGAGGTCAATACACATGAAATTGCTTCCCAAATAGTACCGAAGAAAGACTAAAGCTTGGAGAACTGTAACAACCCGGAATTTTGGGGCCAATTTAAAATTTATTTTAAGTGATTTTAATAAGTTTGATATTTAAATAATCTATTTTAAATAATAATGATCACAAATTTTTTTTAAATCGAAGTTAGAATGAATGATTTAATTTTAATTAACAAAAGAGTTAGAAATAACGCGGTAGTTTGAAAAGTCAAACTTGAACTTTGACTGACCGTACAGGATGAAAAATTTAACAGATTTTAGTGAAACCAAAAATATGAGAATCTATTTAAAAATATCTTTCCAACGAATCCAAAAAATTTAAATTTCATAGCGGAAATCAAAAGTTATGGCCAATTCAATATTTAGAAAGGTCGCTATGAAATTTATAAAGGTCAAAATGCTACTTTTTGCATACGAAGGAAGTTGAACTCGAAACCACTTCCATTGAGTTCAGAATGATGTTTCTACATTGAAAAATAGTAAACACTTATATATTTTGAGTTTCGGGATTTATTTATTTAAAAATGTATTTTTAATATTAAATATATTGGCCTTAAAAATAGTCATTTTTCAAACGACCTTGATTTTCGACGAAATCACTTTTGTTGGAACCGGAATGTCAAATTATTGCTAGGTTTCAATTTTCAGAATTTTTCGAATTAATATGTGAGCATGGGAAAAGAAAATGTGTTTTGACTATTTTAGTTAAATTTAAACGCCTTAAAAATAGCCATTTTTCAAAAAGTCTCAGAATTCGATGAATTAAATTTTGTTAGAACCGTATCGTCATAAGAAAGCCAAAAATATTTTTTTTAGAATTTTTAGAGGTAGTATGTGGCCCCGGCATATTTAAATGTACGGTAGAAATTAAATAATTAATTTAATATTGTATTTTCAAGTAAAACCGAAAAAAAACTGCTGTATATTTCGGAATTGGACCTTGGGATATAGCCCATCGCGTTCAGAAGGCCTCAAAACATTAAGATTAACAGTAAGCAGGCCCAAATCCGAGAAAGTCCAAAAATCCACTTTATTTCACGAAATTCGGAATTAAACATTAAAATAACATAAAAAAGAAAAACGAAACTCTAGAAACAATGGCCAGCCGCCGCCCAGAATTCGAAGGCTGAAAATGCACGAAACTTTAAATGCTTAGATCTCTCAATCCGTTCGATGAAAATTAACGTATGACCTACCAAATCGACGAGAATTCAGAGAGCTACAAATCTATACGGTTAAGATCGGATTTTGGTGCATGGATTTCGCAAATTTCGTCTGAGAAGAGGCTGCGGTTTTTGGTGTTTTCGGGGTGAGATTGGAGGCCGAGTTCGATGGGTTTGGGGGTGTTGGTGGCTCTTGGCGAGGCGGTCGTGGTGGTGACTTTTGATCGGAGGTCGGTGGCTGGGTTTTGGAGCGTGCAGAAGGAGAAGGGGGGCGGCTTCATGGGTTATCGGCTAAAACAGAGAACGATGCGAGGAAGAAAGGTCCCGATTTTTTTTATATTATTTTATTCATTTAATATTAAATTATCCGATCTTTAAAAATCCATAACTTCTTCATACGAGAGCCGATTGACGAACCGTAAATTGCGTTGGAATCACAAAATTAAGAGCTTCGCGATGGCGCAGACCGCAGCTGAAACGGAGACAGTAAAATTTTGGCCAAAAATTCAAGGTGAGGATTCTAATTTTATTTGTTTAATTAATTATAAATTATTTTCTTGCATTAAACATAATTGTTTGATTATTTAATTCTGACCTGAAATGTTGGGTGTTGTTTTGGAGTGATAATTGTTGCTTGTTGAATGATTGTTGTACATGATTTGCAAATCCGCTTGGAATTATATATATCTTATTTGCGGTTGGAGAATTGGATCTCAAATGAGATCAAAACATATTTTATTCAGTATATATATATATATATATATATATATATTTTGTTCATATAAAAGATCAAATGTATAGGACAACAAATTTTGTAAATTTGTTGAATTAGAATTTTCAACACCTGTAAAACACAGAATTTCGGTCAATTTGTTAAAACAGAATTTGCAACATAAAAAAAACATTGTTGTTATATTTGTTGAACTAGATTTTCAACAAAATAGAACAAACATTTTTATGTCTTTTTGATGAACTAGTTTTTCAACAAATATATATATATATATATATATATATATATTTGTGTAATGTTATTTACATTAAAGGTACGAAATTAAAAGAAAATCAACATATTCTTTGTAAAATGTTATATTAAAAGAGAATCAACATTTTCTTTGTAAAATGTTATATTAAAAGAGAATCAACATTTTCTTTGTAAGATGCTACATTAAAGAAAATTAACATTTTTATTTGAAATGAATTATGCATACAAAAATCACTTTTTTGTTCGCATTAAAAAGTATGAAATGAACATGTATATTTTTATATAGTAAAGTTGATATTTTTACTTTGTGAAATAGAAAAGATAATATTTTCACATTGTAAAATAGTAAAGTGATATTTTTACTTTGTAAAATAGAAAGGTTAATATTTTTACATTGTAAAATAGAAAAGATCATATTTTTACGTCGTAAGATAGTAAAGCTAATATATTATAAATATAAAAGATGATATTTTTGCATTGTACATAAAAAAAAAAAGAAGAAGATGTTTTTACATTGTATGGAATGTTTTTACATTGTATGGAATGAAACATATTTTTATATGTTATTTATGAATTTTCATCGCATGAAATAAATAACATTTTTATATGTTATTTATGAATGATTTTTCATCGCATGAAATAAAAACATTTTTATACGTTATTTATAAATGATTTTTCATCGTATGAAATAAATGACATTTTATATGTATTTATGAATGAATTCACACCGTATGAAATAAATTACATTTTTATATGTTATTTATGAATGAATTTCCACCGTATGAATAAAATTACATTTTTTACATGTAATTAAAATGTGAATTTGCATTGTAGGATAAAAACTACATTTTTAGATGTAATTTAAATATGAATTTATGTCGTATGATAGGAATTACATTTTTCTATGTAATTAAAATATGAATTCCCATCGCATAATAAAGATTACATTTTTCTATGTAATTTAGATGTGAATTAGAACGATAAAATAAAAATGACATTTTTCTATGTAATTTATATATGAGTTATAACGGTATGATAAAAATTATATTTTTCAATGAAGTTAAAATATGAATTTGTATTGTATTATGAAAATTACATTTCTTTATGTAATTGGGACATGAATTTATAATGTAAAATAAAAATTACATTTTTATAATGTAATAAAGAAGTAAGATTCACGAATAAATTAAAAATTACATTTTTTATGTAATGAGATAAGAGAATTTGCATCGTGAATTAAAAAGTTACATTTTATGTAATTAGAAATCAGGATTTGCATTGTAAATTAAGAATTACACTTTTATATGTAAGTAAAAAGAATGGATTTTGAAATTTCAATTATTTACATTTTCTTATGTAAGTAAAAAGAATGGATTTTGAAATTTCAATTATTTACATTTTCTTATGTAAGTAAAAAGAATGGATTTTGAAATTTCAATTATTTACATTTTCTTATGTAAGTAAAAAGAATGGAATTTGGAATTACAATTATTTATATTTTCTTATGTAAATAAGAAGAATGGAATTTAGAAATACACATATTTACATTCCCTATTGTAAATGAAAAGGAACAAAATAATGTGAATCCTTTTATTTACATTTTCTATTGTAAAAGAAAAAGAACAAAATAATGTGAATCCTTTTATTTGCATTTTCTATTGTAAAAGAAAAAGAGCAAAATTGTGTGAACCATTTTATTTACATTTTCTATTGTAAAGAAAAAGTAAAAAGAGAGTTATATTTCTTATTTGCATTTTTAGATGCAAATAAAGCATAGAAAGAAAGTTATACTTTTATTTGTCATTGTTTTGTTAAATAAAAGTAAAAGAGTTAAAAAGACATTTTATTTACCATTGTTTTGTTAAATAAAAGTATAAGATATAAAAGAACATTTTTATTAAAATTCTTTTGTCAAATAAAAAGACAAATACAGGAGACAAACTTTTATTTGTGTTTTATGTACAAATAAAAGTACAAGATTAGAAATACACTTTTATCTACACTGTATTTGTTGAAATAGAATTGTTAACAAAATGAGTATATCACTTTCACACATCTTTGTAGGAAACAGAAATTATGTGAAAATATAAGAATCATTTTTATTTGCATAATATACAGTAGAATTTATACACAAATATAAAATCCAATTTTTATTTGTAAAACTTGCATTAGAATTTATATTCTAATATACAATTGTATTGTTGGTCAAAATATACACTGAAAAGTATTGTTAAGAAACTTCATACAAATAAAGAATAATGGAATTTATATTCCCTTTTGCCATCCGCAATAAAGCTATATAAATAAATTACTGTTTATGTAACTTTAGAAGTATATAGGGAAGTCATACGAGTAAAATACATTTTACTCTCTATAAGTGACATGTTTAGTGGAATTGAAATTGGTTAAACCTATTAACCAATTATGTATTTACTCATTTATATGAACTGTTGTTGGCTGAAAACCCCACACGGGTATTGGGACGATACTTGACTGACACAAATCCCAATGTTTAATTATATGTCTATCGATTGATCGACAGGCTGCGATGAGTGTTATTGTTTTATTTTAATGCTCACACAGTTGACATTGTCACTCTGGTTGTTAATGGATGGATTGAGGATTATTTCCTGTTATTACCTTATACATGAAATGTATGAAACCCATATGACCCAAATTATATAGTACATGGTTGAGTCGCATTCCAATGCAGAATTTCTTTTTAAATAAATAAATTTTATATAATAAAAGGATTTTTATAAAATAAAAGATTTTGTATTATAAAGAATATTTTACATAAATAATATTTTATTGATTATTTTAAAATATGTTTTTTTTTATATAGTAAGGAATTAATATATTTAGGATAAACCTTTTATTTAAGATCATTAGATCTTAACAATTATGTTTGGTGATTGATATGTAGATTGGATTTGTAGTGGACGATGTTTTAAATAACATTTATCCTTTAATCCAATTTACATTGAAATTACTATTTGAAATTTATAAATCTATTTTATAAATTAAATCAAAATTGGAATATTAATAAATCTTTTTAAGATTAAAAATTTAATTTATTTTATCTTTGATAAATTTAATGAGAACCTTTTAACATAAATAATAATTTTTATTTAAAAGGATATTCAAAGTTGGAATGTGGCGTATGGTTGATTTTAATTACAAATACGCGAGTTATTCAGGAAGACCGGGTCTAACCCATTCTGAATAATCATCACGACGATCAAGAGTTGAAGATGAAGACGGTGACTAAAGACCGGAGAGCTTCACATCGTTTGGTTGATGATGACCGATATCTTGAATTGGGACTGATCCCCCAAGGCAAGGGAAAAAGTGACGATCTTCCAGACGTACTGGACATCGACGGATACGTTGTTTCGTTCAGACCCAGAACGGACTTGTAAATGGATAGCATGCCTAACATTGAAATTCATTTCATGTAATTAAATTGGTTTTTATTTAATATATAAATGCATGGTGGCGGAGGATTTATTCTCTAGCTTAACACCCTTTTGTATGTTAAATAATTACCGATCGCATGATATGAGTTGTTGATGTGGTATGCCAAGTTGCACTTGATCAAGGCTTATTGTTGCAAAGCAGAGCCTTGTGGGATGATCAAAGCATAGTCTATTTAGGCATAGCTTTGTGTAACGTGACTTCGCGAGCCTCACAGCCCGGTAGAGTCTAAAACGGGAGAAGGGAACGCAGGGAGTGCACACGTTTCTCTCTAGCTAGAGTGGTGCCAGGGACCTACCAGCGCTGGCATTTATTCATTGTGGTTGTTGGATTTTTCGAGGCCTCGGTTTATGCGGTCGCCACTGGCCGTAATATAGGTCCAAAAGGACCGGGGAACGTGTGTTCAGGCATTTCTAATCCACAAAAGTAAGTGTGGACCGGCCCTGCAGGATCCAAGGGTTGGACAGAGTACCAATCCTGGGGCATTGCTAGAATGTCTCGAATCGGTAAGGATCTCCTCCCTAGCCTTGACTCAGATGGAAACCCAAATTTCCAATACGTCATCACGCGGTTTTGATTGTATACCTATATATGGCGACATAGTGGGATGGGGCACTCATGCCGTCTAGGATTGATACATTTACTTTGATGTATTTCAAATTGGTTGCACATTATTAATATATAATACCGTGTTTATCGTATCAAGCATCTTTTGATCATTATAAGGTAAAACCCTATCCTCCGGTTTGCGTTGCATTGTGTGATGGGACTTGGGTCTTATAATGGTTTCATTTTTCTAAAAAGCATTGCGTTATTTTGACGATTTACTTTAGTCATGCACTAGCAATCCATAGGAGAAAACCCGTTCCGCGAAAGTGGCGTGGTCCTGTGATTAGCCTTATTGTATTATATAGGTTAAGTAGAATTCTCACACCTGTCCCATGACTGACCTGTAGTTTGTCCACTGGCAAACTCGGGTGCCCATATTTTCCACACGGGCAGTCGAGTAGCTATTTTTGCAGATAAATTAAGCAGGATTCTTGGTTGAAGCTTAAAGCTGTGTCCAGAGATAGAGAGTCTTCCGCTGTGTTCTTCCGTTGCAGTATATTATATTTTTTTGTATTTATCTTCCGCTGTAATTATATTCCAATGCACTCTGATATGTATATTCTGTACTCTGATGTAACATTTATTATAGTGTTATAAAAGTCTTCTGTTATTTGTTTTAATATGTTGTATTTCCAAAGTTAAAGTATTTGTAGTTTTTCACTTTTTGGGTCAGACCTGTGTGGTTTATGGTCGATTCAAAGGGCGGGGATTTGCGGGTCTTTACAAGAACCGTTTATCGAGCTTTGTGTCTAAACGGTCGAGTTTGGTGTCGGTCCGTTTAAGTCTAGCTTCTAAAAGAAATTGGTTTCATGCAATTTGTGCAAGTGAGTCCTTAGTTGACGAAGAGGGTTCAAGGAGTTTAACTTCCTCCGGTTTAGGCTTGGGAGTAGTAGGAGGTGTGGTTTCTAAAGGACCTTGTTGTTGGTATTGATCAAACGGAATGATATTAATACAAGGGTCAGGGAGCTTCATCCTTTTTCGGGTTGCTTTGTCGATGCACTTTGGCTTGGAGATTTTAGAATCATAAGACGGGACTCCACAATCGATTAAAAGCCGCATTACATATTCATTGTAAAATATATGTGGCCTTTTGCGATCATTAACAAGCAAAATCTCGTCGAAGATCAAGTTTATCCAATTTATTTCAATATCTCCATAAATCGCATACAAAGCCTTGAAATTTTCTTTGTAAACGGCATCAAAGTTTCCAACCCTCGGCAATAAAGAATGGATGAGGGTATGATGAATAACACGAGCCGTAGGACGCAAGTTAATCGCCTTAGTACAAATTTTATGATCCTCGATGAACTGATGACTAATTCTATCACGAGTATGAACGGTGCAAAAGTCAGAAGAAAATTCTCTTCCGCTATTAGGTGAACCGAGTACCATAGCCATTCGTTCCTTGGAAATGAAAATATGATGACCACAAACTACGGACCAAAGGCAATTCGCTGCATTTTCTGGCTTGAATTTTTGTAGGTTAAGGTTGGCATAGAACAATTTAATCATAATATGATTAATTTCTACATTATTCTTATCAAAAGTAAGTAGAGATTTTATACGAGCCTTAACCAATTGTTCTTCAACATCATATAGGATAAAAGCATTGAGATTTATGAAATAACCTTCATGGATTGTGAAATCCTTCATGGCATTCCATCGTCTCACAGCAATAGGATCCATGAGCCATTGTTTTATGTTGGAATCTATTGGTTGGAGAGAAGTGGAGGATGATTTCTTTTGTTTCTTCTGAGGAGGTGCCATTGAATTTGAAGAAATTAAAAAGGAATTTTTGGATTTCTAAGAGTTTGAGAAGAGGGAAGTATAAAAACAAAGTGAAGGGATGTATAGGAGATGAATCGACGTATCGATTGAGGGCAAAAATTCTGGAAAACGCGTGACCGGTCGACCAGTTTTTATGGACCAGTCGACTGGTTACTAGGTAAATATGTTCCAGAGAAGTTTGCCGATCGACTGGTGGATTTTAAACGGTCGATTGGTTCCTAGAGGAAATTAATTCCAGAGGACTTTACCGGTCGACCGGTGGAAATAAAACGGTCGACTGGTAAGCATTTGAGATGAAAAATTTCCAGAGAGTTGAACGGTCGACTGGTATTTTTTTAGACGGTCGACCTTTTCAAGTATATGATCATTTCCAGAGATAAAAACGGTCGACTGGTCCAAAAATACGGTCGACCGTTCTGCTTGAAAATTGTTTTTCTGGCTTAAAAAGATTGTATACCGTCATATAACTTGAAATTTATTCTAACTCAAAATGAATTCGAATGAAGAACGTGAAAACAAATACAACAATAAAAAATTATTTTGCAATACGAAAACAACATAACTTAATGAAAGGTAGATGACTTGTCTTCGGATATTTCGTGAATATTCGAAACTCTCGGCGTCCATGGTGACCAATTTTCTCTTGATCCTTCATTTCTCGCATAATTACGGTCCCATGAGTTAGGACTTCGAGATGTAGACGGAGGGTGTGGCATTGGTATTGGTTCATGTTCCCCATGTCTATCCGTGCTACGGAAAAATGACGCCATTCGTTCTAAGAGAGTTAAACGATCAGATATGAGTTTTTTTTCATAATGCAGTTGACGCTGGAGATCCAACTGATGTATCTGGTAGTGATGAATTTCATTGATCTTCTCTCTCGTACCCGGAGAACAAAATAGTGCTTTCTTAGCTCGTTTGGGTTTGGGTGTATGTCTAGGAATATGCGAACATTCTGGTCTGCTCTTCGGTGTTTCCGGAGAGCAGTACTCCTCCGGTTCGGAGCTAGTGACCGAGATGTGAGACCGTTGAGCACATTCATCACATATGTGTGCCATAAGAGTATATGGACTTGTGTATGAATGTTAAAACTAGACACTAAGAAAGTGATGCAGAAAAAAATAAGAAGGAGTATGTATTTATAGCTTTTACGAAGTAGGAAGCAATGGATGGAAAGCATTCAGAGAATATGAACCACTCAAAGTTTGTAAAGCTCAAAATAAGTTGCTAATAATAGTAAAAGACTATTAATTAAGTTAAAAAAAAACAAATGAATGTACCGGCTAGAGAAGAACTCAATAGTGTATATATATATATATTTATATACATCATACACCAAGTTCATTTCTAGAAATCAAGCCGAGCTCTCTACGTAAAGAGATAAAACTAGATTCGAGTAGAGACTTGGTAAAAATGTCTGCTAATTGGTTGTCAGTCTGGACATATTCGAGACATATTGTTCCTTTTTCAATATTATCTCTTAAGAAATGATGTCGAATATCAATGTGCTTTGTTTGGGAATGATTGACTGGGTTTTTTGATAAATTGATTGCGCTTGTGTTATCACAATATATGATGGACTTTGATAAATGAATATCGAAATCTCGAAGTGTTTGTTGCATATATAAAACTTGAGTACAAGCTAGAGCAGCTGATATGTATTCAGCTTCACATGTTGCGAGTGAAACGCAATTTTGTTTCTTACTAAACCAAGAGACAAGTGATTTTCCAATAAAATGGCACGTACCACTTGTACTCTTTCTATCCATGCGAGAGCCACCGAAATCAGCATTGCTATACGACACTAATTCAAATTGACAATATTTCGGGTAGAAAAGACCAAAGTCTTTGGAGTTATTAAGATATCGTATTGTTTGTTTTACAGCTCGTAAATGTGATTCTTTAGGATTAACTTGAAACCTTGCACATAAACAAACACTCGTCATATTATCAGGACGACTTGCGGTAAGATACAGGAGAGAACCAATCATGCTTCTATATAACTTTTGGTCAACATTCTTACCATGTTCGTCTTTTTCAACATGTGTGGTCGTACTCATAGGAGTTGGTTTACAAGAGGTATTTTCTAAACCAAAGCGTTTGACTAAGTTTCCACAATATTTTTCTTGACTAATAAAAATACCGTTAGAAAGTTGTTTGATTTGAAGACCAAGGAAATATGATAGTTCCCCCATATGAGACATTTCAAATTCTTTGGTCATAATATTTGCAAACTCTTTGCAAAGTTCGTCGTTTGTTGAAACAAAGATAATGTCGTCTACATATATTTGGATAACTAATATATCTTTTTGAGAATGTTTAATGAATAGAGTCTGATCAACTTTACTAATTTGAAATCCAAAATCGATAAGATAGCTTCTTAATCGTTCATACCAAGCACGAGGTGCTTGTTTCAATCCATATAAAGCTTTCTTAAGTTTATATACGTGATCAGGATATTTCTCATGTACGAACAAAGGAGGTTGTTCGACATATACATTCTCTTTGATAAATCCATTTAAAAATGCACTTTTGACATCCATTTGATAAAGTTTAAAATTAATGATGACAAGCAAAGGATAGTAAAATTCGAAAAGCTTCTAATCGAGCTACGGGAGCAAAAGTTTCTTCATAATCGATACCTTCATCCTGATTATATCCTTGTGCTACTAATCTTGCTTTATTTCTGGTTATATTTCCTTGTTCGTCAGCCTTATTTTTATAGACCCATTTTGTACCAATGACTGACTGATGAGTCGGTCTTTGAACAAGTTCCCAGACGTCATTGCGATCGAACTGATTTAGTACTTCTTGCATGGCAATGATCCAGTAATCATCAGTAGCAGCTTCTTTCAGATTCTTAGGTTCGATATTTGAAAGGAATGCAACATGAACCATTTGATTTAGTTGACTTCTTGTTCTAATTTGTGATGTTACTTCTCCAATAACATTTTGAACTGGATGATCTCTTAGAATTCTCGGAGGAGATCTAAATCTTGGTGGAGAAGGTATCATAGCAGGTTGAGGGATATCGTCAACAATTTCTGAGTCAGAGTCGTTATTTGTGATGACAGGATTATCAGTGACTATGGTTTCTTCGTCATCTGATACGATATGAGATGATTTAAAGAATTCATCAAAAGAAACATGAAGTGATTCTTCAATAGTTTTAGTTCTCTTGTTAAATATACGATAGGCCTTGCTTCATTCCGAGTATCCGACAAATATACCTTCATCGGATTTGGAATCAAATTTTCCAAGATGGTCTTTCATATTTAAAATAAAGAATTCAGAACTGAAAACTTTAAAATATGAGATATTTGGTTTTCTTTAACTAAATAGCTCATAGGATGTATTTTTGGTCAGAGGTCGAATAGATACACGATTCAAAACATAACACGCAGTTGCAACAGCTTCTGCCCAAAAATGTTTTGGTAGAGTGGATCCATTTAATAATGTTCTTGCACATTCTTGTAAAGTCCGATTTTTCCGTTCTACAACTCCGTTTTGTTGTGGAGTTCTAGGAAACAAAAAATTATGATTTATACCTTTCTTTGTGCAAAAATGTTCAAAATCATTATTTTCGAACTCTCCGCCATAATCACTTCTTATGTTTTTAACTTTAAGCCCTTTTGATTTTTGAATTCTTTTGACGAAGGATTTGAAATGTTTGAAAGTGTCACTTTTGTTTTTCAAGAAAATTACCCATGTATATCGAGAGTAATCATCAACAATTACAAACACATATCGATTACGATTTATTGACTGAACTTGTGTTGGTCCAAATAGATCCATATGTAATAGCTCCAATGGTTGTAACGTTGATATGATTTTCTTGGATTTGAAAGACGATTTGGTCAATTTTCCTAATTGACACGCATCACAAAGATTATCAACCTTAAAGCTTACTTTGGGTAGTCCTTTAACTAGATCATTCTTGGCTAGCTTGTCAATAGTTCTAAAGTTTATGAGACAGAAACGTTTGTGCCATAGCCATGGATCATTATCATTTGCTACAAGACACATATCTGAATTATGATTGGTATTCATATTCAAAATATAGATGTTTCTGTCTCTATATCCTTCAAAAGCTATATTTCGATTTTTATCTAAAATACTACATTTATTGTCCGAAAAAGAAATGTTAAAACCTTTGTCGCACAGTTGACTGATACTTAGTAAATTATGTTTCAAATTCCTAACTAGAATGACATTAGTAATAAGAGGAAAGTTTGATGTACCGTAATTGCTCACATCGCCTTTGCCGATGATATAGCCTTTTGAATTATATCCAAAAGTGACTGAGCCACCATCCGAATAAGTGATATTTGTTAATAAGCTCTTGTCTCCAGTCATATGCTTCGAGCAACCACTGTCTAGTATCCAGTTTCCTCTTTTCTTTAGTGGGACCTGCAAAAAATAAAATTAATTCCATGGTACCCACCTTTTTATAGGGTCCTAAGAGTTAGGTCTTAGAAGTCCAAACCCATACGGGTCCAGTATCCCCTTTATATATATAATTTGGATTATGATGCACAGAACTCAAAAAAATTTGAATGTACTTGTTCCTAATCAAATTGTTATTTGTTTTAGGAACCCACATTTTTATAGATTTGACATTCTTCTTTTGAAATTTCACAATCGGTTTTAGTTTCGAATATAATAAACTAAGATTTTTCTTAGCTTTAGTTTCCCGTACTTCCTTATTTTTCTTTTTTCTTTTACCAAGATGTTTCTTGATAACTTGTTTCTTATATCCCAAACCTTGTTTATTTGTAGCAGTTTGTGAACTTTCAACAATTTTTGTCAAATTTTCTAGACCTTTGTTAAGTTAGAAACATTTTGAGTAATATCGTCTAACTTTGTTTGTAAACTAGCTTTTTCAAGGTCTAACATCTTGAATTTTGCCTTAAGCTCATGATTTACGGTAGTTAGAGCATCATTTTTCTCGTTTTGAGTTTCAATTTCTTAACTCAAAAGAGATTGTAATAACCCGGAAATGCGAGCCAATTTAAAATTTTTATTTTGGCAATTTTAGTGAATTTTGAATATTTAAAATGAATTATTTTGAATAATATCGACAAGAAAATTTATTCTGAATAGAATTCGAACGTATATATTTATATATGCCGTCGTTAGAATATAAATATTTATTTATAATTATAAAAGGAATTGAAAATGGCACGGTAGTTCGATAATTCGATTTCAAATTTCAAATGAATGTACCAGGTGCAAAATAAATCGAATTTTAGCGAAACCAAAAATATTTGAATCTAATTGAGAATATATTTCCAACGAATCTGAATAATTGAAATTTCATAGCAGGAATCAAAAGATATGTCTAGTTGAAAATTCAGAATAGTCGCTATGGAATTCAGGCCCTTAAAAATGGAAATTTTGCAAACGACCTCGGATTTCGACGAAACCACTTTTGTTGAATCTGTGATGTCTATTTATTGCTAGGTTTCAAATTTCATAATTTTTTGAATCAATATGTGAGCGTGGCAAAGGAAAACGCGTTTGACTAGTTTCAGTTGATATTAATCGACTGGAAATTGGCCATTTTTCAAACAGTCTCGGAACTCAATGAAACTAGTTTTGTTAGGACCGTATCGTCAATACGAAGCTAGAAAATATTTTTTTAGAATTTTTCGAGTTAGTATGTGCCCCCGGTAAATTGAAAAGTGCGTTTAAATTGAATATATAAAGATTTATATTTTAAATTTGATGGGAACTGATCATAACGGTCGAATTGGCTTGCGATACATATCCCATTGTGTTCGGAATGGGGGTAATTAGCTAGGGGTGACAGTCGTTGGGTCTCGATTGGGGTTCGATAGAAAAGTCAACACTTTGGAGAAAATTAATCATAAAATATAAATATAAATATATATTCTCTTATAACCTAACCCCCTCATTCAGTAAACCCGCCCCCAATTCCCTCACCCTGTTGATCCAGAACCCGTCGCCCTCTGAGCTGGCGCGCCACCACGTCTCTGCCACCCTCGCAGCTGGAGCGCCACCACCCCAGTCGAATCCACCACCTTCTCCTTCCTCCTCCTCTTCCGGCCTCCCCTTTTCTTCCCCCTCGATTTGAAAATCGCACGAGCCCAAAAGCACCACCCTTCGCACCTCAGAATCGTCGCCCTGGCCCACGCCCACCATGCGCACCCCCTCTGCGAGCCTCACCCCCCTCGATTTCCTCTCTCTCCTTCCCCTTGCTTCCTTCTCCAATAAAACCGCCGCCCATCACCTGAAATGCCGCCGCCGGAAACTGCACACCACCCACCGACTTCTGCTCGTGCCTGGCCCTCCTCCGATCCGTGAACTACGCCCCCCCTTTTCTGAAAATCAAAAACTGAAAAACCTGGTGAGTTTTTAAATAATGTTTTACTTTTATTTCAGTTTTGTTTAAATAAATTTCTGATCTTTCACTTTCATAAGGTTAGGAGGTTTATTTATATAAATTTTTGTTTTTAGAAGTATAAAGATACAATTTTTAGTTGAATAAAAATGTGATTTCTTTCGTAATTATAAAGATGGAATTTTAAAGACAAGGAAGAAAAAAATGATTTTTGTTTAGATAGTTAATTAAAAATATAATTTTTGTATTATAGAAAGGCTAAAAATGTTATCTTTATGTAGTAGAGATAATGAAAATATAATTTTTATATAATATAGATAATAAAAATTCGATCTTTATTATGTAGGATATATAAAAAATATGATTTTTATAAAGTAGAAGTGATAAAAATATGATTTTTATATAATGGAGAATATAAAAATATTATCTTTATATAGCAGAGATTATAAAAATACGATCTTTATATATGTTGTAGCGAATTAACCATATAAAGAAATGATTTTTTTTCAAAATATAAGTTGAAATTTTTATAGATAAAAATTCGATCTTTGTATATGAAGTAGAAATATAAAAATATAATTTTCATATAAAATGAAGCGTTGAAAAATATAAATGAAGCAAAAATAAAAATATGATTTTTATTTATTGAATGAAGTAATAAGAATATAATTTTTATTTGAACAGCATGAAAAAAACTTCATAGGAATTTCAAGCTGATCCAGATGGTTCAGCAACTCAGAAGCAAAGCACGGCGGAGTGGAGCCCTCTGTGAGAACTTCTCACTCTAAATTTCTTTTTCTAGTTAGATATATATACACTAGGATGCAGACGGTGTTTAGTAGCACCCGACACCATCGTCCACAGACCATGGACTTGTTTGTTTGGTTTTGTAGTTGGTTAGATTATTTGATTTGAATTTGATTGTTTGGTGAAATGGAATGGATTTGATTGATATGTGTATGGCGTGGGCCATTATTAGACCGGGGATAAGGCTATGCCTTGTCCCGTTTCTAGTATCGTGCCGTTATGCCGCCGAAATTTTCTAAAATAAGTTAGGAAAATAAAGATATCATTTTATTTAATAAATGAACTGAATAGAATATTCATAGGTTGAGTAAAATAATTTGGTCGTTAAAAATATAATTTTTAACGCGAATGTGAATAAATAAATATTCATTTACAAACCGGACGGTTTGTTTATGTACACTGATTTGACTGACATTGATTGGGACGATAAATTTTACACATCGCCCAACTGCACAAATAAAATCGGTGTTTGTTGATTTGAAACCCAACACGGGTATTGGGATAAAATACGGCATACACTAATCCCAATAATTAGTTGTATGTCGATCGATTGATTGACAGGCTGTTATAAGCGTTAGATATCTATATTTGATGCTTATACAGTGTAGTGCACTTTGGATGATGGTTGATTATTTATCGTTGCTATTATATACATGTGTTGTATGGAATCCATATAGTTAACGCTATATGGTGATTGATTGGGCCTCATTCCAATTTAGAAAATAAAGAATATTATAAAATAAAGGTTCATGTGTTGACAGTACTCATTCGTTGAGATTAGTCATGTGTTGAACGAAATATTTTAACAATAAAATTTTCATCTTTATCATATATAAAATTAGAAACTAACTGGAAAATAGATAAGATGAGTGGTCTCCTCGATATTGATCTGATGTTGGTTTCGGCCTTCGAGGTTAATATTCAGGGAATCGTTCTCTTACTAATTTACGGTTGGAGTCTGATTTGAAATCAAATGATAGATATCATAATTTTTATAAAATATATTAAATAACAAAAATAGTCACACGTGGACAGTACTCATTCATTGAGATTAGTCGTGTATTGACAAAAATATAGATTCACATATTGAATAGAATAAATATTCAATTGTTGAATAGAATAACAGAATTATTGAAATATATAAAGCCATGTTTATTAGAGATGCGCTATTTTGACGCGAACAATATTTATATCGATTATATTCGTATTTATAATGAATTGAAAAGAAAACGAATTCGAAATGAATTGAAAATAAAACGAATTTGAATTGCATTGAAAAGAAAACGAATTCGAAATAAATTGAAAAGTAAATGAATTTGAATTGAATTGAAAAGAAAACGAATTTGAATTGAATTGAAAAGAAAACGAATTCGAATTGAATTGAAAGAAAACGAATTCGAATTGGATTGAAAAGAAAACGAATTCGAATTGGATTGAAAAGAAAACGAATTCGAATTGGATTGAAAAGAAAACGAATTCGAATTGGATTGAAAAGAAAACGAATTCGAATTGGATTGAAAAGAAAACAAATTCGAATTGGATTGAAAAGAAAACGAATTTGAAATAAATTGAAAAGAAAACGAATTTGAATTGAATTGAAAAGAAAACGAATTTGAATTGAATTGAAAAGAAAACGAATTTTAATTGGATTGAAAAGAAAACGAATTGAATTGAATTCAATTGATAACGAATTGAAATAGAATTGAAATCGATTTGAATTGAAATCAAATAGAAATGAAGGTAAAACGAATTTATAAGAAAAAAATTCAATTTTGATTTGAATTGGAAATGGAAGTTGAAATTGATTTTGAAACGAATTTAAAACTATTTATAAAATTCATTTTAAATAGAAATCAAGGAAATATATATTATATATATTATATATATAATATAATGGCCTGAATAGAACGTGCCGTGCCGCGGCAGTTCGTAAATTTCGACCATTGATTTCGAACGGACATTACGGGAGATCCGACCATCGGATTCTCCTAAAACCGAAACCGTTGGGTTCGTATCGAAAAGATCTTTCTAACGAATACTAGAAATTTTAAATCTAACGGTTGGATTTAGAGATACATCCAAATCGAATTTGGAAAAGGTCGTTGTAAGTGTAGTTCGATGGCCGCTGTTGGAAATCGACTGTACGGGCCTTGATAAAGTTATTAAAAATAGTAATACTTTGCGTAAAATCATAAGAAATGAATTGGGAATAATTAGGGTGAAAAATCCCACATTTGTAAAGCTAAAAATAGATTTTTATCAAAATGAACTAGGTTTGAACTGGAATTAAAACCCAATTATTTTTAAATAAATAAATTGGATTTGAAAAGGGGTTTTAAATAATCAGAATTTCCAATATATTTGATTGGAATTGGATTAGAATTGATTTGTGGGTTTATTGTGAACAGTGTTTTAAATAACACTTGTTCTTTAACCCGATAATAAATAGAATGTGATTTGGGTTTATCGTGAACTATGTTTTCAATGACATTAGTTCTTTAACCCAGTAAAGGGAGTTTTAATGAATCTGCAATTAGATTGAAATGTGAATTGATAATTTAAATTATCAAAATTGGAAAATGAGCGAGAATCGAGTATCACCAGTTTTGCTTCAAGCGATAGTTAAATCTTTAATTAGATTTGAACGTGAAACGGTAATTAAATTTACCGATAACATCGTGGTGTTAGATATGTAGTATTACAATTTCTGCTTCATGGGATGAATAGGTTGGGATTGGGAAATAAAATAAATAATTACTTCGGTGTGGTTCGCTAATCCCGACTAGTTTGGAAAATCATAATTTGGTTTGAAATGACATCCAAAGGAAGATTAAAGAATAAATTTAAAAGAATTTATCTTTGATAAAATTAATGGGAATCTTTCCCTAAGAATGTGAAATTTAGAAACTAACTGTAGGTTAGCCAAGAAGAATGGTTTCCTGGGTATTGATCTGATGTTGGTTTCGGCCTTCGGGGTTAATGTTTGGGGAATTGTTCTCTTGTTGATTTACGGTTAGTGGCTGCTAAATTGGAATGAGGCGTATGTTGTGTTTTTGTAACATTCGTTTATTATATACATGGGTTGTTCGGAAAGGTCGGGTTTATACCTATTCTGAATAACCGATTCGACGATATGTCGAAGGTGAAGACGGTGGTTGAAGACCGGAAGTCTTCACATTGTTTGGGTGATTACTGATGATCTTGATTGGGTTGTACACCCAAGATGAGTGAATCAGTTGGTGATCGTCCAGACGTACTTGGAGATCGATGGATATGCGAGGAAAGTGCCTCCGGTTTCGTTCAGACCCAGAACGAACTTGTAAATGGACTGTGTGTCTGACATTGGATTTTATTCTATGTTGATTGATCTCTATTAAATATACATCTGTTTGGCGGTGGAGAATTTATTCTCTTGCTTAACGCCCTTCTCTGAGACGTACGAGCTCAGAGGTTGTATATCGATGGACATCAGTCGCATGGCATGAATTGCCTGTGTGGCACGCCTAAGTGGCAATTGATCAAGGCTTCTGTCGAAAAGCAAAGTCTTGTGGTTGATGATCAAAGCACGGCCTTTGTGGCGTAGCTTTGTGTATAACGTGAATTCGCGAGCCTCACACCTCGGTATGAGTTAAAAACGGGATAAGGACTGCAGGGAGAGCACGACGTTTCTTTCTAGCTTTTGTGGTGTCAGTGACTTACCAGCCCTGACATTTATATACTTTTCACCTATGTGGTTGTTGGATGAGGCGCCTCGATTTTACGTCTGTTAGGACCGAGAATTGTGTGTTCAGGAATAATTAATCCTCAAACGTAAGGGAGGAACGGCCCTGAAGCAACCAGGGGTTACCCAGAGTGTGTAGTCCCGAGGCATTTGCTAGAGTGTCTCGAAGCGGAGAGGAGCTTGCCCCTTGCCTCGACTCATGACAGAAATCCAATTTCCAATACGTGTATTTCGGTTTTATTTGTAGAGCCTAATATGGCGACATAGTGGGATGGGGCACTTATGCCGTATATGATTGATATTTACGATTGAAATTGTTTTGAAACTATACACTTATAGTAATATCAAAATGATTTGTTTTAAACATACCAAGCATGTTTGTCTATTATAAGGGAAAACCCTATCCTCCGGCTTGCGTTGCATTGTGTGATGGGACCTGGGTCTTATAATAGCTTCATTTTTCGAAAAAGCACTACGTTGTTTATTCTATGCACTGGTGTTCTTAGGAGGAAACCCGTTCCGTGTTATACGGCGTGGTCCCTTAAATTACTCTCTTTTAAAGTAATGTTTTAAATAACTATTTTAGTTCTCACACCAGTCACATGACTGACCTGGAGTTTATTGTTTTAACCTAAACTCTGGGTGCCCTTATTCGACACGGGTAGCTAGTAGTTTTGGTTTTGCAGATTTATATTCGCAGGATCCTGATTTATAGCTGGAACGATGCTCGGAAAGCTCTGTATCCGTGTATTACTTTCAGTTGTGTTTTGTATTATTTTTCCGCTGCAGTACTGTATTTTAATCTCTAATATTTATCGAATGTAATTTATTCATTTATACTCGGTATATTCTTGTATCTGATGGAATTGTTGTAATTAACAATGAAATGTTCTTCTGTCTGCGTTCTTTTGTGTGTTGTTCTCAAAGTATCCGCTCTTCCCTTACTGGGGAAGTTACGGGTCCTTACAGTTGGTATCAGAGCTTTTGTTTACAGAGCTCGAGAAAAAGACACATTAGAACCATACGAAAGAATTCATCAGATATTGGATTAGTAATATCCAATTAGAATGACTCGTTAGAGATAGGATCAGTAGTATCCTAGAACGAGTGGGAAGAGTATATTTTTCAAATGAAAACCAATTTTGTTTTGAAATTTAAATCGTTTAAACATATTTGAATATTTATCTATTTTGAATTTGGACAATCCAATATATAAAGATTTTGCGTATACGCGTCATGAACGTATATTCGAAGTTTTAATATACTGATAGATATAGAATCACATTCTAGACACCCGGGGATGATTTTGATGACGGTGCATCATCAATAGTATTCATATTCGAGTTTCGAAGGTGTGATTTCTATATATTTCCATTAGACTGGTGTGAGAACCAAAACTTACATAGATCTATTTGTTGTGATTTGCCATCAAAAACATGATTTTTGACTATATATCAAAATTATGAGTTTGAAACGTTAATCCACTAATTGATTGATGTTTGTATTGTTTGTTTATTTGTTTGATAATTTTTGAACCATTACGCCTAATAGAATCAAATATTGAACTGTATTGAAAACTTGTCACATTTTCTTGCATATACATGTACTTACATTGAACAGGTCATAGCAAGGAGGCTAGAGCAGAGAATAAAATTTGTTTGCCCGACAAATAGTTACATATTTACTATGATTTACTGTTTTGTTTGGGTGATGATGATTTTATGAGCCGATTGGCTAGCCGCTTCGCTTTTTCTTTTTCTTTTTGAGATCAGAGGGCCTGTATGGCAATTTCGGGATTTTCCCGGTGCTCCCGGTGCAGGGGAGGTTATGGCGAAATTTTTCGAAAATTTAGGGTGTTAGCCAAATTTTTGAGAAATTTGAAAAGTTCTTAGAAAGTGAAAAGTTGAAGAACTTAAGCCGTAGTCAAAACAATGGAAGTTGAGTTGATTAGTTAAACAACTTTCGGCTTTGTTCCTTTTCGGGGACGAAAAGTTTTAAGTGGGGAAGATTGTAATAACCCAGAAATGTGAGCCAATTTGAAAATTTTATTTTGGCAATTTTAGTGAATTTTGAATATTTAAAATGAATTATTTTAAATAATATCAACAAGAAAATTTATTCTGAATAGAATTCGAACGTATATATTTATATACGCCGTCGTTAGAATATAAATATTTATTTATAATTATAAAAGGAATTGAAAATGGCACGGTAGTTCGATAATTCGATTTCAAAATTCAAATGAATGTACCAGGTGCAAAATAAATCGGATTTTAGCGAAACCAAAAATCTTTGAATCTAATTGAGATTATCTTTCCAACGAATCAGAATAATTGAAATTTCATAGCAGGAATAAAAAGATATGTCCAGTTGAAAATTCAGAATAGTCGCTATGGAATTCAAGCCCTTAAAAATGGAAATTTTGCAAACGACCTCGGATTTCGACGAAACCACTTTTGTTGAATCCGCGATGTCTAGTTATTGTTAGGTTTCAAATTTCATAATTTTTCGAATCAATATGTGAGCATGGCAAAGGAAAACGCGTTTGACCAGTTTCAATTGATTTTAATCGACTAGAAATTGGCCATTTTTCAAAAGGTCTCGGAATTCGATGAAACTAATTTTGTTAGGACCGTATCGTCAATACGATGCTAGAAAATATTTTTCTAGAATTTTTCGAGTTAGTATGTGGCCCCGGTAAATTAAAAGGTGCGTTTAAATTGAATATATAAAGATTTATATTTTAAATTTGACGGAAACTGATCATAACATTCGAATTGGCTTGCGATACATATCCCATTGTGTTCGGAATGGGGGTAATTAGCTAGGCGTTACAGTCATTGGGTCTCGATTGGGGTTCGATAGAAAAGTCAATGCTTTGGAGAAAATTAATAATAAAATATAAATATAAATATATATTCTCTTATAACCTAACCCCCTCATTCAGTAAACACGCCCCCAATTTCCTCACCCTGTCGATCCAGAACCCATCGCCCTCCGATCTGGCGTGCCACCGCGTCTCTGCCACCCTCGCAGCCGGAGCACCACCACCCCAGTCGAAGCCACCACCTTCTCCTTCCTCCTCCTCTTCCGGCCTCCCCTTTTCTTCCCCCTCGATTTAAAAATCGCACGAGCCCAAAAGCACCACCCGTCGCACCTCAGAATTGCCGCCCTGGCCCATGCCCACCGCGCGCACCCCCTCTGCGAACCTCACCCCCCTCGATTTCCTCTCTCTCCTTCCCCCTCGCTTCCTTTTCCAATAAAACCGCCGCCCATCACCTGAAATGCCGCCGCCGGAAACTGCGCACCACCCACCGACTTCCGCTCGTGCCTGGCACTCCTCCGATCCGCGAGCTACAGCCCCCCCCACTTTTTTGAAAATAAAAAACTGAAAAACCTGGTGAGTTTTTAAATAATGTTTTATTTTTATTTCAGTTTTTTTTAAATAAATTTCTGATCTCACTTTCATAAGGTTAGGAGGTTTATTTATATAAAGTTTTGTTTTTAGAAGTATAAAGATACAAATTTTAGTTGAATAAAAATGTGATTTCTTTCGTAATTATAAAGATGGAATTTTAAAGACAAGGAAGAAAAAAATGATTTTTGTTTAGATACTGAATTAAAAATATAATTTTTATATTATAGAAAGGCTAAAAATATTATCTTTATGTAGTAGAGATAATGAAAATATAATTTTTATATAATATAGATAATAAAAATTCGATCTTTATTATTAGGAGATATAAAAAATATGATTTTTATAAAGTAGAAGCAATAAAAATATGATTTTTATATAATGGAGAATATAAAAATATTGTCTTTATATAGTAGAGATTATAAAAATACGATCTTTATATATGTTGTAGCGAATTAACCATATAAAGAAATGATTTTTTTTTTAAAAAATATAAGTTGAAATTTTTATAGATAAAAATTCGATCTTTGTATATAAAGTATAAATATAAAAATATAATTTTCATATAGAATGAAGCGTTGAAAAATATATATGAAGCAGAAATAAAAATACGATTTTTATTTATTGAATGAAGTAATAAGAATATAATTTTTATTTGAACAGCTTGAAAAAAACTGCATAGGAATTTCAAGCTGATCCAGACGGTTCAGCAACTCAGAAGCAAAGCACGGCGGAGTGGACCCCTCTGTGAGAACTTCTCACTCTAAATTTCTTTTTCT
This sequence comes from Allium sativum, assembly GCA_030737875.1. Taxonomy (NCBI): domain Eukaryota; kingdom Viridiplantae; phylum Streptophyta; class Magnoliopsida; order Asparagales; family Amaryllidaceae; genus Allium; species Allium sativum. Next base: position 11,841,458 of record CM060921.1, on the reverse strand, counting down.
AGTTATATATATATATAGTAGGATGCAGACGGTGTTTAGTAGCACCCGACACCATAGTCCACAGACCATGGTCTTGTTTGTTTGGTTGTGTAGTTGGTTAGATTATTTGATTTGAATTTGATTGTTTGGTGAAATGCAATGGATTTGATTGATATGTGTATGGCGTGGGCCATTATTAGACCGGGGATAAGGCTAGGCCTTGTCCCATTTCTAGTATCGTGCCGTTATGCCGCCGAAATTTTCTAAAATAAGTTAGGAAAATAAAGATATCATTTTATTTAATAAATTAACCGAATAGAATATTCATAGGTTGAGTAAAATAATTTGGTCGTTAAAAATATAATTTTTAACGTGAATGTGAATAAATAAATATTCATTTACAAACCGGACGGTTTGTTTATGTACACTGATTTGAATGACATTGATTGGGACGATAAATTTTACACAACGCCCAACTGCACAAATAAAATCGGTGTTTGTTGATTTGAAACCCCACACGGGTATTAGGATAAAATACGGCATACACTAATCCCAATAATTAGTTGTATGTCGATCTATTGATTGACAGGCTGTTATAAGCGTTAGATATCTATATTTGATGCTTATACAGTGTAGTGCACTTTGGATGATGGTTGATTATTTATCATTGCTATTATATACATGTGTTGTATGGAATCCATATAGTTAACACTATATGGTGATTGATTGGGCCTCATTCCAATTTAGAAAATAAAGAATATTATAAAATAAAGGTTCATGTGTTGACAGTACTCATTCGTTGAGATTAGTCATGTGTTGAACGAAATATTTTAGCAATAAAATTTTCATCTTTATCATATATAAAATTAGAAACTAACTGGAAAATAGATAAGATGAGTGGTCTCCTGGATATTGATCTGATGTTGGTTTCGGCCTTCGGGGTTAATATTCAGGGAATCGTTCTCTTACTAATTTACGGTTGGAGTCTGATTTGAAATCAAACGATAAATATCATAATTTTTATAAAATATATTAAATAACAAAAATAGTCACACGTGGACAGTACTCATTCGTTGAGATTAGTCGTGTGTTGACAAAAATATAGATTCACGTATTGAATAGAATAAATATTCATTTGTTGAATAGAATAACGGAAATATTGAAATATATAATGCTGTGTTGATTAGAGATGCGCTATTTTGACGCGAACGATATTTATATCGATTATATTCGTATTTATAATGAATTGAAAAGAAAACGAATTCGAAATGAATTGAAAAGAAAATGAATTCGAATTGGATTGAAAAGAAAACGAATTCGAAATAAATTGAAAAGAAAACGAATTTGAATTGAATTGAAAAGAAAACGAATTTGAATTGAATTGAAAAGAAAACGAATTAGAATTGAATTGAAAAGAAAACGAATTAGAATTGGATTGAAAAGAAAATGAATTCGAATTGGATTGAAAAGAAAACGAATTCGAATTGGATTGAAAAGAAAACGAATTCGAATTGGATTGAAAAGAAAACGAATTCGAAATGAATTGAAAAGAAAACGAATTCGAATTGGATTGAAAAGAAAACGAATTCGAATTGAATTGAAAAGAAAACGAAATCGAATTGGATTGAAAAGAAAACGAATTGAATTGAATTCAATTGAGAACGAATTGAAATCGATTTGAATTGAAATCAAATAGAAATGAAGGTAAAACGAATTTATAAGAAAAAAATTCAATTTTGATTTGAATTGGAAATGGAAGTTGAAACTGTTTTTGAAACGAATTTAAAACTATTTATAAAATTCGTTTTAAATAGAAATCGACGAAATATATATTATATATATAATATAATGGCCTGAATAGAACGCGCCGCGCCGCGGTAGTTCGTAAATTTCGTCCATTGACTTCGAACGGACATTACGGGAGATCCGACCGTCGGATTCTCCTAAAACCGGAACCATTGGGTTCGTATCGAAAAGAGCTTTCTAACGAATATTAGAAATTTTAAATCTAATGGTTGGATTTGGAGATACGTCCAAATCAAATTTGGAAAAGGTCGCTGTAAGTGCAGTTCGATTGCCGTTGTTGGAAATCGACTATACGGGCCTTGATAAAATTATTAAAAATAGTAATAATTTGTGTAAAATCATAAGAAATGAATTGGGAAGAATTGGGGTGAAAAATCCCACATTTGTAATGCTAAAAATAGATTTTTATCAAAATAAACTAGGTTTGAACTAGAATTAAAACCCAATTATTTTTAAATAAATAAATTGGATTTGAAAAGGGGTTTTAAATAATCAGAATTTCCAATATATTTGATTGGAATTGGATTAGAATTGATTTGTGGGTTGATCATGAACAGTGTTTTAAATAACACTTATTCTTTAACCCGATAATAAATAGAATGTGATTTGGCTTTATCGTGAACTGTGTTTTAAATGACATTAGTTCTTTAACCCAGTAAACGGAGTTTTAATGAATCTGCAATTAGATTGAAATGTGAATTGATAATTTAAATTATCAAAATTGGAAAATAAGCGAGAATGGAGTATCACCAGTTTTGCTTCAAGCGATAGTTAAATCTTTAATTAGATTTGAACGTGAAATGGTAATTAAATTTACCGATAACACCATGGTGTTAGATATGGAGTATTACCAGTTTTGCTTCATGGGATGAATAGGTTGGGATTAGGAAATAAAATAAATAATTACTTCGGTGTGGTTCGCTAATCCCGACTAGTTTGGAAAACCATAATTTGGTTTGAAATGACATCCAAAGAAAGATTAAAGAATAAATTTAAAAGAATTTATCTTTGATAAAATTAATGGGAATCTTTCCCTAAGAATATGAAATTTAGAAACTAACTGTAGGTTAGACAAGAAGAATGGTTTCCTGGGTATTAATCTGATGTTGGTTTCGGCCTTCGGGGTTAATGTTTGGGGAATTGTTCTCTTGTTGATTTACGGTTAGTGGATGCTAAATTGGAATGAGGCGTATGTTGTGTTTGTGTAACATTTGTTTATTATATACGCGGGATGTTCAGAAAGGCCGGGTTTATACCCATTCTGAATAACCGATTCGACGATATGTCAAAGGTGAAGACGGTGGTTGAAGATCGGAAGTCTTCACGTCGTTTGGGTGATTACTGATGATCTTGATTGGGCTGTACACCCAAGATGAGGGAATCAGTTGGTGATCGTCTAGACGTACTTGTAGATCGATGTATATGCGAGGAAAGTGCCTCCGGTTTCGTTCAGACCCAGAACGAACTTGTAAATGGACTGTGTGTCTGACATTGGATTTTATTCTATGTTGATTGATCTCTATTAAATATACATCTGTTTGGTGGCGGAGAATTTATTCTCTTGCTTAACGCCCTTCTCTGAGACGTACGAGCTCAGAGGTTGTATATCGATGGACATCAGTCGCATGGCATGAATTGCCTGTGTGGCACGCCTAAGTGGCAATTGATCAAGGCTTCTTTCGAAAAGCAAAGTCTTGTGGTTGATGATCAAAGCACGACCTTTGTGGCGTAGCTTTGTGTATAACGTGAATTCGCGAGCCTCATACCTCGGTATGAGTTAAAAATGGGATAAGGACTGCAGGGAGAGCACGACGTTTCTTTCTAGCTTTGGTGGTGTCAGTGACTTACCAGCCCTGACATTTATATACTTTTCACCTATGTGGTTGTTGGATGAGGCGCCTCGATTTTAGGTCTGTTAGGACCGAGAAACGTGTGTTCAGGAATAATTAATCCTCAAACGTAAGGGAGGACCGGCCCTGAAGCATCCAAGGGTTACCCAGAGTGTGTAGTCCCGAGGTATTTGCTAGAGTGTCTCGAAGCGGAGAGGAGCTTGCCCCTTGCCTCGACTCATGACGGAAATCCAATTTCCAATATGTGTATTTTGGTTTTATTTGTAGAGCCTAGTATGGCGACATAGTGGGATGGGTCACTTATGCCGTCTATGATTGATATTTATGATTGAAATTGTTTTGAAGCTATACACTTATAGTAATATCAAAATGATTTGTTTTAAACGTACCAAACATGTTTGGCTATTATAAGGGAAAACCCTATCCTACGGCTTGCGTTGCATTGTGTGATGGGACCTGGGTCTTATAATAGCTTCATTTTTCGAAAAAGCATTGCGTTGTTTATTCTATGCACTGGTGTTCTTGGGAGGAAACCCGTTCCGTGTTATACGGCATGGTCCCTTGAATTACTCTCTTTTAAAGTAAAGTTTTAAATAACTGTTTTAGTTCTCACACCAGTCTCATGACTGACCTGGAGTTTATTGTTTTAACCTAAACTATGGGTGCCCTTATTTTACACGGGCAGCTAGTAGTTTTGGTTTTGCAGATTTATATTCACAAGATCCTGATTTATAGCTGGAACGATGCTCGGAAAGCTCTGTATCCGTGTATTACTTTCAGTTGTGTTTTGTATTATTTTTCCGCTGTAGTACTGTATTTAAATCTCTGATATTTATCGAATGTAATTTATTCATTTATACTCTGTATATTCTTGTATCTGATGGAATTGTTGTAATTAACAATGAAATGTTCTTCTGTCTGCGTTCTTTTGTGTGTTGTTCTCAAAGTATCCGCTCTTCCCTTACCGGGGAAGTTACGGGTCCTTACAGAGATAGTTGAGAATCAATATTAGATGATGATTCTTGAGCTTTTTCAAGTTCCTCCTCTAATATTTTCTTCTCATCTTTTAACATATCTCGTTCAAATTCTGCTCTACTTAAATCAGCTTGAGCTTGCTTGCATTGTCGTTTTACATCTTTAAATTTATACATTAACTCAGCATTTATATCTAGAACTTCTTCAAAAGTCGGAATTTGTACCTTATCTTCTTTAGCCATAAAGCATACATTAGCTTGTTCATTGTCTGAGTCACTTTCACTATCAGATGAAGATGAGTCTGAATCATCCCATGTCACTGAGAATGCCCGTTTCTTTAACTTGTCCTTTTTGTGTTTGAACTTGTCATTTTCTATCTTCTTCTTTTGTTCTGGACAATCCTTTTGCATGTGTCCCTTCTTATGACAGTTAAAGCATTCTACATTTGATGATGATGGCTTATTTGATCCGAACTTCTTTTTGTTGTATCGACTAGCTTATCGTTGCTTTAAGAATTTTTTGAATCCTCTTGCAATGAATGCTAGATCCTCATCTTCGGAATCTGAGACGTCTTCATCTTTCTCAGCATGAAAAACTACAATTTTCTTTTCTTCTTTTTGTTCTTTTCGAGTCTGCAAATTAGCTTCATAGGACATAAGATTTCCTATCAATTCGTCTGGCTTTATGGTGGAAAGATCATTAGCTTCTTCTATTGCTAATACTTTTCCTTCCCATTAATTAGTCAGTGAATGTAGGACTGTTGAAACTACATCAAAATCAGAATATTTTTGTCCTAAACCGATAAGAGCATGATGAATGGTTTGAAATCTTGAATACATCTCATTGATTGTTTCATTCGGCATCATTTTGAAATTTTGAAATTGACTTTTCAACAAAGCTATTTTTGCTTGTTTAACCTTGTTAGTACCTTCATGAGTGGTTTTTAGCGTTTGCCAAATTTGATATGCAGAGGTACATATACTAACACGGTTATATTCGTTTTGATCTAATGCACAAACAACACATTTATTGCTTTTGCATTTACAGCAGCTGCGGCTTTCTCAGCAGCTGTCCATTCTGCATACTCAGTTGTTGGATTGACTATTTCTTTCTGAGTAGCATTCCAAGCATCATAACTTGTTGATTGCATATAAAAAGCCATACGTGTTGCCCAATAGCTATAGTTTAGGCCATTAAAGAAAGGAGGTCTTTGTGTTGACTGACCTTCTGTGTAAGTGGTGTTACTAGTGCTTGCGTTATTTGCCATATTACTAGAATATATCAAATAACTGTGTTACGGTTATGAGATGACCTTGCTCTGATACTAATTGAAAGTGTCGATAGACGACTTTAGGCAGGATCAGTAATATGGATATGCGGAATATATAATATATACTAAGAAAGATCTCACAGTAGCAATATCACAGATAAGTAAATGCAGTAATAGAAAAATCACACCAGGGATTTTTATACTGGTTCGGAGCACCGTCCTACGTCCAGTCCCAGATCTCCTATCTGGAATTTCACTAAACACTATCCTCAATTAACCCTGAGGAAAACAGGTTTACAACACCCGAGCAGCCGAATGGGATTTCACGCCTCTATCAACACGAGGACTTCACAACTCGCCTCTTACAACACCGAGGACTTCACAACTTGCCTCTTACAACACCGAGGACTTCAAACAAGATATAAACTTGTAGTTTGACAATGTGTGTTCTTAATAACACGAATTTGTCAATTCTTGTACAACCTTCCTATAATCTTATCCTAAAATATGATTTTGATATTATGAAGATTTGGAAGATGATATCGTTGTTTGAATCTAAAGAATAATATATAGATTCAAGGATTCAAATAACGATATATGAGAATAGTGAGCTTTTGAATGCTTTTAAAGAGTAAGAATGAAATCAGCACTTAGATAGCAAGAATAGAAAGAATTGTTATTCAAAAATGATGATTTCATGATGCTTTTATAGAGGATGGAGAGATGTAATCATTGGTGAAGAGAAACCATGAAAAGAGATGATTTTTGGCCAAGAGAAAGGATCATAACCATTAATGAAATAGGGTGTCTATTCGAAAAGATGCCTTCAGTTCGTAGACCAGTCGAATGGTAAAAAATGACCAGTAGACTGGTGTTTGAATATATGTACGTTATATATATGTGTGCACGTTCATTATGCATTCTGCACAGCAACGGTCGATCGCCTATATATGAACCGGCCGACCGGTTTCTGTTAGTATGCACAATGAATGTGCATACATGTATAAACATATATATTCAAACCATATAGGAATATGATTATTTGAGGATAGATTTTAACATATTTAACTACACTCATACTCTAAATAATCAACCTATACCATCGAATATCTTCTTCTTGTCGATCTTGAATTTCTCCTTGTCATTGATCAAAACACCTTGAATTCCTTGACTCAACAAATTGGGCACCCAAGAGTTTAGGGAAAACAAAACAAAATAAACTCTGGGTCTTTCATGTGACCGATGTGAGTAAACTCAAATCATTTGATTCAACTTTTAAAATTCTTTTGAAACAAAGGATAATCATAAGACTAATCCACACATAAACACGGATGGTTTTTACCTTATGATAACCCAAAATATTTCTAAATCGATACTTGTCTGATATTATAATAATGTCTAGATCAAGTAAATAGAAATCTAGCAGAAACGCTTGCATCGAACGTTCTACATAAAAATATATAATCAAAATCGCGGGCTCTTATTTGGGGAATGGATTCCAACTATGACAAGGTATGGATACACCTTCCGCTCAGTGTACTCTAGAAGCGATACACTGGAGTTCAACAAGAACATCTTGCAACTCGGCCACAGATGACCAACCATACATTTTGCTTGAGTGTATCGAATATATTGTCACCTTACAGTTGGTAAACCAACATAACCATTCCCGGGAGATACAGAATTGAAAGAAGTAACAAATATGAATATTCTCTAGATGGTGACAATATACCCTACTTGGGTGCGGCCCACTTAGCTATGCTAGCTACCCGATTTCTGTCATTCCCAGTTGATGAGGCTGGAGGTCATAACGTATCTTTCAACAGATTACTCATTCATTTAATTTGAATGCCACATCGTCATACCTGTCAAACCCGTCAAACCACAAATTGATTTCCTCCAAAAATACCATGGGTATAAGCTAAGAGAAACGAATTCCTCCACCACCAACGTAAAATACGCTTGAAACGATCAACTCACGTGATCCACCACATATACTCTGTCAAACATTCCTGCATACAGGTTGTCCTAGGACTGGACAAACCAAAGGCACTATTCTGTAAACAGGATAGCCCTTGCATAACTTCGTCTTCAATCTGTCTTCGATCTAGTTGATTCGAAACGCTAACGCCCATACGGAGTGGTTCTCGGATAAATATCCAACCAGTCTCTCCATATTGACAACGAAAAAATGGTCAAAACTTTGATGGTCTATAATTTAACTATCAAATTAAAACACATGTGCAAACAATGATATTATTTCCAGATGGAAATTATATCGATCAATCATCATTTAACTTTTATCTCCTTAGTTCATTAATTTACTTATCTCCTGTTTCCACATATTCTAAATTCTTATTTTCTATTATCATAAAACATTTCTGATTCTTATTTGGAAAACATTTCCAAAACTCCTTCACTGGATTTAAATTGATGTTTAAATCAAACATCGCCATGCCAACTCAAACCACTTCACTCATTAATTAAATTCACTTAACCATCCTTTACTATCAAACCTTAGCAATTCCTTAGTTAAGGTGGAAGTCAATCAAGTTGGGGTATAATTACCTCTCAGACCTTACTCGGAATAGGCAAAGTTTATCTTTTTAAACCTTTAACAACTTCCTTGCGAACCTCACAGATTCTATTTACAAATCCACTTCTTTTATAAAAACATTGGTTATAACGATAACGTTATAATCCCTACTTTCGAAATATCTAACTTCAAATATAAATTTTATTCTTTAATTTGAATAAATAAATAAACATATAATTTATAAATAAATAAATCTTGATTTAAACACCGGAAAGTACAAGTACTTTCCCGAATTCGATATAATCAAATTCGACGATAAACTCTCTTCGAATAACTAATATTCGATTAACTCACTTCCAATAAATAATATTCGATTAACTCACTTCGAATAACTCTATTCGATTTAACTCCATTCGAATAACTAATATTCGATAAAATCTTATCTTTGATTAACCAATACTCGACGAACTCTAATCGATTAACTAACACTCGACTAACTCTAACTCAGTTAACTCTAATTCAATTAACTCATTTCGATTAACTTCTTTTGATTACTCCTTCATTCTATTTGAATAATGTAACAACCCGGAAAATGCGAGCCAATTTAAATTTTTTATTTTGGTAATTTCGACGAATTTGGAATATTTAAAATGAATTAGTTTGAATAATATTGACGAGAAATTTATTTTGAATATATTTAGAACGTATATAAAATATATACGTCGTCGTTAGAATATAATAATTATATATAATTATAAAAGGAAGAGAAAATGGCGCGGTAGTTCGATAATTCGATTTCAAACTTCAATTGAATGTACCGGGTGCAAAATAAACCGGATTTTAGTGAAACCAAAAATATTTGAATCTAATTGAGAATATCTTTCCAACGAATCCGTGAAATCAAAATTTCATAGCGGGAATCAATAGATATGTCCAGTTGAAATTTCAGAATAGTCGCTATGGAATTTCGGCCCTTAAAAATAGCCATTTTGCAAACGACCTCAGATTTCGACGAAACCACTTTTGTTGGATCCGCGATGTAAAGTTATTGCTAGGTTTCAAATTTCATAATTTTCTGAATCAATATGTGAGCGTGGCAAAGGAAAACGCGTTTGACCAGTTTTAGTTAATTTTAATCAACTGGAAAATGGCCATTTTTCTAACGGTCTCAGAATTCGACAAAACTAGTTTTGTTAAGACCGTATCGTCAATACAAAGCTAGAAAATATTTTTCTGGAATTTTTTGAGTTAGTATGTGACCCCAGTAAATTGAAATGTGCATTTAAATTCAATATATAGAGTTATATTTTGATTTTGACGAAAACTGGTCTAAACAATCAAATCAGCTTATGGTACATATCCCATTGTGTTTGGAATGGGGGTAATTAGCTAGGGGCGACAGTCGTTGGGTCTCGTTTAGTGTTCGAATTAAAAGCAACTTAAAGATGAAAATTTAAATAAAATAATATATATTATTATATGTCCTTACCCCCCTTCTCTCTTCTCCTTTCCAGATCGAACTCCAAAGAAAAAAAAACGAGCAGAACCAAACCCGTCGCCGGCCTCCACAGCTGGCCACCGAGGCTCGCCGCCGCTCGTGCCCACCTCCCCTCCGGCGATGGCGCCTCCGCTCAGACACCCACCTCGACGCATCCCCAAACCCTAGCACGACGAGACCCGTTAACCCAAATTCCCCAAATCAGCCACCGCCAGTGCTCCACAGCCCACCGCCGACCACCTGCTGCCTCCCTCCACCTGCACGCACCCCGGCGCCGTCATTTCCCCCACCTCCGACTCAAAACAGCGAACAGCTACTCCTCCCTCTTCGTTTTAGCAAATGTGAGTTTTAAATATACTTAATTTAGTTTTTTTTTTTTTGGAATAACATTGTTACAAACTCAGATTTTGATTATATAATTAGCATGAAAAAGGCTTGATTTTGATGAAGGAAGGATTAGTTTTATCCTATAAAAGATTCGATTTTTAAAATTAGAAAATAGCGGTTTTAACATTAAAAAGTAATGATTTTTAACATGATAAAATAGTGATTTTTAAACATTTGTAAAGGTTTCACTTTTATATTAACAAGATTAGATTTTTATATTTTTAGAATAATGAAAATAAGATTTTTATTATAGTAGAGTATTAAAAATATAATTTTTATATGAGTAGAGTAATAAAAATTCGATCTTTATATAGTAGCGATTATAAAAATTCGATTTTTATATACTAGAAAAGGTTAAAAATATAATTTTTATAATATAGGAAGAATAAAAATTCGATTTTTATATGCTAGAGGAGTTAAAAATATAATTTTTATATAGAATGAAGCGTCGAAAATATATATGAAGAAGAAATAAAAATAAGATTTTTATTTATTAGAATGAAGTGATAAAAATATAATTTTTATTATAAACAGCGGGAAAAAGACTGCATTGGAATTTCAAACAGATCCAGACGGTTCAGCAGTTCAAAAGCAAAGCACGGCGGAGTGGACCCATCTGTGAGAACTTCTCACTTCAAATATCTTTTTCTAGTTATATAAATATATACTAGGATGCAGACGGTGTTTAGTAGCACCCGACACCATCGTCCACAGACCATGGACTTGTTTGTTTGGTTGTGTAGTTGGTTAGATTATTTGATTTGAATTTGATTGCTTGGTGAAATGGAATGGATTTGATTGATATGTGTATGGCGTGGGCCATCACTAGACCGGGGATAAGGCTAGGCCTTGTCCCGTTTCTAGTATCGTGCCGTTATGCCGCCGAAATTATCTAAAATAAGTTAGAAAAATAAAAATATCATTTTATTGTGTAAATGAACTGAATAGAAGTTAATGTGTTGAAATAAAATATTTTATCGTTAAAAATAAAAATTTTAACGTGTGTGTGAATAAAATAAAATATTCATTTACAAACCAGACGGTTTGTTTATGTACACCTATTTGAAGGACATTGATTGGGACGATAAATTTTACACATCGCCCAACTGCACAAATAAAAATCTATGTTTGTTGATTTGAAACCCCACACGGGTATTGGGATAATATATGACATACACTAATCCCAATAATTAGTTGTATGTCGATCGATTGATTGACAGGCTGTTATAAGCGTTAGATATCTATATTTGATGCTTATACAGTGTAGTGCACTTTGGATGATGGTTGATTATTTATCGTTGTTATTATATACATGTGTTGTATGGAATCCATATAATTAACTTTATATGGTGATTGATTGGGCCTCATTCCAATTGGAAAAATAAAGAATATTACAAAATAAAGGTTCATGTGTTGACAGTACGCATCCGTTGAGATTAGTTATGTGTTGAACGGAATATTTTAACGATAAAATTTTACATCTTTATCATATATAAAATTAGAAACCAACTTCTTTATAAAATAAAGGTTCATGTGTTGACCGTACTCATCCGTTGAGATTAGTCATGTGTTGAACGAAATATTTTAACAAAAAATTTACATCTTTATCATTATAAAATAAAGGTTCATGTGTTGACAGTACTCATCCGTTGAGATTAGTCATGTGTTGAACGAAATATTTTAACGATAAAATTTACATCTTTATCATATATAAAATTAGAAACTAACTGGAAAATAGATAAGATGAGTGGTCTCCTGGATATTGATCTGATGTTGGTTTCGGCCTTCGGGGTTAATATTCAGGGAATCGTTCTCTTACTAATTTATGGTTGGAGTCTGATTTCAAATCAAACGATAGATATCATAATTTTATAAAATATATTGAATAACAAAAATAGTCACATGTGGACAGTACTCATTCGTTGAGATTAGTCATGTGTTGACAAAAATATAGATTCACGTATTGAATAGAATAAATATTCATTTGTTGAATAGAATAACGGAATTTTTGAAATATATAAAGCCGTTTTGATTAGAGATGCGCTATTTTGACGCGAACGATATTTATATCAATTATATTCGTTTTTATATTGAATTGAAAAGAAAACGAATTCGAAATGAATTGAAAAGAAAACGAATTCGAATTGGGTTGAAAAGAAAACGAATTGAACAGAATTCAATTGAAAACGAATTGAAATAGAATTGAAATCAAATAGAAATGAAGGTAAAACGAATTTATAAGAAAAAAATTCAATTTTGATTTGAATTGGAAATGGAAGTTGAAATTGTTTTTGAAACGAATTTAAAACTATTTATAAAATTCGTTTTAAATAGAAATCGATGAAATTTATATTATATATATAATATAATGGCCTGAATAGAACGCGCCGCGCCGTGGTAGTTCGTAAATTTCGACCATTGACTTCGAACGGACATTACGGGAGATCCGACCGTCGGATTCTCCTAAAACCGGAACCGTTGGTTCGTATCGAAAAGAGCTTTCCAACGAATATTAGAAATTTGAAATCGAACAGTTGGATTTGGAGATATGTCCAAATCAAATTCAGAAAAGGTCGTTGTAAGTGCAGTTCGATGGCCTTTGTTGGAAATCGACTGTACGGGCCTCGATAAAATTATCAAAAATATCAATAATTTGTGTAAAATCATAAGAAATGATTTGGGAAAAATTGGGATGAAAAACTCCATATTTGAAAAGATAGAAACAGATTTTTATCGAAATGAACTAGTTTTGAACTAAAATTAAAACCCATTTATTTTTAAATAAATAAATTGGATTTGAAATGGGTTTTAAATAGAATTGATTTGTGGGTTTATCGTGAAGGGTGTTTTAAATATCACTTGTTCATTAACCCGATAATAAATAGAATGTGATTTGGGTTTATCGTGAACTGTGTTTTAAATGACATTAGTTCTTTAACCCAGTAAAAGGAGTTTTAATGAATCTGCAGTTATATTGAAATGTGAATTGATAATTTAAATTATCAAATTTCGAAAGTGAGTAGGAATGGAGTATTACCAGTTTTGCTCCAAAGCGATAGTTAAATCTTTAATTAGATTTGAACGTGAAATGGTAATTAATTTTACCGATAATACCGTGGTGTTAGATATGGAGTATTACCAGTTTTTCTTCATGGGATGAATAGGTTGGGATTGGGAAATAAAATAAATAATTACTTCGGTGTAGTTCGCTAATCTCGACTAGTTTGGAAAACCATAATCTGATTTGAAATGATATCCAAAGGAAGATTAAAGGATAATTTTAAAGAATTTATCTTTGATAAAATTTATGGGAACCTTTCCCTAAGAATATGAAATTTAGAAACTAGCTGTAGGTTAGGTAAGAAGAATGGTTTCCTGGGTATTGATCTGATGTTGGTTTCGGCCTTCGGGGTTAATATTTGGGGAATTGTTCTCTTGCTAATTTACGGTTAGTTAATGATGAATTGGAATGAGGCGTATGTTGTGTTTGTGTAACATTTGTTTATAATATACGCGGGTTGTTCGGAAAGGCCATGTTTACACCCATTTTGAATAACCGATTTGACGATAAGTTGAAGATGATGACGGTGGTCGAATACCAGAAGTCTTCACATCGTTTGGGTGATTACTGATGATCTTGATTGGGCTGTACACCCAAGATGAGGGAATCAGTTGGTGATCGTCCATACGTACTTGGAGATCGATGGATATGCGGGGAAAGTGCCTCCGATTTCGTTCAAACCCAGAACGAAGTTGTAAATGGACTGTGTGTCTGACATTGGATTTTATTCTATGTTGATTGATCTCAATTAAATATACATCTGTTTGGCGGCGGAGAATTTATTCTTTTGCTGAACGCCCTTCTCTGAGACGTACGAGCTCAGAAGTTGTATATTGATGGAGATCAGTCGCATGGCATGAATTGCCAGTGTGGAATGCCTAAGTTGCAATTGATCAAGGCTTCTGTTGAAAAGCAAAGTCTTGTGGTTGATGATCAAAGCACGGACTACATGGCGTAGCTTTGTGTATAACGTGAATTCGCGAGCCTCACACCTCGGTATGAGTTAAAAACGGGATAAGGACTGCGGGGAGAGCACGACGTTTCTTTCTAGCTTTGGTGGTGTCAGTGACTTACCAGCCCTGACATTTATATACTTTTCACCTATGTGGTTGTTGGATGAGGCGCCTCGATTTTAGGTCTGTAAGGACCGAGAAACGTGTGTTCAGGAATAATTAATCCTCAAACGTAAGAGAGGACCGGCCCTGAAGATCCAGGGGTTACCCATAGTGTGTAGTCCTGAGGCATTTGCTAGAGTGTCTCGAAGTGGAGAGGAGCTTGCCCCTTGCCTCGACTCATGACGGAAATCCAATTTCCAATACGTGTATTTCGGTTTTATTTGTAGAGCCTAGTATAGAGACATGATAGTTGGTACTCATGCCGCCTAGGATTGATATTTATGATTGAAAATGTTTTGACACTATACACTTATAATAGTATCAAATGATTTGTTTTAAACGTACCAAGCATGTTTGGCTATTATAAGGGAAAACCCTATCCTCCGGCTTGCGTTGCATTGTGTGATGGGACCTTGGTCTTATAATAGCTTCATTTTTCGAAAAAGCATTGCGTTGTTTATTCTATGCACTGATGTTCTTGGGAGGAAACCCGTTCCGTGTTATACGGCGTGGTCCCTTGAATTACTCTCTTTTAAATTAAAGTTTAAATAACTGTTTTAGTTCTCACAGCAGTCACATGACTGACCTGGAGTTTATTGTTTTAACCTAAACTCTGGGTGCCCCTATTTTCTACACGGGCAGCTAGTAGTTTTGGTTTTGCAGATTTATATTCACAGGATCCTGGTTTACAGCTGGAATGATATCCGGAAAGCTCTGTATCCGTATATCACCTTCAGTTGTGCTTTGTATTATTTTTCCGCTGCTATGTAATTTATTGTAACCTCTGATATTTATCGAATGTAATTCATTCATTTATATTATGTATATTCTTGTATCTGATGGAATTGTTGTAATAGCAATGAAATGTTCTTCCGTCTGCGTTCTAATTGGTCTTGTCCTCAAAGTATCCGCTCTTTCCTTCACGAGGAAGTAACGGGTCCTTACAAATAAACTATATTCAATTAACTCTTTTAATTCCATTCGAAAAAACTATGTTTGTTTTAACTTTATTTCGAATAGCTAATATTCGATTTAACTCCATTCGCTTGACTCTAGATCGTAACGATCGCAATGGTTACGCTAATTCCCTCAGGAAACATCCGACCGCCGTAGGCTATCTGCAGCCCTGCGAATTACGCTAGCAGTCGTACGAAATGGCAACTCATCCTGAATAACTATGTTTGACTAACTCTATCTCAAATAACTATATTCGATCAACTCTAATTGAATAACTAATAATCAATTAAATCCTAATTCGATTAACTATGTTCAATTAACTCTATCTGGTTAACTCTTTATTAGAATAATTAATATTCAATTAACTCTAATTGAATAACTAATATTCAATTAACTCTACTGATTAACTCTAAGTGGTTAACCCTAACTGGTTAACTCTAACTGATTAACTCTACGTCAATATTCAGTTTCAAATATCGATGTTGAAATCGATTCTTAATCCTCTATATAAGTCCTGAGGTATATGTTCTACTTATCCAGTGATAAACATTTTATTTAATTTATAAAATATTATTTATAAATTTATCTTCTCCACTTATCTGTTAAAAATGGATTTCTATTTTAAATTCATATTATGTTATACCCGTGTGCGAAGCATGGGTCTAAACTTTCCTAGTGTAAAATTCTCTTTTTATACACTTCTTTCATTTTTCAAGTATTTCCTTTTATAATCTATTTATTTTCTAAACAAATATTTCCCTTATAAATTCTATTTATTTATAATTCCTTTTAATATATTTGTCTATAAATAATTTCTTTTATTTCTATTTATAAATTATTCCTTTTAATTCTATTTTACAAATATTTCCCTTATATTTGTTTTACAAATATTTTTCCTTTATATTTGTTTTACAAATAGTTTCTTTTATAACTCTTTGATTTTATAATTATTTCCTTTTGTAAAAACCTTTTCCTTTTATATATAAAATTCATTGATTTTATATAAATAATATATTTTCAAAATATACTTTGAAAATCCCCTTTTAACATCCCTATATTTCTTACAGTATTTAAAACACCATACAATAGTGATCGATGTCATTCAAACACACATCATCCACAACAGATTATATATCACATCATATATTACAATATATGAACAGAACAATATTATAAATATTGAGGAATCCAGTTGGATCCCTCCAACCTGTTTCCCTACATCCACAGATGTTACACAATATAATTCACATCAATTTCAGTTCAATATGAAATATTCTGATAACAGAATCAATATATTTTTAACAATTTATATATATATATATATATATATATAGGTATATATATAATTTCAACCAACTAACGAGCAGTTCATCCAAACCGTCAACACACAGCATTCAACCAATATTTATCAGTTCTAAAATTATTTTATAAATATATAAACTGTTCAGAGTTGGTGATTTTTACTCACATTGGACGGTCATCGTTAATAACGATTAACTATCTTTGATTCTGACGGACAATTTATTTTGCTATAAATTGTAACGAGCTCCAATCCATTCCCAGTTAGTTCAGTTGGGTTGCTCTTGTTCATACGATCCCAACGGATCTCATTTTGTCAAATTCTGATACTGTATGCAAATGTTATGAATTATAAAAGTATGAACACTATTTAATTAAATTAACTTAAATGAAATTTAGAATTGGGCTTCACCTAATACCCCGACCCATTTCCATTTGCGAACACCCAAGCCCACACCCATTCTTCCCCAATTCCAGAACGCAGGCTTCCTCCTTGTTGCCATTTCTGTTATTTTCCAACTTCTAAACTTCCATTAAACCCCAAGTCATAAACTAAACATTTAATTATAAATTTAACCCCTTAATTATTCATTAAATCCATAAATGCATCATTACCGCTTACTTCACCTAATCATTCCTTCTTCCTTCTCGTTTATCCCAGCGCTTCACCATTTCACCAATTTCAACAGCACCTACTGACTTCATTCCTCCACGAAAACCCCTGTAATCTCCACCGAACCACTGCTCTCCTCAAGCTCCTCCGCCCCGTCTCACTTTTGTGCTATGCGAACTCATACTGGAAAACGCGTTCAAAAATTACAGCATGCCACTTTGATACAGACATCGGACAAAATCATCACGGATTCCCCAAAATTTCTGCAGCAACGTTCTAAACTCCAAAACTATTGCGAATACGACTATAAAACCCTAAATCAACTCTCCAAAACCATGAATTGTCTAACCCTAGTTCTTACTGGTGGAATATGCCAGCGCAAAACATGCGATCGAACCCATTAAAATTAGCATAGAGATGAAGAGCGCCCTCTTAGAAACCCAAAAATATAAGTTTCCGAATTTATAAGGATTTATTTGATTTTGCTTTGATTTTTGAAATGAATCCTTTTCACGTTTTCTTTCTGAAGAACAACAGCGGAAAAAGGGTTGACCAGAGGAAGAAGTAAATTAGGTTCAGAAGGGTTAGGTATTTATAGAGGGACTTAGATATTTTTGTGTTGAGATATTTTAATTTTATATTCATTTTATATTCGTTTCTGCCTTCTAAAAATTCGTGTGATCACACATGATACCCAAAAATCACGGAAATGGACATACACCTTCAATTTGACATTACGGACCCAACAAAACTGGTTTCATCGAGTTTCGACTCTGTTTGCTCACACAGCGGATTTTAACCGTCAAAATACTAACTCTTTTTCACATTAAAAATCCGTACGGCCACACACTGACTCTAAAAATCACGAAACTTGGAACCTAGCAATAATTTGACATTGCGGATCCAACAAAATTAGTTTTGTCGAAAACGGAGGTTGTTTGCAAAACTGATTATTTTTAAAGCTTTAAATAACCCTTTTAAATATATAAACATATTTAAAAATAATTAAATTAAATATTTAAAAATAAATATTATCGTATATATTCACAATAGAATATCATACTGCTCCAACTGGATTTATAACTTGATATTTCCAATTTCCCATATATATCGATATTCGATTTATAATTAAATCCTTTTAAAATATAAATAAATCGATATAAATTATAAAGGAATTCCATAGCGACTTTTCTAAAATTTGATTTGTGCATAAATCAAAATCTACACAATGAAATCCCGATTTTTCTCTTCCATTAGAAATATATACTTCCCCAGCTCCTAGCGTTTCTTGTTTTACAGAAATCTGATTTAAAACGGACCCTGTATATTCAGTTGAAGTTCAAATCTTCAAATAGCAAACTACAGCGCCATTTCGAGCTCGATTTTAATTATAATATAATTATATGTTCATACTTCGTTTATATAATATATCCGTGAATATAATTAAACTCTAAACTGAATTATATACTTTGAATTGTCCAGTTCACATTATATTGTCAATTCACTATTTCTGATTATTTCAGAAATTTAATATATTATTCTATTATTTAATTTAATTAAATATTCACTATTATTTAGTTCTAGTAAATTTTAAATTACCAAATCATATTTTAAATAATTAAATAAAATATTTATTACACCGTAAAATATGGGTCGTTACAAAATGGATGTGTCTGATTGAATTTTAAATTTCAGTAAATATTGAATCTAGAACTCGAAAACTATTTAAAACGAATTCTAATTTTATTTCATATCTTGTTAAGGTTAGTGAACTTTTAAAATTGAATTAAAAATGAATGTTGTGAGAATCAATAATTTAATATTATTTTAATAGCCTAAAAATAGACATTTTGAACTGGTCGGCTTTGAAACAAATATTTTGCAAACAATCTCGGATTTCTATGAAACAAATTCTATCGGATTCGTATCATTAAAATATAGTAAGCTTCCAAATTTCAAGTCAATTGAAATTAGTGTGTGAGTATAGTAATATGAATACGTGTTGAAAAATTAGTTAAAACTCAATAAAAAATAGAAATAAGGTCATTTTTCAAATGGTCTCCAAAATCGACGAGACTAGTTTTATTGGTTTCGTGTTAGTGAAATATAACATGATTTCAAATTTCGTATTGGTTGGATTTACGGTTTGGTCATATGAGTTGAAAACGTGTAGGAATCGTTTATTGAAGTTTGACTCGAAATTGTGCAGTTTTGTCTAATATTGAATTTTTTTTAGCATATTGGTAAAATGGACTTAAAATGATTTAAAAATAAATATAGATGATAATGAACTCATTTGTAAATTTTCTAGTTAAATTTTTTATATAAAGATCATTAGTTCATTACGCTGGTTTCATTTGGAAATTTAAATCGATTAGAGGTTTGAATTCGTAAACGACTTTTTGGAAACCTTTTGATTTTATTTTAAATGGTAAATGGAAAACTTAATTACCTATTAACATGTACTAATGGTTTCATAAGAGTTTAAATAAATTTATGTATAGATATTACCTTCCTCATATACACCTAACTTATTAATTAAAGATTTACTTAAAATAATAATTTCTCTTCTCACAATTTCCTATACCCTCCTACAATTAGACGACACATTCCAAGCCCACTCCCCCTCTCCTTAGTTGTCATCCTCTTCCATTTTCTCATTTTTCTATGTAGTTAGGCATAAGATAAGTGAGGGAACCCAATTCTTTTTTTTTTTTTTTTTCATTTTTCATTTTCATTTTCCTTAAGCTTCCATGACCTTCCTCCACTACTTCTTTCTGCCACCTCCAACCCTTACACTAGCACCATCACAACCTCCTCCCCTTCCTTCGACTAACACCAGCCCCCTCCTCCTGCCATTTCACAGGCCATGGGCCCCACAACACCAAAACCCACTTTTCCTTTTAAAAAACCATTTTAAACTCTTTTTCTCCACTTCTACCCTACCTTACACCCATAGCTATCCCCTACACCCTTGAAAACTCACGCACCACCTTTCCCTAACCTCTATCAGCCCATGCCATGACTTACCCCTCCCCTAGGCCTAGATTCAATTGCAAAATTCCACATCTCCTACTTAAAAGTACTATAATATATATATATATATATATGTTTACAATTTAAAGTGTTTTGGGGGTGGTAAAGGTTGCTATTTGGGACTGTGGAATGGTAGTGAAGTGGTAGTGAAGGTAGAGTATCACACCCTAAAAGATTGGTGGAGTGGATCCCTCGCCGAGAACTCATTTACTCACATTTAGTTATTACTTTGGTTAATAGTTAATAAATGTGTCAGTGGTTAATTGCTATGTATTTGACATATTAATGATAAATGGTGTGGTATACACGTTTAATTGATAAATTGGCAATGCTCCTGTAGCTACATGTACCATATCATGTGGCCAATTAATCATATAGTAATGTGCCTAATAGTATGTACATGCCTAATCATAAATAACATATATATCACATTAAACAGTAGGCAGAAGATAATTTAAATATCCCTAAGTTAAACTTTGACGTGGCCATTAAATTTTAAAATTTGTAGTAACCCGGTTATTTAAAGCATGTGGATCGGAATTTCCTTTTATACATTTATGGTATTAGTCTTATAATCACAAAAAAAAATTAATGTAAATTAAGTCGTATACATACCAACAGTAACATCCTCATACATGCACAAAATAGGATCAAACAGGAAGCGTTGTAGCCATATCGACGAGCATAATAGTTTAGAGCTGAATTGGACGGAGTTGAACGCAACTGGAAGCTTGTAAAACAAATAATTTTGATGACGAATGGAAATCCAAGGTGAGTTTAACTCACTCAGTTATCCCACTTATATTTATTATAAGTCGAGTTTATTGTTTATGTGCTATGGTTGATAGTTGTTGATTGATTTGTTGATCATTTGGATATATGCTTATATTTTTATGATAGTTTTAAATAAAACGTTCGTTTAATTTAATCGAACCCGGTCGTTATTTTTAATGATTACTTCCAAACGAGGTAACTTACCTTGTTGGTAACATTTATAATAATATAAACGTATATTATTAAATTGGATACTTGAATTGTAATTATTAGTCGACTATTATTAGTTGAATTAATTGTTCATTGTTTATCTTAAACTATCGTATCAAATGGATTCCTCAAATTTATTATTTATTTTCATATTATCATTATATGAACTGTTTGACTGATATGATTGAATTATTGACTTGATTATTGATTATTGAATCTGATTTAAACATTGTTGTTATTTACCAATGGGTAATGTTGGTTGAGGAATTAATAGCAGATGGCCCAAACATACACTGTTTATAAGAATTGATTTACCATCAGGTAAACCAATAAAAAGGAAGTTATAAATTTTATTTATAATTGAGGATAGATTTTAATTATATTATTTAAAGGGAATTTTATAAAAAAGTAAATAAATATTTATTATTTATTATTTAAGATTGAAGGTAAATTATTGAACAGTTTGATAATGAACATTTTCATGTTATTAAGTTTTTAGAAAAAATGAAATTATATTGAAAGTGGTTATTATTTACATAATAATAATCAAAGTAAATGGATTTTTTTAAATCAATTATATTTTTAATTAATTTAAATGGAAAGGCAAATTGGAATTGGTTAACGAATTTATCATGTTTTAGATTTAGCCGAGTCAACTGAGTTAAGTAGAATTGAGTATTAAATTGGTTGCTTATTTAATGGAAATAATTAATGGTAAAATATACCATTTTTATTTTAATAAATGTTGATATTTGGTTATTATTTATTTTATAATGACCAAAGTGGAAAATCTTGGGATTTTAAATGTATTAATGGAGCTTTATGAAAATATAAGGCCTATATATAGTTGAATGATGTTTTTATGCAAATTATATTAATAGTAATACAAGTTAAGCTTGAGTGGAAGTTTAAATTTAGTTCTTATTGGAATTCTAATCAATCGGATTTTGTAAAACTAAAATTGAACGAAGTTGCGTTAATCCCAAGTTTTTTAAAAGATATAATTGTAACAAGTCATTTTAAATGGTTTATGAATGAAATAAAGACCCAATATATGAAATTAAGGAATTGGAACCTAACAGGAGATCGGTTAAGTTAAATGATTTCCTAAATATTGATCAGATGTTGGTTTCGGCCTTCGGTGTTGGTATTTAGGAAATTATTTTCTTACTGATTTACGGTTAGGGATTGATGGAGGTATGAAATGGAAATCGAGTTGGAAACCCAAGTTTGAGTTAAAGTAATGAGGCGAGTTAAATTATTAAGATTCGGACTAAATTCGCGATATTAAATAAGGAGTGAAGTTTTATCGAGATATAACCAAGTGGGTTTGAGGTAAATTTATCATAAGTTTATTCTGTTTATAGTAGGATTGAGATTTATGTGTAATGTGTTAAAAGATTGTAAAATTTATTGAGATGTTTTTAATAATAGTAAACGTGCTAAGATCTGAAATAAGATTTCCAAGTAGAAGTATAATATCAAATGATGTTTTGAATTAGATAGTAAGTGGGATATGTGGGATAATTAGTGAAATGGGATTTCGTTGATAAACTTTTATTTATTCTGAAGATAAGAATGTTGTTAATTCAAGGTTTGAGAAGTAAATAAAATACCCTAAGTTGAATAACTTCATGATTATCCAAGAATGATATTAGTTTAGAAACGAGAGTGGTCGAGAAAAACAAAGATTAGAATTTTGATGAATAGTACTACAAAATAAAGGCTAAAATGTTTTAAGTTAAATAAGATTATTTTAGAGTAAAATTGTATTTTTTGAAATAAGATATAAAAATCTTTGCTTCAAATATAGGAGAATTTAAATATTTTGATTAACGAATGGGATATTTAAAAGGGCCAAATGATGCTGAGTACTAAACCAGTGAACTCATTTTATTTTCATGTTTGAATGGTTGTTTATTTTGATAGTTAAATAACCAACTATAAAAAATTTGGCCCTTATGATTGTTGTAATGGAAAGACCGCGATTTATCTTATTTTCAAAAACCATTCCAAACAACAAATACGTGAATGTTAAAGATATCAAATGATGATCGAGTTGAAACATTGAAGACCATTGATCTTCATAAAGTGGAAGAATTACTTAAAATTTCTTACTTACAATCAAAGATACATTGTGATTCTGTCATGGTTGGAATCGACGGATTGCAAGGAATACTCGCTGGTGATCTATAGGTTGATTCCCAGGATGCAGTAGGAGGGTGCCTTCGGTTCATCCTGTTCCTGGATAACTTGTATGCACGATTGTCTGACAGAGTATTTTCAAAGGGATTACGTACATTGATTTCTTCAAACGTACCATAGTTGGTGGCGGAGAAGGGCACTTCTCTTAACTTAACAACTCGAGTATTTTTGTGGACATCAATTAGTGATATCAAGCAGATCTAACGATGTGGCATTCAAAGTGAACAGTAGCCAGAATTCTAAAAAGAAGATTTCAAACCTCAAGCCTCATCAATCGGGAAATGACAAAAATCGAGCCGGGAGCATGGCTATGTAGGTCACTCCCATTAGGGTGTACTATCACCACATAGAGAAAATTCATTATTTGTTCTTCTTTTCTCTTCTGTATCTCCAGGGAATGGTTATGTTGCTAGCAACCATAGGTGACAATATATTCGGAACATTCAAGCGAAATGAATGGCCGGTCGTGTGTGGGCCGGGTTGCAAGACGTTCTTGTTGAACCTGGTGTATTCCCCTCTAGAGATACACTATCGGAAGGTGGTTCCATACCTCTTCATAGTCGAAATCCAATCGCCAATAAGCGCCCGCGGTTTTAATTGTATACTATATATGCAGAGCGTGAGATGCAAGCGTTCTGTTGGATTTTTATTTATTTGTATTTAGACACTATCATAATATCAGAATAATATTGGTTTCAAAAAAGTTTTGGTTTATCGTAAGGTATAAACCATCTGTATTTATGTGTGGATTTAGTCTTACAATTATCCTTTTCTTTCGAAAAGATTTTTAACTTTAAAATTTAGTTGTGTGACACCTTTAAATTTAGTGGGTTTCCCACTCTGGTTCACCAGACTGACCCGGTGTTTGTAATGCTCGGGTTAGACCAGGTTATACAGTTTCAGGTTACTGGATACTATGAAGTGACGAGCTGGAAGAGTTCAGACGTATGATATTATATTATTCCGCTGTGTTTTGTATGCGAGGGCAGATTATTATAACCGTCCAGATATGTTTATGTACTCTGATGATTGTAAGTATATTTTTCAAGCTCTCAATAAAGATTTATTTATATATTATATTTTGTTCCACTGCAATGTGAGACTTTGTGTTATGTTAGTTCTTCTTCATATTCTCCTTTTCTAATATTTCTTTCTTTCTTATCTCACTCTCTAATTTCTTTCTATTAACATTTGGGTTCCAGTGCAGTTTGGTTGGACTTATGATATTTGGTCAACTCGAAAGGTACGGGAAAGCCAGTATGTTACAGTGGTATTAGAGTAATGGTTTAGTAATAACTTTGGCTCTGTGGTGTAACTCGATAGAGATGGGGTTAGAAATACCCTAGATTGAGTTGAGTGTATATATATGAGAGAACGTATTTGTAGATTTTATATATACAAATGTTTTGTACTGTATTGTTTGATCGGTTCAAGTTGAACTGGCAATTAATACAATATTGTTTTGTAAAGAGTGTAAACGGAATAACTTTTCCCAAACTATATTTTTATATAGAAAATAAATAATTTTATTAAATTATTAATATTGATTAATTAATTGATTTGAATGGAATTCAAATTGGATTACAATTTTAAATGGTTTAATAAAACTAGAAGAGAATTCAAAATATAGTTGTTGTGAAAAAGAATTCGAATATGAAATCTAAAATTTAACGAAAGACGAGCTAAATAAAACTAGAAGGAAAATGGAATGATTGGATTGTGTTGATTGTTTATTTATTGGATAGTAACTTGGGTGAATAATAAAAAGTTCATCAATAATTGAATGAATTGGAAAATAAAGGAAGTAAATCTCATTATAATAAAGCTGAGAATTAAATCACTCATGAAATGAAACTGAAATGATTTGACATTGTATATGTTATTATCATTGGATATTGGGTTAAGTGCAGGATCAGAGGAGAAAGAGCTGTCAATTATTTTTCTTCGTGGTTGGACTTTGGTTGCCCGACAAATACGTAAACCTTAATAATATTGATTTGGTTGACTGATTTTGTACCCCTGATTTAGGTTGTCGCTTGGTTTTATTTTCTTTTGATCGATGAGATGACAGAGTGGCAGTTATGGTTGTTTGGATCGAACAGTACAGAGAAGGTACTGGTGAATTTTTCAAAAAAATTTGAAATTTATTTTTAACAATATTTTAATATAGTTATTTTGGAAATATTTGAGTTCGGAGCATTCTTCTTACTTAGCAATTTCAGGGATGAAATTCTTTAAGGGGGGAAGAATGTAACGACCCGGATTTTTCAGATATTTGAATCTGAATATTTAAATATATTTTATTTGGAAATATTAACAGATTTTAATATTGAATCCATTATTTAAACGACGATTAAACATTTATATTTAATTTAAAACGAACTAGTAATGTCGCCGTAGTTCGTAATAATGAGTTTTGAACTTCAATTGAGAATACATAATCCATTTTAAGTTGGAATTCTGTAAAACAATAAACATTGGAATCAATCAGATTTTAAATTTCTCACGAAAGAGAAAAATCAAGATTTTATATTATAAATTGTAAGTTATGGCTAAATAAAATTTTAAAATAGTCGCTATGGAAATCGTTATTTAAATATAATGTTTATTAAAGGATTTTAGTATAAATTGGGCAATGTTTTAATTCGAACTGATGATATTAAGTTGAATAACTTATAATTGAAGTTGTGTATATTATTATATTTGGATATTTATGATAATAATAATTTTTTATTATTTAATTGAATTAAATTTAATTTAATATTTTATCGACATATATAAGCCTGAAAGGACAATAGTTTTCCAAACAACCTCTGTTTTCGATGAATTGAATTTTATTGGAATGCGTATAGCTAATTAATGCTATATTTCTAGTTTGGAGCAAAACAGAGTTGTTTTGTCGGTAGACGAAATTTTAAATAAGAACCGATGGATATAATTGGAATTAAAATAACACTATTGTGCAAACAGAGTCTGAATTCAACGAAATTAATTCAATCGAATCCGGAACGTCAAGACATAGCAGTGTATTTGTTTCGATGATTTTTGGGGTTCGTGTGTAGCTATGTAATGTTTAGACGTCAAACGCGTAACGCATGAGTATAATATTAAAATGTACTGTTTCTTCCTTTGCGTCCCAAAACCTACTTTTCCTTGAGCTAATTAGTCTTAATTATTTTTAACTTTTCACTGTTGAGTTAACTAAGCCCATTTGATTACTTACATACCAAACCATTCCCTTACCGTGCACACCAATTCATCACAAAACCGTGGTATCCAAGTTTTCGAAATCTTCTCAGTAACAGCTACTCTAATTTTTCGGTCTGTAAACCTATATTCCTAATACTTGGCATCCACGGTGTTCTCCCTATAAAGAGACTACGCTACCTATTTTCATCTTCGTTCCAGTAATGAAGTAGAATCGTTTCCTCAACCAAAAATATAATTCAAAACACATCCAAATACTGCACAGAAAAATTATCCGAATATATATTTATATTCAACATCGTTAAACAAAAAGCTTTGAAGCTTCATTCTTACAACATTTTGGGCACTGAAGATTCAACGTAGAGGCTGCCAAAGTTAAACTGACTTTTCTTCAAAAAGAAAAAAAGTAACTGGATGGATGAGATCCGACTGGAGAGAGGGGGGACGTGCGCGCAGGTGGCTTCGATGATATGGGTGTGTGCATGCTGCTGGTGCAATGGGTTCGTGACATTGGGTTTTGAGGTAGGAAGTTTGAACGAGAAAGGGGTAGAAGAATCACTTGGGGAAGAAGACCTGTAGTTTCTTTTTCAAATTAGAAAATGGAGAAATGGAAAGTGGGAGGGCATCTTTGAACCATGCGAAAATAGGAGGAAAGAAAAGCCAGTAGCCTGCTGGTCTTCGCATGAAGTAAAATGAATAGAAGAAGGGGAACGGAGGTGAGGACGGGTTGAAGCATATTCAGACTTCGGGCGTTATTATGAAAGAAAAAAATAGCGAAACAATAAAAAGAAAAGAAGGGATGGGATCGAACTGGGCAGGCAAGCAGAGGAATTTGTGCGATTGGCAAAAAAGGATGCGGGTTTCTGAAGTGCAAGGGAAGAAATTAAAATGGACCTGAGTTCTCTTAAAACAAAATATATTGGGCCATGCTAATCTAAAGACGGCCTTAGGCTTAACATGAAGCATGGACGGGAGGAAATAGCAGGTGTAACAACCCGGATTTTTTTAGGGTGATAATAATGACTTAGAAATTTTGGCGTTAAGAAAACAGATTAAATCGAAATTTAAGTTGAAGTATATTTGAAATTCAGATTAAATTTTAATCTTTATCTCTTGAATGGGGTTTGGATATATTTTAATTAACACTTCTTTCATACACTTAATATGAGTGTTGTGCCAAAAACAGACAACATTAACATTATTAGCAGTTTTGTATTCATTTAAATATTTGAAAATGTAACTTTGGAAATAAATCTAAAGTTTGAAATGCAAATCATGTATGTGAATTTGAGGAAAAATCATGTTGTAGGTATAAATTTAATTTTGTAGTTAATGAGTTGAAGAAATTATTTAGATCTAAATTATTTTAAACCTGTTTTTATAATAAGTTTTATGTATTTTATTCTTTTTATATTTGATTCTAATATTTTATAAAATTTAAGCGAGGATAATATTTTAAAATTAACGGAGTTATATTATTCAAGAATTTATGAATTCTACTTCGAAACTAACTTGATATATGGTTTGAAATTTATTTAAACAACTTTTTTTAGTTGAATTGTGCTTTAATTTAAATTTGGATATGTTTTTGAGGATATTTAATATACTTGTAGGGTGTACAGTACATAAGAAGAAAAATGGTACATACACTTTGGAAATATTTGATAAATGTTGTTGCCACTTGGTCTATTAGTTAAATTTGTTTTGACACTTGTTGAAACAGGGTGAGATTGCCCCCACGTGTTAAAGTGGTTCTGGATTCTTCTTGCATGCATCCTCTTACGTTTGCTTACATCGCTGTATTCAATTATTTATTTTCCCCCGTCCTCTGGGGATGGGCATTTTTCCCCAAAAAAAAAAATCATATTTTCCCAAAAATCCCTAAATCTTGGCTTCATCGTTCCATCACCGATGATGGCCACTGCGAATTGAACTTCAACTCTACTATCCCAACCCATGCCCCCTGTAGTCATCGCCCGATTTGGTAGTGCCACCCTCACCAACGTCAACCCTTCTTTGCCTGTCGCTCCTCCTTAAATCAATTCAAGGACAGGTTTGCTACCTTAAATCGAAGTCTTGAAGCCGTCGCCCCCAACGCAGTCAGGCCTTTCACCAACACTGGTTGTTGCTGCGCTGAGCAAAGGGATAATCAATATCACAAAGCTAGAACAAATTGGAGAAAGTAAGATGGAACTCGAGCCCTCCAACCAGCATAAGTAGCTCGTCCACTGTGTCACCACCGAGAAGAATAGCCCACCGCCTACCTTTCCTACTTTTCCTTCGTTAATTGGAGATGAGTTTTTTCACGATTAAATTTATTTCCAGTTATTTCTTTATCTCACACTATATAATAATTGATTTTCGTGACTGTTGCTATGGCTCATCTGTAGTTGGGGTTGATTACATAATTGTGGACTTGTTTCTTGATAACACCAGAATGAGCTCATTGCCTCTCCATTGTTTGTCACTGCATGTGCCTTATGGTATGTGTGTTTAAGATGCCTTGGGTACTTGAAACCATATATTACTTTTAATTTTCTTGTGCTTTGTTTCCTGTCGAATTAATGAACAAATAGAAACTAAGAATATTATTTAGTTTATAGCTCTTTTAGTCTAATGTACTGTAATTGGAACCACCATCAGTTTGTTTTCTTCTCACACTCATGCGAATTACTGGAGTATGAATAATGAATGCTAAATGTTTGAATAAAAAAACGTATGATTCCATAGTGTGGTATAACGCGACATCCTGTAAGCATCAGTTTTCTCCATGTGGGCAAACACATTATCTGTTGCATGCTACCTTTTATAAATGTGCATATACATCAAGCCGACGTTCAAGGATGGATCTTGCGATATTATGATTAGTCAAATAATGACGTCTTAAAATGTAAAAGTTTATTTGAAAACATTGATTCAAATCTATTGAAAGACAAAATGATGTTGCACTAAGGTTGGAACAAAGTAATATTGTATTCTGTCACCTGCAAATTTCCCAAACAAACAGTTGACAAGAATTCATCTAATGTTGTAAATATTCACTATAGTTTTTTTTATGCATGTGCATTTTTGGTAATACCTTCTAGTGCATGTACCTTGTCCCTTTCGCAGGAGTTGCCTGCAGGTTGATATGGCAATCCGTTGCCTTAAGCTTTTGCTTATTATAAGAGTTTTCTTATAAACGGTTCAACTGCATCATTTATTTCTTTGTAGTATTCCTATTAAATTAAACTGCATGTTGTCTTGAACTATCTAATTTCATACTGTATAACTTGTTGTGATTATGTAGACTCATCTTACTACCTTATTTTGATATCTGAAGCCCATCCACATGTGTTTAATTGCACTTCATTCAATCACATTATTTAAACTTAACCTGTGGGAACTATAAATAGACTGACTCATTAATCTTATGCATAAAAGATATGGCATAAAAAGTCTCATGGATGGAAATTATACCAAATGCATGGAAACACGCAGTGGTAAAATAAATGTTCTTTTCATGTGTTTTATTTAAAATTGATCTTTGTTTGACAGTCCCACAGATGCTACATTGTTGTGTCAGCATATTACTTCCTGCAAATTGTTCTTTCTTTGACAGTCGCATAATTGCTTTATCCTTAAAGTCGTTTGTGTTACAACAAACATATTCTTCTTGCATATTATTTATATTATGTAACAACCCGTATTTTGATAACGTGTTATAAATATAAATCAAGGAAGAATTAATTTTTAAAATGAGAATCAAGGGAAACGGGTTACGCCATTGCGTTCATCTCGAAATTCTTCTTGGAAACGAGTCCGAGTTTTCAAAAATCGGAGTCCGTATGACCAAGTTATGACCCTTCGAAGTTTTCAGAAAATTTCAAGTTCAAAACAGCTCAGAATTCAAATTCAAATTTCGAATTCAAACCACAGAACAGACTGGGTGGGAAATTTCCCGCCCAGGACCAGGTCGACCTGGGGGTCGACCATAGAGTCGACCTGCCCAGGACCAGGTCGACCATAGTGTCGACCTGGGTGTCGACCTGGGGGTCGACTTGGTGGCCGAGCCCACTTTTGAAGCTGGATTCACTTTGATGTTTCTGGCCTCGTTTCTGTCTACATTCGTTGACCTAACCCTATATAAACAGCCCCTAACACTAGTCTCTCTACACAAAATTCTCTCTGACCTTATGCTGCTCTAATTCTGGTTGAAAAGTTAGAAAAAGGGACTACTTCTTCTACGTCGAAACTACGTTAAGAGAATTGTTGATTTGGGGATTTCTGTTAGGACTCAACTAAGCATATAAAGATTCAACATCGACTTTCGTTTTCTAATTCTCGAACCACGATCTGTAAGCCCCGGTTACTTTTAGATTTAAACTGTAAACGTAATATGAATATGTTGTAAATTGAAATTGGACCTGTGTATGATGACTGTTTTACATCCATTCTTGTTCATCTTGGATCTTGACTTTTGGGTATATTACTATGACATTGATTTGGGGCCTATTCATGTTGTAAATCAAAAAGAAAAACCCCTCATATTATCATGCCTGCAATGTTGAATCTGCTATTAGTCACAAGTTTATGACTATCACCTTATGTCAACCGTTACCATGACTATAACCCTATGTCAACTGTTATCTTGACTAGTACCTTATTTTGCTAGATTTGGAATCTATATGTTTGAGGCCGATATTCCATATGCCAGTAATGTTATAATCATTTATCTCAAGTTATACCATGCTATGCTAGTAATCATTTTTGCCACCTTATACCCGTCCCTTTTTATGTTATTCCCTAATTAGATTTATTTGTATCGATTCGAGTTTACGTGCGATGGGAATACGGTTTGGGTAGATTAGGTAAAACATGAATTGGCTTTGAACTTGAACATGAACGTTGTTATAACTTGAACCTGGATATGGACATGAACTTGACACGATTTGACATGAAACATGATCTGAAAACTTGACATGAATTTATACTCGAAACTTGAATCTAGACATGACACTTAGAATGAATTTGAAAATGGCCAACTCGAGGTTGGGTTGAGTTTGCCGTGTAAATCTGCCCGAAACCGCCCGGCAAATCCAGTGACTGCAAACAATAGGATCCAATGTGGGTAGTTGGTCATATCGCATGTAAAACCCGATGTTAGACTATGTTGTGGTGTAAATCTGCCCGGAACCGCCCGACAAATCTAATGAGCACAAAAATTAGTCTAATGTGAGAGGTTGGGGTGCATTAATGAATTATTGCCACATGATAGGGTTAAGTCATGAACCACTTGAATATACTTAACCAATTTGACACGATGATTTGATAGGGTTAAGTCATGAACCACTTGAACACACTTAACCAACTTGATACTTGATTTGGATAGGGTTAAGTCATGAATTTAAATGACAACACTTAACCCATTAGAAACCCTAGTTATGCAGTCCTTTTCAGCAGTAACCCACTTAGATGTATCACGATACCCTGGGACTAGGTAGGGTGGGGCACGATTACTGGGCTAATTGTAAGCGACCAGAACGACGGCTGAGTAGGTGCGCCATTGTAGGTTCAGGCGGACTATGGTCATGCACGTAGTCCGGAGTTGAAAAAGCAGGCATTGGGCACCAGTAGGTTTACACTGTGCGTGCTTGATTCGTGTCGGTGGTTGGCACCATAGGGCTTGATACACCCTATGGTGGACCTAGCACAGGTGACTACATTTCAGGATAGGGTCGTATGACACAGACACATGACGAGCTAGAACTTGTAGGGAGCCGATCGATTAATAGATCGTACCGTAGGACCCCGTAATGGGTCACCTCATGATATTGGGCCAAGGAATCATCTCATGGTTAATACTTGACATGGGTTAAGATACTAGTACAGTGGGTGCAGCGAATCTTGAATATGCGATGCTAGACTTGACTTATCTTGTTATCTTAATTATCATACCAGTCCTGTTATCATCCTTATGTTTAATTCCAATTTTCACATGTCATGTTACCTTTACTAGTTTTTATACTGAAAGTCACTAGGGCTTACCAGTCTTATGACTGACCCTTTTTCTTTCGCCTCTTTTTCTTTCGTTTTCCCCCCAGGTTCTCAAGGAGGAAACACTAGCTCTTAGCTTGAATTTAGCTTGCTTTCTGTCAGCTCATGTACGGTTTGGTCTTGAGTTATGCTATGGCTGCACTTCTGCTATTTATGGGGAATAATTTACTTTTGTTATCTTAAGTTTATGCTTCTTTATTTGGAACTTGATGTAATGGAATAATTTGTGCCTTGGATATATGGGGTTTTGACTCTTTTCTTGAAAGTAATAAAAATTTGGTTTTTAATTTCTACCGCTGCTTTATTTATGTTCTGCCTTGTGATATCTCTGTGTATGTTTACCTAGATAATACTCCACCAAAACTAGTGCATTCCTTTTGTGAGTGACCCTAGCGGAGGTGGGGTGTTACACTTGGTATCTGGGCAGAAGGTTACCAGATGGGGCAAAAGTTTTAAAAACCTTCTAAAACTATTTTCCAAAACCGTATATAAAGAAGCATTTTTTTCAATAAAAGTTTTATGTTAAAAAAAATGCTATTCCCCAAAAGCCATTAGCACTTTCCTTTGTTTCCTCGTTTGAATCTTTTTCTTTTCGATTTTCAGCATGTCTGATCTTAACCTTCCTGAGGGAGTACCCGTACTTGGATGGTTCCGATGGTACTTAGAAGCTAGGGCCAACGGCACGGGCCCGGCAGACATCTCTCCTCCTCCTTCCCCAGTGGTCGCGGTTCCTCCTCCTCCTTGTACCGTCTTTGCCAAAATATGCAAAGACTTTAAAGCAATGGGCGGCAAGAACTTCGTTGGAACTGAAACCTTTGTTGAGGCACGAAACTGGCTAAAGGAGACGGAAGACTTGTTTATTATCTTTGATGTGGAGGACCATAGGAAAGTTCAGTTGGCAGCATGGTTGTTGAAAGAGGAAGCTGCATTTTGGTGGGAAGTCACCAACGCTACTAGGCTAGTTGAGACTTAGGCAGACTTTAGAGAGAGGTTTGGGCTTAAATTCTTATCGTCAGCAAAAGAGAACCTTCAGATGGAGAGGTTCCTAGCACTCAAGCAAGGGGACATGTCTGTTAGGGAGTACGTGAATAAGTTTAATCAGCTTGCTCGGTTCGGTTTGGATTTGGTCAACACAGTCCAGAAAAAGGCTGTACACTTTGCTCGAGGATTGAACGAGCCACTACACAGTTTGGCCATAACTCATATACCCATGGGGGCGATCTTTGAAAGCTTGGTGGATATAGCTCTACTTCATGTGGAAGACATGAATAGCAAGAAGGAGGTTAAGCCTAATGAGACTCAGAATAAGAAAGTTGACTTCAAGAAGGGAGGCAACAAGAATAACAAGAATAAAAAGGGCAGCAACAACAATAATAACAAATCACGTGAGACAAGGAAGTGTAACTTTTGTGGTATTATGTGACATCTAGCTAAAGACTGTAGAAAGAAAAAGAGAAAGTTGGGTGAATGCTTTCATTGTGGAGATACTGGACACATCAGCAAGGATTGCCCTAAGAAGCAAGGACAGGGGCAAGGGCAGACCCAGCGAGCAGGACCTTCTGGAGGGCAGTTGCATGCTCTCAACACCACTCCAGCTCTTGACCGATGTAGTAATATTTCCATAGAAAGCCTTGTTTACATTTCTGACTTTTCTGTTCGAACCTTATTTGACTCTGGCGAATTGCATACTTTTATTTCTTCTGATATTGTTGAAAATCTGCACCTAAGTACTAGTCTGGTTGAGGATCCCGTTATAGTTTCAAATCCAATTGGGGGCTCCGCCCATTTACCTATGATTTGTGTGGATTTGAAGATCTCTATCTTAAGCGTAGAATTCACGTGTAATGCTTATGTTCTCGGATTTATGGGATATGGTTTGATCCTAGGTATGGATTGGCTGTCCGATTATGGAGCCATTCTTGATTGTGAACGAAGCGTAGTGAGGCTCATGACTCGCCTTGGTAACACCCTTGAAATTTCTTGTAACCCTAAGGGTCCGGTCATGTTGTGTTATCTTGAATCTCTTGACTCGTCCGTCGATAATTTGCAATCTGTAAGAGTGGTCCGAGAATATCCATATGTCTTTGATGAGGTGAGGGGGTTACCTCCTAAACGCGAGATAGACTTCCGAATTTATCTTGTTGATAATGCCAAGCCAGTTTCATTGCCCGTTAGGCACATGGCCCCGCGAGAAAGAAGAGAGCTCGGTAAACAAATTAACGAGTTGCTTGAGAAGAATTTCATAAGACGAAGCATTTCTGAATGGGGTGCTCCGGTGGTATTCGCTACTAAGGCAGATGGTTTGCTTCATCTATGCATAGATTATCGTGAGTTAAACAAGCTAACTAAGAAAAATAGGCACCTACTACCAAGAATCGACAATTTGTTTGACCAGCTTGTGGGAGCATCTGTTTTCTCTCTACTCGATCTAGCCACAGGATTCCATCAGCTTAGAGTGGCTGAGGATAGCATTGACAAAACTGCGTTTAGGACTCCAGATGGGTTCTTCGAATGGCTCATCATGCCGTTTGGGTTAACGAATGCACCCGCGTACTTTGTAGATTTGATGAGTAGGGCGTTTCGGGAGTTCCTTAACAAGTTTGTGGTAGTTTTCGGGGATGATATTTTGATCTTCTCAAAAGATGAAGAAGAGCATGCTAGACATCTCAAGGAAGTCATGGAAATGCCTAGAGCGCACCAGTTAAAGGCTAAGTTCTCCAAATGCCATTTTTGGAGGAAGGAAGTTCGGTTTCTTGGACATGTAGTTTCTAAGCAAGGCATAGCCGTGGACCCGCAAAGGTAGTTGCGGTACAAGACTGGAAAATTCCTAAGAATGCAACGGAGGTTAGGAGCTTTCTCGGTTTGGCGGGCTACTACAGGAAGTTCATTAAGGACTTCACTAAGATTTCAGCCCCTCTTACTAAGTTAACAAAGAAGAACCTATCTTTTGCGTGGGACATAAAGTGTGACGTTGATTTTCAGAGACTCAAGAGAGCCCTCACCACAGCTCCAGTTTTGGCATTACCTGACGGAGGCAAGGTGTTTACAGTGTACACAGATGCGTGCGGCATGGGATTAGGCGCTGTCCTAATGCAAGATAGAAGAGTAATATGCTACGGGGGCAGGCAACTTAAAGTTCATGAGAAAAACTATCCCACGCATGACTTGGAGTTGGCCGCGATTGTTTTTGCGCTTAAAGCTTGGCGCCATTATCTTCTAGGGGAGAGGTTCGAGCTGTATACTGACCACAAATCGCTTAAGTACCTCTTCTCATAGAAAGATTTGAATCTGAGACAACAGAGGTGGATGGAATTCTTGGCATCATATGACTTCAGTATAGCTTATACCCATGGCAAGGGTAACGTGGTGGCAGACGCGCTAAGTAGAAAAATGTTGACTTTGAGCCCCTTGTTTGTTGAAAGGAAAAGCTTTGAGTTTATAGTAACCTTTGATTTTACACCTACTATTGAGTCATTAACTGCTACGTTAGCATCTCTTGAGTTAAGACCTACACTTCTAGATCAAGTAGGGACTTCACAGAAGGAAGACCCACAGATAGTCGAAATCATGGACAAGCTGATTAGTGGTGAGACGTCAAGTCACCTCGGTAGGTATGCCATAGATGACAAGGGATGGCTAAGGCGCGATGGAAGGCTATGTGTTCCACAAGTGGGAGACCTAGTAAGGAAAGTCCTCGAAGAGGCGCATCACTCGAAGATGACCATACATCCTGGAGGGGATAAGATATACAGAGATATGAAACGCATTTTCTTTTGGGATGGAATGAAAAAGGACATGGCAGAGTTCGTTTCGAAGTGCATGGTGTGCCAACAAGTAAAGGCCGAGTCAAAGAAGCCCGGTGGGCTATTACATCCTTTGGAGGTTCCACAATGGAAATGGGAGAGTATCTCGATGGATTTCGTGGATGGACTGCCTAGGTCAAGGAAGAGAAATACTAGCATATGGGCCATAGTTGATAGACTTATGAAAAGTGCTCACTTCATTCTGGTGAAAAGCAAGAGGACCGCATCATGGCTAACGTCTATTTACCTTCGAGAGGTAGTACGGTTGCACGGGGTTCCTTCTAGTACAGTTAGTGATCATGACCTGATTTTCACTAGCCAGTTTTGGAATAGTTTGCAAGAAGCAATGGGTACACGACTGAGTTTAAGCACGGCCAATCACCCACAGACGGAAAGGGTAAATAGGGTACTAGAAGATCTCCTGAGTCTATGCATTCTTGACTTTGGTGGTACTTGGGAAGACCATCTTCCTCTCGTGGAGTTTGCACATAATAATATTTACCAAGCTAGCATCGGAATGGCACCGTTCGAAGTCCTGTATGGAAGGCCATGCAAATCGCCAACTTGTTGGTGGGAGACGACAGACAGGCTTATACTTGGGCCCGACATGATAAGGGACACTTCTGAGAAGGTTGAGTTGATACGAAGACGGATGAAAACGGCCCAAGATAGACATAAATCTTATGCGGACAAGAGAAGGACAGACTTAGAGTTCGAAGTCGGAGATATGGTCTTTATAAAAGTTTCTCCGTTACGCAATGTAGTTCGTTTTGGAGCAGTTGGAAAGCTAGCACCAAGGTTCGTAGGACCGTTCCCTATCACTGAGAGGGTTGGGCGGATGGCCTATAAGGTAGAATTACCCGAGATGCTGGCCGGAGTACACAATGTCTTTCATGTCTCGCATCTCCGAAAGTGCTTACATGAATCAGCCGAAGTGGTTGAGCTAAGCATCCTTGAAAGCGTAGAAGTGGAAAAAGAAGAAACATTGAGGCGAGTTCCGATTCGTATCTTAGGAACGGAGATCAAGAAGCTAAGGAATCGAGAAGTCAAGCTAGTTAAAGTTCAGTGGAGTGAAGCCCAAGAAGACGCAACTTGGGAAACCGAAGAGAAGATACGCGCGCTTTACCCATTTCTTTTTGAGGGTACATTCTCGATCTCTTTTTCCTATAAACTTAAAAACCTTTTCGTATCATGCTTCTACTACCTACGTTTGTCTTGTTATCTTCTCGATCTTATCTTGAGAACCTTAGGTAGAACCATATGGATGTAAACATGTGATTGAAACATGTTATGGTTAATGTTTGCAAATGGTTGCAAGTGTTTGCAAGTGATTGCTAGTGGATGCATGACACACATTAGGCACTAGATCGGCTCAGTCACATTTTCATGTTGCATATGCATGAGTGCTTATACTTGTACATGGATGGAACTTGTTATGCTATCACGTGGATGTTGCATATGAATGAATGTTTGTGCACTCATGTAGAGATTATAAAGTATGTTAGGAATTTTGCATGCATGTTGGATTCATTACTCTAACATGTTTTGCATTAAGGAGGTCTACTGAATCAGTAACCGCCTGATCTTTTGCATTAGATAAGTACATATACACACGCTTTCTGCATATGTTCATACAGCACTAGGAACCTTTTAAGGACAATGGTTGCTTGTGGAGGATGTTTTGAGTAGATGGATGATGGATGGTAGGACACATCCTCCCTAACTTAGAGATTTCAGGGACGAAATCCTTTAAGGAGGGGAGAATGTAACAACCCGTATTTTGCTAACTTGTTATAACTATAAATCAAAGTAGAATTAATTTTTAAAATGAGAATCAAGGGAAACGGGTTACGCCATTGCGTTTATCTCGAAATTCTTCTTGGAAACGAGTCTGAGTTTTCAAAAATCGGAGTCCGTATGACCAAGTTATGACCCTTCGAAGTTTTCAGAAAATTTCAAGTTCAAAACAGCTCAGAATTCGAATTCAAATTTTGAATTCAAACCACAGAACAGACTGGGCGGGAAATTTCCCGCCCAGGACCAGGTCGACCTGGGGGTCGACCATAGAGTCGACCTGCCCAGGACCAGGTCGACCATAGAGTCGACATGGGGGTCGACCTGGTGGCCGAGCCCACTTTTGAAGCTGGATTCACTTTGATGTTTCTGGCCTCGTTTCTGTCTACATTCGTTGACCTAACCCTATATAAACAGCTCCTAACACTAGTCTCTCTACACAAAATTCTCTCTGACCTTATGCTTCTCTAATTCTGGTTGAAAAAGTTAGAAAAAGGGACTGCTTTTTCTATGTCGAAACTACGTTAAGAGAATTGCTAATTTGGGGATTTCTGTTAGGACTCGACTAAGCATATAAAGATTCAACATCGACTTTCTTTTTCTAATTCTAGAACCACGATCTGTAAGCCCCAGTTACTTTTAGATTTAAACTGTAAACGTAATATGAATATGTTGTAAATTGAAATTGGACCTGTGTATGATGATTGTTTTACATCCATTCTTGTTCATCTTGGATCTTGACTTTTGGGTATATTACTATGACATTGATTTGGGGCCTATTCATGCTGTAAATCAAAAAGAAAAACCCCTCATATTATCATGCCTGCAATGTTGAATCTGCTATTAGTCACAAGTTCATGACTATCACCTTATGTCAACCGTTACCATGACTATCACCTTATGTCAACTATTATCTTGACTAGTACCTTATTTTGCTAGATTTGGAATCTTTATGTTTGAGGCCGATATTCCATATGCCAGTAATGTTATAATCATTTATCTCAAGTTATACCATGCTATGCTAGTAATCATTTTTTCCACCTTATACCCGTCCCTTTTTATGTTATTCCCTAATTAGATTTATTTGTATCGATTCGAGTTTACGTGCGATGGGAATACGGTTTGGGTAGATTAGGTAAAACATGAATTGGCTTTGAACTTGAACATGAACGTTGTTATAACTTGAACCTGGATATGGACATGAACTTGACACGATTTGACATGAAACATGATCTGAAAACTTGACATGAATTTAGACTCGAAATTGAATCTGGACATGACACTTAAAATGAATTTGAAAATGGCCAACTCGAGGTTGGGTTGAGTTTGCAGTGTAAATCTTCCCGGAA
Organism: Allium sativum; assembly: GCA_030737875.1. Taxonomy (NCBI): domain Eukaryota; kingdom Viridiplantae; phylum Streptophyta; class Magnoliopsida; order Asparagales; family Amaryllidaceae; genus Allium; species Allium sativum. Next base: position 11,801,698 of record CM060921.1, on the reverse strand, counting down.
CCGCCCGGTAAATCCAGTGACTGCAAACAATAGGATCCAATGTGGGTAGTTGGTCATATCGCACGTAAAACCCGAGGTTATACTTTGTTGTGGTGTAAATTTGCTTGGTACCGCCCGACAAATCCAGTGACCACAACAATTAGTCTAATGTGAGAGGTTGGGGTGCATTAATGAATTAATGCCACACGATAGGGTTAAGTCATGAACCACTTGAATATACTTAACCAATTTGGCACGATGATTTGATAGGGTTAAGTCATGAACCGCTTGAACACACTTAACCAACTTGATACATGATTTGGATAGCGTTAAGTCACGAATTTAAATGACAAAACTTAACCCATTAGAAACCCTAGTTACGCGGTCCTTTTCAGCAGTAACCCACTTAGATGTATCACGATACCCTGGGACTAGGTAGGGTGGGGCACGATTACTGGCCTAATTGTAAGCGACCAGAACGACGGCTGAGTAGGTGCGCCATTGTAGGTTCAGGCGGACTATGGTCGTGCACGTAGTCCGGAGTTGAAAAAGCAGGCATTGGGCACCAGTAGGTTTACACTGTGCGTGCTTGATTCATGTTGGTGGTTAGCACCATAGGGCTTGATACACCCTATGGTGGACCTAGCACATGTGACTACATTTCACGATAGGGCCGTATGAAACAGACACATGACGAGCTAGAACTTGTAGGGAGCCGATCGATTAATAGATCGTACCGTAGGACCCCGTAATGGGTCACCTCATGATATTGGGCCAAGGAATCATCTCATGGTTAATACTTGACATGAATTAAGATAATAGTACAGTGGGTGTAGCGAATCTTGAATATGCAATGCTAGACTTGACTTACCTTGTTATCTTAATTATCATACCAGTCCTGTTATCATCCTTATGTTTAATTCCAGTTTCCACATGTCATGTTGCCTTTACTAGTTTTTATACTGAAAGTCACTAGGGCTTACCAGTCTTATGACTGACCCTTTTCTTTCGCCTCTTTTTCTTTCGTTTCCCCCCAGGTTCTCAAGGAGTAAACACTAGCTCTTAGCTTGGATTTAGCTTGCTTTCTGTCAGCTCATGTACGGTTTGGTCTTGAGCTATGCTATGGCTGCACTTCTGCTATTTATGGGGAATAATTTACTTTTGTTACCTTAAGTTTATGCTTCTTTATTTGGAACTTGATGTAATGGAATAATTTGTGCCTTGGATATATGGGGTTTTGACTCTTTTCTTGAAAGTAATAAAAATTTGGTTTTTAATTTCTACCGCTGCTTTATTTATGTTCTGCCTTGTGATATCTCTGTGTACGTTTACCTAGATAATACTCCACCAAAACTAGTGCATTCCCTTTTTGAGTGACCCTAGCGGAGGTGGGGTGTTACATTTTAAGCTTAAAATAATTGTAAATTTACAGTGAAAGGTTGATATTATGTTCCATTTGAAAGGCATGTAAATTGTCCTCAATTTTTTTTCTCGAAGATATAAGATTTTCTCTAGATATGCCGATGCGTGAGTGAGAGATTATCATTGTATGCAGGGGCAATAGCTAAAAATCGGAGAGGTATAAGAAGACATATGTGCGCAAAGCATGGAAAAAGTTGTAATTTATTAAAAGAAATTTATGTATAAATTTATTTTTATCTCGCTGTATAAATACGGTAAACTATGATATTCCTTATATAAATAACTTTCGTTGTTGGTAATTGTTGCCTTTTTGTCTGTGATTCTGGGATTATTCTGTTTAAGTCCTGTAAGCTAATAACAAGTCATCGTTTTGAATGCTTCGAGTTGGTTTAATTACCGGCTTGGGGCAGTCAAAATGGCAGGTTGTTACATTTGGTGTCAGAGCTATGGTTTTCATAAAACTTAGCTTATTGGGTTTAAAACTCATTAGAGATGGGGTGAAAATACCCTAGAATGAGCGAAATTGATACTAGAATCGCTCTAGAGAGAGCGCATTTTTGGGGAAATAAAATATTTTAATGAGATTTTGAAATAATAATAATAAAGTATATTATTTTGAAGATAAGTATATACTCTTTACGAAAATATTTTTAAAATATAAGTTTCCTTATTGGAATTCTCATTTGGAAGCCCTTTGCAATGAGAATTTTTACGTCAAGTAAAGTATATAAAAGAGTTTTTAAAAGTGGAATTTGGTTAAAAATCAAGATGGGAAATAAGTATGCGGTTTTGAAAGATCTTAGAAATTTGACAAGGTGGGACTCGAACGATGTCCGACTTCTAATGGTTGTTAAATAAGAACTAAATCAGTTTTGAAATTTGACTCAAATAAGATTGGAGTTGGTATTAATCGCTTTAACATAATGTTTGGTTGTTTTTAGAAGTAAAGTTAGAGAATCGATGTTAATAAATAATAAAACAACCAAGTATAAACTAATTATTTTCTTTTCATTATTCAAACTTCGACTTAAATGTTGTTTGTATTGAACACAATTTTTATCAAGATTTGGGTGAAATTCTGTATGATGAGGATTTTGAGTAAATAATTTAGTAATACCAAGCGGTTTGGGACGTTTGGTAATACTTTTCTGATTGCTCTCCTGACTTCTCATATAGAATATTCGGTTGTTTTTGTATTCTCAGCTACGAAATATACTGGTATCAAAAAGTGATACAGGAGCATGTGTCATATTTGAGTAATTACTGTTTGAAAGTATACTTCACTTACTAAATTGAAGTGCTTTCTAAGTTGACATACTTTTATGTCATTTGTATGACAATACTTTTTGTTTTATATCCCTACTATTGTGACTTGATTTATTTTGTCATATTGTTTTATATATAATATTTATTATGAGTATCATATTGATTTATATGTGATACTCTGACTTGATTTATTTTATCGTATTGTTCTTATATATGATAAAGTTTAGTATTAGCTTTGTTATGTTTAATACGGGTTGTGATTATTACTTTATGATGATATATTTTCAAAGCATGATTAAAGTGTCTGACACTATAAACACTTTGAACTTCATGGCATATTTATTATAAAATAACATTTCAAGAATGCTTTTGATTTTGGGTTGGGATAAATTGGACTCTGTTGTACCAATGGGCCAAAACTCCATCTTGGCTGACCTGATTCAAGTTCGCAAGCTGAATCGGTGGTCACTCACTAGCCCATCAACCACCAAAGGTCAACGGTCTGCTACATTGGGCATTATTTTATTGATCAGGATTCCCAATCGGCGGGTCACGAACTACATTAGATGGAGGCCTGGGGGTCCCAAATGTAGTGTCGTGAACAGTTAACTTACAACCTTTGCCTTAGACTGTCTTGGTTATCCTGGGCTGATCGCCAGGTGTGCTATAAGCGGATTACGGTGCTGATGTCTCGATGTGCGCTCGAGCACTACCACTATGATTTACAAATTAGCATCTATTTAATTATTTGGTTTGTTATGAGTCGGGATATATTTATCCCATGATCCCTTAATATTTTGTTACATTACTATAATTGATTAATTTTATATTGTCATATTGATTTATATATGATAATTGTTATGAGTATCGTATTGATTTATATATGATACTCTGATTTAATTTTATATTATCATATTGATTTATATATGATAATTGTTATGAGTATCGTATTGATTTATATATGATACTCTGATTTGATTTATATTATCATATTGATTTATATATGATAATTGTTATAAGTATCCTATTGATTTATATATGGTACTCTGATTTGATTTATTTTATTATAAGGTTTTACAAATGATAAATGCCTTGAAATTTTTTATCGACTTGATTGGTTATCATAAGATATTTATTATGAGTAACGCATTGATTTATATATGGTACTCTGTTTTGATTCATTTTATCATATTGATTTACATATGACACCCTGATTTAATTATATTGTGTTTACATATGATCAGTGCCATGAAGATTTTATTGACTTGATTAATTATCATAAAATATTTATCTTATTGTTTTGTAAACGTACTTGTTACGAGTATCGTATAGAGTTATATATGGTACTCTGTTTTGGATTATTTTATCATATTATTTTTATATATGATGAATGTTATGTGGGTTTCATTAGTCTATGATACTCTGACTTAATCATTATGAGTATCCTATTTATTTATATATGATATTTGTTAAGAGCATCACATTGATTTATGTGTGATACTCTAGTTAGATTTGTTATAAGTATCACATTGGTTTATATGTGGTATTTTAGTTCGGTTTATCTTATATATTGCTTTACATATGATAAATGTTATAAAATGGTTGATTTATATAAGCTACTTGATTATAGTTTTATTTTTTCATTTTGGTTGTATTTGTTATGATAACGTTTTAATCTAGAAATGATACTCTGATCTAATTCATTTTATCATGACAAATGTTATGAGTATCGTATTGATTTATATATCATACTCTGATTTGGTTTATTTCATGATAATGTTTTTTTTAACATATGATAAATATTTTGACGATTTTATTGACTTATATATGATACTCTAACTTGATTGGTTACTAAATAATATATATGATATTTAGGATGAATATCATATCGTTGTATTTATGGTAATTGTTATGGATATCATATGGGTTTATATATGATATCCTAACTAATTTTATCATTTTTTTTCTAAAGCTTATATTAATGGAATCGTATTGATTTATATACGACACCTTTAAAACGGGGAGCGCGTATCCTAATATATTATTTTACTTGCAAAGTTGAGTAAGTAAGTTGGGAAAGATTACATAAGTTTCAAACTCTGTATGTTGGAAGAAGCTGAGGTGCGATGTAAGAACTCATTGATCATGTATATTAGCCCAAGCAAATTGCGAGGACGCAATTTAATTAAGGGGGGAGTCTGTAACAGCCCGGATTTTTTGAGGGTGATAATAATGACTTAGAAATTTTGGCATTAAGAAAACAAACTAAATCGAAATTTAAGTAGAAGTATATTTGAAATTCAGATTAAAATATTAATCTTTATCTCTTGAATGGGGTTTAGATATATTTTAAATAACATTTCTTTCATACACTTAATAGTGTTGTGCCAAAAACAGACAACATTAACATTATTTCCTGTTTTGGATTCATATATATATTCGAAAATGTAACTTTGGAGATAAATCTAAAGTTTGAAATGCAAATTATGTATGTGAATTTGAGGAAAAATCATGTTGTAGGTATAAATTTAATTCTGTAATTAATGAGTTGAAGAAATTATTTAGATCTAGTTTATTTCAAACCTATTCTTGAAATAAGTTTTATGTATTTTATTCTATTTATATTTGATTCAAACATTTTACAAAATTTAAGCGAGGATAATATTTTGAAATTAATGGAATTATTTTATTTTAGAATTTATGAATTCTACTTTGAAACTAACTTGATATATGGTTTGAAATTTATTTAAACAACTTTGTATAATTGAATTGGGTATTAATTTAAAATAGATATGTTTTTGAGAATATTTAATATACTTGTAGGGTGTATAATACATAAGAAGGAAAATGGTACATACACTTTGGAAATATTTGATAAATGTTATTGACACTTGTTCTATTTGTTAAATTTGTTTTGACACTTGTTGAAAACAGGGTGAGATTGCCTGCACGTGTTAAACTGGTTCTGGATTCTTCTTGTACACATCCTCTTTCGTTTGCTTACACTGCCCTCTTCAATTATTTATTTCCCCCATCCATCTGGGGATGGGCCTTTTTCCCCAAAAAAAAATCATATTTTCACAAAAATCCCTAAATCTTAGCTCCATCGTTCCATCACCAATGATGGCCACTGCGAGTCGAACTTCAACTCACCATCCCCAAGCCACGCCACCAGCAGTCTTCGCCCGATTTGGCAGTGCCTCCCTTACCAACGTCACCCCTCCTTTGTCCGTCGTTCCTCCGTAAATCAATTCAAGGACAGGTTTGCTACCTTAAATCGAAGTCATGAAGTCATCGCCCCCAACGCTGTCAGGCCTTGCACCGGCACTGGTTGTTTCCGCGCCTAGCAAATGGATGCCCATCGTCACTAAGCTAGAACCAATTGGAGAAAGTAAAATGGAACTCGAGCCGTCCAACCAGCATAAGTATCTCGTCCACTATGTCACCACCGAGAAGAACCGCCCAACGCCTGCCTCTCCTGCTTTTCTTTCGTTAATTGGAGGTGGGTTTCTTTACGATTAAATTTATTTCCAGTTATTTCTTCATCTCGCACTATATAATAATTGATTTTTGTGACTGTTGCTATGGCTTGTCTGTAGTTGGGGTTGATTACATAATTGTGAACTTGTTTCTTGATAACACCAGAATGGCTCATTGCATCTCCATTGTTTGTCACTGCATGCGCCTTATGGTATATGTGTTTAAGACGCCTTGGGTACTTGAAACCATATAATTTTCTTGTGCTTTGTTTTCCTGTCGAATTAATGAACTAGTTGAAACTAAGAATATTATTTAGTTTATAGCTCTTTTTTGCCTAATTTATTGTAATTGGAACCACCATCAGTTTGTTTTCTCCTCACACTTATGTGAATTAATGGAGTATGAATTATGTATGCTAGATGTTTGAATAAAAAAAAGTCTGATTCCATAGTGTTGTATATTCTGATATCCTCTAAGCATCGGTTTTGCTCCATATGGGCAAATACATTATCTGTTGCATGCTACTTATTATAAATGTGCATATACATCATGTTGGTGTTTAGGGATGGATCTTGTAGTTGCGATATTATGATTAGTCAAATACTGACGTCTTAAAATGTAAAACTTTATTGAAAACATTGAGTCAAATTTATTGAAAGACAAAAAGATATTGCACTAAGGTTGGAACAACGTAAAATTGTATTATATCACCTTCAAATTTCCCAAACAAACAGTTGACAAGAATTCATCTAATGTTGTAAATATTTGTTATAGTTTTTTTATATACATGTGCATTTTTGGTAATACCCTCTAGTGCATTTACCTTGTCCCTTTCGCAGGAGTTGCCTGCAGGTTGATTTGGCAATTTGTTGCCTTAAGCTTTTGCTTATTATAAGATTTTTTTTATAAATGGTTCAACTGCATCATTTATTTCTCTGCAGTATTCGCATTAAATTAAACTGTAGGCTGTCTTGAACTCTCCAATGTCCTATTGTATAACTTGTGATCATATAGACTCGTCTTACAACCTTATCTTGAAATCTAAAACCCATCCACGTGTGTTCAATTGCACTTCATTCAATCACATTATTTATGACTTAATCTGTGGGAACTATAATTAGACTGACTCATTAATCTTATGCATAAAAGATATGGCATAAAAAGTCTCATGGATGGAAATTATACCAAATGCATGGAAACACGCTGTGGTAAAATAAGTGTTCTTTTCATGTGATTTATTTAAAATTGATCTTTTTTAACAGTCCCATAGCTGCTCATTGTTGTGTCAGCATATTACTTCTCGCAAATTGTTCTTTCTTTGACAGTCGCATAATAAATTGAACCTTAACGCCGTTTGTGTTACAATAAACATATTACTACCTACATATTATTTATTTTAAGCTTAAAATAATTGTAAATTTATAGTGAAATTGATATTATGTTCCATTTTAAAGGCATGCAAACATGTCCTCGTTTGTTTTTCTCGAAGATATAAGATTTGCTCTAGATATGCCAATGCGCGAGTGAGAGATTATCATTGTACGCAGGGGCAATAGCTAAAGAGGAGAGCTATGAGAAGACGCATGTGCGCAAAGCGCGGCAAAAGTTGTAAAATAAATTTATCACTGTATAAATATGGTGAACATAGATATTCCTTATATAAATAACTTATGTTGTTGGTAATTGTTGCCTTTTTGTCTATGATTATTCTGTTTAAACCCTGTAAGCCAATAACAAGCCGCTGTTTTGAATGCTTCTAGTTGATTTAATTACCGGCTTGGGGCAATCAAAATGGCAGGTTGTTACACCAGGTGAATGAGTGGCAAGAATTTTTGAAATGCCATATAATTAGCCTGTAGCTTTATGTACCATATCATGTGGCGAATTAATTATATAGTAATGCGCCTAATAGTATGTACATGCCTAATCATAAATAATATATATATATATATATATATATCATGTTAAATAGTAGGCAAAAAATAATTTAAATATCCCTGAGTTAAACTTTGACTTGCCAATAGACTTTAAAATTTGTAGTAACCCGGTTATTTAAATCATATGGATTGGAATTTCCTTTTATACATGCAGTGACCAATATAATAAAAAGGATAAATTATTTCGGACCGATATGGAAAGAAAAAAAAAGAAATGTTAAACATTTACAGTATTAGTCTTATAATCAGGAAAAAATATATTAATGTAAATTAAGTCGTATACATACCATCAGTACATACTCATGCGTGCACAGAATAGGATCAAACAGAGAGCGTTGTAGCCATATCGACGAGTGTAAAAGTTTAGTGCTGATTTGGACGGAGTTGAACGCAATTGGAAGCTTGTAAAACAAAGCGTTCTGATGACGAATAGAAATTCAAGATGAGTTTAACTCAATCATTTATCCCACTTATATTTATTATAAATCGTGTTTATTATTTGTGAGCTATGGTTGATAGTTGTTGAACGTTTGGATATATGCTGATGTTTTTATAACCGATTTAAATTAAATGTTCGTTTAATTTAATCGAACCCGATCGTTATTTTTAATGATTATTTCCAAATGAGGTAACTTACCTTGTTGGGTATATTTATAATAATATGAACGTATATTATTAAATTGGTTGTTGTTATTATTAGTCGACTATTATCAGTTGAATCAATTGTTCATTGTTTATTTTAAATTATCGTATCAAATGGATTCCTCAAATTTATTGTTTATTTTCATATTATCATTATATGAACTGTTTGACTGATATAATTGAATTATTGACTTGATTATTGATTATTGAATCTGAATTCATAATTTTTATTATTTATCACTGGGTAATGTTGGTTGAGGAATTAATAGCAGATGGCCCAGACATACACTGTTTATAAGAATTGATTTACCGTCAAGTAAACCGATAAAAATGAAGTTATAAATTTTATTTATAACTAGCGATAGATTATAAATATATTATTTAACAGGAAGTTTATACAAAAGGGAATAAATATTTATTATTTATTATTTAAGTCTTAAGGTAAATTGATAATTAGTTTTATAATGAAAATTTTCATGTTATTAAGTTATTAGAACAAATGAAATTATACTGAAAGTGATTATTATTTACTTAATAATAATCAAAGTAAATGGATTTTTTAAATTAATTATATTTTTAATTAATTTAAATGGAAAGACAAATTGGAATTGATTAACGAATATACCATGTTTTAGAGTTGACCGAGTCAATTGAGTAACCTGGAATTGAGTATTAATTGGTTATCTATTTAATGGAAATAGTTAATGGTAAAATATACCATTTTTATTTTAATAAATGTTGATATTTGGTTATTATTTATTTTATAATGACCAAAGCGGAAAATCTTGGGATTTTAAATGTATTAATGGAGCTTTATGAAAATGTAAGGCCGATTTATAGTTGAATGATGTTTTTAAGCAAATTATATTAATAGTAATAAAAGTTAAGGTTGAATGGAATTTTAAATTTAGTTTTTATTGGAATACTAATTAATCGGATTTTGTAAAACTCAAGTTGAACGAAGTTGTGTTAAACCTAAGTTTTTTTAAAGATATAATTGGAACAAGTTATTTTAACTGGTTTATGAATGAAATAAAGACCCAAGATATGAAATTAAGGAACTGGAACCCAATAGGAGATCGATTGAGTTAAATGATTTCCTAAATATTGATCTGATGTTGGTTTCGGCCTTCGGGGTTGAAATTTGGGAAATTATTTTCTTACTGATTTATGGTTAGGGACTATTGAAGGTATGAAATGGAAATCGAATCGGAAACCCAAGTTTGAGTTAAAGTGATAAGGCGAGTTAAATTATTAAGATTCGAACTAAATTCACGATATTAAATAATGAGTGAAGTTTTATCGAGATATAACCAAGTGGGTTTGAGGTAAACTTATCAGAAGTGAAACGACCCAAATTTCCGTGCTCTTTGAGTTGACAAATCATACCACACGTCCAACCCAAATTGCACAGAAATACGAATCATTTTTAGAAAGAAGTTAGAGGATGAGAATATAGAAAGAAAGAAATATTAGAATAGAAGAAAACGAAGATCACAAACTCACAGCGGAACGAATAAATTATATTAGATAACATAACTTTTGAAATATAAAACAATAACTGTATACATACATACCATCATCAGAGCACAACGATTATCCCTGGAACAGTTATAAACACCTGTTTCCAGATACAACATAGTACACAGCGGAAAATATGATAGTCTATAGCTAACTGGTGAAGCCCCCTGCTTCAATCTCCTGCAGGTGAATCTGTAAAATCCCGACTACTTGACTGCCCGTACAAATTTGGGCACCCAAGAGTTTAGGGAAACAAACAAAATAAACTCTGGGTCAGTCATGGGACTGGTGTGAGTAAACTCCAATCATTTGTTTAACTTTCAAAATCCTTTCGAAAGAAAAGATAATCGTAAGACCGATCCACACATAAACACGGATGGTTTTTACTTTACGATAACCCAAAACACTTTGGAAATCATATATTATTTGATATTATAATAATGTTTAATCACAAGTAATTAAAATCTAGTAGAACGCTTGCATCTCACGCTCTACATATATAATATAAAATCAAACTCGCAGGCACTTATTGGAGATTGGATTCCAACTTGACAAGGTATGGGACCACCTTCCGAACGTGTATCTCTAGAGGCAAATACACTGGGTTCAACAAGAACATCTTGCAACCCGGCCCACACATGACCAACCACTCATTTCGCTTGAGTGTATCGAATGTATATCACCAACGGTTGGGATCAACAACCGCCTCCCGAAAAGGGACAGCATCGATAGATTTCAGAACAAAAGGAATTTCTCTAGATAGGTGATCATACATCCTAAGGGGTGCGACCCACATAGCCATGCTGCCTGCCCGATTTTTGTCCAATTCCGGGTTGATGAGGCTTGAGGTCATAACGTATCTTTTGACAGATCACACCTTCATTACTTTGAATGCCACATCGTCATACCCGCCAAATCACAAATTGATTTCACCAAAAATACCACGGGTATACAGCTAAGAGAAATGAATTCCTCCGCCACCAAACGTAAGTACGTTTGAAGAGATCAACTTATGCGATCTATTGGATATACTCTGTCAGACACTCGTCCATACACGTTTGTCCTGGGACTGGACAAACCGAAGGCACTATTCTGTAAACAGGATAGCCCTTGCACAACTCCGTCTTCAATATATTCAGCATACTTGATTCGCAACGCTTATGCCAATACGGAGTGGTTCTCTGGATAATAATCCAACCGGTCTCTCCATATTAACAACGTTAAAATGGTCAAAACTTTGACAGTCGGTGAGTTAACTATCAAACGAAAACATGTCGGTGTGCAAACAACGATATTATTTCCCGAAGGAAATTCTATCGAACAATCATCATTTCATCCATTCGTTCATTTCCCTATTCCTGTTGTTTAATGTTTCTTATTCACTATATTTAGAAAATATATATATATATCATTATCATTGGAAAACATTTCCATCTCTTGTTTCTATATTTAGAAAACAATTCTGCTTCTCATTTGGAAAACATTCCCAAATCTCTTTCATCTGATTAAACAGATGTTTGAATAAACATCACTACGCCAAATCTCCTTCATTTGGTTTCCACTTAACCACTTTCCACTATCGAACCTTAACCATTTCTTAGTTAAAACAAAGTCAATCAAGTTGGGGTATAATTACCTTTCAGACCTTAACTGAGCAACATTTCTAACCTCGAAATAGACAAGGTTCATCTTTCCAATCTTTTAACACGCTTCCTTACGTTGCTCTCGGATTCGATTATGAATCCACTTCCTTTTCAGGAATCACTTGATTATAACAATGGTGTCATAATTCCCTGCATCCGAAATATAATAACTTTAATATGACTTTTATTTTCTAACTTGAATATCGGAAAACATTTCCAATATATAATTCCTTTATTGAGAAAACATCCTTTATTCCAGTTAGAAACATTTCTAAACCCTTCGAATTTACTGATGTTATAACATCGTTATTATGACTTAAATCATAAATCATTCGTTAATTAACGATATCACTAACCAACCCTTTCTATCATTCACTTTGAAATATTCAGAGCTCACAACTTTAAACCAAACATTGCTTTCAACAACAGCGTTAAAACCGCTATCTAGCATTATAAAACACTTATCATAACCATAGCATTAAGATTGCTATTAAAACAGTTATTATAACGGCAGCGTTAAAATTGCTATTTAGATTTACCAAGACATTTATTATAACAGCAGCGTCTAAAATTGCTGTATAGATTTACAACATCTATTATAACAACAGCGCTATGATTGTTGTTTTGAATAAAATACCGTGTGCGACGCACACGCTTCCGTTGTTCATTTATAAATTCTGTTTATTTTTAACAATTCAAGTTCTCCTTTAAACATATTTATAAACTATACATTCTTCTAACCACTTAATTCGATTTCTATATACATTTTATTTGCAAAGTATTTCCTTGTTTTAAACTATTTATTCTTTTACTTTAAGCATTTGAAAATATTTCTTTAAACTTTCCTCTGTACTTTGCTAAATTCAAATCCATTTCCAATATTGGTTTCAAAACCGATACTCACTTTCAAATATACATTCATATTTGAACTTACCTTTTAATTTATCCAATGGTTAATGATCCACTTAATTTATATCTTTATTTATAACATTTTTCTTGGTTTACCCAATGGAATAGGTCTCCATTTGCAACTCAATGAAAAAGAAATTATTTCTAATTTGTAAATAAACTCTGCTTTTAAATTCTAATTTCCTTTTTCACATTCGATGATATTTTACGGTATCTAAAATACCAGGTTTCTAAGGCCAGGGTAAACCAAACACACAAATTCAACCATGGATAATGTAGCATAACATATATCACCATCAAATAAAACAGTAAATAAGATGTTGAGGGATCCAGTTGGATCCCTCCAACCTGTTTCCCTGCATCCACAGATGTTAGTAACATCAAAAATATCGCATTAATGAAAAAATCAATCAACGATGTGATTATATCAACCAATTTATCAATTATTCAATCAAGCAATCATTTCACATTATAAAATAATTTTAAACGAGTGAGTTTACTCACCTTGTTTTGCCGTTGACGGTGCTGCTTTTGTTTCATTTAAAATGAAACAGGCATTTAAACTTTTCTACGAAATTCTAGTAGCTCTGGTATCGGCCTTGTCAGCTCCACAACATAGGTCTCATCGCGTTCAATTAATTGTTCCTCAGTATCTTCTCAGCATCCAACCAATAAATCCAGTTTTTGCCATGTTAATCGCGTATCAGCTGCATGTAATACTTCTTCCCTCACCGAAAATAAACGTTCCTTCATAGATACCCATCCTCTTGTTCCCCTCAACAACAGTGTGTTTCCCCTTCTCAACGTTATTCCCATACTGATAGCATCACTTTCCTCTATTAATACGTGAATTACTGTCAATACACTTTCCAGAAAACCCAAACTTATGTCCCCCTTCTACTTCCCAAATCTGAGCCACTGTCTAACTCAACAATTGGCCACGGTGTTTGATTCCTTCCTCCATCATTTTAAAATACGAACAGTTGAACAACCCTTTGCCTTAACCGAATATTTTATTCAATCCACCCTTCATCTACGCTAAAAAGAAATGATTTTCCTCCTCGAACTTCAACAGTAAACATCGTTCTTCCCTTTGTCGTTCAACATAGAACTCACCGCCATCAGTACCCTTTCTTCCCTTTTTTTTTCTTTTTTTTTTTTCTTTTTTTTTTCCGCACAAACCCATGACCGTGAGCATCACACACCCTCCGGTCCATTGTTTCTCCAGAATACACAGAGAAGGCCCCTCCCTCCCTTCAGACTTACGCCGGCCTCATTTCTCCCTTTTTTTTTTTTTATGGTTTTCGTTTTTCGTTCAAAGGAAAACACTGATATTTATACTTTCAAGAACCGTGGTTGCCAAGGAATAGCACGCCTTAGGTCTGCACTAGCTGCTTGTTAGGCTTGTGACTTTTTATTTACTTTGTCGGCAAGGATCCTAGTAATGGCGTGAAGCACAAACAAAGCTTACATCATGACAGAGTTTAGGTTGCTATTTAGCTTTAGGTATCAGTACGTTGGGTTCTCTTCTTTTCTTCCTTCTATTTCAAAATATGCGCAAGTGGACGAGTAGATTAGAAGTCCTAGCCGCAGTGTCTGACTTACACACATAAAAATCTTATCAACTAGTTTGTGTTTACATTATTTTATATTGTACAAAACTTCGCGGTGAAGTATCAAGTGAAATTAAACACCGTCGACTTCTGTTTACTGATGAAAAAGCTATTCTTGGTGTAAAAAGATATTCTGAACCCAATGGGACAAGTTTCGTCGAATTCCGACATCGTTTGAAAAAAATTCCTTTATAAAACCAGAAATGAACACGCGTTTAAATTTTTCACGATCACCAGATAAATCAAATCAACTTGAAACTGCGAACACCGACAATAACTTTTCGATACCAACCCAACGGCACTAGTTTCGTCGCATTCTGAGACTGTTGCCCCGGTAGACTTTTTCCAACGCGTACCGCACTGCCCCTCTGAACACCAATTTTGTCGATCTCTAAAAATAACAAACTATATACCTACCCTGACTATATCTGACGCTACGAACTCACTGGAACTGGTTTCATGGCCTGATTCGATCGTCTGTTCAAGTTACACTCTAATATCCTTTTATTCAGTTGAATTAATCTAATTGCACTGAACGAGCGTTTACGGCTACCGTGGTTACATACGACATCGGTTTGCCACGCAATTCAACACCGTACAATAATTTAATGATACAGTCCCAATGAAACTGATTTCGTCGAAATCTGAGTCCGTTTGCAAAACGGCTATTTTAACACGTATAATTTAAATAACGATTTTCCACAGCGACTATTTCAAAATTTGATTTGGCCATAACTTTCTATTTATCATATGAAATCTGGATTTTTCTCTTTCATATGAAAATTATAATCAATACGGTTCCAACGTGTCTTGTTTCACAGAAATCCGACTTATATCGGATCCTGTATCCTCAGTTGAAGTTCAAAACTCTATATTACGAACTGCCGCGCGATTTCGAACTCGATTTATAATTATATAAATAAACTAACATTCAAACTTCGTTTTATAAACAAATTCGTTATAAATTCTTATATATAATTCAAAATAAAATATTTAGACCAATTTAAATATTCAGAGTTCAACGGCTGAAAATCCGGGTCGTTACATTCCTTCCCCCTTAAAATAATTTCGTCCTCGAAATTGCTAAGGTAAGAAAAGATGCTACATACCCTATTAACTAAGTCCAAGAATCCTTTCTGTTGACTTCTTAACTTCAGTTTAACTAGGCCAATTTATTTCAATTTAAATATTAATTTATTCTTACAAACGAAAAAAAATTCTGAAAATTTTCTAACACTTTAAATTCTGAAAAATTTCGGCAGCATCTCTTCTGCACAGCTCAATCGGTACAACCACAACTCGCCTTTCTAGGCCTTCTCCAATCCAAAAGAAAATCAAAAAGCCAAGTGGCTTGCCTCATAGGCTCATAAAATCATCAACCCAAACAATATTGTAAACATGTACCTTTTTGTCGGGCATAATTCTATCTCTTGCACTTTCTTCCATTCTGCTCAGCATACATATATCCATTTCCAGTTGGTTTCAAATCAATCCAACTTCAAGTTTGAAATCTCTAATCAACTTCTGATTAGCTCACTTCCATCCTATCGATTCCACTTGATCTTCATTTCAGAATCAATCCACTTATTCGGTTTGAGTTTCAATTTCCATTTAACTTAAGTTAAATTTCCATCCATTTGATACATTTTTACCATTTCAACTTATTTAACTTAGACAAGTTAAATTTTAATTTCAGAATTCAAATTCCCGGGTTTTATTTCAAATTAGTTCGAAATCATATATATTTGTACACATATATTTATAATCGACTCAATTCAAAACATTTGAATTTCTAAAACAACTTGTCCTTTTCAAACATATTTTCATTTCCAAATTACTATGGTAGCAATCCGTCACTCAGAAACTTGAAAATGAATACCGATAATGCTGCAGTCCATTATCAGAATTATTTTCTCGCCACTGAAGTGGTTTCAGTGCTTAATCCCTTTAAAAATCCATTTAAAAACATTTTATCCAAAACACTTTAAAGTAATGTTATATTACTTTATAATACCTCATAAAAGATTTTTCTAAACACCCGGAATTTAAATTCCACAAATTTTGGTTTGAATCCAATTCCAATATAGCTTATTTGTATATCTCATTCATATACAAATTCAATTTGGTTATATATAACCATTTTGGTATTATAATTTCATTTGATTAGAATAACAACCAACCAACTCAATAATTTCAGCAAATTATCCCTTTTATATCAAAAATATCTTTTGGGCAAAATTATGTCATTTACCCACTTTAAAACAATACTGCGTCGAATTGTTCTATTCGAGAGTTTAGAAACACCTATCGATACAGTTGTACATCCTGTATCGACCAGAATCCATAAACCACTCAACAAACCAGCCAACACAATATAAAACAATTTTTATATCAAATCTACAAATACGCACTCATATATATACACTCAAACTCAATCTAGGGTGTTACTAACTCCATCTCTATTGAGTCACGCCACAGAGCCAAGGTAATCACTTAACCTTCAGCTCTGATACCAAATGAAACGACCCAAATTTCCGTGCTCTTTGAGTTGACAAATCATACCACACGTCCAACCCAAATTGCACAGAAATACGAATCATTTTTAGAAAGAAGTTAGAGGATGAGAATATAGAAAGAAAGAAATATTAGAATAGAAGAAAACGAAGATCACAAACTCATAGCGGAACGAATAAATTATATTAGATAACATAACTTTTGAAATATAAAACAATAACTTTATACATACATACCATCATCAGAGCACAACGATTATCCCTGGAACAGTTATAAACACCTGTTTCCAGATACAACATAGTACATAGCGGAAAATATGATAGTCTATAGCTAACTGGTGAAGCCCCCTGCTTCAATCTCCTGCAGGTGAATCTGTAAAATCCCGACTACTTGACTGCCCGTACAAATTTGGGCACCCAAGAGTTTAGGGAAACAAACAAAATAAACTCTGGGTCAGTCATGGGACTGGTGTGAGTAAACTCCAATCATTTGTTTAACTTTCAAAATCCTTTCGAAAGAAAAGATAATCGTAAGACCGATCCACACATAAACACGGATGGTTTTTACCTTACGATAACCCAAAACACTTTGGAAATCATATATTATCTGATATTATAATAATGTCTAATCACAAGTAATTAAAATCTAGTAGAACGCTTGCATCTCACGCTCTACATATATAATATAAAATCAAACTCGCAGGCACTTATTGGAGATTGGATTCCAACTTGACAAGGTATGGGACCACCTTCCGAACGTGTATCTCTAGAGGCAAATACACTGGGTTCAACAAGAACATCTTGCAACCCGGCCCACACATGACCGACCACTCATTTCGCTTGAGTGTATCGAATGTATATCACCAACGGTTGGGATCAGCAACCGCCTCCCGAAAAGGGACAACATCGATAGATTTCAGAACAAAAGGAATTTCTCTAGATAGGTGATCATACATCCTAATGGGTGCGACCCACATAGCCATGCTGCCTGCCCAATTTTTGTCCAATTCCGGGTTGATGAGGCTTGAGGTCATAACATATCTTTTGACAGATCACACCTTCATTACTTTGAATGCCACATCGTCATACCCGCCAAATCACAAATTGATTTCACCAAAAATACCACGGGTATACAGCTAAGAGAAACGAATTCCTCCGCCACCAAACGTAAGTACGTTTGAAGAGATCAACTTATGCGATCTATTGGATATACTCTGTCAGACACTCGTCCATACACGTTTGTCCTGGGACTGGACAAACCGAAGGCACTATTCTGTAAACAGGATAGCCCTTGCACAACTCCGTCTTCAATATATTCAGCATACTTGATTCGCAACGCTTATGCCAATACGGAGTGGTTCTCTGGATAATAATCCAACCGGTCTCTCCATATTAACAACGTTAAAATGGTCAAAACTTTGACAGTCGGTGAGTTAACTATCAAACAAAAACATGTCGGTGTGCAAACAACGATATTATTTCCCGAAGGAAATTCTATCGAACAATCATCATTTCATCCATTCGTTCATTTCCCTATTCCTGTTGTTTAATGTTTCTTATTCACTATATTTAGAAAATATATATATATATATCATTATCATTGGAAAACATTTCCATCTCTTGTTTCTATATTTAGAAAACAATTCTGCTTCTCATTTGGAAAACATTCCCAAATCTCTTTCATCTGATTAAACAGATGTTTGAATAAACATCACTACGCCAAATCTCCTTCATTTGGTTTCCACTTAACCACTTTCCACTATCGAACCTTAACCATTTCTTAGTTAAAACAAAGTCAATCAAGTTGGGGTATAATTACCTTTCAGACCTTAACTGAGCAACATTTCTAACCTCGAAATAGACAAGGTTCATCTTTCCAATCTTTTAACACGCTTCCTTACGTTGCTCTCGGATTCGATTATGAATCCACTTCCTTTTCAGGAATCACTTGATTATAACAATGGTGTCATAATTCCCTGCATCCGAAATATAATATCTTTAATATGACTTTTATTTTCTAACTTGAATATCGGAAAACATTTCCAATATATAATTCCTTTATTGAGAAAACATCCTTTATTCCAGTTAGAAACATTTCTAAACCCTTTGAATTTACTGATGTTATAACATCGTTATTATGACTTAAATCATAAATCATTCGTTAATTAACGATATCACTAACCAACCCTTTCTATCATTCACTTTGAAATATTCAGAGCTCACAACTTTAAACCAAACATTGCTTTCAACAACAGCGTTAAAACCGCTATCTAGCATTATAAAACACTTATCATAACCATAGCATTAAGATTGCTATTAAAACAGTTATTATAACGGCAGCGTTAAAATTGCTATTTAGATTTACCAAGACATTTATTATAACAGCAGCGTCTAAAATTGCTGTATAGATTTACAACATCTATTATAACAACAGCGCTATGATTGTTGTTTTGAATAAAATACCGTGTGCGACGCACACGCTTCCGTTGTTCATTTATAAATTCTGTTTATTTTTAACAATTCAAGTTCTCCTTTAAACATATTTATAAACTATACATTCTTCTAACCACTTAATTCGATTTCTATATACATTTTATTTGCAAAGTATTTCCTTGTTTTAAACTATTTATTCTTTTACTTTAAGCATTTGAAAATCTTTCTTTAAACTTTCCTCTGTACTTTGCTAAATTCAAATCCATTTCCAATATTGGTTTCAAAACCGATACTCACTTTCAAATATACATTCATATTTGAACATACCTTTTAATTTATCCAATGGTTAATGATCCACTTAATTTATATCTTTATTTATAACATTTTTCTTGGTTTACCCAATGGAATAGGTCTCCATTTGCAACTCAATGAAAAAGAAATTATTTCTAATTTGTAAATAAACTCTGCTTTTAAATTCTAATTTCCTTTTTCACATTCGATGATATTTTACGGTATCTAAAATACCAGGTTTCTAAGGCCAGGGTAAACCAAACACACAAATTCAACCATGGATAATGTAGCATAACATATATCACCATCAAATAAAACAGTAAATAAGATGTTGAGGGATCCAGTTGGATCCCTCCAACCTGTTTCCCTGCATCCACAGATGTTAGTAACATCAAAAATATCGCATTAATGAAAAAATCAATCAACGATGTGATTATATCAACCAATTTATCAACTATTCAATCAAGCAATCATTTCACATTATAAAATAATTTTAAACGAGTGAGTTTACTCACCTTGTTTTGCCGTTGACGGTGCTGCTTTTGTTTCATTTAAAATGAAACAGGCATTTAAACTTTTCTACGAAATTCTAGTAGCTCTGGTATCGGCCTTGTCAGCTCCACAACATAGGTCTCATCGCGTTCAATTAATTGTTCCTCAGTATCTTCTCAGCATCCAACCAATAAATCCAGTTTTTGCCATGTTAATCACGTATCAGCTGCATGTAATACTTCTTCCCTCACCGAAAATAAACGTTCCTTCATAGATACCCATCCTCTTGTTCCCCTCAAAAACAGTGTGTTTCCCCTTCTCAACGTTATTCCCATACTGATAGCATCACTTTCCTCTATTAATACGTGAATTACTGTCAATACACTTTCCAGAAAACCCAAACTTGTGTCCCCCTTCTACTTCCCAAATCTGAGCCACTGTCTAACTCAACAATTGG
Source organism: Allium sativum (assembly GCA_030737875.1). Lineage (NCBI taxonomy): Eukaryota > Viridiplantae > Streptophyta > Magnoliopsida > Asparagales > Amaryllidaceae > Allium > Allium sativum. The sequence continues at coordinate 11,781,100 of CM060921.1, read as the reverse complement.
CCACGGTGTTTGATTCCTTCCTCCATCATTTTAAAATACGAACAGTTGAACAACCCTTTGCCTTAACCGAATATTTTATTCAATCCACCCTTCATCTACGCTAAAAAGAAATGATTTTCCTCCTCGAACTTCAACAGTAAACATCGTTCTTCCCTTTGTCGTTCAACATAGAACTCACCGCCATCAGTACCCTTTCTTCCCTTTTTTTTTCTTTTTTTTTTCTTTTTTTTTTTCCGCACAAACCCATGACCGTGAGCATCACACACCCTCCGGTCCATTGTTTCTCCAGAATACACAGATAAGGCCCCTCCCTCCCTTCAGACTTACGCCGGCCTCATTTCTCCCTCTTTTTTTTTTATGGTTTTCGTTTTTCGTTCAAAGGAAAACACTGATATTTATACTTTCAAGAACCGTGGTTGCCAAGGAATAGCACGCCTTAGGTCTGCACTAGCTGCTTGTTAGGCTTGTGACTTTTTATTTACTTTGTCGGCAAGGATCCTAGTAATGGCGTGAAGCACAAACAAAGCTTACATCATGACAGAGTTTAGGTTGCTATTTAGCTTTAGGTATCAGTACGTTGGGTTCTCTTCTTTTCTTCCTTCTATTTCAAAATATGCGCAAGTGGACGAGTAGATTAGAAGTCCTAGCCGCAGTGTCTGACTTACACACATAAAAATCTTATCAACTAGTTTGTGTTTACATTATTTTATATTGTACAAAACTTCGCGGTGAAGTATCAAGTGAAATTAAACACCGTCGACTTCTGTTTACTGATGAAAAAGCTATTCTTGGTGTAAAAAGATATTCTGAACCCAATGGGACAAGTTTCGTCGAATTCCGACATCGTTTGAAAAAAATTCCTTTATAAAACCAGAAATGAACACGCATTTAAATTTTTCACGATCACCAGATAAATCAAATCAACTTGAAACTGCGAACACCGACAATAACTTTTCGATACGAACCCAACGGCACTAGTTTCGTCGCATTCTGAGACTGTTGCCCCGGTAGACTTTTTCCAACGCGTACCGCACTGCCCCTCTGAACACCAATTTTGCCGATCTCTAAAAATAACAAACTATATACCTACCCTGACTATATCTGACGCTACGAACTCACTGGAACTGGTTTCGTGGCCTGATTCGATCGTCTGTTCAAGTTACACTCTAATATCCTTTGATTCAGTTGAATTAATCTAATTGCACTGAACGAGCGTTTACGGCTACCGTGGTTACATACGACATCGGTTTGCCACGCAATTCAACACCGTACAATAATTTAATGATACAGTCCCAATGAAACTGATTTCGTCGAAATCTGAGTCCGTTTGCAAAACGGCTATTTTAACACGTATAATTTAAATAACGATTTTCCACAGCGACTATTTCAAAATTTGATTTGGCCATAACTTTCTATTTATCATATGAAATCTGGATTTTTCTCTTTCATATGAAAATTATAATCAATACGGTTCCAACGTGTCTTGTTTCACAGAAATCCGACTTATATCGGATCATGTATCCTCAGTTGAAGTTCAAAACTCTATATTACGAACTGCCGCGCGATTTCGAACTCGATTTATAATTATATAAATAAACTAACATTCAAACTTCGTTTTATAAACAAATTCGTTATAAATTCTTATATATAATTCAAAATAAAATATTTAGACCAATTTAAATATTCAGAGTTCAACGGCTGAAAATCCGGGTCGTTACAAGAAGTTTATAAAGGTTTCTGTTTATAATAGGATTGAGATTTATGTGTAATGTGTTAAAAGATCGTAAAATTATAGAGAAGTTTTAAATAATAGTAAACGTGCTAAGGTTTGAAATAAGATTTCCAAGTAGAAGTATAATATCAAATAATGTTTTAAATCAGATAGTAAATGGGATATGTGGGATAATGTAATAACCCGGAAATCTGGGCAAGTTTAAAATTTTTATTTTGGCAATTTTAACGAATTTTGATTATTTAAAATGAATTATTTTAAATAATAACGACGAGAAATTTATTTTGAATATAATTCGAACGTATATACTCGTTTGAATCGACGATAGAATATAAATATTTATTTATATTTATAAAAGGAATTGAAAATAGCGCGGTAGTTCGATAATTCGATTTCAAAATTCAAATGAATGTATCGGGTGTAATATAAGCCGGATTTTAGTGAAACCAAAAATAATAGAATCTAATAGAGAACATCTTTCCAACGAATCTGAAGAATCAAAATTTCATAGCGGGAATCAAAAGATATGACCAGTTGAAAATTCTAAATAGTCGCTATGGAATTCAGGCCCTTAAAAATGGAAATTTAGCAAACAACCTCGTATTTCGACGAAACCACTTTTGTTGGATTCGGGATGTAAAGTTATTGCTAGGTTTCAAATTTCATATTTTTTCGAATCAATATGTGAGCGTGGCAAAGGAAAACGCGTTTGACCAGTTTTAGTTGATTTTAATCGACTGGAAAATGGCCATTTTTCAAACGGTCTCAGAATTCGACGAAACTAGTTTTGTTAGGACCGTATCGTCAATACTGTAACGACCCAGAAAATCTGAACCAATTTAAATTTTTTAAATTGGCTAAAATATTGGATTTTAAATATTTAAAATAAATATTTTAAATAATAGCAATGAAAAGTGAGTTTGAATCGACAATTGAAAACAAATATAGTTAATTATAATTATAAACAAGGCCTGAAATGGCGCTGCAGTTTCAAAAATTGAATTCAAACTTTGTCGGACTGTACTGGATACAAAGCAAAACGGATTTTAGTGAAACCAAAAATATTTAAAGCTGTTAGTGAATACCTTTCTAACGAATCTGAAAAATCATATTTTCATAGCGGAAAGCAAAATTTATGGCCGAATGAATTTTCAGAAAGGTCGCTATGGAATTTATATTGCCCGGGAAATTGGCCATTTTGCATACGACCTCGGAATTCGACGAAACCACTTTTGTTGGATCCGGGATGTGAAGTTATTTCTAGGTTGAAAATTTCATAATTTTTGAAGCTATTATGTGAGCGTGGCAAAGGAAAATGTGTTTTGGTCAATTACAGTTAAATTGGATCGACCAGAAATGAGCCTTTTTGCAAACGGTCTCAGAATTCGACGAAACTAGTTTTGTTGGGACCGTATCGTCAAAACATAGCTAGATTTATTTTTCGGGAATTTTTAGAGTTAGTATGTGGCCCCGGTAATTTAAAATGTGCGTTTAAATTGAATATATAAAGAATTATATTTTAAATTCAACGGAAACCTATCGTAACAGCCGAATTGGGTTACGAAACATATCCCATTGTGTTCGGAATGAGGGTAAAACGCTAGGGACGACAGTCGTTGGGTTTGATTTGGAGATCGGATTGAGAAACAAGTATTCCCGAGAATTAAATAATATTAAATAATATAAAAAAATTCACTAAAAAGGGTCAAAACCCTAGGATTCCTTCTGCCTTGGTCAAAGCCGCCACTCATTCAAAAGCGACGGTGATAATTGCTCCAGACTTCGCCCTCAAAATTCTCTCAATTCGCGAATCATTACAAGAGATTTATTCAGCGAAGATCGAAGAGAAAGTTTGGATCTCCATCTTCATACAGATGAGATGAAGTTTCGTTTGGAATTTAGCTCGAACTCCGAGCTTCAAGTGGCATCGTTCGCCTGGGGATTCGCGCCGCCATAGCCCGTCGAGTTGGCCAAGCTGGTCAACGTTGAAGGGGGAGGTCCGGCGCTCACTGCGGTGGACTCAGATCGAACTCCGGCGCAACGACGAGGGAGGAATTTCAAAAAACTAGACATCGGCGGTGGTGTGTTTTGTCGGCTGAGACCAGAAAGAAGGAGGAAGGGTAAAGGAGGAATTAAAGAAATTAATTAATATTTAATTGTTATCTCCATTTTTGTGATGAATTGAAAAACTGCCGTAACTTCTTCATGCTAGAACGAAATTCGAAGATTTCAGAAGCGTCGGACTCATCTCAACGAGAGCTTCGCAACAAAAGAGACCGCATATTTTTCTGAGCCTTCTGCTATTTTTGGTGGAGTGGAACCCAATGTGAGATTTCTAATTTATAAACAATATGGAAAACGACGATGTATAAATTATATATTTGATGTATGAGTTATATAAGCCTTGTACACCTCATGTATAAGCGTTGTATAAGTTGTACGTTCGATGTATAAGTTGTATATGCGTTGTAAAAAAAATTATATATGTGTTGAAATAAAAGTGAATTGCTATATATGAATAAATATATATATATATATATATATATATATACGCCCCTCGTCCACAAACCATGGACGATATTTATTGGTTGTGATTGGTGTGAAAATTGATTGATAGCGAATGGTTGTTTGGGATTGTTTGTGGTTGATATTGATTGATTGTGGTTGAAAAATACCCGTTTGTGGTTGAGAAATATTTGGTTGAAACCACTTAGGATTAGTTTGTGGAAATGAAATAAATATATACATGCCGCCTGCGTGCGAACTAGATGCATGATCCCCATTGTCAAAAACCGCGAGGTTTTAAGGTAGAGCGAGGAGCCGTACTAGGGACGGTCCCGGTTTTAACTACCCTGCCCCGAAATTTTGAATAATATTCATGTGTTTGAATTATTTTCATTTGCTGAAACTATATTTATTCGTTGAATAGAAAACCTTCATGTGTTGAATTGATATTCATTCGTTTATTAGAAATTCATGTGTTGAATGGTATTCGTGTTTTAAATATAAAAATCACATTTTTATCTATATATAGAAACTATAGAAAACCTTCATGTGTTGAATCGATATTCGTTCGTTGAATTGAAATTCATGTGTTGAATGGTATTCATATTTTGAAATAAATTGTTTCATAATAAAAATCACCTTTTATCGACTATATGAACTGTGTAAAATAATCTCGTTTTGAAAGAAATTGTTTTATAAGAAAAATCCTATTTTTATCCCATATATAAACTATATAAAATAATAGTGTTTTGAAATGAATTGTTTTACAATAAAAATCCCATTTTTATTATATACATGAATTGTTGAAATGTGAAGTGTTAAAAATAGCCACTCGTTCAAATAAATATATATATGAGTTGAAATATTCATTAATTAGCTAATGACATGATTTTTGCCTATACATGTAACATTAGAATGAATGGTGTTTTTAAACCAAAAGGAATCAAATATGAAGTTGAATGGAAAATGATAAACGATAAGAACTGTATATATGTACATGCATATTTATTGAACAGGTTATAGCAAAGGGGCTAGAGAAGAGGAATAAAATTTTGTGCCCGACAAATAGGTACACATTTACTGTTTTGTTTGGGTGATGATTTTATGAGCCTGTTGGCTAGCCGCTTGGCTTTTTCTTTTTCTTTTTGACATGAGACGCCCGTGTGGCTATTTGGGAATTTTCCCAGCCCCTCCCATACAAAGGAGGTTATGGCGAAATTTTCCAAAATTTTAAGGCATTAGTGAAATATTTGAAGTAAAAACGATATTGAAATTGTTGAATGAACTATATTTATATAAATATATAAATATAAATATAATTAAAACGAAACGTGGCCGTGTAATTCGCGTTTTGAAACCGTGATTTCAAACAACTAGTACGGGAAATCCGACCATTGGATTTTCCCAAAACCGCAACCGTCGGGTTCGCCTTGGAAATATCTTTCCAACGGCACCAACCTTGTAAAAATCCAATGGTTGGATTGTCTGGAATGTTTAATTCAAATCTGAAGAAAAACAGCGCCAGAAACGATTATATTTATTTATATTTATAAATATAATTATATTTAATCGAATAACGACGCTGCAGTTCATATTTTGAAATCGAAACTTCAAACGATTGTACCGGGAGATCCGACCGTCGGATTTTCCCGAAACTGGAACCGCTGGATTCGTTTTGAAAAGACCTTTCTAATGATGTAAATTTTGTGAAGATCCAACAGTTAGATTCTCAGATATGTGTAAATCAAATCTGAAGAAAAACAGCGCCACGGCCGCGCTATGGCCCGAAGCGTCGTTTTGAATAAATAGGCTATTTTAAAATAAATAAAAATAGCGATAAATTGTTATAAAATATTATAAACGATATGGAATGGAAATAAACTGAATTTGCTCGATTTATGTGGTGTTTGATGGTTGAATGTGTTTGGTGTGAAAATTACATTAAAGAACAAAATTGGTGTTGACGAATGATTTAACCGTCGAAATAAATTGATTTGAAATTCTAAATATACGTGAATTATTTGAAAAGGCCGAGTTAATTCTCATTTCAAATAATTGACCGACGATTGAAAGTCGAAGATGAAGACGGTGGTCGAAGACCGGAGATCTTTACCTCGTTTGGATGGTAACCGAGGTACTGATTGGGAGGCATCCCGAAATATGGATAATCAGTGGTGATCGTCCAGACGTACGTGGTGATCGATGGGTTTGCGAGGTATTTAGTGCCTCCGGTTTCGTTCAGACCCAGAACGGACTTGTAAATGGACTGTGTGTCTGACATTGGATTTTATTCTGTGTTGATTGATCTCTGTTAAATATACATCTGTTTGGCGGCGGAGAATTTATTCTTTTGCTTAACGCCCTTCTCTGAAACGCACGAGCTCAGAGGTTGTATATCGGTGGACATCAGTCGCATGGCATGAATTGCCTGTGTGGCATGCTAAGATGCAGTGATCCGGGCTTCTGTTGAAAAGCAAAGTCTTGTGGTGATGATCAAAGCACCTCCTGTGTGGCGTAGCTTTGTGTATAATGTGAATTCGCGAGCCTCACACCCCGATATGAACCAGAAACGGGAGAAGGACCTCTGGGAGGGCATGCGTTTCTTTCTAGCTAGGGTGGTGTCAGTGACCTACCAGCCCTGACATTTATATACTTTTCACCTATGTGGTTGTTGCTGTTGCGAGGCGCCTCGGTTAGATCGGACGATCCGGGTCCGATGGAGCCATTCGTTGGCTCATTTACACCCCCAAAGGGTGGGGAAACGCAGTGTTCAGGAATTTTAATCCACATCGGTGGACCGGCCCTGACGATCCAAAGGCTTGACTGAGTACTTGCCTGAGGGGCAGGCTAGAGCGTCTCGAATTCGGTAAGGACTATCTTTTGCCTTGGTTCAGGACAGAGATCCAATTTCCAAATACGACATTGTGCGATTCTGATTGTATACCTATATATGGCGACATAGTGGTATGGGGCATTAATGTTGTCTATGATTGATAGTTATGATTGGAAATTATTTTCAAAACACATAAACCCTAGCAATAATATCAAATGCCTTTGTTTTATTCGTATCAAGCATACTTTGGCCGTTATAAGGTAAAACTCTATCCTCCGGTTTGCGTTGCATTGTGTGATGGGAACTGAGTCTTATAATGGCTTCATTTTTATAAAAAGCATAGCGATGTTTAAAAGAAAGATTTGTTTTAAAGCACTGGAAATCCAATGGAGTAAACCCGTTCCACGAAAGTGGCGTGGTCCTGTGATTAGCCAAATTATATATGTGTTGAGTAGATTTATCATACCAGTCCCATGACTGACTCGTAGTTTGTTTCACTCTCAAACTCGGGTGCCCCTTTTTCTACACGGGCAGCCTTGTATTCAGGTTTAGCTAACTCTTTCTGGATAGCTGGAGCTGAAGATGGATTCTATCATTTATCTCTTTTTATGCTGTTCAGCTCCTATTGTACATATTTTGTTTGTTTTCCGCTGTAGACATTTATGTATAACTGATCTGTATTTGTTCTAAGTAAGATCCTGTATACTGTGTAACTCTGATGATTACTTTTATCCATTATATTCTATTGTTCATTATCTGGTGTATTTATTTATTTATGTTCTGCTATTATCAGTTTCTGTGTTATATTCCAAAGATAACCCTTGCCGCCGTCAGTATGGGGTTTGGGGTCGTCTCAAATACGAAGCTAGAAAATATTTTTCTGGGACTTATAGAGTTAGTATGTGACCCCGGTAAATTGAAATGCGCATTCAAATTCAATATATAGAGTTATATGTTGATTTTAACGGAAACTAGTTGAAACGATGGAACTGGCCTACGATACATATCCCATTGTGTTCAGAATGGGGGTAATTAGCTATGGACGACAGTCGGTGGGCTTAATTCCGAGTTCGAATTTAAAAGTTACCTTTTTGAAAATAAAATTAAATAAAATATATATATTATATAGTCAACCTTGCTTTCTCTCTCTCCCTCACTCAACACACCCATTCAAAATCAGAAGAGGAAAAAAAACCGCATGACCTCTCCACTCCACCGCCGGTCCAGGCGTCGCTCCCCCACTCTCCACCGTCGCCGGCCTCACCACCAGCCACCACTCCGATTCATACCCCCCTCCCTCGCGCCTCTTCTCTCTCTCCCGATTTGAAACCTCCAGCCCCAAAAACTCAACGAAGCCGCCAGCCACCCAACGTCTCACCTCCTCCCTCACCTTACCCGACCACTGTCGATGCTCAGGCGCACCACACCCCCTCCGACGAGCCTCGCTGCAGCAACCACTTTTCCTTTTTTCTCCTTCGGCAGTGAACACCATCTCAATAAATTTGTGAGTTTTCTTTTATGTGTTTAGTTAATTAATTTTATAATTAAATAAAATTTGATTTTATTTATATATGAAAGTTTACATTTTTACTTAGATAAAGTTTATGTTTTTATTTAGGTAATGATTATAAATTTTACAACTGCAAAGGAGCAATTTTTATCACATATATCATTATATAAACATGTGATGTTTAACTAGAAAAGAGGAGATTTTTACCATGATAAAGGCGAGATTTTTATAATGGAAAAGATTAGATTTTTAAAATAGAAAAGATTAGTTTTTTAAAATAGAAAAGATTAGATTTTTAAAATAGAAAAGATTAGATTTTTAAAATAGAAAAGATGCGATTTTTAGCAATGAAAAAATAGAATTTTTATCTATATAGTAGTAGTATAAAATGTGATTTTTATACACATGATAGCAAAGTAAAAATTCGATTTTTATATATTGAATAGCGAAGTAAAAATTCGATTTTTATATATGTAGTGAATACGGATGACGACGGTGATGAAAGAAGAAACGGCGGAGATTTTCTACATATGAAGAGTCGTGGCGTTTGGATTTAGCTATTCTGTGAGAACTTCTCACCTTTTATTTAATTTTTCTAGTTAAAAATATATACTAGAATGAAGACGGTGTTTAGTAGCACCCGACACCCGTCGTCCACAGACCATGGACGGCTTGTATGCTTGTTTGTTTGATTTTGATGTGTAGTTGATTGTGTGATGTGATATGAAATGAAATAAAATATTTATATAGATGAAATAAAATATTTTATAGTGGAAAATATTATATAGTTAAAAATAGAATTTTTAACGTGTATATGAAATGAAATAAAAATAAACAAATTGGAATATTTGTTTATATACACACATTTGACTGACATTGATTGGGACGATAAATTTTACACATCACCCAACTGCACAAATAAAATCTGTGTTTGATTGTTTGAAACCCCACACGGGTATTGGGATGATATATGACATACACTAATCCCAATAATTAGTTTTATGTCGATCGATTGATTGACAGACTATTATAAGTGTTAAATATTGATATTTGATGCTTATACAGTGTAGAACGCACTTTGGATGATGGTTGATTATTCATCGTTGTTATTGTATACATGTGTTGTAGAAAATCCATATAATTAACATTATATGGTATTGGGCCTCATTCCAGTTTTATAATAGAAATATTTGAAAAAGAAATATTTGAAATAGAATATTTGAAAATAGGAATATATGAAGCCGTATTGATTAGATCGACGCAATTTTGACGTGAACGATATTTATATCGATTTTATTCATTTTATAATGAATATCGAAAGTGATTTCAAAATGTGATATTTTGAAAAGAAATGAATTCGAATTGAAATTGAATAGAAATGAATTCGAATAGAAATTGAATACAAATGAATTCGAATTGAAATTGAACAGAAATGAATTCGAATTGAAATTGAATAGAAATGAATTCGAATAGAAATGGAATAGAAATGAATTCGAATTGAAATTGAATATAAATGAATTCGAATTGGAATTGAATTGAATTGAAAACGAACTGAAATTGAATTAGAAATCGATTTGAATTGAAATCAATTTGAAATGTATTTAAAAACGAATTTATCAGGAGAAATTCAATTTTGATTTGAATTTGAAGTGAAGTGGAAATCGTTTTGAAAATGAATTTTAAAACGATTTATAAAGCACGTTTTGAATTGAAATCGATGAAGTATATATTTTATATATTATAAATATAATATAATGGCCTGAATAGAACGCGCCGGGCCGCGGCAGTTCGCGAATTTTGACCATTGACTTCGAACGGATATTGCGGGAGATCCGACCGTCGGATTCTCCTAAAACCTGAACCGTTGGGTTCGTATCGAAAAGAGCTTTCTAACAAATGTGAGGAATTGGAAATCTAACGGTTGGATTTGGAATTATGTCCAAATCAAATTTGAAAAAGGTCGTTGTAAGTGCAGTTCGATGGCCGTAGATGGAGATCGACTGTACGAGCCTTGATAAAATTATTAAAAATAGTAATAATTTGTGTAAAATCAAAAGAAATGATTTGGGAAGAATTGGGATGAAAAACTCCATATTTGAAAAGATAAAAATAGATTCTTATCGAAATGAACTAGTTTTGAACTAGAATAGTAATTTACTTATTTTTAAAATAAATAAAGTGAGTTTGAAATGGTTTTGAAATATAACCAAAATTTCCAATAATTGAATTGGAATTGATTTGAATCGAAATTGTCTTTGGAATATTTCGATGTTGGATTTCGTGATCATACAGATGTTGTTATGGAAATTTGAAAGATATGTATACATATCGTTATTTCAAATACGATATTTGTTGGTCGTAAAATTTGATATTGAATATAAGCCGATATATTTTCTATTCAGAGCCTCGTATTTAATATCAAATGTGATTTGGGTTTATTGTGAATGGTGTCTTTATTAACACTGTTCTTGAACCTAGTTGAGAAAGGATTAAATCTTTTTATTTAGATTTAATGAAGTGTACCAATTAAATAAAATTTAATTGGAATTGAACTGGTATTGATTTTTGGGTTTATTGTGAACAGTGTTTTAAATAACACTTGTTCTTTAACCCGATAATTAATGAATGTGATTTTGGGTTTATCGTGAACCATGTTTTAAAATGACACTGATTCTTTAACCCAGTTAAAGATAAAAACTAAGTGGAGTTTTAATGAATCTTTAATTAGATTGAAAAGATCAAGAATGAAGCGACCCGAACTTCCCCGGTCTCCGAAGAGATGAGAAAGAACGAATTACTGTGAGGACAAGACAAAACAGAACGCAGACGGAAGGACATTTCATTGTTATTACATCAATTCCATCAGAATACAAGAATATACAGAGTATGAATGAATAAATTACATTCGATAAATATCAGAGATTACAGTAAATTACATAGCAGCGGAAAAATAATACAAAGCACAACTGAAGGTGATATACGGATACAGAGCTTTCCGGATATCATTCCAGCTGTAAACCAGGATCCTGTGAATATAAATCTGCAAAACCAAAACTACTAGCTGCCCGTACGGAAAATAGGGGCACCCAGAGTTTAGGTTAAAACAATAAACTCCAGGTCAGTCATGTGACTGGTGTGAGAACTAAAACAGTTATTTAAAACTTTACTTTAAAAAGAGAGTAATTCAAGGGACCACGCCGTATAACACGGAACGGGTTTCCTCCCAAGAATACCAGTGCTTAGAATAAACAACGCAATGCTTTTTCAAAAAATGAAGCTATTATAAGACCCAGGTCCCATCACACAATGCAACGCAAGCCGGAGGATAGGGTTTTCCCTTATAATAGCCAAACATGCTTGGTACGTTTAAAACAAATCATTTGATACTATTATAGGTGTATAGTGTCAAAACAATTTCAATCATAAATATAAATCATGGATGGCATGGGTACCATATATCATGTCGCCATACTAGTTCTACAATTAAAACCGCAATACACATATTGGAAATTGGATTTCCGTCATGAGTCGAGGCAAGGGGCAAGCTCCTCTCCGCTTCGAGACACTCTAGCAAATGCTCAGGACTACGCACTTTGGGCAGCCACTGGATCAGTTGGGCCGGTCCTCACCTACGTTAGAGGATTATTTATTCCTGAACACACGTTTCCCGGTCCTTACAGACCTATAATCGAGGCGCCTCATTCCAAAAACCACAAAGGTGAAAAGTATATAAATGTCAGGGTTGGTAAGTCACTGACACCACCAAAGCTAGAAAGAAACGTTGTGTTCTCCCAACGGTCCGTATCCCGTTTTTAACTCATACCGAGGTGTGAGGCTCGCGAATCCACGCTATACCCAAAGCTGCCACGTAGGTCGTGCTTTGATCATCAACCACAAGACTTTGCTTTTCAACAGAAGCCTTGATCCATGCAACTCAGCGTGCCACACAGGCAATTCATGCCATACGATTGATATCTATCGATATATAACCTCTAAGCTCGTACGTCTTAGAGAAGGGCGTTAAGCAAGAGAATAAATTCTCCGCCGCCAAACGGATATATATTTAACAGAAATCAATCAACACAGAATAAAATCCAATGTCAGACACACAATCCATTTACAAGTTCGTTCTGGGTCTGAACGAAACCGGAGGCACTTTCCTCGCATATCCATCGATCTCCAAGTACGTCTGGATGACCACCAACTGATTCCCTCATCTTGGGTGTACAGCCCAATCAAGATCATCAGTAATCACCCAAACGATGTGAAGAATTCCGGTCTTCAACCATCGTCTTCATCTTCGACTTATCGTCGAATTGGTTATTCAGAATGGGTGTAAACCCGGCCTTTCCGAGCAACCCGCGTATATTAAAAACAAATGTTACACAAACACAACATACGCCTCATTCCAATTCATCAGTCACTAACCATAAATTAGCAAGAGAACAATTTCCCAAATATTAACCCCGAAGGCCGGAACCAACATCAGATCAATATCCAGGAAACCATTCTTCTTAACTAACCTACAGCTAGTTTCTAAATTCCACATTCTTAGGGAAAGGTTCCCATTAATTTTATCCAAGATAAATTCTTTAAAATTTATCCTTTAATCTTCCTTCGGATGTCGTTTCAAACCAAATTATGGTTTTCTAAACTAGTCGAGATTAGCGAACCACACCGAAGTAATTATTTATTTTATTTCCCAATCCCAACCTATTCATCCCATGAAGCAAAACTGGTAATACTCCATATCTAACACCACAGTGTTGTCGGTAAAATTAATTACCATTTCACGTTCAAATCTAATTAAAGATTTAACTATCGCTTGGGAGCAAAACTGGTGATACTCCATTCTCGCTTATTTTCTAAATTTGATAATTTAAATTATCAATTCCCATTTCAATTTAATTGCAGATTTATTAAAACTCCTTTTACTGGGTTAAAGGACTAGTGTCATTTAAAACACAGTTCACGATAAACCCAAATCACATTCTATTCATTTTCGGGTTAAAGAACTAGTGTTATTTAAAACACAGTTCACGATAAACCCATGAATCAATTCTATTTAAACCCATTTCAAATCCAATTTATTTATTTAAAAATAAATGGGTTTTAATTTCGGTTCAAAACTAGTTCATTTCGATAAACATCTATTTTTATCTTTTCAAATATGGAGTTTTTCATCCCAATTTTCCCTAATCATTTCTTATGATTTTACACAAATTATTGATATTTTTAATAATTTTATCAAGGCCCGTACTGTCGATTTCCATAGACGGCCATCGAACTGCACTTACAGCGACCTTTTCCAAATTTGATTTGGACGTATCTCCAAATCCAACCGTTAGATTTCAAATTTATAATATTCGTTAGAAAGCTCTTTTCGATACAAACCCAACGGTTCCGGTTTTAGGAGAATCCGATGGTCGGATCTCCCGTAATGTCCGTTTGAAATAAATGGTCGAAATTCACGAACTACCGCGGCGCGGCGCGTTCTATTCAGGCCATTATATTATATATATAATATATATTTCGTCGATTACTATTTAAAACGAATTTTATAAATCGTTTTAAATTCGTTTCAAAAACATTTTCAACTTCCATTTCAAATTCAAATCAAAATTGAATTTTTCCTTATAAATTCGTTTTAAAATTCATTTCTATTCAATTCAAATTTCAATTCAATTTGAATTCATTTCAATTCGTTTCCAATTCAATTCGAATTCGTTTTCAATTCAATTCGAATTGGTTTTATATTCAATTCAATTCAAATTCGTTATCTATTCAATTCAATTCGAATTTGTTAACTATTCAATTCAATTCGAATTCATTATCTATTCAATTCAATTCGAATTTGTTATTTATTCAATTCAATTCGAATTCGTTAACTATTCAATTCAATTCGAATTGGTTTACTATTCAATTCAATTCGAATTCGTTATCTATTCAATTCAATTCGAATTCGTTATCTATTCAATTCAATTCGAATTCGTTAACTATTCAATTCAATTCGAATTGGTTTTCCATTCGATTCAATTAAAATTTCATTTCAAAATATTCGATTTCGAAATCACTTTTCAATATTCATTTTAAAATGAATGAAATCGATATAAATATCGTTCACGTCAAAATGGCGTCAATCTAATCAACACGGCTTTATATATTTCTATTTTCAAATATTCTATTTCAAATATTCCCTTTTCAAACATTTCTATTTCAAATATTTCGTTTTCAAATATTTCTACTTCAAATATTTCTATTTCAAATATTTCTACTTCAAATATTTCTATTTCAAATATTTCGTTCAACACATGACTAATCTCAACGGATGAGTACTGTCAACACATGAACCTTTATTTTATAATATTCTTTATTTTTCAAATTGGAATGAGGCCCAATCAATCACCATATAATGTTAATTATATGGATTTTCATACATCACACGTATATAATAGCACTGAAAAATAATCAATCCTCAACCAAAGTGCACTACACTGTATAAGCATTAAATATAGATATCTAACGCTTATAACAGCCTGTCAATCAATCGATCGACATATTTAATCAATTAGGATGAGTGAACTTCAAATTTCATCCCAACACCCCCGTGGGGTTTCAAACAATCAAACACGGATTTTTATTTGTGCAGTTGGGCGATGTGTAAAATTTATCGTCCCAATCAATGTCCTTCAAATAGGTGTACATAAACAAACCGTCCGGTTTGTAAATGAATATTTATTTATTCACATTCATGTTAAAAATTATATTTTTAACGATAAAATATTTTATTTCAACACATGAATTTCTATTCAGTTCATTTACACAATAAAAATGATATTTTTATTTTTCTAACTTATTTTAGAAAATTTCGGCGGCATAACGGCATGATACTAGAAACGGGACAAGGTCTAGCCTTATCCCCGGTCTAGTGAAGGCCCACGCCATTCACACATCAATCAAATCTATTCCATTTCACCAAACAGTTCAATTCAAACCAAATAATCTAACAAACTACACAACTAAACAATTAAACAAACAAGCCATCCATGGTCTGTGGATGACGGGTGTCGGGTGCTACTAAACACCGTCTGCATCCTAGTATATATATATAACTAGAAAAAGAAATTGAAAGGTGAGAAGTTCTCACCAATAGCTATCCAACTTCACGACACTTCATTTATAGAAATCTTCGTCGTTCTCGCCTCTTATCACTTTCGTCGCCCGTAGTCACTACATATGTAAAAATCACATTTTTACTTCGCTATTCAATATATAAAAATCGAATTTTTACTTTGCTATCCCATATATAAAAATCGAATTTTTACTTTGCTATTCCATATATAAAAATCGAATTTTTACTTTGCTATTCAATATATAAAAATCGAATTTTTACTATGCTATTCAATATATAAAAATCGAATTTTTCTATTTTAAAGATTTTGCCTTTTCGAATTTAACATTATAAAAATCACATTTTTAATTTGCTACACATATAAAGATGATATTTCTAATACTCCTATCATGTAAAAACTATATTTTTAATTCTCTACATAAACAAAATCATATTTTTACATCTTCTATATAGTAAAGATTATATTTTTAATACTTTTAAAATATAAAAATCATATTTTTATTTCTACAAATATAAAGATCATAGCTTTATCTAAAATAAAGATCTGACCTTTCTATTATTAAAAATTCACCTTTCTATGCTAAAAATCCAATCTTTTCGTTTTTATAAATCCTTTCTTTTCTCTCATGAAAATCAATGCTAGTTTTATATTCAACAACAATATAAATTTTATATTAAATCAGAAAAGAAAATTAAATAAACAAATTAAACACTTACAGTAAAAAAAAGGAGAGAGACGGTGGCTGTTTGCGTCACTAGAGGGGGGGATTGGCTGTTGGTGGTCGTGTGCATCGGTCAGTGGTGCGGCGGGGGTAGCCGAGGCGGTTCCCAGTGGTGGGTGTCGTGCGCGGTCTTCAGATGAAGGAGGAGAGAGGCGCGAGAGGGTGGAAGGGGGGTCTGCTGTCAACGCGGGGAGGACGTGGGTTGGGGGGTTTCATCGATCGAGCGTCGATCTGAGGGGGGGAAAGGATCGCGCTCTGGCGCGAGAAGGGGGGTTCGAAGGTGGCGCGCCGCCACTTGGGGCACGGCGGTGGGCGGCGCTGCCCTAGAGGGGGGCGCGATGCTCCTCTCCGCCTCTTTTTTTTGTTCTTTGATGGATTATGAACAAAGGGGGCCAGAGGGAATTAAGGGGAGGGAGAGAGAATTTTTTTTATTTTTATATTATTTAATTCCTAAAAGTTGACTTTTACATATGACCTCTAAACGAGGCCCACCGCCTGTCGTCCATAGCGCTTCACCCCCATTTGGAACACAATGGGATATGTATCGCAAGCTGATTCAATCGTTTCGATCAGCTTCCGTTAAAATCAACATATCACTCTATATATTGAATTTGAACACGCATTTCAATTTACCGGGGTCACATACTAACTCGATAAATTACAGAAAAATATTTTCTAGCTTCGTATTGACGATACGGTCCTAACAAAACTAGTTTCGTCGAATTCTGAGACCGTTGGAAAAATGGTCATTTTCCAGTCGATTAAAATCAACTGAAACTAGTCAAACGCGTTTTCCTTTGCCACGCTCACATATTGATTCGAAAAATTCTGAAATTTGAAATCTAGCAATAATTTGACATCACGGACCCAACAAAAGTAGTTTCGTCGAAATCCGAGGTCGTTTGCAAAATGTCTATTTTTAAGGGCCTGAATTCCATAGCGACTATTCAGAATTTTCAACTGGACATATCTTTCCCGCTATGAAATCTCGATTTTTTGGATTCGTTGGAAAGATATTCTCAGTTAGATCCTATTATTTTTGGTTTCACTAAAATCCGGATTATTTTGCACCCGGTACGTTCAATTGAAGTTTGAAATCGAATTATCGAACTACCGCACCATTTTCAATTCTATTTATAATTATTTATATTCTAACGACGACGTATATAATATATACGTTCGAATTATATTCAAAATAAATTTTTCATCGATATTATTTAAAATAATTCATTTTAAATATCCAAAAATTGCCAAAATAAAAATTTTAAACTGGCCCAGATTTCCGGGTTATTACAATCTCTCCCACTTAAAACTTTTCGATCCCGAAAAGGAACAAAGTCAAAAGTGGTTTGATTAATCAACTCTACATTCGATCTGGCTTCCATTCTCCAACTTTTCAGTTTCTGAGAATTTTCAAATTCTTCAAAAATTTGGCTAACACCCTACATTTTCGAAAAATTTCGCCATAACCTCCCCTGCACCGGGAGCCACGGGAAAATCCCGAAATTGCCATATAGGCCTTCTGATCTCAAAAAGAAAAAGAAAAAGCCAAGTGGCTAGCCAATCGGCTCATAAAATCATCATCACCCAAACGAAACAGTAAATTATATAGTAAACATGTACCTATTTGTCGGGCAAACAAATTTTATTCTCTGCTCTAGCCTCCTTGCTATGACCTGTTCAATGTAAGTATATGTATATGCAAGCAAATGAGACCAATTTTCAATATAATTCAATATGTGATTCAATTAGGCATAATGGTTCAAAATTATCAAACAGATAAACAAACAACACAAACATCAATCAATTAGTGGATTTAACGTTTTAAATTCGTAATTTTGATAGATATATAGAAAATCATGTTTTTGATGCCAATTCACAACAATGTGTTCTAGCTATATAAGTTTTTGGTTCTCACACCAGTCCAATGGAAATATATAGAAAGCACACCTTCGAAACACGAAAATAATTACTAATGATGACGCGTCAATCATCAGAATCAGGTCCGGGCGACTAGAGTGTGATTCTATATCTATCCGGTATATTGAAACTTCGAATATACGTTCATGACGCGTATATGCAAAATCTTTATATATTGGATTGTCCATATTCAAAATAAATAAATTATTCAAATACGTGTAAAACGATTTAAATTTTCAAACAAAATTGGTTTCATTTGAAAAATATACTCTTCACACTCGTTCTCGGATACTACTGGTCCTATCTCTAATGAGTCATTCTAATTGGATATTACTAATCCAACATCTGATGAATTCTTTCGTATGGTTCTAATGTGTCTTGTTCTCGAGCTCTGTAAACCAAAGCTCTGATACCAAATGAAGCGACCCGAACTTCCCCGGTCTCCGAAGAGATGAGAAAGAACGAATTACTGTGAGGACAAGACAAAAGAGAACGCAGGCGGAAGGACATTTCATTGTTATTACATCAATTCCATCAGAATACAAGAATATACAGAGTATGAATGAATAAATTACATTCGATAAATATCAGAGATTACAGTAAATTACATAGTAGCAGAAAAATAATACAAAGCACAACTGAAGGTGATATACGGATACAAAGCTTTCCGGATATCATTCCAGCTGTAAACCAGGATCCTGTGAATATAAATCTGCAAAACCAAAACTACTAGCTGCCCGTGCAGAAAATAGGGGCACCCAGAGTTTAGGTTAAAACAATAAACTCCAAGTCAGTCATGTGACTGGTGTGAGAACTAAAACAGTTATTTAAAATTTACTTTAAAAAGAGAGTAATTCAAGGGACCACGCCGTATAACACGAACGAGTTTCCTCCCAAGAATACTGGTGCTTAGAATAAACAACGCAATGCTTTTTCGAAAAATGAAGCTATTATAAGACCCAGGTCCCATCACACAATGCAACGCAAGCCGGAGGATAGGGTTTTCCCTTATAATAGCCAAACATGCTTGGTACGTTTAAAACAAATCATTTGATACTATTATAGGTGTATAGTGTCAAAATAATTTCAATCATAAATATAAATCATAGACGGCATGCGTACCATATATCATGTCGCCATACTAGTTCTACAATTAAAACCGCAATACACGTATTGGAAATAAGATTTCCATCATGAGTCGAGGCAAGGGGCAAGCTCCTCTCCGCTTCGAGACACTCTAGCAAATGCTCAGGACTACGCACTCTGGGCAGCCACTGGATCGGTTGGGCCGGTCCTCACCTACATTAGAGGATTATTTATTCCTGAACACAAGTTTCCCGGTCCTTACAGACCTATAATCGAGGCGCCTCATTCCAACAACCAAAAAGGTGAAAAGTATATAAATGTCAGGGCTGGTAAGTCACTGACACCACCAAAGCTAGAAAGAAACGTCGTGTTCTCCCAACGGTCCGTATCCCGTTTTTAACTCATACCGATGTGTGAGGCTCGCGAATCCACGCTATACACAAAGCTGCCACGTAGGCCGTGCTTTGATCATAAACCACAAGAGTTTGCTTTTCAACAGAAGCCTTGATCCATGCAATTCAGCGTGCCACACAGGCAATTCATGCCATGCGATTGATATCTATCGATATATAACCTCTAAGCTCGTACATCTCAGAGAAGGGCGTTTAGCAAGAGAATAAATTCTCCACCGCCAAACAGATATATATTTAACAGAAATCAATCAACACAGAATAAAATCCAATGTCAGACACACAATCCATTTACAAGTTCGTTCTGGGTCTGAACGAAACCGGAGGCACTTTCCTCGCATATCCATCGATCTCCAAGTACGTCTGGACGACCACCAACTGATTCCCTCATCTTAGGTGTACAGCCCAGTCAAGATCATAAGTAATCACCCAAACGATGTGAAGACTTCCGGTCTTCAACCATCGTCTTCATCTTCGACTTATCGTCGAATTGGTTATTCAAAATGGGTGTAAACCCAGCCTTTCCGAACAACCCGCGTATATTAAAAACAACTGTTACACAAACACAACATACTCCTCATTCCAATTCATCAGTCACTAACCATAAATTAGCAAGAGAACAATTTCCCAAATATTAACCCCGAAGGCCGAAACCAACATCAGATCAATATCCAGGAAACCATTCTTCTTAACTAACCTACAGCTAGTTTCTAAATTCCACATTCTTAGGGAAAGGTTCCCATTAATTTTATCCAAGATAAATTCTTTAAAATTTATCCTTTAATCTTCCTTCGGATGTCGTTTCAAACCAAATTATGGTTTTCTAAACTAGTCGAGATTAGCGAACCACACCGAAGTAATTATTTATTTTATTTCCCAATCCCAACCTATTCATCCCATGAAGCAAAACTGGTAATACTCCATATCTAACACCACAGTGTTGTCGTTAAAATTAATTACCATTTCACGTTCAAATCTAATTAAAGATTTAACTATCGCTTTGGAGCAAAACTGGTGATACTCCATTCTCGCTTATTTTCTAAATTTGATAATTTAAATTATCAATTCCCATTTCAATTTAATTGCAGATTTATTAAACTCCTTTTACTGGGTTAAAGGACTAGTGTCATTTAAAACACAGTTCATGATAAACCAAAATCACATTCTATTCATTATCGGGTTAAAGAAATAGTGTTATTTAAAACACAGTTCATGATAAACCCATGAATCAATTCTATTTAAACCCATTTCAAATCCAATTTATTTATTTAAAAATAAATGAGTTTTAATTACGGTTCAAAACTAGTTCATTTCGATAAACATATATTTTTATCTTTTCAAATATGGAGTTTTTCATCCCAATTTTTCCCAAATCATTTCTTATGATTTTACACAAATTATTGATATTTTTAATAATTTTATCAAGGCCCGTACAGTCGATTTCCATCGACGGCCATCGAACTGCACTCACAACGACCTTTTCCAAATTTGATTTGGACGTATCTCCAAATCCAACCGTTAGATTTCAAATTTATAATATTCGGTAGAAAGCTCTTTTCGATACGAACCCAACGGTTCCAGTTTTAGGAGAATCCGACGGTCGGATCTCCTGTAATGTCCGTTTGAAATAAATGGTCGAAATTCACAAACTGTCGCGGCGCGTTCTATTCTGGCCATTATATTATATATGTGATATATATAATATATATTTCGTCGATTACTATTTAAAACGAATTTTATAATTCGTTTTAAATTCGTTTCAAAAACATTTTCAACTTCCATTTCAAATTCAAATCAAAATTGAATTTTTCCTTGTAAATTCATTTTAAAATTCATTTCTATTCAATTCAAATTTCAATTCAATTTGAATTCATTTCAATTCGTTTTCAATTCGAATTCGTTTTCAATCAATTCGAATTGGTTTTATATTCAATTCAATTCAAATTCGTTATCCATTCAATTCAATTCGAATTCGTTATCTATTCAATTCAATTCGAATTCGTTATTTATTCAATTCAATTCGAATTCGTTAACTATTTAATTCAGTTCGAATTGGTTTACTATTCAATTCAATTCGAATTCGTTATCTATTCAATTCGAATTCGTTATCTATTCAATTCAATTCGAATTCGTTAACTATTCAATTCAATTCGAATTGGTTTTCCATTCGATTCAATTCAAATTTCATTTCAAAATATTCGATTTCGAAATCACTTTTCAATATTCATTTTAAAAAGAATGAAATCGATATAAATATCGTTCACGTCAAAATAGCGTCAATCTAATCAACACGGCTTCATATATTTCTATTTTAAAATATTCTATTTCAAATATTCCCTTTTCAAACATTTCTATTTCAAACATTTCGTTTTCAAATATTTCTACTTCAAATATTTCTATTTAAAATATTTCTACTTTAAATATTTCTATTTCAAATATTTCGTTCAACACATGACTAATCTCAACGGATGAGTACTGTCAACACATGAACCTTTATTTTATAATATTCTTTATTTTTCAAATTGGAATGAGGCCCAATCAATCACCATATAATGTTAATTATATGGATTTTCACACATCACACGTATATAATAGCATTGAAAAATAATCAACCCTTAACCAAAGTGCACTACACTGTATAAGCATTAAATATAGATATCTAACGCTTATAACAGCCTGTCAATCAATCGATCAACATATTTAATCAATTAGGATGAGTGAACTTCAAATTTCATCCCAACACCCGTGTGGGGTTTCTAACAATCAAACACAGATTTTTATTTGTGCAGTTGGGTGATGTGTAAAATTTATCGTCCCAATCAATGTCCTTCAAATAGGTCTACATAAACAAACCGTCCGGTTTGTAAATGAATATTTATTTATTCACATTCGCGTTTAAAATTATATTTTTAACGATAAAATATTTTATTTCAACACATGAATTTATATTCAGTTCATTTACACAATAAAAATGATATTTTTATTTTTCTAACTTATTTTAGAAAATTTCGGCGGCATAACGGCACGATACTAGAAACGGAACAAGGTCTAGCCTTATCCCCCGTCTAGTGAAGGCCCACGCCATTCACACATCAATCAAATCTATTCCATTTCACCAAACATTTCAATTCAAACAAAATAATTTAACCAACTACGCAGCCAAATAATTAAACAAACAAGTCATCCATGGTCTGTGGATGACGGGTGTCGGGTGCTACTAAACACCGTCTGCATCCTAGTATATATATATATAACTAGAAAAAGAAATTGAAAGGTGAGAAGTTCTCACCAATAGCTATCCAACTTCACGACACTTCATTTATAGAAATCTTCGTCGTTCTTGCCTCTTATCACTTTCGTCGCCCGTAGTCACTACATATGTAAAAATCACATTTTTACTTCGCTATTCAATATATAAAAATCGAATTTTTACTTTGCTATCCCATATATAAAAATCGAATTTTTACTTTGCTATTCCATATATAAAAATCGAATTTTTACTTTGCTATTCAATATATAAAAATCGAATTTTTACTATGTTATTCAATATATTAAAATCGAATTTTTCTATTTTAAAGATTTCACCTTTTCGAATTTAACATTATAAAAATCACATTTTTGATTTGCTACACATATAAAGATGATATTTCTAATACTCCTATCATGTAAAAACTATATTTTTAATTCTCTACATAAACAAAATCATATTTTTACATCTTCTATATAGTAAAGATTATATTTTTAATACTTTAAAAATATAAAAATCATATTTTTATTTCTACAAATATAAAGATCATAGCTTTATCTAAAATAAAGATCCGACCTTTCTATTATTAAAAATTTCACCTTTCTGTGCTAAAAATCCAATCTTTTCGTTTTTAAATATCCTTTCTTTTCTCTCATGAAAATCAATGCTAGTTTTATATTCAACAGCAATATAAATTTTATATTAAATCAGAAAAGAAAATTAAATAAACAAATTAAACACTTATAGTAAAAAAAAAGGAGAGAGGGGGTGGCTGTTTGCGTCACTAGAGGGGGGGATTGGCTGCTGGTGGTCGTGTGCATCGGTCAGTGGTGCGGCGGGGATAGCCGAGGCGGTTCCCGGTGGCGGGTGTCGTGCGCAGTGTTCAGATGAAGGAGGAGAGAGGCGCGAGAGGGTGGAAGGGGGAGTCTGCTGTCGACGCGGGGAGGACGTGGGTTGGGGGGGGGGGGGGGTTCATCGATCGAGCGTCGATCTGAGGGGGGGGAAGGATCGCGCTCTGGCGCGAGAAGGGGGGTTCGGAGGTGGCGCGCCGCCACCTGGGGCACGGCGGTGGGCGGCGCTTCCCTAGAGGGGGGGTGCGATGCTCCTCTCCGCCTCTTCTTTTTTTTTCTTTTATTTCTTTGATCGATTATGAACAAAGGGGGGCAGAGGGAATTAAGGGGATGGAGAGAGAATTTTTTTATTTTTTTATTTTTATATTATTTAATTCCTAAAAGTTGACTTTTACATATGAACTCTAAACGAGGCCCACCGCCTGTCGTCCATAGCGTTTCACCCCCATTCCGAACACAATGGGATATGTATCGCAAGCTAATTCGATCGTTTCAATCAGCTTCCGTTAAAATCAATATATCACTCTATATATTGAATTTGAACGTGCATTTCAATTTATCGGGGTCACATACTAACTCGATAAATTACAGAAAAATATTTTCTAGCTTTGTATTGACGATACGGTCATAACAAAACTAGTTTCGTCAAATTCTGAGACAGTTGGAAAAATGGCCATTTTCCAGTCGATTAAAATCAACTGAAACTGGTCAAACACGTTTTCCTTTTCCACGCTCACATATTGATTCGAAAAATTATGAAATTTGGAATCTAGCAATAATTTGACATCATGGACCCAACAAAAGTAGTTTCGTCGAAATCCGAGGTCGTTTGCAAAATGTCTATTTTTAAGGGCCTGAATTCCATAGCGACTATTCAGAATTTTCAACTGGACATATATTTTGATTACCGCTATGAAATCTCGATTTTTCGGATTCGTTGGAAAGATATTCTCAATTAGATCCTATTATTTTTGGTTTCACTAAAATCCGGATTATTTTGCACCCGGTACGTTCAATTGAAATTTGAAATCGAATTATCGAACTACCGCGCCATTTTCAATTCTATTTATAATTATATATAATTATTTTATTCTAACGACGACGTATATAATATATACGTTCGAATTATATTCAAAATAAATTTCTCGTCGATATTATTTAAAATAATTCATTTTAAATATCCAAAATTCGCTAAAATTGCCAAAATAAAAATTTTAAACTGGCCCAGATTTCCGGGTTATTACAGAGAATGGAGTATCACCAGTTTTGCTCCAGGCGATAGTTAATTCTTTAATTAGATTTGAACGTGAAATGGTAATTGAATTTACCAATAACACTATGGTGTTAGATATGAAGTATTACTAGTTTTACTTCATGGGATGAATAGGTTGGGATTGGGAAATAAAATAAATGATTACTTCGGTGTGGTTCGCTAATCCTGACTAGTTTGAATTGATATTCAAAAAGAAGATTAAAGAATAAATTTGAAGAATTTATCTTTGATAAAATTAATGGGAACCTTTCCCAAAGTATAAGAATATTGGGATAAAAGAATATTCTGAATTGGAATGAGGTGTATGTTGTGTTTGTGTAACACTTATTTATTATATACGCGAGTTATTCAGAAAGACCGGGTTTATCCCATTATGAATAACTGATTCGACGTGGTGTCGAAGATGAAGACGGTGGTTGAAGACAGGAGGTCGTCACGTCGTTTGGGTAATTACTGATGATCTTGATTGGGCTGTACACCCAAGAAGATGGAAACAGTTGGTGATCGTCCAGACGTACTTGGAGATCGATGGATATGCGGGGTACTAGGTGCCTCCGGTTTCGTTCAGACCCAGAACGGACTTGTAAATGGACTGTGTGTCTAACATTGGATTTTAGTCTATGTGATTTATTTCTATTAAATATATATCTGTTTGGCGGCGGAGGATTTATTCTCTTGCTTAACGCCCTTCTCTGAGACGTACGAGCTCAGGGGTTATATATTGATGGATATCAAACGCATGGAGTGAATTGCCTGTGTGGCATGCCTAAGTGGCAATTGATCGAGGCTTCTGTTGAAAAGAAAAGTCTTGTGGTGATGATCAAAGCACAGCCTGTGTGGCACAACTTTGTGTAACATGAATTCGCGAGCCTCGCACCCCGGTTGTGAACCAAAAACGGGATAGGACGTCAGGGAGGACATGCGTTTCTTTCTAGCTCGGGTGGTGTCAGTTACCTACCAGCCCTGACATTTATATACCTTTCACCTGTGTGGTTGTTGCTGTTGCGAGGCGCCTCGGTTAGATCGGACGATCCGGGTCCGATGGAGCCATTCGTTGGCTCGTTTACGCCCCAAAGGGCGGGGGAAACGCAGTGTTCAGGAATTTTAATCCACATCGGTGGACCGGCCCTGACGATCCAAGGGTCACTCGAGCTCTGATCCTGAGGGGCGGGCTAGAGCGTCTCGAAGTCGGTGAGGACTATCTTTTGCCTCGGTTCACAGAAGGAAATCCAATTTCCAAATACGTGACTTTGCGGTTTTATTTGTAAACCTATATACGGCGACATAGTGGCATGGGACGCTCATGTCGCCTATGATTGATACTTATGATTTGAAGTTGTTTTATACACTATGCACTTATAATAGTATCAAATGATTTGTTTTAAATGTATCAAGCATTCTTGGCTATTATAAGGTAAAAACCCTATCCTCCGGTTTGCGTTGCATTGTGTGATGGGAACTGGATCTTATAATAGATTCATTGTTCTTTATTTAGCATTGCGCTGTTATTTTATGCACTGGTATTCTTGGGAGGAAACCCGTTCCGTGTTATACGGCGTGGTCCCTTGATTTACCTAACTTTAAATAAAGATTTGCAACTGTTTTTAGTTCTCACACCAATCCCATGACTGACCTCGAGTTTATTGTTTTGACCTAAACTCTGGGTGCCCTTATTTTGACACGGGCAGCTAGTAGTTTTGGTTTTGCAGATTTATATTCACAGGATCCTGGTATACAGCTGGAACGATATCCGGAAAGCTTTGTATCCGTATATCTCTTTCTAGTTGTGTTTTGTATTATTTCCGCTGCAATGTGTTTAAATGTAATTTAAATCTCTGATATTTCTGTGTAATATTCATTTATACTCTGTATATTCTTGTATTCTGATGGAATTGTTGTAATAAACAATGAAATGTTCTTCCGTCTGCGTTCTATTTTGTCGTGTTCTCAAAACAATCAGGCGTTTCGAACGGTCTAGATCGGTTTAGCGACTGATTTGGATCGAGCGAAATTCCCGATCGTAACATTGTGGTATCAGAGCTTTGGTTTACAAAGCTTAGAGAACAAGACACGTTAGAACCATACGAAAGAATTCATCAGATATTGGATTAGTAATATCCAATTAGAATGACTCGTTTGAGATGGGATCAGTAGTATCCTAGAATGAGTGTGAAGAGTATATTTTTTGAAATATAAATTGAAAACAATTTTTGTTTTGAAAATTTAAATCGTTGTATACGTATTTGAATATTTATTTTATATGAATTTGGACAATCTAATATATAAAGATTTTGCATATATGTCTTGCAAACGTGTGTTCGAAGTTTTAATGTATTGGATAGTTATAGAATCGCAGTCTAGTGCCCGAGGATAATTCTGGTGATGAGGCACCATCGCCAGTATTTATTTTCGAGTTTCGAAAGTGAGATTTCTATATATTTCCAATTGACTGGTGTGAGAACCGAAACTAGATAGGATACATTATTGTTGTGAATTGGCATAAAAAACATGATTTTCTGTATATGTATATGTATCAAAATTATGAATTTGAAACGATAATTAACTAATTGATTGATGTTTGGGCTGTTTGTTTATTTGTTTGCTAATTTTAGCCATTTAGCCTAATTGAACCAAACATTGAATTGTATTGAAATTTGGTCGCATTTGCTTGCATACACATGTACTTACATTGAACAGGTCATAGCAAGGAGGCTAGAGAAGAAGAATAAAATTGTTTGCCCGACAAATAGGTACATGTTTACCATAATTTACTGTTTTGTTTGGGTGATGATGATTTTATGAGCCGGGGCTAGCAGCTTGGCTTTTTCTTTTTCTTTTTGAGATCAGAAGGCCTGTATGGCAATTTCGGGATTTTCCCGTGCTCCGGGTGCAGGGGAGGTTATGGCGAAATTTTTCGAAAATTTAGGGTGTTAGCCAAATTTTTGAAAAATTTGAAAAGTTCTTAGAAACTGAAAAGTTGAAGAACTTAAGTTGTAGTGAAAGCAGTGAAAGTTGAGTTGATTAGTTGGAAAACTTTTTCCTTTTCGGGGACGAAAAGTTTTAAGTGGGGGAGATTGTAATAACCCGGAAATCTGGGCCAGTTTAAAATTTTTATTTTGGCAATTTTAGCGAATTTTGATTATTTAAAATGAATTATTTTAAAATAACGACGAGAAATTTATTTTGAATATAATTCGAACGTATATTGCGGGAGATCCGACCGTCGGATTCTCCTAAAACCTGAACCGTTGGGTTTGTATCGAAAAGAGCTTTCTAACGAATGTGAGGAATTAGAAATCTAACGGTTGGATTTGGAATTATGTCCAAATCAAATTTGAAAAAGGTCGCTGTAAGTGCAGTTCGATGGCCGTTGATGGAGATCGACTGTACGGGCCTTGATAAAATTATTAAAAATAGTAATAATTTGTGTAAAATCAAAAGAAATGATTTGGGAAGAATTGGGATGAAAAACTCCATATTTGAAAAGATAAAAATAGATTCTTATCGAAATGAACTAGTTTTGAACTAAAATAGTAATTTATTTATTTTTAAAATAAATAAAGTGAGTTTGAAATGGTTTTGAAATATAACCAAAATTTCCAATAATTGAATTGGAATTGATTTGAATCGAAATTGTCTTTGGAATATTTCGATGTTGGATTTCATGATCATACAGATGTTTTTATAGAAATTTGAAAGATATGTATATATATCGTTATTTCAAATACGATATTTGTTGGTCGTAGAATTTGATATTGAATATAAGCCGATATATTTTCTATTCAGAGCCTCGTATTTAATATCAAATGTGATTTGGGTTTGTCGTGAATGGTGTCTTTATTAACACTGTTCTTGAACACAGTTGAGAAAAGATTAAATCTTTTTATTTAGATTTAATGAAGTGTACCAATTAAATAATATTTAATTGGAATTGAACTGGTATTGATTTTTGGGTTTATTGTGAACAGTGTTTTAAATAACACTTGTTCTTTAACCCGATAATTAATGAATGTGATTTTGGGTTTATCGTGAACCGTGTTTTAAAATGACACTGATTCTTTAACCCAGTTAAAGATTAAAACTAAGTGGAGTTTAAATGAATCTTTTATTAGGTTGAAAAGATCGAGAATGGAGTATCACCAGTTTTGCTCCAAGCGATAGTTAAATCTTTAATTAGATTTGAACGTGAAATGGTAATTGAATTTAGATAGTTAAATCTTTAATTAGATTTGAACGTGAAATGGTAATTGAATTTACCAATAACACTGTGGTGTTAGATATGAAGTATTACCAGTTTTACTTCATGGGATGAATAGGTTGGGATTGGGAAATAAAATAAATGATTACTTCGGTGTGGTTCGCTAATCCCGACTAGTTTGAACTGATATTCCAAAAGAAGATTAAAGAATAAATTTGAAGAATTTATCTTTGATAAAATTAATGGGAACCTTTCCCAAAGTATAAGAATACTGGGATAAAAGAATATTCTGAATTGGAATGAGGCGTATGTTGTGTTTGTGTAACACTTATTTATTATATACGCGAGTTATTCAGAAAGACCGGGTTTATCCCATTCTGAATAACTGATTCGACGTGGTGTCGAAGATGAAGACGGTGGTTGAAGACCGGAGATCTTCATGTCATTTGGGTAATTGCTGATGATCTTGATTGGGCTGTACACCCAAGAAGATGGAAACAGTTGGTGATCGTCCAGACGTACTTGGGGATCGATGGATATGCGGGGTACTAGGTGCCTCCGGTTTCGTTCAGACCCAGAATGGACTTGTAAATGGACTGTGTGTCTGACATTGGATTTTAGTCTGTGTGATTGATTTCTATTAAATATATATCTGTTTGGCGGCGGAGGATTTATTCTCTTGCTTAACGCCCTTCTCTGAGACGTACGAGCTCAGGGGTTATATATAGATGGATATCAAACACATGGAGTGAATTGCCTTTGTGGCATGCCTAAGTGGCAATTGATCGAGGCTTCTGTTGAAAAGCAAAGTCTTGTGGTGATGATCAAAGCACAGCCTGTGTGGCACAACTTTGTGTAACGTGAATTCGTGAGCCTCGCACCTCGGTTGTGAACCAAAAACGGGAGAGGACGTCAGGGAGGACATGCGTTTCTTTCTAGCTAGGGTGGTGTCAGTGACCTACCAGCCCTGACATTTATATACTTTTCACCTGTGTGGTTGTTGCTGTTGCGAGGCGCCTCGGTTAGATCGGACGATCCGGGTCCGATGGAGCCATTCGTTGGCTCATTTACGCCCCTAAGGTCGGGGAAACGCAGTGTTCAGGAATTTTAATCCACATCGGTGGACCGGCCCTGACGATCCAAGGGTCACTCGAGCTCTGATCCTGAGGGGCGGGCTAGATCGTCTCGAAGTCGGTGAGGACAATCTTTTGCCTTGGTTCACAGAAGGAAATCCAATTTCCAAATACGTGACTTTGCAGTTTTATTTGTAAACCTATATATGGCGACATAGTGGCATGGGACGCTCATGTCGCCTATGATTGATACTTATGATTCGAAGTTGTTTTATACACTATGCACTTATAATAGTATCAAATGATTTGTTTTAAACGTATCAAGCATTCTTAGCTATTATAAGGTAAAAACCCTATCCTCCGGTTTACGTTGCATTGTGTGATGGGAACTGGGTCTTATAATAGCTACATTGTTCTTTATTTAGCATTGCGCTGTTATTTTATGCATTGGTATTCTTGGGAGGAAACCCGTTCCGTGTTATACGGCGTGGTTCCTTGATTTACCTGACTTTAAATAAAGGTTTGCAACTGTTTTTAGTTCTCACACCAGTCCCATGACTGACCTGGAATTTATTGTTTTGACCTAAACTCTGGGTGCCCTTATTTTGACACGGGCAGCTAGTAGTTTTGGTTTTGCAGATTTATATTCACATGATCCTGGTATACAGCTGGAACGATATCCGGAAAGCTTTGTATCCGGATATCTCCTTCTAGTTGTGTTTTGTATTATTTCCGCTGCGATGTATTTAAATGTAATTTAAATCTCTGATATTTCTGTGTAATATTCATTTATACTCTGTATATTCTTGTATTCTAATGGAATTGTTGTAATAAACAATGAAATGTTCTTCCGTCTGCGTTCTATTTTGTCGTGTTCTCAAAACAATCAGGCGTTTCGAACGGTCTAGATCGGTTTAGCGACTGATTCGGATCAAGCGAAATTCCCGGTCGTAACAGATAATTAGTGAAATGGAATTTCGTTGATAAACTTCATTTAGTCTAAAGATAAGAATGTTGTTAATTCAAGGTTTGAGAGGTAAATAAAATACCCCAACTTGTACAATGTCATGATTATCCAAGAATGATATTATTTTAGAAACGAGAGTGGTCGAGAAAAAAAAAGATTAGAATTTCAATGAATAATATTATAAAATAAAGATTTAAATGTTTTAAGTTAAATAAGATTAATTTTGAATATAATTGTATTTTTGAAATAAGATATAAAAAGCTTTGCTTCAAATATTGGAGAATTTAAATATTTTGATTAGCGAACGGGAAATTTAAATGGACCAAGTGATGCTAAGTACTGAACCAGTGAACTCATTTTATTTTCATATTTGAATGGTTGTTTATTTTGATAGTTAAATAACTGACTATCAAAAATTTAGCCCATATGATTGTTGGAACGGAAAGACTGGGATCGAATTTATATTTGAAAACCATTCAAACAACAAATATGTGAATGTTAAAGATATCAAATGATGATCAAGTTGAAGCATTGAAGACCGTTGATCCTTCATAAAGTTAAAGAATTACTTAAAATCTCTAACTTGCAATCAGAGATACACTATGATTCTGTCATGGTTGGAATCGACGGATTGCAAGGACTACTCATTATTGGTCTATAGGGTGATTCCTTGGATGTAGTAGGAGGGTGCCTTCAGTTCATCTTGTTCCTCGATGACTTGTATGGATGGATTTCTAACAAGGTATTTCAAAAGGGATTACATACGTTGATTTCTTCAAACGTACAATAGTTGGTGGCAGAGAAGGGCACTTCTCTTATCTTAACAACTCGAGTATTTTTGTGGACGTCAATTAGTGATATCCGGTGGATCTGACGATGTGTCATTCAAAGCGAACGGTTCCCAGATGTTCTAAAAAAAAATATTTCAAACCTCAAGCCTCACCAACTGGGAAATGGCAAAAATCTGGCAGGCAGCACGGCTATGTGGGTCACTCCCATTAGGATGTATTGTCATCGTCTAGAGAAAATTCATTATTTGTTCTTCTTTTCACTTTTGTATCTCCTAGGAACGGTTATGTTGCTAGCAACTGTAGGTGACAATATATTCGGAACATTCAAGCGAAATGAATGGAAGGTCATGTATGGGTCGGGTTGCAAGGCGTTCTTGTTGAACCCAGTGTATTACCCTATAGAGTTACACTATCGGCAGGTGTTTCCATACCTTGTCATAATCAGAATCCAGTCTCCAATAAGCTCCTGCGGTTTTCATTGTATACTATGTATGTAGAGCATGAGTGGCAAGCGTTCTACTAGATTGTTTTTTATTGGTATTTAGACACTATCATAATATCATAATAATATTGGTTTCAAAAATGTTTTGGGTTATCATAAGCTAAAACCGTCCGTATTTATATGTGGATTTGGTTTTACAATTATCCTTTTCTTTCAAAAATATTTTTAACTTTAAAATCAAGTTGTGTGACACCTTTATATTTAGTGGGTTTCCCATTCTGATTCACCAGACTGGCCCAGTGTTTGAAATGCTCGGGTTAGACCGGGTTTGTAACGACTCGTATTTTTACGGTATAATAATTTATTTATTTATTTAAATGTTTATTTGGTAATTTATAATGATTTGAATTAAATAATCTAGATTATTCAATCAATATAAATAATTAAATAATATATTTTAATTTCGAAATAGTCCGAAATTGTAGAATTCACAATATTGTGTGAATTGGATTATTTATAATATTTAATTCAGTTGAGAATTTAATTATAATAACGAATCAATTTATTTAACGACAATTGAACATATAATTATATTATTATTATAATCGAGCTCGAAATGGCACGGTAGTTCTTAATTTGGCGATTCGAACTTTAAACGAATATACATAATTCGTTTTAAGCCGGATTTATGTAAAATATGAAATGTTCGGAGCTGGTGAAGTATATTTTTCTAATGGAAGAGAAAAATCGAGATTTTGTCGTGTAAATTGTGAGTTGTGTCCAAATCAAATTTTCGAAAAGTTGCTATGGAATTCCTTTATAATTTTATAATGATTTGTTTATATTTTAAATGGATTTTCAATATAAATTGTATACTGATTGAACACTGGATTTGAAATGTCGAGTTATCAAATTCAGACAGGTATATTTTGGCATTGTATGGTATTCCACTATGAATATATATGAAAACATTTATTTGTAAATATTTAATTTAATTATCTTTAAATATATAACTATTTAATTGGTCTATTTAGGGCTGTAGAAAATAGACATTTTTGAAAACGACCTCCATTTTCAACAAAACTAATTTTGTTGGATCCGGAATATTAATTTATTGTTAGATTTCAATTTTCGTGATTTTTGGAATCAATATGTGGCCGTACAGAATTTTAATGTGGAAAAAAGGTCAATAATTGGACACTAAAAATACACTGTGTGAGCAAACAGACTCGGAATTCGACGAACCCAATTTGGGTCCATAATGTCGAAACTGTAGCTATATGTCCATTTTCATGATTTTTGGGTATCGTATGTGATTTTACCGAATTTATTTATGATAAATACAAGCAATTGTTCAATAAAAATAAATAA
Organism: Allium sativum; assembly: GCA_030737875.1. NCBI lineage: Eukaryota > Viridiplantae > Streptophyta > Magnoliopsida > Asparagales > Amaryllidaceae > Allium > Allium sativum. The sequence continues at coordinate 11,747,037 of CM060921.1, read as the reverse complement.
AATAATTAATACAAAAATATTGAAACTATCCTATATATACCCAAACACCCCTAACCCTAAATCATACTCATTCAATAGTCAACCAAATTTCCGCCGTCATGGTTATTTCTCTGGAAAACAAATTCGTGCATTTCAGAAATTCAAAAGAAAAACAAATCAATTCCTAAATTATATATATTCAGATTCAGCGTAAGATGCTTTTCAACCTCATAGTAATTTCACACTGTTCGACGCATGTATGGCAGTACATGGCAAGTGCCAGTGAAGCTAGGGTTGGAGTTCAAAGAGGATACAAGCTTCTATTTGGATTTTCGAAGTGGTATTCGGGTTTATGAGGTTGTTTAGCACCTCTAAGAGGATTTCTGTGGAGTTCCGTGCATTTAACTGTCACACCCTTCACTTTGTTTCGTTACTTCGAAGTTGGAGATCGCACTGTAAGTGGTGCATGCGAGCTTGGGCTCGAGGGGATGTTGGGATGTCTCTTTTGAAGAGACGAAGGATGGTGAACTTGGTTTAAAGTTTATTGAAGAAATAAAGGAGTTACGAGTGCTTTAATATTCGGAAATGGTGGGGTTTGGGCATTGCAAAGAATGGTTGGTACAGATTCATATAGGTGAGGCCCAAGATTTAATAATAATTAAGTTTAATTTAATTGAAATGTATATGATAACTTGTAATGACAATAACTTGACCATATATTAACAGAATTCAGCAAAACAAAATCCATTGGAACCGTCTCGACAAATACTACACAATGGAACTGACTGAGAGTGAATTGGAGCTCATTACAATTTATAGCAAAATAAATTGTCTGATTTGAATCGACAATCAATTATCCTTATTCAACGATAATCGCCTAATGTGAGTAAAGCTCACTAACCCTGTTTAAATTATATTTTTATAAATATAATCTAGAACTGATAAATAATGATTAATTTCTCTGTGATGATTGTTTGGTTGAATTGTTGATTGTTGGTTGGAATTCACAGATAACGATATACATACATATCATTAACAAACCTTGATTCTATTTATCAGAATAGTACATATTGAACTGAAATTATTGTGAATTATATTGTGTAACATCTGTGCATGCAGGAAAATAGGTCGGAGGGATCCGACTGGATTCCTCAACATTTATTTTGCTGTTTTCCCCCATATATTGTGATATATGTTGTGATATATAATCTGTTGTTGATTACATATGTTGGGATGATACCAATCATTGTTATATGGTATGTTAAACACCATAAGAAATACTGGAATGTAGAAAGAGTTTTTTTAAAGTGTATTGAAATAAAATATTGGTATAAAATAAATAAACATCATTTAAAAGGAACTTTTTATAAAATGAATAGATTATGTAAAAAACCATTTATAAAACGAAGACATTTTACCTTACAAAACAAATAAATTTTATACAAAGAGAACATTTATAAAATGAGGAGGTTTATAAAAAGAAATATTTATAAAACTAATAGATTTTATAAAAAGAATTATTTGGAAAACAAATAGGATTTTCAAAAGATTTATTTCAGAAATGAATTGACAATATAAAAAGGGCATATTTCAAAAATGAATAAATTTTATAAAAAGAACATTATGTAATGAATAGACATTTTAAAAGGAATATTTTAAAATGAATAAGATTTTATAAAAATAAACATTTATAAAATGAAAGGATATTATAAAAGGAAATATTTCGGAATTAAATAGAATTATAAGCGGAAGTTAACAAGATATAAACGAACTACTAAAAGATGAATTTAAAGTAGCTTTTAAATAAGAAATTTGTTTAAACAGATAAATGGAGATGATTAATTTATAAATAATGTTTTATAAATGACACAAAATATTTATCATTTGAAAAATGGAATATATAAGTACGAACTTATATAGAGAAGCAGAAATCGGTTTTAACACCGATATTTTTAAATGGAATATGAACTCAACATTTATAAGGGGAATTATAAATGTGATTTACATATTAGAAATAATAAGGAGATTTCATATGAGAAATTCTATAAATGGAAGCATAAATAGAATTTGGAAATGAAATATTACTTTAAACACGAAATCAAACTAAATGGGTTATATAAAGGAAATATTATTCACATTTGATGTGAATAATGGAATTAAGTAAATATTTTGCAAATAAACATATTTGTAAAGGAAATCGGATTTGTGAAATAGGGATTCAGACAGAAAAGAAATTTCGAATGATTAGAAATAAATAACTTGTTTAATAATAAAACAAGTGGTTGGATTTATAAACAATGTTTATAAACGGATTAAATTATAATTATCAGTGGACAATTGAGATTGCAAATTCAACAGTGAATGAAAAATGGGAAATTGGAAGTTGTTTAATAAGGAAATGATGAAATCCATTTCGATGTTCGAAATGTAAAAAGGATTAAATAAAATCCGCAAAGATGTGTAATTAGCATTTGACTAGAAACTAATAGTTATAATCGAATATAAGTTATTCAAAGTAAATTAATTGAATCTAAGTTATTCGAAGTGAGTAAATCGAATGTAAGTCATTTGAAAGAGAATTTATCGAATATAGTTACTTGAAAAATAGTTAAATTAATATAAATTATTTGAAGAAGAGTTAATTAAATAGAGATTACTCGAGAGGGAATTATACGTTGAATTGAACTATATCGAATTCGGGAAAGTACTATTTACTTCTCGGGTTTTTAAATCAAGATTTATTTATTATTAAATAAATAGATTATTATTTAATCAAATAAAAGAAATAAAAGTTAAAGTTTTAAAATTAGATATTCTGGAAGTACGAATTATAATGTTATCGTTATAATAATTATTTTTCATAAAAGAAATGGAGTTGTAAACTGAAATACGAGAATTGGCGTATGCAATAAGTGTTAAGATTTGAGTTGTGAACTTTATCTGTTGCAAGGTTAAGAACGTGTTCAGTTAAGGTCTGAGAGGTAATTATACCCCAACTTGATTGACTTCGTAATTAACTAAGGAATAGTTGAAGTTCGATGGTGAAGGTTGATTAGAAATACTGTTAACTAATAAATGATAAATGGATTAAGTGATCATAATGATGTTTTATACAACATTAGTTTGAAAACCATATAAATGAGATTTGGAAATGTTTTCCAAATATAATTAGAGATATTTTCTAAGCATATAAAATGAAATGTTTGTTGATAAGAAATACTGGAATGACAGCGACATGTGAATAAGAGACGGAAATGTTTTCCAATGATTAATAATGTATATTTTCTAGATTTACAAAATAAGCAATTATGAATATATGGAACGGGAAATGGGAAATGAATAAATTAATGATAAATTAATTAAAGAGATAAATAATGAATGATAATTGATCGATAGAATTTCCATGTGGAAATAATATCGTTGCTTGCACACTTGTTTTTCTTTGATAGTTCAATCACCAACTATCGAAGTTTTTGACCATTTTACGTTGTCAATACGGAGAGACCGGGATCTGATTCATTATCTGAAAACCACTCTGTATGGACGTTAACGTTGCGATCGAATATGATGAAGACAATTGAAGACGGCATTATGCAAGGGCTATCCTGTTTACAGAATAGTGCCTTCGGTTTGTCCAGTCCCAGGACAAATTTATATGGAAGAATGTCTGACAGAGTAAATCTAAAGGATCGCGTAAGTTGATCTCTTCAAACGTAGTTACATTTGGTGGTGGAGGAATTCGTTTCTCTTAGCTGTATACCGTAGTATATTTGGCAAAATAAATTTGTGATTTGATGGATATGACAATGTGACATTCAAAGTGAATGAAAACCAAAAGATACGTTATAGCCTCTAGCCTCACAACCGGGAAAGGGTATAAAATCGGGCAGGTCGCATGGCTAGATGAGTCATACCCAACCAGGGTGTATTGTCACCTGATCTAGAGAAATTCCTTTTGCTTTCTAAATCTATCGATGTTGTCTCTTTCAGGAAACGGTTGTTGATCCCAACCGTCGGTGATAATACATTCGGTACTCTCAAGCTAAGTGAGGGACCGGTCATGTTTAGCCTGGGTTGCAAGATGTTCTTGTTGAATGCGGTGTATTTCTCTCTAGAGGTACACTGTCGGAAGATGGTCCCATACCTTGCTAGTTGGAATCCATTATCCAATAAGAGCCCACGATTTTTATTGTATACTATATGTAGTAGCCTGTAACTTCCCCAGTAAGGAAAGCCCGGATTACCTTGAGAACACGACAAAATAGAACACAGACGGACATTTCATTGTTATTACAAAAATTCCATCAGATACAAGAATATACAGAGTATAAATGAATATTACACATTTCACAAATATCAGAGATTGCAATAAATTACATTGCAGTGGAAAATAATACGAAACACAACTAGAAGTAATACACGGATACAGAGCTTTCCGGATATCATTCTAGCTGTAAACCAGGATCCTATGAATATAAATCTGCAAAACCAAAACTACTAGCTGCCCGTGTGGAAAATGGGGGCACCCAGAGTTTAGGTTAAAACAATAAACTCTAGCTCAGTCATGTGACTGGTGTGAGAACTAAAACAGTTATTTAAAACTTCACTTTAAAAGAAAGTAATTCAAGGGACCACGCCGTATAACACGGAACGGGTTTCCTCCCAAGAACACCAGTGCATAGGATAAACAACGCAATGCTTTTTCGAAAATTGAAGCCATTATAAGACCCAGGTCCCATCACACAATGCAACGCAAGCCGGAGGATAGGGTTTTGCCTTATAATAGCCAAATAATGCTTGATACGTTTAAAAACAAATCATTTGATACTATTATAGGTGTATAGTGTCAAAACAATTTCAATCATAAATATCAATCATAGACGGCATGGGTACCATATATCATGTCGCCATACTAGTTCTACAATTAAAACCGCAATATCACGTATTGGAAATTGGATTTCCGTCATGAGTCGAGGCAAGGGGCAAGTTCCTCTCCGATTCGAGACAATCTAGCAAATGTCTCAGGACCCCACTATGATCCTTTGGAACCTCCAAGGCCGGTCCTCTCTTACTGTAATAACCCGGAAATGCGAGCCAGTTTAAAATTTTTATTTTGGCAATTTTAGCAAATTTTGAATATTTAAAATGATTATTTTAAATAATATCGACAAGAAATTTATTTTGAATATAATTAGAATGTATATATTTATATGCGTCGTCGTTAGAATATAAATAATTATTTATATTTATAAAAGGAATTGAAAATGACGCGGTAGTTCGATAATTCGATTTCAAAATTCAAATGAATGTACAAGATTCTCAATAAATCGTATTTTGGCGAAACCAAAAATATCAGAATCTAGTTGAGGATATCTTTCCAACGAATCTGAAAAATTGAAATTTCATAGCGGGAATCAAAAGTTATGCCCAGTTGAAAATTCAGAATAGTCGCTATGCAAATTATACATGGCCCAAAAAGTCAAATTTTGCATATGGATGAATTTGGACTCGAAACTACTTCCATTGAGTTTAAAATTCCGTTTAGAACTCCGAAAAGTATAAGCTTCGATATATTCCGATATCCGGCATAGTGGCTATGGGCTGGAGTTGTTCGGTTAACAATACATAGCCCTTAAAAAGTGAAATTTTGCATACGAACTCAGAATTCGATGAGATAAATTTTTATGGATTCATAATGACAAATTATTGTTATGTTCCAAAGAGCGCGTCGAACGGAGCCAGTATGAGGCCGTGCGAGCTAAAACAGTACAGGGTCAAACGAGCAGTCATTTTACAAAGGAACATTATTGATACGACCTCAGAATTCGATTTCGTTTTTTTTCTGGATTCGTATCGTCTAATAATGGTTAAATCCAAGAGTGCTTGATTTTTTGAGTTAGCATGTGAGCGTGCGATAAGAAAAGGTGCGCCAAAATAGCATTTTTAGAGCTTATCTGAGCATTTTCGTGATTTTTTTTGAACAGTCAAACTAACTCGGAATTCGACGAAACTTGTTTCGTTGGACTCACCTTCAGGTCTACTATCTCGTGTCCAAAATCCGCGGCGATTGTAGATCGTTAGCGTTCAGGCGATACGCGAGAAACTAGCATATAATCACTTTTACTCCATTTCTCTCTTCATAATTTCACTTCTCTCTTTCTCTTCAAAAACTCAAAAATGTCCTCCACCCCAAACCCGCCGCTGCCCTCCTCCACTAGCGCCACCACCGGCCTCCACCGCCCACCGTCGGCCGCCCGTACCCACTCCTCTTCCTCCTCCTCCTTCTCTCTCCTCTTTTCATGAACCCTAAGCCTCACAACACCCCAAACCACCACCACGGGCCCCACCACCACCGTGGCGGCCCACCAGCACCCTCCCCGCCTCACATCAGGTCCGGCGCCCCTCCCCCCCTCAATTCCGGCCGTGGGCCCCCCGGTCACCAAAAACCCATTTTACACTAATCGCCCGTTTTGCAAATAAGCCTCTGACCGTATTTCGCCAATAACACCCAAACGTTGCGTTTTTGGCCAAAGTCCCTCTAGACCAAAGTTGTAGAGCACAAAATTCTCTTCGATTTGGCTATATGGAAGTCGTGTTTTGGAGTTCGGAGCTGCTCGGAAAACGCATTCGAAGTCTACTGTTCAAAAGCGGTGAAATTCCTGTACTTTCGCGAATTCTGGCGAATTGGAGCATTTTCGGCAAAAAGACCCTTAGGCGAAAGTTGTCCAGAATGGCTCGTTTAAGCTAGAAAAAAGATGGTGTGAAGATTGAAGCTCGTTTGCAAATTCTGGGACCCGAACAGCGAATCCGGGCGTTAGAAAAAAAGTGAGTTTTCTCCGCTTTAAAGCTTCTATGGTTTTTAACGAATGAAGTAGAATAAAAATATGATTTTTATATTATAGGAAGAATAAAAATATGATTTTTATATAGTAGAGATAATAAAGATACGATTTTTATATTATATAAATAGTAAAGATTTGATCTTTACTATATGAACAGCGGTATAAAAATAGAATTTTAATCTATGTAGTAGTAGAATAAAAATGTGATTTTTATATACATAGCAACAATATAAAAATGTGATTTTTATATATATGTAGTGACTACGGTCAGTGAAATTGGCAAAAAGGCGAGCACGACGAAGTTTTCTACATAAGAAGAGTCGTGGCGTTTGGTTTAGCTAATCGGTGAGAACTTCTCACTTTAAATTTCCTTTTCTAGTTATAAATATATATTAGGATGCAGACGGTGTTTAGTAGCACCCGACACAATCGTCTAAAGACCATGGACTTGTTTGTTTGATTGCATAGATTAGTTAGATTATTTGATTTGAATTTGGTTGTTTGGTGAATTGAAATGAATTTGATTGATATGTGTATGGCGTGGGCCATCACTAGACCGGGGATAAGGCTAGGACTTGTCCCGTTTCTAGTATCGTGCCGTTATGCCGTCGAAATTTTCTAAAATAAGTTAGAAAAATAAAAACATCATTTTTATTTTGTAAATGAATTGAATAGAAATTCATGTGTTAAAATAGAATATTTTATCGTTAAAAATATAATTTTTAACGTGAATATGAATAAATAAATATTCATTTACAAACCGGACGGTTTGTTTATGTACACCTATTTGAAGGACCTTGATTGAGACGATAAATTTTACACATCGTCCAACTGCACAAATAAAAATCTGTGTTTGATTGTTTGAAACCCCACACGGGTATTGGGATAAAGTACGGCATACACCAATCCCAATAATTAGTTGTATGTCGATCGATTGATTGACAGGCTGTTATAAGCGTTAGATATCTATATTTGATGCTTACACAGTGTAGTGCACTTTGGATGATGGTTGATTATGTATCGTTGCTATTATATACATGTGTTGAATGGAATCCATATAATTAACTTTATATGGTAATTGATTAGGCCTCATACCAATTTAGAAGATAAAGAATATTATAAAATAAAGGTTCATGTGTTGACCGTACTCATCCGTTGAGATTAGTCATGTGTTGAACGAAATATTTTAATATTAAAATTTACATCTTTATTATATATAGAATTAGAAACTAACTTCTTTATAAAATAAAGGTTCATGTGTTGACAGTACTCATCCGTTGAGTTTAATCATGTGTTGAATGAAATATTTTAACAATAAAATTTACCTCTTTAATATTATAAAATAAAGGTTCATGTGTTGACCGTACTCATCCATTGAGATTAGTCATGTGTTGAACGAAATATTTTAACAATAAAATTTACCTCTTTAATATTATAAAATAAAGGTTCATGTGTTGACCGTACTCATCCGTTGAGATTAGTCATGTGTTGAACGAAATATTTTAACAATAAAATTTACATCTTTATCATATATAAAATTAGAAACTAATTGGAAAATAGATAAGATGAGTGGTCTCCTGGATATTGATCTGATGTTGGTTTCGGCCTTCGGGGTTAATATTTAGGGAATTGTTCTCTTACTAATTTACGGTTGGAGTCTGATTTGAAATCAAACGATAGATACCATAATTTTTATAAAATATAATAAATAACAAAAATAGTCACACGTGGACAGTACTCATTCGTTGAGATTAGTCATGTGTTGACAAAAATATAGATTCACGTATTGAATAGGATAAATATTCATTTGTCGAATAGAATAACGGGATTATTGAAATATATAAAGTCATGTTGATTAGAGATGCGCTATTTTGACGCAAACGATATTTATATCGATTATATTCGTTTTATAATGAATATTGAAAAGAAATTTAAAAATCGAATATATATAAAGCAAATTCGAATTGAATTAAAGATAGAATGAATTGAAATTTGAATTGAATTGGAAATGGAAGTTGAAATGTTTTTGAAATGAATTTAAAGCTATTTATAAAATTCATTTTGAATAGAAATCGACGAAATATATATTATATATATTATATATATAATATAATGGCCTGAAAAGAACGCGCCGCGGTAGTTCGCGAATTTCGACCATTGACTTCGAAAGGACATTACGGGAGATCCGACCAACGGATTCTCCTAAAACCGGAACCGTTGGGTTCGTATCGAAAAGAGCTTTCTAACGAATATTGGAAATTTGAAATCTAACGGTTGGATTTGGAGATACGTCCAAATCAAATTTGGAAAAGGTCGCTGTAAGTGCAGTTCGATGGCCATTGTTGGAAATCGACTGTACGGGCCTTGATAAAATTATTAAAAATAGTAATAATTTGCGTAAAATCATAAAAAATGATTTGGGAAAAATTAGGATGGAAAACTCCATATTTGAAAAGATAAAAATAGATTTTTATCGAAATGAACTAGTTTTGAACTAAAATTAAAACCCATTTATTTTTAAATAAATAAATTGGATTTGAAATGGGTTGTAAATAGAATTGATTTGTGGGTTTATCGTGAAGGGTGTTTTACATGACACTTGTTCTTTAACCCGATAAATAAATAGAATGTGATTTGGGTTTGTCGTGAACTGTGTTTTAAAGGACATTAGTTCTTTAACCCAGTAAAAGGAGTTTTAATGAATCTGTAATTAGATTGAAATGTGAATTGATAATCTAAATTATCAAATTTAGAAAATGAGCGAGGATGGAGTATCACCAGTTTTTCTCCAAAGCGATAGTTAAATCTTTAATTAGATTTAAACGTGAAATGGTAATTAATTTTACCGATAACACTGTGGTGTTAGATGTGGAGTATTACCAGTTTTGCTTCATGGGATGAATAGGTTGGGATTGGAAAATAAAATAAATAATTACTTTGGTGTGGTTCGCTAATCTCGACTAGTTTGAAAAACCATAATTTGGTTTGAAAAGACATCCAAAGGAAGATTAAAGGATAAATTTTAAAGAATTTATCTTGGATAAAATTAATGGGAACCTTTCCCTAAGAATATGAAATTTAGAAACTAGCTATAGGTTAGTTAAGAAGAATGGTTTCCTGGGTATTGATCTGATGTTGGTTTCGGCCTTCGGGGATAATATTTGGGAAATTGTTCTCTTGCTAATTTGCGGTTAGTGGCTGCTGAATTGGAATGAGGCATATTTTGTGTTTTTGTAACATTTGTTTTTAATATACGTGGGTTGTTCGGAAAGACCGGGTTTATACTCATTCTGAATAACCGATTCGACGATAAGTCGAAGATGAAGGCGGTGGTTGAAGACCAGAAGTCTTCACATCGTTTGGGTGATTACTGATGATCTTGATTGGGCTGTACACCCAAGATGAGGGAATTAGTTGGTGATCGTCCAGACGTACTTGGAGATCGATGGATATGCGAGGAAAGTGCCTCCGGTTTCGTTCAGACCCAGAACGAACTAGTAAAGGGATTGTGTGTCTGACATTGGATTTTATTCTGTGTTGATTGATTTCTGTTAAATATATATCTGTTTGGCGGCGGAGAATTTATTCTCTTGCTTAACGCCCTTCTCTGAGACGTACGAGCTTAGAGGTTATATATCGATAGATATCAATCGCATGGCATGAATTGCCTGTGTGGCATGCTGAGTTGCATGGATCAAGGCTTCTATTGAAAAGAAAAGTCTTGTGGTTGATGATCAAAGCACGAACTTTGTGGCATAGCTTTGTGTATAACGTGAATTCGCGAGCCTCACACCTCGGTGTGAGTTAAAAACGGGATAAGGACTGCAGGGAGAGCACGACGTTTCTTTCTAGCTTTGGTGGTGTCAGTGACTTACCAGCCCTGACATTTATATACTTTTCACCTATGTGGTTGTTGGATGAGGCGCCTCAATTTTAGGTCTGTAAGGACCGGGAAACGTGTGTTCAGGAATAATTAATCCTCAAACGTAAGAGAGGACCGGCCCTGAAGCATCCAGGGGTTACCCAGAGTGTGTAGTCCCGAGGCAATTGCTAGAGTGTCTCGAAGCGTAGAGTAGCTTGCCCCTTGCCTCGACTCATGACAGAAATCCAATTTTCAATACGTGTATCTCGGTTTTATTTGTAGAGCCTAGTATGGCGACATGATAGATGGTACCCATGCCGCCTAGGATTGATATTTATGATTGAAATTGTTTTGACACTATACACTTATTATAGTATCAAATGATTTGTTTTTAAAACGTATCAAGCATGTTTGGCTATTATAAGGGAAAACCCTATCCTCCGGCTTGCGTTGCATTGTGTGATGGGACCTGGGTCTTATAATAGCTTCATTTTTCGAAAAAGCATTGCGTTGTTTATCTATATGCACTGGTATTCTTGGGAGGAAACCCGTTTCGTGTTATACGGCGTGGTCCCTTGAATTACTCTCTTTTAAAGTAAAGTTTTTAATAACTGTTTTAGTTCTCACACCAGTCACATGTCTGACCTGGAGTTTATTGTTTTAACCTAAACTCTGGGTGCCCCTATTTTCGACATGGGCAGCTAGTAGTTTTGGATTTGCAGATTTATATTCACAGGATCCTGGTTTACAGCTGGAATGATATCCGGAAAGCTCTGTACCCGTATATCACCTTGAGTTGTGCTTTGTATATTTTTCCGCTGCTATATAATTTATTGTAATCTCTGATATTTATCGAATGTAATTTATTCATTATACTCTGTATATTCTTGTATTCTGATGGAATTGTTGTATTGACAATGAAATGTTCTTCCGTCTGCGTTCATTTATGTGTTGTTCTCAAAGTATCTGCTCTTTCCTTCACGGGGAAGTTACGGGTCCTTTCACTTACTTTTGAGGATTAGTTATTTCTGAACACACGTTTCCCGGTCCTAACAGACCTATATCCGAGGCGCCTCGCATTCCAACAACCACACAGGTGAGAAGTATATAAATGTCAGTCAATTTAAGCACTGACACCACCACTAGCTAGAAAGAAACGTCGTGCACTCCTTGGGTCCTTATCCCATTTTTGACTCATACCGAAGTGTGAGGCTCGCGAATTCACACTATACACAAAGCTACGCCACACAGGCCGTGCTTTGATCATCAACCACAAGCCTTTGCTTTTCAACAGAAGCCTTGATCATCTGCCACTTAGGCATGCCACACAGGCAATTCATGCCATGCGACTGATGTCCATCGATATACAACCTATGAGCTCGTACGTCTCAGAGAAGAGTGTTAAGCAAGAGAATAAATTCTCCACCGCCAAACAGATGTATATTTAATAGAAATCAATCAACACAGAATAAAATCCAATGTCAGACACACAATCCATTTACAAGTTCGTTCTGGGTCTGAACGAAACCGGAGGCACTTTCCTCGCATATCCATCGATCTCCAAGTACGTCTGCATGACACCCAACTGATTCCCTCATCTTGGGTTACAGCCCAATCAAGATCATCAGTAATCGCCCAAATGATGTGAAGACTTCCGGTCTTCAACCACCGTCTTCATCCTCGACATATCGTCGAATCGGTTATCCATAATGGGTATAAACCCGGTGTAACACCCCACGTCCATTAATGTCACTCACAAAGGGAATGCATTAACTTCTGTGGAGGTTTTAGGTGAATATAGAACAGTAAAATTTCAACAAGACAGATATAAAATAGTACTTGGAAATTTAAAAACTTTATTTCAATTGCAGCAGAAGTCAAAACATGTTTGATTACATCATAACACCATAATCAAAGTCAAGTACATAATCCCATTACATAAATAGCCATTAAAAAGAAAGATAACAAGCTGGACTTTACTTCAGCAGTCCAAGCTTTCCAAGAGATAAGCAATCCAATCAGACTCCACTGGAACTTGGCCCAACCTGAGGACCTGAAGGGAGAAAAGGATAAAAAGAGGGGGGGGGGTCAGACATAAAGTCTGGCGAGTATGATAATTCTACAATACTATTATCAAAATAACTAGGCTAAGGCATAAGCTGGAAAACAAGGAAATGTATATGAAAGAGCAGATTAAGGACATAGACAATCGCTAAAGGAAACGTTATAGGCGCTCCTAAATACTAAAGGATAAACACTATACTGCACCACACCAGTCACCCTAAAGATTGATTCCACTTAGCTTCACTTAGAAACTTTCTTAATGGCTTTACGTACTCCTAGCTGACTACATAGGTGCCGCCTGCCCCTATCTCCACTAGGTGTACCCCACTTTCCATTTTTCGATCGGCTCCCTACTCGTAGATACCCGTGCTGGCCCCACAGTGGGGTGTATCATTCCCCTAAAGTGGCAACCCGATATAACGGAGATGCACGGCTTATACCTACACGATGCAACAACGTCTTACCTACCAGCCCGGGTCCACACACGCATATGAAACCCGTTGGACTTGCGTTGCCGACGCTCCTTGTTTTGGCCTCTTATAGTCAAACCCAGTATGCGTGTCCCGTCCTCGACTTGGGTCGAGCCCACAAAGATACGTTTTGGGATACTGGTTGAAATGGGCCCCCATTATTTCCCACAAGCATTCCACCTAAGCTTGTCCCATTAGTCCATCCACTTAACCCACTTAGTCATGTTCATTTACATGTGTATTTGGTTAAGTCTAATCGTATTTCAAATGCCTCTAAAGGCAACCACTAGATTCCTCATGCCACCCAAGGCACCTACTTAACCCCCATGTCCCACCTTACATGATTATCTGGCTAAGTATTTCTTAATTCATTAAGGCCATAACCTCTTAAAGACCTCTCACATTAGACTGACATTTATGGCAGCTGGATTTGTCGGGCGGGTCCGGGCAGTCTTACACCATAAAAGAGTCTAACCTCGTGTCTTTACAACTGTTATGCTTTAGTTTGGGCCTAGGACCTCTCACATTGGGCCGACATTTGTGACTACTGGATTTGCCGGGCGGGTCCGGGCTGGTTTACGTCACAAACGGGTTCAACCTCGTGTCCTAAGCATTGATTATTATTAATAATCCACTTTCCCCAATTTTAATAATTCCCTACTTGAATTATTAATTAATTCCAAATTTAACAATGTCCATAATTGACTCAATTATGGACATCCATTTAAGGCATGCAAAATCATATCAATTGCACCCCAATTTATTAATTTCCTAATATTACCCCTACCCCACGTTTGAACGTTTATTCGCAAAATGTATACTAGACCCGATTAGTCTAACTCATAGCATAAAAGAAAATATTCACAACAACAACATATATATGTGACTAAATAAATCATAACAAGGGGTAAAACTTGCATACATTACAACTTGCCTAAGGTTATACATGTCATGGATCTAAGGGTGTCAACTTATTCATAACTCACATAATATGATTTTGATCATATTTCATAAACTTGTATAGGACATGTGTGAATCAACATCATTAACAATATGGTTTTATATGGGTACACCTAACTCAATAGGCAAATTCCCAAAAATCAAAATTCATTTAATCATAGATTCATGTATATGGGTACACCTAACTTAATAGGCAAATTCTCATATTCAAGATCCAATTAATTTGTAGATTCATGTATATGGGTACACCTAACCCAATAGGCAAATTCCCATAATCAAGATCTATTATAAAAAAAAAACATAAACTTTAAACATGATCCAATTCTCATAAATACTAACATCATGATTTTAGAACTTGTATGATTCAACACAACTTAACATGACATCATTATCATATAACATAAGTATTTCAACATATGTGATAATATGAGATCTACAACATATATAAGATTTACAACATAGCATATCATAATTTGCAACATAGCATGATATGATTTACAACATAGCATAGCATGATTAATCACATATCACATAGCATAGGATTATTTACAACATAATCACTACAACATAACAACATATATATGATAACATAATAGCATAACAAGAGATCCACAACATAATTTACAAATACATAACAATTCATATCACTTTCTTGTGATCCATTCATAACTTAATCAAATTATTTTATAATAATATTGTGAGATTCATCATACTCACAATTTTAAAGAAGAGAAATAGAAAGAGAGAGAGCTTTTGATTTGCTTTGAGTAGATTTAGTTTGTAGATTAGGCCTTCTTCTTCTTTAGTTTGTGACGGCTATGCCGAACTCCATGGCAACGACATGTCGGTAGCTCTCCAATTTTTCAAGTGATTTAGGGTTAGAGTCTACCCACTTATTTATAGATGTTAGGATTCATTTAGGCCATTAGATTTAACCTAGAAATAACTGCAGCCATTCAGACCAGATGGGGTTTATCTTATTGACTCAGCAATGAGTCAGAAGTGACTCAGCAAACACTCAGCAAATTAATAAACTTCTATTCATGTTTACATTAACTGCCCATATATATATATATATATATACACACGCACCTATTCATGAATTCAAATTAATCCATAATTAACTTATGACCATTTCTACACATTAATTTTCCAATTAATGTCTTAATTCCATTTTTCGCCTTTTAAGGCAATTCACATATCTCAAATTTGTTATATGCCTTTTTAAGGCTATTTCGTGCAAATTCTCAATATTAATTCTTTTAATTTGTGAATATTAGTATTAACAGAAATACGGGGTGTTACACCCGGCCTTCTCGAATAACCCGCGTATATAATAAACACGTGTTACACAAACACAACATACGCCTCATTCCAATTCAGAATATTCTTTTATTCAAATTTTCACATCATTAGGGAATAGGTTCCCATTAATTTTATCAAAGATAAAATCTTCTAAATTTATTCTTTAATCTTCCTTTGGATATCATTTCAAACCGTATTATGGTTTTCCAAACAAGTCGGGATTAGCGAACCACACCGAAGTAATTATTTATTTTATTTCCCAATCCCAACCTATTCAACCCCTGGAGCAAAACTGGTAATACTCCATATCTAACACCACGGTGTTATCGGTAGAATTAATTACCATTTCACGTTCAAATCTAATTAAAGATTTAACTATCGCTTTGGAGCAAAACTGGTTATCCTCCATTCTCGATCACTTTTCAGATTTGATAATTTAAATTATCAATTCACATTTCAATTTAATTACAGATTCATAAAAACTCCACATAGTTTTAATTTTCCCACAAATAAATATTCTGCTTTTAACTGGGTTAAAGAACCAATGTCACCTAAAACACGATTTACGACTAACCCAAATCACATTTGATATTAAATACAAGGCTCTAAATAGAAAATATACCGGCTTATATTCAATATCAAATTCTGAAACCAACAAATATCGTATTGGAAATAACGATATAAATATATCTTTCAAATTCCCATAACAATATCTTTATAATCACGGAATCCAACATCTAAATATTCCAAAGAGAATTTCGATTCAAATCCACTTCCACTTTATTTATATTGGAAATTCTGGTTATTTTCAGAACTAATTCAAATTCAATTTATTTATTTCGAAAATAAATTGATTTTAATTCTAGTTCAAAATTAGTTAATTTCGATAAAAATCTATTTTTATCTTTTCAAATGTGGAATTTTTCATCCCAGTTCTTTCCAATTCACATATTATGATTTTACACAAATTATAGATATTTTTAATAATTTTATCAAGGCCCGTACAGTCGATTTCCATCAACAGCCATCGAACTGCACTTACAGCGACCTTTTCCTAATTTGATTTGGACATAATTCCAAATCCAACCGTTAGATTTCAAGTTTCTAATATTCGTTAGAAAGATCTTTTCGATACGAACCCAGTGGTTCCGGTTTTAGGAGAACCCGACGGTCGGATCTCCCGCAACGTCAATTCAAAGTCAATGGTCGAAATTCACGAACTGCTGCGGCGCGGCGCGTTCTATTCAGGCCATTATATATAATATATATATATTATATATTTCGTCGATTTCCTTTTAAAACGCATTTTATAAATCGTTTTAAATTCGTTTTCAAAACCATTTCAACTCTATATTCAATTTCAAATCAAAATTGAATATTTCATATCATTACTATATAAATGATAATATTTTCAAAACGTTATATTTTGAAATCACTACCTTTTCTATATTCATTATAAAAACAAATATAATCGATATAAATATCGTTCGCATCAAAATGGCTCATCTCTAATCAACACGGCTTTATATATTTCAATAAATTCATTATTCTTTTCAACAAATGAATATTTATTCTATTCAACACATGAATCTATATTTCTTTCAACACCTGACTAATCTCAACACATAAGTACTGTCAACACATGACTATTTTTGTTATGTAATATATTTTATAAAATTATGGTATCTATCGTTTGATTTTTAATCAGACTCCAACCGTAAAGTAGTTTCTAATCTTAAATATGATAAAGATGTAAATTTTATTATTAAAATATTTTACTCGACACATGAATAGTATCAACACATGAGCATCGTCAACAAATGACTATTTTTATAGTCTAATTTTCTTATTTTCCCAATTGGAATGAGGCCCAATCAATTACCATATAATGTTAATTATATGGATTCCATACAACACATGTATATAATAGCAACGATAAACAATCAACCATCATCCAAAGTGCACCACACAACTGCATAAGCATCAAATATAATTAATTAACACTTACACAGCCTGTCGACCAATCGATCGACATATAATTAAATAATTGGGATTGGTGTACGCCAAATATCATCCCAACACCCGTGTGGGATTTCAAATCAACAAACACTGAATATTATTTGTGCAGTTGGGCGATGTGTAAAATTTATCATCTCAATCAATATCCTTCAAATAAGTGTACATAAACAAATCGTTCGATTTGTAAATGAATATTTATTTTATTCACATTCTCGTTAAAAATTATATTTTTAACGACCAAAATATTTTATTCAACCTATGAATATTCTATTCGGTTCATTTATTAAATAAAATGATATCTTTATTTTTCTAACTTATTTTAGAAAATTTCGGCGCCATAATGGCACGATACTAGAAACGGGACAAGGCCTAGCCTTATCCCTGGTCTAATAATGGCCTACGCCATACACATACCAATCTAATCAATCTCATTTCACCAAACAACCAAATTCAAACCAATCATCCAATCAACTACACTACCAAACAAACAAGTCGTCCATGGTCTGTGGACGACGGGTGTCGGGTGCTACTAAGCACCGTCTGCATCCTAGTATATATTTTAAACTAGAAAAGAAAATTTAAAGTGAGAAGTTCTCACCCAAGCTAAATCCAATGCCACGACTCTTCATATGTTGGAAATCTTCGTCGTCTGACACTTTCGTTGCTCGTATTCACTACATATATAAAAATTATATTTTTATTCTAGTACTATTCATATAAAAACACATTTTTGTACTGTTATTCCATATATAAAATTCGAATTTTTATAATTCTAGTTCGTAAAAAATCACGTTTTATTTCTAACGCTATCTTTAAAACAAAAATCATATTTTTACATCAACAAGAAATCTCATTTTTATATTGATGCATATATTATAAAAATCATATTTTTATTTAATCAAAAGTCAAATCTTTTTAACTATAATCATATGAATAAAAATCATATTTTTATTCCATGTTTATATTTTTTTTAAAACCATGTTAATTTTATCTTAAAAAAAACAATGCAATTTTAGTTTCATAAACAATGCAATTTCTGTTTTAAAAACAATGTAAATTCGGTTTTAAAAACAAGGTAAATTCAGTTCTTAAAAACAAGGCAAATTTAGTTCTAAAAACAAGGTAAATTCAATTATAAAAACAAGGTAAATCCAGTTCTAAAAACAAGGTAAATTCAGTTCTAAAAACAAGGTAAATTCAGTTCTAAAAACAAGGTAAATTCAGTTCTAAAAATACTGTAAATTCAGTTCTAAAAACACTGTAAATTCAGTTTTTAAAACACTGCAAATTCATATTTATAGACACTGTAAATTCATATTTAAAAACACTGTAAATTTTATTTAAAAACACTGTAAATTCAGTTCTAAAAACACTGTAAATTTATATTTTCAAACAAAGCAAATTTTAAACTGATTATTTTTTTTAACTATGAATTTATATAAAAAAGCAATGAGAGGGCTCACTGTTTTTCCATCGCTTAAGCCTGTATCACGTTTGAACTGAGCTCTGTCCTAGGGCTCCGATCTGCGCGCAAATCAAGGCGGGAGACGACGATAAGCTGGTAACCCCTTGAGCGCCTCCACGCGAGCTTCCAGCGGCTACCCTCTCTGATGAACTCGACGGCTTGGTGGCGCCTGATATTGGGTGCGAATGGCGGCGCTTGGAGATGAAAAATCGCACTCCAGACTTGATGAAATCCGATCACATTAGTTTGGATTTGAAGAATGTATGTTCCTTTGATTTTTGTTTAGAAATTTCCCGAAACCCATGCTTGGATTAATCGAAATTTGGACAGAAAGGATGGAAGAAACCCGTCGTCGATGAGGAAAGAGCGGCTACAGGAGTTTTTAACCACGAATGACCTTTTGACTAGGGTTTGACCATGCAGGGGGTTACATATAATAATTTATATTATTATTTAATTCAGATTTTAGTCGTTTGACACTACGAACTTCAAATCAAACCTAACGACTGTCACCCCTAGCTAATTACCCCCATTCCGAACACAATAGGATATGTCTCGTTAGCCAATTCGACTGTTACAATCAGTTTCCGCTAAATTTAAAGTATAAATCAGTATTTATTCAGTTTGAACGGCACATTTCAATTTACCGGGGCAACACACTAACTCTAAAAAATCCAAAAAAATTATTTCTAGCTTTGTATTGATGATACAGTCCTAACGGAACTAATTTCATCGAATTCTGAGACCGTTGGAAAAATGGCCATTTTCCTGTCGATTAAAATCAACTGAAACTGGTCAAACGCGTTTTCCTCTGCCACAATCACATATTGATTCGAAAAATTACAAATTTCGGAATCTAGCAATAATTTGACATCACGGATCCAACAAAAGTGGTTTCGTCGAAATCCGAGGTTGTTTGCAAAATTTCCATTTTTAAGGGCCTGAATTCCATAGCGACTATTCAGAATTTTCAACTGGACATAACTTTTGATTCCCGCTATGAAATTTATATTTTTCGGATTCGTTGGAAAGATATTCTCAATTAGATTCTATTATTTTCAGTTTCGCTAAAATCCGGTTTATTTTGCACCCGGTACGTTCAATTGAAATTTGAAATCGAATTATCGAACTACCGTGCCATTTTCAATTCCATTTTATAATTATATATAATTATTTATATTCTAACGAAGATTCAAATAAATATATATGTTCTAATTCAATTCAAAATAAATTTTTCGTCGAATTATTTAAAATAATTCATTTTAAATATTCAAAATTCGCTAAAATTGCCAAAATAAAAATTTTAAATTGGCTCAGAATTTCCGGGTTGTTACACTATATATGTAGAGTGTGAGATGCAAGCGTTCTGCTAGATTGATATTACTTGTATTTAGACACTATTATAATATCAAACGAATATTGATTTCAAAGAATTCTTAGGTTATCATAAGGTAAAAACCATCCGTGTTTATGTGTGGACCGGTCTTACGATTATCCTTTCTTTTTAAATGATTTTTAAAAGTTGAACCAAGTGTTTGGAGTTTACTCACACTAGTCCCATGACTAGCGCGGAGTTTATTTTTGTTTGTTTTTCATTAAACTCTTGGGTGTCCAAATTTGTACGGGAGTCAAGTAGTTCGGGTATTCTCATATATCATTAGAGGAGCTTGGAGCAGGAGGCTTCATCGTTATCTAGTATTGTTGTTTTTGCTATGTTGTAAGTGTTGTACTCTGATAATGTTATTGTGTATATATACTGTTTTATTTCAAAGTTATGTTATATTTTATTCGTTCCGCCGTGAGATTCGTGTTACTCTGATGTGTTGTATGTGTGTTCTTCTTCTTCTATTCTAATTTTCTATCTTATCTATCCTCACCCTATATTATCTTTCTATTAATAATCAGGAATGTTCGGTGCCTGAATAATTAACAATAGTTTTATGTTGATTTTCTAGGTCAAAAATCCCAGTTCGTTACAGGGTTATACAGGTTCAGGTTACTGAATATTGTGAAGTGACGAGCTAGAAGAGTTCAGACATATGATATTATACTATTCCATTGTATGTTGTATGTGAGAGCAGATTATTATAACCATCCAGATATGTTTGATGTATCCTGATGATTGTAAGTATATTTTTCAAGCTCCCAATAAAGATTTATTTATATATTATATTTTGTTCTGCTGCGATGTGAGACTCTGTGTTATGTTTGGTTCTTCTTCTTATTATTCTATTCTAATATTTCTTTCTTTCTTATCTCACCCTCTAATTTCTTTCTATTAACATCTGGGTTCAGTGCAGTTTAGGTTGGACTTGTGCTATTTGGTCAGCTCAAATGGTACGGGAAAGCCAATATGTTTCAATTTCATTACAATTCGAAATTAATTTGAATATTTCATTATTAAAATACTCAATGATAAATAAATTTTAAGTTTTAAATCCAAAATAGTTTTGAAAGGTAGTTTAAGTGATTATGAATAATTTCCATAAATGTAAGAATTTGATTTGAACTAGTTTTTAAGTAATAAAGGCATGTTTTCGAATTTAAATTTGAAATGAATAATAACCCAAAAAACTAAACTTCGGCTAGGGTATTTGAGAAAGATTTTAAAGGGATTTAGTTTTCAAAACTTTCTTATTTATTTTTATAATGGACTTCAGAAAAATTTGGACTACAAATAATAAGTTTCGAAAAATAATATTATTTTAATGATTAAAATAATATTAAAATGATTAAATAATGGAATACTGGACTTTAAATAGAAGTCATCGAAATATAGTTTCCGAAAATAATTATATACGCTTGATATAATTAATAAATTATCTTGGACACGTTTTGATTCGGTTTTAATTATAAATCAAAATTTGGTCTGAATAGGACTTGTCGCAACGACAGTTCGCAAATTTTGAACATTAACTTTAAATTGAAGTACCGAGATATCCGACCGTTGGATTCTTCCAAAACAGAAAAATTTAGGTTCAAAATGAAAAGTGTTTTCAAATGGGAAAGAATGTTTTAAAATCCGATGGTTAGATATCAAAATAAGTTCAAAACTATTTTTGAAAAGTCGTTATAGAAGCAGTTTGATGACCATAATTTTGAATCGATCAGAATGGCCATATAAAAATTATTAAGAATAGGAAAAATGAGGAAAAATTATAATTAACGATTTTAAAAGGATTTGAGCAAGAACTATGAAGTTTTGAAATATGATTTGAAAATTTTGGAATTTTGACCTGATTTCTTAACATAGTAAATCAGTATTTTGGAATTTAGTTTTAAGATTAAACTAAAAGTTCTCAAACTTAAATTCATTGGGTTTGAATGGAAATAATCTATAGATATTTTGACATTGGATCCCATAGTTATATGGATACCGTTTGAGGAACTTGAAAGATATTTATATCGTTATTTCATATATGTACACACACACACACACACACATATATATATATATATATATGTAGACATAGCTTTCAAAAGTACTAATTAATAACCTGTTTACTGGCTTGTCCGCATGGAAATAAGGGCACCCGAGTTTGGAAGGGAAAAATAAGCTATTGGTCAGTCATGGGACTGGTATGAGAAATTCTAAACTGTTATTCTTAAGTTATTTAAAATTAAGGCATATCACGGGACCACACCGTGTAATACGAAATGGGTTTCCTCCACATAAATACCAGTGCATAAAACTTTGCAATGCTTTTTAGAAAAATGAAGGCATTATAAGACTCAAATCCAATCACACAATGTAACGCATACTGAAGGAAAGAGTTTTACCTTATAATAGCCAAATATGCTTGATACGTGAAAATTGTTTGATAATGATATTACTATTAATTTCTAAGTGTGGAAATCACTTTCAAAAATAATTGTATAAATTTTAGCTTGCATAATGCTCCATCCCGTTATATTGGCTATATAGTTTACATCTGAAAACGCAAAGTAACTTATTGGAAATTGGATTCCGTCAATGAACCAAGGAAAAGGACCTTCCTTAATCGCTCAGCACACCTCTAATGGGATGTCCGAGGACTCACTTGCATGTGATCCTTCAGATTGGCAGAGCCAGCCAGCACTAATGGGTTGATTGGAATCTTTCCTGACATAACTTTCCCTAGTCGTAACGGACCATTAGCTTCGTCGTATTTGATCATCATCTGAGGCGCCTTGATCTATCATCGACATAAGTAAACCTACCTAGGCTCCATATCATCACTACAACAAAATGTAAAATTTATGACAAAAATTAGGCACTAGTTAGAATTTTGTCTCTAATATAACAATAGTTAGAAACAATTTTATTTTGTTCCAAACAACAAAGCCAGAAACCTCCGTTGAATCTCAAATTGGTATCAAATTGTCCTTCAATCCATGTTTTCCAGGGAATCTAATCTTGACTGTTCATTATTCTTTTTTTTCTTCCTTAAATTCACTAACGTGTGTTATCTTCAGCAAAGCATTCATCCCAAAAACATGTTCTCCTCCAACCCTTAAATAGTTCAGTCGTAATTTCTGTAAGCACAAAATAAACCCAATTTCTTCAACTTTAATCAATTACCTTCAATCCTCATCATGGCGCAATCATAGGCAAGGTTGAACTACAAATAAGTACACATCCAAAATTACTACAAAAACCTAAATTTGAGCTTGGTTTTAGATCATTCGTCAAAGAAGCTACCACCTTGGTAGAAGAAAATTATCTCTGGTTGGGGCAACCATATTATCATCGGTGCTTTCAATCGTTATTAAATCGTGTAGCATGCCACTAAGGATGATGCTTTCATGTGTTATGGGTATATTTCCAATTTCTGCTAGTGTCTTTTCTCTGTGTAATAGTTGATAGATCCGTTATTAAGTCTAGTTTTATCGTTAATGTAAACCAGTAATTTTTGCTGCAACTGCTTGTGAATGTCTAAATACAAGAATCAAATAGTTCATTACCTTGCCATGATTTTAAAGTGAATATGTCTTGATTGGTAGAAATTTTTCAAATGATATAAAATTGCTCTTTATCCGTGTATATTTATAACAAAATGTTGGTCATGATAAGATTAAGAAGGTTGAAGGTGCAACTGATTATGAATTTACATTAGGAAAAAAGCACCCATTTATTTGAAAGCTTGGTTCTTTTTGGAAAAATCACGCCTGGCAGCAGGTTTTTTGTAACAAGTGGGAATTTCGCTCAATCCGAATCAATCGCTAAACCGACCAAGACCGTCCGAAACCTCTGATCATTTTGAGAACACGCCAAATCAGAACACAAACAGAAGAACATTTCATTGTTTATTACAACAATTCCATCAGAATACACGAATACAACAGAGTATGGA
Source organism: Allium sativum (assembly GCA_030737875.1). Taxonomy (NCBI): domain Eukaryota; kingdom Viridiplantae; phylum Streptophyta; class Magnoliopsida; order Asparagales; family Amaryllidaceae; genus Allium; species Allium sativum. The sequence goes on along the minus strand of CM060921.1, from coordinate 11,722,738 downwards.
TAAATATTACACAGAAAATATCAGAGATTTAAATTACATTTAAATACATAGCAGCGGAAAAATAATACAAAACATAACTGAAAGAAATACGCAGATACAAAGCTTTCTGAATATCACTTTAGCTATAAACCAGGAACCTACGAATATAAATCTGCAAAACCAAAACTACTAGTTGCCCGTGTGGAAAATATGGGCACCCAGAGTTTAAGTTAAAACAATAAACTCCAGGTCAGTCATGTGACTAGTGTGAGAACTAAAACAGTTATTAATCTTTATTTTAAGGTTAGGTAAATCAAGGGACCACGCCATATAACACGGAACGGGTTTTTACCCCAAGAATACCAGTGCATATAACAACAGCGCAATGCTAAATAATGAAAAATGAAGCTATTATAAGACCCAGGTCCCATCACACAATGCAACGCAAGCCGGAGGATAGGGTTTTACCATATAATAGACAAAGAATGCTTGATACGCTAAATTTCATCTTTTATTATTACTCTAAGTGAAGAAAATAACTTCAAATATAAATGTATCAATCATAGGCGGCATGGGTACCATATATTATGTCGCCAATACTAGGCTCTACAATTAAAACCGAAATATCACGTATTGGAAATTGGATTTCCTACATAAGTCGGGGCAAGGGGCAAGCTCCCCTCAGTTCGAGACACTCTAGCAAATGTCTCGGGACCACACAGCGATCCTGGATCTTCAGGGCCAGTCCTCTCTTACTTTAGAGGATTAGTTATTCCTGAAAACACGTATCCCGGTCCTATTAGACCTATATCCGAGGTGCCTCGCATCCAACAACCACACAGGTAAAAAGTATATAAATGTCAGGGCTGGTAGGTCACTGACATCACCCATAGCTAGAAAGAAACATCGTGTTCAACCTGTAGCCAATATCCCATTTTTGACTCATACCGAGGTGTGAGGTTCGCGAATTAACGCTATACACAAAGCTGTACCACATAGGCCATGCTTTGATCATCAACCACAAGACTTTGCTTTTCAACAAAAGCCTTGATCATTTTCCACAAAGGCAATTCACTCCATGAGATTGATATCCATCAATATATAACCTCTGAGCTCGTACGTCTCAGAGAAGGGCGTTAAGCAAGAGAATAAATTCTCCGCCGCCAAACAGATATATATTTAATAGAAATCAAACACAGAGTAAAATCCAATGTCAGACACACAGTCCATTTACAAGTTCGTTCTGGGTCTGAACGAAACCGGAGGAACCTTATTCCTCGCATATCTATCGATCTCCAAGTACGTCTGGACGATCACCAACTGATTCCCTCCTCTTGGGTGTACAACCCAATCAAGATCATCAATAATCATCCATATGATGTGAAGACCTCCGGTCTTCAACCACCGTCTTCATTTTTGACTTATCGTCGAATCGGTTATTCAGAATAGGTATAAACCCGGCCTTTCAGAATAACCCGCGTATATAATAAACAAGTTTTACACAAATACAACATACGCCTCATTCCAATTCAGAATATTATTTTATTCAAATATTCACATTCTTAGGGAAAGGTTCCCATTAATTTTATCAAAGATAAATTCTTCTAAATTTATTCTTTAATCTTCCTTTGGATATCATTTCAAACCATGTTAAGGTTTTTCCAAACTAGTTGGGATTAGCGAACCTTCAATCCAGAATCCTGCTCGAGATAAGGACCGGTAGACAAACTACTCGATTGCCCGTGTGGAAAGGAGGCCACCCGAGTTTGCAAAGTGAAACAAACTACAGGTCAGTCATGGGACTAGTGTGATAATTCTTAACTAAAAAAAACTAATAATAATAAGGCTAATCACAGGACCACATCGCTATTCAGAATAGGTATAAACCCGGCCTTTCAGAATAACCCGCGTATATAATAAACAAGTGTTACACAAATACAACATAAGCCTCATTCCAATTCAGAATATTATTTTATTCAAATATTCACATTCTTAGGGAAAGGTTCCCATTAATTTTATCAAAGATAAATTCTTCTAAATTTATTCTTTAATCTTCCTTTGGATATCATTTCAAACCATGTTAAGGTTTTTCCAAACTAGTTGGGATTAGCGAACCTTCAATCCAGAATCCTGCTCGAGATAAGGACCGGTAGACAAACTACTCGATTGCCCGTGTGGAAAGGAGGCCACCCGAGTTTGCAAAGTGAAACAAACTACATGTCAGTCATGGGACTAGTGTGATAATTCTTAACTAAAAAAAACTAATAATAATAAGGCTAATCACAGGACCACATCGCTATTCAGAATAGGTATAAACCCGGCCTTTCAGAATAACCCGCGTATATAGTAAACAAGTGTTACACAAATACAACATAAGCCTCATTCCAATTCAGAATATTATTTTATTCAAATATTCACATTCTTAGGGAAAGGTTCCCATTAATTTTATCAAAGATAAATTCTTCTAAATTTATTCTTTAATCTTCCTTTGGATATCATTTCAAACCATGTTAAGGTTTTTCCAAACTATTTGGGATTAGCAAACCACACCGAAGTAATCATTTATTTTATTTTCCAATCCCAACCTATTCATCCCATGGAGCAAAATTGGTAATACTCCATATCTAACACCACGGTGTTATCGGTAAATATTAATTACCATTTCACGTTCAAATCTAATTAAAGATTAAACTATCGCTTTGTAGAAAAACAGGTTATACTCCATTCTCGATCACTTTAATCTAATTATAGATTCATTAAAACTCCACTTAGTTTTAATCTTCCCAAAAATTAATATCCTGTCTTTAACTGGGTTAGAGAACCAATGTCATCTCAATCACAGTTCATGATAAACCCAAAATCACTTTCCATTGTTAATTGGGTTAAAGAACATGTGTTATTCAAAACACCGCTCACGATAAACCCCAAAAACCAATTTAAATTCAATTCCAATTAAATACCGATTAACTGGACAATTTCACTAAATCTTAATTAAAACAATTATTATTTTCTAAACTGGGTTCAAGAACAGTGTTATTTAAGACACCATTCACAACGAACCCAAAATCCCATTTGATATTAAATATAAGGCTCTGAATAGAAAATATATCAGCTTATATTCAATATCAAATTATGAAACCAACAAATATCGTATTTGAAATAAAGATATAAATATATCTTTCAAATTTCCACAACCATATCTATGTAGTCACGAAATCCAACATCGAAATATTCAGAAGATAATTTCGATTCAAACCCATTCCAATTCGTATATTGGAAATTTTGATTATTTTTAAAACCACTTCAAATCCAATTTATTTATTCAAAAATATTGGATTATAATTCTAGTACATAACTAGTTCATTTCAATAAAAATATATTTTTATCCTTTTCAAATATGGGATTTTTCACCCCAATTCTTTCTAAATAATCTATTATGATTTTACATAAATTATTGATATTCTTAATAATTTTATCAAGGCTTGTATAGTCAATTTCCAATAACGGTCGTCGAACTGCACTTACAACGACCTTTTCCAAATTTGATTTGGACATAATTCCAAATCCAACTGTTAGATTTCAAATTCCTAATATTTATTGGAAAGCTCTTTTCGATACGAACCCAACGGTTCTGGTTTCAGGAGAATCCGACGGTCGGATCACCCGTAACATCAATTCGAAGTCAATGGTCGAAATTAGCGAACTGTCGCGGCGCGACGCGTTCTATTCAGGTCATTTAATATATATATTATATATATTCCATCGATTTCAATTCTTAACGTATTTTATAAATAGTTTTAAATCCGTTTTCAAAACAATTTCAACTTCATATTCAATTTTAGATCAATATTGAATATTCCATATCATTAATATATAAATGATAATATTTTCAAAATATTAGATTTTGAAATCACTTCCTTTTCTATATTCATTATAAAAACGAATATAATCGATATAAATATCATTCGCGTCAAAATGGCGCAAATCTAATCAACACGGCTTTATATATTTCAATAACTTCGTTATTCTATTCAACAAATGAATATTTTCTTCGACACATGAATATATATTTTATTAAACACATGAATATTTATTTATTCTTACTTACAATAAAAATGTGAATTTTATTGTATAAATATTTTACTCAACACATGAATATTTTCAACACATGAATATTCTCAACACATGAGTATCGTCAACACATGACTATTTTTGTTATTTTATATATTTGATGAAATTGTGATTTTATATCGTTTAATTCTTAATCAGACTCTAACCGTAAATTAGTAAGAGAATGATTCCCTAAGTATTAACCCGAAAGGCCGAAACCAACATCAGATCAATACCCAGGAAACCACTCATCTTAACTAGTTTCCAGTTAGTTTCTAATTTTATATATGATAAAGATGTGAATTTTATTGTTAAAATATTTTACTCAATACATAAATTTTCTTTTATTCAACACATGAATATATATTTCTTTCAACACATGAATATTTATTTCTTTTATTCAACACATGAATAGATATTTCTTTCAACACGTAAATATTTATTTCTTTTTCTCAACACATGAATATATATTTCTTTTATTCAACACATGATTATATATTTCTTTCAACACATGAATATTTATTTCTTTTATTCAACACATGAATATATATTTCTTTTATTCAACACATGAATATATATTTCTTTCAACACACAAATTTTATTTCTTTCAACACATGAATATTCTCTATTTTCCCGATTGGAATGAAGCCCAATCAATTACCATATAATGTTAATTATATGGATTCCATACAACACATGTTTATAATAGCAATGATAAATAATCAATCATCATCCAAAGTGCATTACACAACTGTCTGTCAACCTATCGATTGATATACAACTAAACAATCGGGATTAGTGTACGTCAAATATCATCCCAATACCCATGTGGGGTTTCAGTCAACAAACACAAATTTTTATTTGTGCAGTTGGGCGATGTGTAGAATTTATCGTCACAATCAATATCAGTCAAATCAATGTACATAAACAAATCGTTCGATTTGTAAATGAATATTTATTTATTCACGTTCACGTTAAATTTATATTTTTAAAGATAAATAATTTATTTCAACACATGAATATGTTTCCATTTATTCCACATCACAATCAATTTTCACCACACAACAAAAACAAACAAGTGGTCTATGGTCTGTGGACAATGGGTGTCGGGTGCTGCTAAGCACCGTCTGCATCCTAGTATATTTTTTAACTAGAAAACAAGAATTAAAGTGAGAAGTTCTCACCGAGAGCTAAACCACATGCCACGACTCTTCATATGTAGAAAATCTTCATCTTGTTCCCAACGCAGTCAGTTTCAAGAAGTTTATATTAAAAATCACATTTATATAACTTTGCTATATATATAAAAATTACATTTTTATACTGCTACTATATAGATAAAAATTCTATTTTTTATAACGGTGTTCATATAATAAAGATCATATTTTTATCACGCTAACTTCATAATAAAAATTATATTTTTATATCGCCACTCATATAAAAAATCACATTTTTATATTCTCTAGTATATAAAAATCATATTTTTATATTCTCTATTATATAAAAACCATATTTTGATTATGCTACTATGTAGATAAAAATCACATTTTTATCTACTAAAGATTATATTTTTTTCATAAATAAAAATCATAACTTTCAAGCGATAAAAATCCAATCTTTCCTCTTAGAAAAGTCTAATCTTTTTACTTAGAAAAATCTAATCTTTTTTGCATTAAAAATCTCACCTTTTCTACATTAAAAATCTATACTTTAAATCGTTATTCATAAAAATAAAAATTAGTTTAAAGTTCTTACATTGCTTAAAAAATCATGTCTTTCTTGCTATACAAGGATTTTTATATAATAAAATAAACTAAAATCAGGGAAGAGGACTCACGGTGTTAATCGGGGGAAGGGGGTTCACGTCGGAGCAGCTGGTTGCGGGGAGGCTCCTCTGGACGGCGGCGGGGCCTGGTGGTGGTCCATTTGGGGTCTCCGACGACGTGCCTTCGATGCTAGCGCGAAGGGGTGAAGGGGTGGTTACGAGTTTTGGTGTAGAAGGGGGCTAGGGCGATGGTCCTAGGTGGAGGAGAGAGGAGAGAAGAGGGAGGTGGGGTTGCGATGCAAGAGGGAGGTGGCAGCGGCTCTTGGGTAGGGCGTGGTGGCCAGAAAAAGGGAGGAGGCGGCGGGAATCGGGCTAGGTCAAAGGGGGCGCAGGTTCTTTTATTTTGACCGTGAGTTTGAATAGTCAGGGAGAGTTAGGGTTAAGAGAGATTATATAATTATATCGTTTATTTATTTCTTTAATTCCATAAAGTAGCTTTTTATTTCGAACTCGAAATCGAACCCACCAACTATGACCCCTAGCTAATTACCCCCATTCCGAACACAATGGGATATGTTTCGCAAGCCAGTTCGGCTGTTATGATTAGTTTTCTTCGAATTTGAAATATAAATTAAAATATACTCAATTTGAATGCACATCTCATTTTATCGGGGCCACGCACTAACTCTATAAATTCCCAAAAAATATTTTTTAGCTTCGTATTGCCGATACGGTCCTAACAAAACTAATTTCGTCAAATTCTGAGATCGTTTGAAAAATGGTCATTTTCCAGTTGATTAAAATCAACTTAAACTGGCAAAACACGTTTAACTTTGCCACGCTCACATACTGATTCAAAAAACTACGAATTTTGGGATCTTGCAACAACTTGACATCTCAGATCCAACAAAAGTGGTTTCATCGAAAACCGAGGTCGTTTGCAAAATTTCCATTTTTGAGGGCCAAAATTCCATAGCGACTATTCTGAATTTTCAACTGGACGTAACTTTTTATTCCCGCTATCAAATTTCAATTTTTTGGATTCGTTGGAAAGATATTTTCAAATATTTTTGGTTTCGCTAAAATCCGGTTTATTTTGAATCCTGTACATTCATTTGAAATTCGAAATCGAAATTTCAAACTACCGCGCCATTTCCAATTCCTTTTATAATTAAAAATAAATATTTATATTCTAACGATGATTCAAATAAATATATACGTTCTATTTTTATTCAAAATAAATTTCTCGTTGTTATTATTTAAAATAAATCATTTTAAATATTCAAAATCCATTAAAATCGTCAAAATAAAATTTTTAAATTGACTAAGATTTCCGGGTTATTACAATCTTCCACACATAAATTCTTTTCATCCTCGAAAAGGAACAGAGTTGAAAGTTGTTTTACAAACCAACTCAACTTTCATTCTTTTCATTATGGCTTAAGTTCTTAAACTTTTCAGTTTCTAAGAACTTTTCAAATTTTTCAAAAATTTGGCTAACACCCTAAATTTTCGAAAAATTTCGCCATAACCTCCACTGCACGGGAGCACCGGGAAAATCCCGAAATTGCCATACAGGCCTTTCCAATCCAAAAAGAAAAAGAAACAGCCAAGCTGCTAGAGGCTCATAAAATCATCCAAACCCCTAGAAATACAATAAACATGTACCTATTTGTCGGGCAAACAATTTTATTCCTCTGGTTAGCTTCCCTGCTATGACCTGTTCAATGGATACACATGTACATATATGCAAACGCAACCAATTTTCAATTCAGTTCTAAATTTGGTTCCATTAGGCTAAATGGTTCAAAATTTTAGTAAATGAAATCAATAATCAAACAACACAACCATCAATCAATTAGTGAATTAACGTTTCAAATTCAAAGTTTTGATATATACACATAAAATCATGTTTTTGATGCCAAATCACAACAATAAACCTATCTTGCTTTGGTTCTCACACCAGTCTAATGGAAATATATAGAAATCCCACATTCGAAACTCGAACATAAACTACTGATGTCGTACGTCATCAGTAGAATCATCTCCGGGCGACTAGAGTGTGATTCTATATCTATCAAGTATATTTAAAACTTCGAATATACGTTCATGACGGTATATGCAAAATCTCTATATACTTGATTGTCCAAATTCAATATAAATTAATAATCAAATATGTACAACAAGATTTAATTTCCAAAACTAAATTTGTTTTCATTTTTAATACTCTTTACACTCGTTCTAGGATACTGCTGATCCCATCTCTAAGGAATTATTCTTATTGGACATTACTAGTCCAATCTCTGATGAATTCTTTCGTTCGATTCTAATGTGTCTTGTTATCGAGCTCTGTAAACCAAAGCTCTGATACCAAATGTAACAATTGGGAATTTCGCTCGATCCGAATCGATCGCCAAACCAACCAAGCCCGTTCGAAACCCCTGGTTGTTTTGAGAACATGACAAATCAGAACACAAACAGAAGAACATTTCCTTGTTTATTACAACAATTCCATCAGAATAAATAAATACAACAGAGTACGGATAAATATTACACAGAAAATATCAGAGATTTAAATTACATTTAAATACATAGCAGAGGAAAAATAATACAAAACATAACTGAAAGAAATACGCGGATACAAAGCTTTCTGAATATCACTTTAGCTATAAACCAGGATCCTGCGAATATAAATCTGGAAAACCAAAACTACTAGCTACCCATGTGGAAAATAGGGGCACCTAGAGTTTAGTTTAAAACAATAAACTCCAGGTCAGTCATGTGACTGGTGTGAGAACTAAAACAGTTATTAATCTTTATTTTAAAGTTAGGTAAATCAAGGGACCACGCCGTATAACACGGAACGGGTTTTTACCCCAAGAATACCAGTGCATATAACAACAACGCAATGCTAAATAAAGAAAAATGAAGCTATTATAAGACCCAGGTCCCATCACAGAATGCAACGCAAGTCGGAGGATAGGGTTTTACCTTATAATAGCCAAAGAATGCTTGATACACTAAATTTCATCTTTTATTATTACTATAAGTGAAGAAAACAACTTCAGATATAAATGTATCAATCATAGGCGGCATGGGTACCATATATCATGTCGCCAATACAAGGCTCTACAATCAAAACCGAAATATCACGTACTGGAAATTGGATTTCCATCATGAGTCGAGGCAAGGGGCAAGCTCCTCTCCGTTTGAGACACTCTAGCAAATGTCTCAGGACCACACACAGCGATCCTAGATCTTTAAGGCCGGTCCTCTCTTACTTTTGAGGATTAGTTATTCCTGAACACACGTTTCCCAGTCCTATCAGACTATATCCCAGGCGCCTCGCATTCAACAACCACACAGGTAAAAAGTATATAAATGTCAGGGCTGTTAGGTCACTAACATCGCCCATAGCTAGAAAGAAACATCGTGCTCTCCTTGCAGTCACTATCCCGTTTTTGACTCATACCGAGCTGCGAGGCTCGCGAATTAACGCTATACACAAAGTTGTGCCACATAGGCCGTGCTTTGATCATCAACCACAAGTGTAATGTCCCGCATTTTTATCGGTTTATATTTGAATATTTAAATCAGTTTAAATATTGAATTCTTAATATAAGTAGATTTAAATATTAATTAAAACGAAGTTGAACGTATAAAAGTATATATTAAATATAATCGAGCTCATAACGACGCTGCAGTTCGTAATTTAACGTTCTGAACTTCAACTGAGTGTACAGAAACCAGTTTAAATCGGATTTCTGCAAAACAAGAAATATTGGAATCTGTTGAACTGTATCTTTCTGACAGAAGTGAAATATTGAGATTTCGTCGTATAGATTTCAAAATATGTCCAAATCAAATATTCAAAAAGTCGCTGTGAAATCGTATATCGACCGTAACGGTTATTTGAATATAACTTGATATTGGGTGCAAATCGGGACAAGGTTCTTTTGAGGCGCAGCGATAATTTAATTTTTAGAATTTTACTGTAATTTTTAATTAATTAAATACGCAACTTTTTATTTGGAGTATTTTGCACCCTGTATCAATATTTCGTGGTTTCACAATATAAGTTAAACTACCGGTATTATTAAATTTTTGGAATCGTGGCACCTTGCTGGACACGACTGTATTTTCATTTCTGTCCATAACAGTCCGTAAGTGAACGGAGTTCACTCGATGGGTACACTATTTAACTGAGGAGTGAAGTTTGATTTTTAAACACATCATGTTTCGCGCATGAAAACAAGTACGTAGCATGAGCAACCATTAAATAATGGACGTCTAACAACAATGAACTATACATTAATGCATCACACATACTACTGTGTAAATATTGGATACTTCACGAGGCTTCAAGGAGTTGGTTCACAAGGCATCAGGTCAACTTCGGATGCCTCCACCAGTTTCGATCTTCAACATCAACTTCACGTAATGATATCACTGGTTAGCTCATCCAAATTTAATATTACTGTACATAAAATTGTAATTTCTTCCATGCGCCTTCACTACATCGTATCTCCTCCGCCTCAAAGACTGAAGAAAATTCATGACAAGACAACTCGTGTCAGCTATTCTTTCAAAATCACACTGCAAACCTAAGAAGTGTGTCTCCTCTGCTATGTGTTTTCTAATCTAACAGATACTTGTATACATTAAGTTTACTTCTGAGCGAATGCAGCTGTGTGGTGAATTATCGATATCATGTCCTACCCTAAACTCCACAGCTACCCTAAACAAGCATACCTACCGTACCCTACCCTTCAGCAGCTGTTTTTTCGTGGACCAATGGTTGTAAAAGTCTTCACGACCAAGGGAAACAATACTGAAAGCCCCTATGTAAAGTTAAATCAAACCGTATTGTCATCCATTTAATCAACCCAGACAACTCAATGCAGTAGCCCATAACGTGTACAACGCTGTTTAATAAAAGTGTACAGAGGCGTGCTATAGCATATGAATTTACAGCCAACCTATTCTAATCTACCACTCTATTACTTGGGCATCAAGGTGTTGTGAAGATATATATACACAACATTAAGCCTTCATTTTCTCCTCCTCAAGACAGTAACAGCCGAGCATTTCAAAAGACAAAAATAATAATAAATAATAATGATAATCCAATCATTAGAGAAAAGGAGAATGCAAACGGGTGCGGTTTCAACCCCCGACCAGGAAGCATGAATAAGCAGCAAGGAAGAGAGGGGATCGGTGAACTTCGGACGCGGGATGAATGGGAGAAACATTAGCAGTGGATTGGATGCTGAAAAGTATAGTGGTGGTTTTATGTTGACGCAGTGATGGTTGCTGTGTAAATAAGAGGAGCAGGAGTTTTCTTTATTTAAGTGAGTGAAGCATGCTTTGCTGAGTGGTGGCAGCATGTGTTTAACAAATGGCAGACGTAAGTTTGATTCCCACTGAGGCTGTTGGCACGGTGACGGGTCCTCCGGTGCGGGGCGTTTTACGCAGTAGAAGGTGACGGGATTTGTGAGGGTGGATGTTCGGATGATGTGAGGTGCGAGTAAAGAAAGGTGGTAACGTATGAAATGTTTGGACGGAGCAGCAGTTGGACGGGTAGAGCACGGAAAGTACAAGAAAATGGCGGAGCAGGATATGTGGGTTGAGGAAGGACGTACAAGCAGGTGCGTGGGCTTATATAATAATTTGATGAACGTAGATTTGATGAGGGAAATTGGACGTGGAGAGGAGTAAATTGGCCATGAATAAAACTGGAGCGGGTGTCCTTATTTAAGGAAGAAGAAATTATATTGGAAGGTGGGCTTCTCTCCTGATGGGCTTTGGCCCACATGTAAGAAATAAATGAAAGGAGATCGTTGCAAAGGCAAATGGGAAGTATCGGCCTTGAGGAAAATGCTGGAGTGGCGCAATGGAGTTATATGGAGCCGCGTTGAAGATGGGTGGTTAGAGAACAAAGGGTAGTTTGGGTGTGGGCTTCAAACGAGAATTTTGGCAGGGCTTAAACGTTAGGTCCAAAGGGAAAAATTCATCTAAAAGAAAATGCAAAGTTGCGGCAATATTCGGAAAACACATACGAGCAGACAACGAGAGTGTTATTGCGTAGAAGGTAGTGCTATTCATGTAGGAGGCGGGTCTGGTTTAATGAGGATTTGGCCGATACAAAGGTGAAGCCAAATTCTAAATTTATTAAGTTTAATTTTCATAAGAAAATTATATGAAAAGCGGATAAGGAATGGTTATCGCAGAACCGATAACATGCAGTATTGGTAAATTGAGAACAATGGAGTATTGGTGGAATTACGAAATGGTTTGTTCGGGCCAGAATTGCGAACGGTCAGATTTGTTGGACCCGTACGAAGGCAGGCTACACTATGAAGTGGATTCAGAACCAATTGGAGATCGTTTCGATTATGGAAAAACATCGGATGTAATCAACTGACGCAAATCGTTGTTTAACGGTTAACGCGCAAAGGTGAGTAAATTCTCTAACTTTGTTTTATTTAAAATATTTTATTTATATTTTAAATAATGGATGAATGCTGTGTGATGGTTGTTTAGGCAGATTATGGTTAAATTGGTTGAAATATTATATATCGTTGCATATGTACCCATCACCGGTTGGATATTGATTCCATCAGTATGGAATCAGTGATAATTGTTTGACTAACATTTGTGGATGCGGAGACCGGTTGGAGGAATTCAACCGGATTCTTCAATATTTATATGTACTATTTATGCACTGTTTGAACTGCGTTGAATGGAAGTTCAACGTTATGTTGATTTAGTAAATAAACGATATTGATTTAGAAAGTGGCAACAGTCGACCATAAACACATCGTTTTGTTAAGAAATTGGTTGACTGTCAAGCAAATCAACGAAGTTCAATTATAAAAATTATATCTTTATAATTGAAGCGAAGTTATAAATTATAATAGAAGTTCTATTATAAACTGGTATTTTTAATACCGTAAGTTAGATATAAATTGATTCGAGTTTAAATAGGAAGAATCGATTATTTATTATTTCTAAATAACAGAAATTGAATCTTGATTAAACAAGGAGGCGATGACTTGTTTTAAGTATATCAAAAACAAGTAGTCGATTTCAAAGATGCTGATGAAATAAAGTATAATTCTATGTTTGGAGTATGATCGTATTTGAAATAAGGGTAGTAAAACAAGTCTAGATTCCTATTGGGAAATGATATTTTAATAAAAGTGAATAGTGGTCAGAAAGTAGACATTTTGTAAGTAGATATTTCTATTTGTGTTAAACTAAATTGATCTGATTAACGAGAAGTTTAGAAATGGAGTTTGAAATGTTTTTCCAACATTAATAATGTGTATTTTCTAAAAGTACAGAAAATAAGAAAGGTAAGGAAGATGGAAATGTTCCAGATATTAAATAAATGTATATCTTCTAGAATGTGGGTGAACAAGTGCTATAATATTTGGAAATGGGTTTTTCAAAGAAGTATGAGGTTAAACAGTTTTGGAAATATCTAGAAAAATATGAATAATGGAATATTAGAAAGTGCAGAGATTGTGAAATGGTTTGATGGATGGTTATTTTCAAAACACCGACTATCAAAGATTTTTGTAACGAAAAGAGATATCAAGATTTTTGGAATGAAAAGAGATATCAAGATTTTTGTAACGAAAAGAGATATCAAGATTTTTGGAATGAAAAGAGATGTCAAGAATTTGTAACGGAAGGAGGTGTTGAGATTAATTATAAAGTGGAATATAGTAGCATATTGCAAGTCTCAGAACTATAGCAGTAAAGTAACGCTGTTGACTAGACTTAAGCGTGACTGTTATGTCAAGATTAGTTATAAAGGGATATAGCAGTGTATAGCAAATTTGAACTGTAACGATAAATGAAACGCTGTTAACCAAACTTAAGCGTGATGTTGATATACAGTAGCACTTCCTAGGGAAGGGAAACAACTCGGTTTGAAATTCACTTATTCAAAAGTAATAAGTAATGACGTTTGCCCAAAGAAATATAAGAACGAATGTTAAATAAAAAGTGCCTGTGATTTGTGTGATATTGGTTGTATATTGAATGGATGTTGTTTTTAATTCGATAGTTAAATAACCGACTATCGAAGTGTTTTGACCATCGTGTCAATACGGAGAGACCGGTTGGATATACTATCTGAAAACCACTCCGTATAGGCATAAGCGCTGCAAATTATGCTGAGGAAAATTGAAGACGGAGTGGAATGCAAGGGTCGTCCTATTCAGAATGGTGTTTTCTGTTTGTCCAGTCCCAGGACAACTTGTATGGATGAATGCCTGACAGCGTATTCTTAGAAGATCACATAAGATGATCTTTTCAAGATATTACGTCTGGTGGCGGAGGAATTCGTTTCTCTTGGCTTTTATACCCGTAATATTTTTGGGAAGATCAACTAGTGATTTGACGGGTTTGACGATGTGGCATTCAAAGTGTATGGTGGCCAGATGTTCTAAAAGGTAGGCGTAGCCTCAAGCTTCACAACCGGGAAATGACAAAAAATCGGGCAGGCAGCATGGCTATGTGGGTCGCTCCCATTAGGGTGTATAATCACCTATCTAGAGAAATTCCTTTTGTTTCTAAATCTATCGATTCTGCCCATTCGGGAACGGTGGTTTGAGTCCAACCGTTGGTGATATACATTCGATACACTCAAGCGAAATGAGTGGTCGGTCATGTGTGGGCCGGGTTGCAAGACGTTCTTGTTAAACCCAGGTGTATTCGCCTCTAGAGATACATCATCGGAAGGTGGTCCCATACCTTGTCATAGTTGGAATCCAATCTCCAATAAGCGCCCTGCGGGTTTTGATTTTATACTATGTATGTAGAGCGTGAGATGCAAGCGTTCTACTATTTGGTTATTTATTTGATTAGACATTATTATAATATCACTGGATTTTGATATCAAAAATATTTTGGGTTATAGTAAGGTAAAAGCCGTCCATGTTTATGTGTGGATTGGTCTTACTATTATCCTTTTTGTTTCAAAAAGGATTTTCAAAGTTAAACCGTATGGTTGGAATTTACTCACACCAGTCCCATGACTGACCCAGAGTTTATTTTGTTTGTTTTCCATAAACTTTTGGGTGCCCAAATTTGTACGGGCAGTCAAGTGTTTCAGGCTTTTACAGATACGCTTGAAGGAGCTAAAAGCAGAAGGCTTCACCGTTAGTATTTAGAGACTATTTCCGCTGTGATATGATGTATTGTACTCTGATAATGGTATGTATATACAATACAGTTTTGTATCTCAAAGTTATGTTATATAATATATTTTATTCGTTCCGCTGTGAGATTCGTGTTTACTCTGATTCTACTCAGTTGTGGTTTTTCTTCTTCTTCTATTCTATTAGTTCTATCTTTCTATCTCATCCTCTTATTTCTTTCTATTAATGATCCCGTATTTTCGATGTCTGAACAGTCGACGCTGGGTTTTGTGTCGATTTTCGGAGTCGAAAATCCCCGGGTCGCTACAGTGGTATCAGAGCATAAGGTTAAGTGATTACCTTGGCTCTGTGGCGTAACTCAATATAGATGGAGTTAGTAAAACTCTAGATTGAGTTTGAGTATATATAGGTGAGCGCGTATTTGTAAATTGATATAAAAACTGTTTTATATTGTGTTGATTAGTTTGGCAAGTGGTTTATGAATTCTGGTCGAAACAGTAATGCAAACTGTGTCGATAGGTGTTTCTAAACTCTTGAACAGAGTAACTCGACACGGTATGTTTTGAAAAGCTGGGTAATTAAAATAATTTTACCCAAAATATATTTTGATATAAAAAGAGCTATATATCTTGAGATCATTATAGTATATTGGGTATGTTGATCGTTATTATAATCAAATAAGGTTATATGTGGGTTCGTTATGTAAATAACCAATCGAAATTTATATGAGTATAAGGTATAAAATAGGATGAATTAAATCTGAAATTTAAACCAGAATTGGAATTAAAATTTTGAAACATGAAATTGTTTGTAAATGAATTTTGAATTAAATATATGGAATTTTAAGATCTTGGGGAAATTTTGAGATATTATCCAAGTTTCGAAAAGATATTTTTGAAGTAAATTTCAAATAAAAGTATTTGAATATGAATTTTGGAAAGTGGTATAGTATTGAACTCACTTTGATCGCTGGGAAATAAATTCCGATGATGAACCGCGGCATTATCGGTGTTCATTTTCGAATTTCTAAGTGAGTGATTACTACCAAAGATTTTGTTTGAAATAAGTTGTTCGAATATTCAAATATTTTGAATTTCTATGTTTCAAATAAATATATGATTTCAAACTGATTTGGAAAAAAAAATCCCAGGGATTTGAATTTTGAAATTTTTACTTATGAAGTAAATAAACAGAGGATTTAAATAAGTCAAATAAAATTTGAGTTGAATTGAAGCAAAGTAAGTGGAAATCGCACTGGAATAAGGATTTGATTTGGTAAAGTAGTTGAGTGGTGAATTGAGATTGGAAATGGAACCGAACTTGGTTGGGAAATTTGATTATTTGGAATTGGAATTGAACTGGAGTTTGAAAAAGAAATTGAGTCGGGATGTAAGAAAATTATTGATTGAAGATAAACTGACTCGAGATCAGTTGGAGATATATTCGGGTATGCTGAATGGATTGCAAATGAAAGCGAGAAAGTTGGATGCTCAATAAAGGGGGAAGGCCCAGAGTGGCGTGTTGTAGTAGTACCGAATGAACCGTGCAACAGAGAGACTGATGAAATTCTCTGAAAATTAAAGTGTTAGAAAATTTTCAGAATTTTGAAAATTTTCGTTACAAAAGAAGGGAATTAATATTTTGATCAGTTCAGTTGGAAACTGAAATTATGAAGTAAACCAAAAAGATTTTTAACCTGTTTGCAATAGAGATTGTAGCATTTTCCCCATCTTAGCAATTTCGAGGACGAAATTATTTTAAGGGGGAAGGAATGTAATGTCCCGCATTTTTATCGGTTTATATTTGAATATTTAAATCAGTTTAAATATTGAATTCTTAATATAAGTAGATTTAAATATTAATTAAAACGAAGTTGAACGTATAAAAGTATATATTAAATATAATCGAGCTCATAACGACGCTGCAGTTCGTAATTTAACGTTCTGAACTTCAACTGAGTGTACAGAAACCAGTTTAAATCGGATTTCTGCAAAACAAGAAATATTGGAATCTGTTGAACTGTATCTTTCTGACAGAAGTGAAATATTGAGATTTCGTCGTATAGATTTCAAAATATGTCCAAATCAAATATTCAAAAAGTCGCTGTGAAATCGTATATCGACCGTAACGGTTATTTGAATATAACTTGATATTGGGTGCAAATCGGGACAAGGTTCTTTTGAGGCGCAGCGATAATTTAATTTTTAGAATTTTACTGTAATTTTTAATTAATTAAATACGCAACTTTTTATTTGGAGTATTTTGCACCCTGTATCAATATTTCGTGGTTTCACAATATAAGTTAAACTACCGGTATTATTAAATTTTTGGAATCGTGGCACCTTGCTGGACACGACTGTATTTTCATTTCTGTCCATAACAGTCCGTAAGTGAACGGAGTTCACTCGATGGGTACACTATTTAACTGAGGAGTGAAGTTTGATTTTTAAACACATCATGTTTCGCGCATGAAAACAAGTACGTAGCATGAGCAACCATTAAATAATGGACGTCTAACAACAATGAACTATACATTAATGCATCACACATACTACTGTGTAAATATTGGATACTTCACGAGGCTTCAAGGAGTTGGTTCACAAGGCATCAGGTCAACTTCGGATGCCTCCACCAGTTTCGATCTTCAACATCAACTTCACGTAATGATATCACTGGTTAGCTCATCCAAATTTAATATTACTGTACATAAAATTGTAATTTCTTCCATGCGCCTTCACTACATCGTATCTCCTCCGCCTCAAAGACTGAAGAAAATTCATGACAAGACAACTCGTGTCAGCTATTCTTTCAAAATCACACTGCAAACCTAAGAAGTGTGTCTCCTCTGCTATGTGTTTTCTAATCTAACAGATACTTGTATACATTAAGTTTACTTCTGAGCGAATGCAGCTGTGTGGTGAATTATCGATATCATGTCCTACCCTAAACTCCACAGCTACCCTAAACAAGCATACCTACCGTACCCTACCCTTCAGCAGCTGTTTTTTCGTGGACCAATGGTTGTAAAAGTCTTCACGACCAAGGGAAACAATACTGAAAGCCCCTATGTAAAGTTAAATCAAACCGTATTGTCATCCATTTAATCAACCCAGACAACTCAATGCAGTAGCCCATAACGTGTACAACGCTGTTTAATAAAAGTGTACAGAGGCGTGCTATAGCATATGAATTTACAGCCAACCTATTCTAATCTACCACTCTATTACTTGGGCATCAAGGTGTTGTGAAGATATATATACACAACATTAAGCCTTCATTTTCTCCTCCTCAAGACAGTAACAGCCGAGCATTTCAAAAGACAAAAATAATAATAAATAATAATGATAATCCAATCATTAGAGAAAAGGAGAATGCAAACGGGTGCGGTTTCAACCCCCGACCAGGAAGCATGAATAAGCAGCAAGGAAGAGAGGGGATCGGTGAACTTCGGACGCGGGATGAATGGGAGAAACATTAGCAGTGGATTGGATGCTGAAAAGTATAGTGGTGGTTTTATGTTGACGCAGTGATGGTTGCTGTGTAAATAAGAGGAGCAGGAGTTTTCTTTATTTAAGTGAGTGAAGCATGCTTTGCTGAGTGGTGGCAGCATGTGTTTAACAAATGGCAGACGTAAGTTTGATTCCCACTGAGGCTGTTGGCACGGTGACGGGTCCTCCGGTGCGGGGCGTTTTACGCAGTAGAAGGTGACGGGATTTGTGAGGGTGGATGTTCGGATGATGTGAGGTGCGAGTAAAGAAAGGTGGTAACGTATGAAATGTTTGGACGGAGCAGCAGTTGGACGGGTAGAGCACGGAAAGTACAAGAAAATGGCGGAGCAGGATATGTGGGTTGAGGAAGGACGTACAAGCAGGTGCGTGGGCTTATATAATAATTTGATGAACGTAGATTTGATGAGGGAAATTGGACGTGGAGAGGAGTAAATTGGCCATGAATAAAACTGGAGCGGGTGTCCTTATTTAAGGAAGAAGAAATTATATTGGAAGGTGGGCTTCTCTCCTGATGGGCTTTGGCCCACATGTAAGAAATAAATGAAAGGAGATCGTTGCAAAGGCAAATGGGAAGTATCGGCCTTGAGGAAAATGCTGGAGTGGCGCAATGGAGTTATATGGAGCCGCGTTGAAGATGGGTGGTTAGAGAACAAAGGGTAGTTTGGGTGTGGGCTTCAAACGAGAATTTTGGCAGGGCTTAAACGTTAGGTCCAAAGGGAAAAATTCATCTAAAAGAAAATGCAAAGTTGCGGCAATATTCGGAAAACACATACGAGCAGACAACGAGAGTGTTATTGCGTAGAAGGTAGTGCTATTCATGTAGGAGGCGGGTCTGGTTTAATGAGGATTTGGCCGATACAAAGGTGAAGCCAAATTCTAAATTTATTAAGTTTAATTTTCATAAGAAAATTATATGAAAAGCGGATAAGGAATGGTTATCGCAGAACCGATAACATGCAGTATTGGTAAATTGAGAACAATGGAGTATTGGTGGAATTACGAAATGGTTTGTTCGGGCCAGAATTGCGAACGGTCAGATTTGTTGGACCCGTACGAAGGCAGGCTACACTATGAAGTGGATTCAGAACCAATTGGAGATCGTTTCGATTATGGAAAAACATCGGATGTAATCAACTGACGCAAATCGTTGTTTAACGGTTAACGCGCAAAGGTGAGTAAATTCTCTAACTTTGTTTTATTTAAAATATTTTATTTATATTTTAAATAATGGATGAATGCTGTGTGATGGTTGTTTAGGCAGATTATGGTTAAATTGGTTGAAATATTATATATCGTTGCATATGTACCCATCACCGGTTGGATATTGATTCCATCAGTATGGAATCAGTGATAATTGTTTGACTAACATTTGTGGATGCGGAGACCGGTTGGAGGAATTCAACCGGATTCTTCAATATTTATATGTACTATTTATGCACTGTTTGAACTGCGTTGAATGGAAGTTCAACGTTATGTTGATTTAGTAAATAAACGATATTGATTTAGAAAGTGGCAACAGTCGACCATAAACACATCGTTTTGTTAAGAAATTGGTTGACTGTCAAGCAAATCAACGAAGTTCAATTATAAAAATTATATCTTTATAATTGAAGCGAAGTTATAAATTATAATAGAAGTTCTATTATAAACTGGTATTTTTAATACCGTAAGTTAGATATAAATTGATTCGAGTTTAAATAGGAAGAATCGATTATTTATTATTTCTAAATAACAGAAATTGAATCTTGATTAAACAAGGAGGCGATGACTTGTTTTAAGTATATCAAAAACAAGTAGTCGATTTCAAAGATGCTGATGAAATAAAGTATAATTCTATGTTTGGAGTATGATCGTATTTGAAATAAGGGTAGTAAAACAAGTCTAGATTCCTATTGGGAAATGATATTTTAATAAAAGTGAATAGTGGTCAGAAAGTAGACATTTTGTAAGTAGATATTTCTATTTGTGTTAAACTAAATTGATCTGATTAACGAGAAGTTTAGAAATGGAGTTTGAAATGTTTTTCCAACATTAATAATGTGTATTTTCTAAAAGTACAGAAAATAAGAAAGGTAAGGAAGATGGAAATGTTCCAGATATTAAATACATGTATATCTTCTAGAATGTGGGTGAACAAGTGCTATAATATTTGGAAATGGGTTTTTCAAAGAAGTATGAGGTTAAACAGTTTTGGAAATATCTAGAAAAATATGAATAATGGAATATTAGAAAGTGCAGAGATTGTGAAATGGTTTGATGGATGGTTATTTTCAAAACACCGACTATCAAAGATTTTTGTAACGAAAAGAGATATCAAGATTTTTGGAATGAAAAGAGATATCAAGATTTTTGTAACGAAAAGAGATATCAAGATTTTTGGAATGAAAAGAGATGTCAAGAATTTGTAACGGAAGGAGGTGTTGAGATTAATTATAAAGTGGAATATAGTAGCATATTGCAAGTCTCAGAACTATAGCAGTAAAGTAACGCTGTTGACTAGACTTAAGCGTGACTGTTATGTCAAGATTAGTTATAAAGGGATATAGCAGTGTATAGCAAATTTGAACTGTAACGATAAATGAAACGCTGTTAACCAAACTTAAGCGTGATGTTGATATACAGTAGCACTTCCTAGGGAAGGGAAACAACTCGGTTTGAAATTCACTTATTCAAAAGTAATAAGTAATGACGTTTGCCCAAAGAAATATAAGAACGAATGTTAAATAAAAAGTGCCTGTGATTTGTGTGATATTGGTTGTATATTGAATGGATGTTGTTTTTAATTCGATAGTTAAATAACCGACTATCGAAGTGTTTTGACCATCGTGTCAATACGGAGAGACCGGTTGGATATACTATCTGAAAACCACTCCGTATAGGCATAAGCGCTGCAAATTATGCTGAGGAAAATTGAAGACGGAGTGGAATGCAAGGGTCGTCCTATTCAGAATGGTGTTTTCTGTTTGTCCAGTCCCAGGACAACTTGTATGGATGAATGCCTGACAGCGTATTCTTAGAAGATCACATAAGATGATCTTTTCAAGATATTACGTCTGGTGGCGGAGGAATTCGTTTCTCTTGGCTTTTATACCCGTAATATTTTTGGGAAGATCAACTAGTGATTTGACGGGTTTGACGATGTGGCATTCAAAGTGTATGGTGGCCAGATGTTCTAAAAGGTAGGCGTAGCCTCAAGCTTCACAACCGGGAAATGACAAAAAATCGGGCAGGCAGCATGGCTATGTGGGTCGCTCCCATTAGGGTGTATAATCACCTATCTAGAGAAATTCCTTTTGTTTCTAAATCTATCGATTCTGCCCATTCGGGAACGGTGGTTTGAGTCCAACCGTTGGTGATATACATTCGATACACTCAAGCGAAATGAGTGGTCGGTCATGTGTGGGCCGGGTTGCAAGACGTTCTTGTTAAACCCAGGTGTATTCGCCTCTAGAGATACATCATCGGAAGGTGGTCCCATACCTTGTCATAGTTGGAATCCAATCTCCAATAAGCGCCCTGCGGGTTTTGATTTTATACTATGTATGTAGAGCGTGAGATGCAAGCGTTCTACTATTTGGTTATTTATTTGATTAGACATTATTATAATATCACTGGATTTTGATATCAAAAATATTTTGGGTTATAGTAAGGTAAAAGCCGTCCATGTTTATGTGTGGATTGGTCTTACTATTATCCTTTTTGTTTCAAAAAGGATTTTCAAAGTTAAACCGTATGGTTGGAATTTACTCACACCAGTCCCATGACTGACCCAGAGTTTATTTTGTTTGTTTTCCATAAACTTTTGGGTGCCCAAATTTGTACGGGCAGTCAAGTGTTTCAGGCTTTTACAGATACGCTTGAAGGAGCTAAAAGCAGAAGGCTTCACCGTTAGTATTTAGAGACTATTTCCGCTGTGATATGATGTATTGTACTCTGATAATGGTATGTATATACAATACAGTTTTGTATCTCAAAGTTATGTTATATAATATATTTTATTCGTTCCGCTGTGAGATTCGTGTTTACTCTGATTCTACTCAGTTGTGGTTTTTCTTCTTCTTCTATTCTATTAGTTCTATCTTTCTATCTCATCCTCTTATTTCTTTCTATTAATGATCCCGTATTTTCGATGTCTGAACAGTCGACGCTGGGTTTTGTGTCGATTTTCGGAGTCGAAAATCCCCGGGTCGCTACAACAAGACTTTGCTTTTCAATAAAAACCTTGATCATTTTCCACTTAGGCATGCCACACAGGCAATTCATTCCATGAGATTGATATCCATCAATGTATAACCTCTGAGCTCGTACATCTCAGAGAAGGGCGATAAGCAAGAGAATAAATTCTCCGCCGCCAAACAGTTATATATTTAATAGAAATCAATCACACAGAATAAAATCCAATATCAGACACATAGTCGATTTACAAGTTCGTTTTGGGTCTGAACGAAACCGGAGGAACCTTATTCCTCACATATCCATCGATCTTCAAGTACGTCTGGACGATCACCAACTGATTCCCTCCTCTTGGGTGTACAGCCCAATCAAGATCATCAATAATCATCGAAACGATGTGAAGACCTCTGGTCTTCAACCACCGTCTTCATTATTGACTTATCGTCGAATCGGTTATTCAGAATGGGTATAAGCCCGGCCTTTCCGAATAATCCGCGTATATAATAAACAAGTGTTACACAAACACAACACATGCCTCATTCCAATTCAGAATATTCTTTTATTCAAATATTCACATTCTTAGGAAAAGGTTCCCATTAATTTTATCAAAGATAAATTCTTCTAAATTTATTCTTTAATCTTCCTTTGGATATCATTTCAAACCATGTTAAGATTTTTCCAAACTAGATGGGACTAGCGAACCACACCGAAGTAATCATTTATTTTATTTCCCAATCCCAACCTATTCATCTCATGGAGCAAAATTGGTAATACTCCATATCTAATACCACGATGTTATCGATAAATATTAATTACCATTTCACGTTCAAATCTAATTAAAGATTTAACTATCGCTTTGGAGCAAAACTGGTGATACTCCATTCTCGATCACTTTAATCTAATTAAAGATTCATTAAAACTCCACTTAGTTTTAATCTTCCTAAAAATCAATATCCTGTCTTTAACTGGGTTAAAGAACCAATGTCATCTAAATCACGGTTCACGATAAATCCAAAATCACTTTCCATTGTTAATTGGGTTAAAGAACATGTGTTATTCAAAACACCGCTCACGATAAACCCCAAAAACCAATTTAAATTCAATTCCAATTAAATACCAATTAACTGGACAATTTCACTAAATCTTAATTAAAAGATTTATTATTTTCTAAACTGTATTCAAGAACAGTGTTATTTAAGACACCATTCACGACGAACCCAAAATCCCATTTGATAATTAATAAAGGCTCTGAATAGAAAATATATCGGCTTATATTCAATATCAAATTATGAAACCAACAAATATTGTATTGGAAATAACGATATAAATATATCTTTCAAAATTCCACAACCATATCTATATAATCACGAAATCCAACATCGAAATATTCCGAAGTTAATTTCGATTCAAATCCATTCCAATTTGTATATTGGAAATTATGATTATTTTTAAAACCACTTCAAATCCAATTTATTTATTCAAAAATATTGGATTATAATTCTAGTTCATAACTAGTTCATTTAGATAAAAATATATTTTTATCCTTTTTAAATATGGGATTTTTCACCCCAACTCTTTCTAAATCATTTATTATGATTTTACACAAATTATTGATATTTTTAATAATTTTATCAAGGCCCGTACAGTCGATTTCCAATAACGGTCATCGAACTACACTTACAACGACCTTTTCCAAATTTGTTTTGGACATAATTTGAAATCCAACCGTTAGATTTCAAATTTCTAATATTCATTGGAAAGCTCTTTTCGATACGAACCCAATGGTTCCGGTTTCAGGAGAATCCGACGGTCGGATCTCCCGTAACCTCAATTCGAAATCAATGGTCGAAATTTGCGAACTACCGCGGCGCGACGCGTTCTATTCAGGCCATTTAATATATATAATATATATGTATTATATTATATATATTCCGTCTATTTCAATTCTAAACGTATTTTATAAATCTTTTTAAATTCGTTTTCAGAACAATTTCAACTTCATATTCAATTTTGAATCAAAATTGAATATTTCATATGATTAATATATAAACGATAATATTTTCAAAATATTAGATTTTGAAATCACTTCCTTTTCTATATTCATTATAAAAACGAATATAATCGATATAAATATCGTTCGCGTCAAAATGGAGCAAATCTAATCAACATGGCTTCATATATTTCATTAACTTCGTTATTCTATTCAACAAATGAATATTTTCTTCAACACTTGAATATATATTTTATTCAGCACATGAATATTTATTTATTCTTACTTACAATAAAAATGTGAATTTTATTGTATAAATATTTTACTCAACATATGAATATTTTCAACACATGAATATTCTCAACACATGAGTATCGTCAACACATGACTATTTTTGTTATTTTATATATTTTATGAAATTGTGATTTTATATCATTTAATTCTTAATCAGACTCTAACCGTAAATTAGTAAGAGAAGATTCCCTAAGTATTAACCCCGAAGGCCGAAACCAACATCAGATCAATACCCAGGAAACCACTCATCTTAGCTAGTTTATAGTTAGTTTCTAATTTTATATATGATAAAGATGAGAATTTTATTGTTAAAATATTTTACTCAACAAATAATTTTTTTTTATTCAACACATGAATATATATTTCTTTCAACACATGAATAATTATTTTTTTAATTCAACACATGAATAGATATTTCTTTCAACACATGAATATTTATTTCTTTTATTCAACACATGAATATATATTTCTTTTATTCAACACATGAATATATATTTCTTTCAAAACATGAATATTATTTCTTTTATTCAACACATGAATATTTGTTTCTTTTATTCAACACATGAATATATATTTCTTTCAACACATGAATATTTATTTTCTTTCAACACATGAATATTCTCTATTTTCCCAATTGGAATGAGGCCCAATCAATTATCATATAATGTTAATTATATGGATTCCATACAACACATGTATATAATAGCAATGATAAATAATCAATCATCATCCAAAGTGCACTACACAACTATTTGTCAACCTATCGATTGACGTACAACTAAACAATCGGGATTAGTGTACGTCAAATATCATCACAATACCCGTGTGGGGTTTCAGTCAACAAACACATATTTTTATTTGTGCAGTTGGGCGATGTGTAGAATTTATCGTCTCAATCAATATCAGTCAAATCAGTGTACATAAACAAATCGTTCAATTTATAAATGAATATTTATTTATTCACATTAAATTTATATTTTTAACGATAAATAATTCATTTCAACACATGAATATGTTTCCATTCATTCCACATCACAATCAATTTTCACCACACAACAAAATCAAACAAGTCATTCATGGTCTGTGGACAACGGGTGTCGGGTGCTGCTAATCACCGTTTGCATCCAAGTATATATTTTTATCCAGAAAACAAGAATTAAAGAGAAAAGTTCTCACCGAGAGCTAAACCAAACGCCACGACTCTTCATATGTAGGAAATCTTCATCTTGTTTCCAACGTAGTCTGTTTCACGAAGTTTATATTAAAAAACACATTTTTATAACTTCGCTATATATATAAAAATCACATTTCTATACTGCTACTATATAGATAAAAATTCTATTTTTATACCGCTACTATATAGATAAAAATTCTATTTTTATAATCGGTCTTCATATAATAAAGATCATATTTTTATCACGCTAACTTCATAATAAAAATTATATTTTTATATCGCCACTCATATAAAAAATCACATGTAACAACCCGAAAATCTGGGCCAGTTTAAAATTTTTATTTTGCCAATTTTAGCGAATTTCGATCATTTAAAATGAATTATTTTAAATAATATTGACGAGAAATTTATTTTGAATAGAATTAGAACGTATATATTATATACGTCGTCGTTGGAATATAAATAATTATATATAATTATAAATAGAATTGAAAATGGCGCGGTAGTTCGATAATTCGATTTCATACTTCAATTGAATGTACCCGGTGCAAAATAAACCGGATTTTAGTGAAACCAAAATAATAAGATCTAATTGGGAATATCTTTCCAACGAATCCGAAAAATTGAAATTTCATAGTGGGAATCAAAAGATACGTCCAGTTGAAAGTTCTGAATAGTCGCTATGGAATTCAGGCCCTTAAAAATGGGAATTTTGCAAACGACCTCGGATTTCGACGAAACCACTTTTGTTGGATCCGTGATGTCAAATTATTACTAGATTCCAAATTTCATAATTTTTCGAATTAATATATGAGCGTGGCAAAGGAAAACGCGTTTGACCATTTTCAGTTGATTTTAATCGACTGGAAAATGGCCATTTTTCCAACGGTCTCAGAATTCGACGAAACTAGTTTTGTTAGGACCGTATCGTCAATGCGAAGCTAGAAAATATTTTTTTGGAATTTTTAGAGTTAGTATGTGACCCCAGTAAGTAGAAATGCGCGTTCAAATTCAATATATAGAGTTATATGTTGATTTTGATGAAAACTGATTGAAACGATCGAATCAGCCTACGATACATATCCCATTGTGTTCGGAATGGGGGTGAAACGCTATGGACGACAGGCGGTGGGCCTCGTTTAGAGGTCGTATGAAAAAGTCAACTTTATGGAAATTAAATTAATAAAAAAATATAAACTTCTTCTCTCCCTATCTCTTTATCTGCCCCCCCTCCCCTCCCCTTCAAAATCGAATCAGAAGGAAAAAAAATCGCCTAACCCTACCCGATCTCGCCTGCGCTCTGCCACCCAGGGCGTCGCGCCGCCCCTCGCGCCCCACCCTACCTCGAGCGCGCCACCGCAGAGACCCCCAGCCCCCTCTACGCGATGAAGACCGACGCCGCCTGCCCCTGACGCCACCATCAGGCCTGCGCCCCCCCTGCAAGCACCAGCGCCCCTTCCGACGATCCTTCGCCCTCCTCCGATCAATAAAAAGTGAGTTTCCCACTTTAATTATTTATTTAGGTTGTTTCGTTTGTTTAAGCATCAAAAATCTGATATTTCTACACTATAAAATTCTGATTTTGGTAGATATAAAGTTATAATTTTTATTTAGAGAGAGTTATAATTTTTAAACAAAGAAAAGATAGATTTTTATTTGTGTAGGGATTAGATTTTTAACGATATAAAGAAGTGATTTTTTAATCTAGGAAAGACGATATTTTTATATGATAAGGAAGTTAAAAATATAATTTTTATCGTATGTAAAGGTTGAAAATATAATTTTCATATTATATAGATAATAAAAATATAATCTTTTATATTGTAGAAATATAAAAATATAATTTTTATATAGGTAAGATAGTAAAAAAATCATCTTTATATATGTAGCAAAATAAAAATGTGATTTTTATAGTGATAAAATTGAAAAGGCGAAATCTTTATAATTGAAAAGGTGAAACCTTTATAATTGAAAACGCGAAATCTTTATAATTGAAAAGGCGAAATCTTTATAATTGAAAAGGCGAAATCTTTATATAGAGAATAGAGATGTAAAAATAGAATTTTTATCTATGTAGTAGTAGTATAAAAATATGATTTTTATATACATGGCAAGAATATAAAAATGTGATTTTTATATATGTAGTGAATACGGGCAACGAAAGTGACAAAAGGCGAGAACGACGAAGATTTCTATAAATGAAGTGTCGTGGAGTTGGGATAGCTATTGGTGAGAACTTCTCACTCTAAAATTCTTTTTCTAGTTATATATATATATATATATATACTAGGATGCAGACGGTGCTTAGCAGCACCCGACACCTGTCATCCACAAACCATGGATGGCTTGTTTGTTTGATTGATGTGTTATGAAAATTGTTTGTGATGTTGATGTAAAATCGATAATAAATGTTGATAGTTGAAATAAATTAATTATCGTTAAAAATATAATTTTTAACGTGAATGTGAGTAAATAAATATTTATAAACAAATCGGCCGATTTGTTTATATACACTGATTTGACTGATATTGATTGGGATGATAAATTTTACACATCGCCCAACTGCACGAATAAAAATAAGTGTTTGTTGATTTGAAACCCCACACGGGTGTTGGGATGATGTTGGGCGTACACTAATCCCAATTATTTAATTGTATGTCGATTGATTGGTCGACAGACTGTGTAAGCATTGATTATTTATGTTTGATGCTTATGCAGTTGTGTGGTGCACTTTGGATGATGGTTGATTGGTTATCGTTGCTATTATATACATGTGTTGTATGGAATCCATATAATTAACGTTATATGGTGATTGATTTGGCCTCATTCCAATCGGGAAAATAATGAATATTATAAAAGAAAATTCATGTGTTGAATATAAAAATAGTCATGTGTTGACGATATTCATGTGTTGAAACTGTTCATGTGTTGAGTAAAATATTTTATATAATAAAATTTACATCTTTATCATATTTAAAATTAGAACTACTTCACGGTGGAGTCTAATTGAAAATCAAACGATAGATACCATAATTTTATAAAATATTTTACATAACAAAAATAGACGTCTGTTGAAAGAAATATAGATTCATGTGTTGAATGGAATATATATTCATTTGTTGAATAGAATAACGAATTTATTGAAATATATATAGCCGTGTTGATTAGAATTGCGCTATTTTGACGTGAACGATATTAATATCGATTATATTCGTTTTTATAATGAATATAGAAAAGAAGTGATTTCAAAATATAACGTTTTGAAAATATTACCATTTGTATAGTAATGATATGAAATATTCAATTTTGATTTGAAATTGAATATAGAGTTGAAATGGTTTTGAAAACGAATTTAAAACGATTTATAAAATACGTTTTAAAAAGGAAATCGATGAAATATATAATATATATATAATATATATATAATGGCTTGAATATAACGCGCCGCGCCGCGGCAGTTCGTGAATTTTGACCATTGACTTAGAATTGACATTGCGGGAGATCCGACCGTCGGATTCTCCTAAAACCGGAACCGTTGGGTTCGTATCGAAAAGAGCTTTCCAATGAATATTAGAAATTTGAAATCCAACGGTTGGATTTGGAATTATGTCCAAATCAAATTTGAAAAAGGTCGCTGTAAGTGCAGTTCTATGGCCATTGATGGAAATCGACTGTATGGGCCTTGATAAAATTATTAAAAATATTAATAATTTGTGTAAAATCATAATATGTGAATTGGAAAGAACTGGGGTGAAAAACTCCATATTTGAAAGGATAAAAATAGATTTTTATCGAAATGAACTGATTTTGAACTAAAACTAAAACCAATTTATTTTTGAAATGAATAAATTGAATTTGAATTGGTTTTGAAAATAACCAGAATTTCCAATATATATAAAGTGGAAGTGGATCTGAATCGAAAGTGTCTTTGGAATATTTTGATATTGGATTTCGTGACTATATAGATATTGTTATGTGAATTTGAAAGATATATTTTATATCGTTATTTCCAAAACGATATTTGTTGGTTTCAGAATTTGATATTGAATATAAGCCGGTATACTTTCTATTCAGAGCCTAGTATTTAATATCAAATGTGATTTGGGTTTGTCGTGAATGGTGTCTTCATTAACACTGTTCTTAAGCCCAATAGAGAAAAAGATTAAATCTTTCTATTTAGATCTAATGAAGTGTATCAATTAAATGATATTTAATTGGAATTGAATTTGAATTGGTTTTTGGGTTTATCGTAAGCGGTGTTTTGAACAACACCTGTTCTTTAACCCAATTAACAATAGAGTGTGATTTTGGGTTTATCGTGAATCGTGTTTTACGTGACATTGGTTCTTTAACCCAGTTAAAGACAAGATATTGATTTTTGAAAAGATTAAAACTAAGTGGAGTTTTAATGAATCTTTAATTAGATTGAAATGTGAATTGATAATTTAAATTATCAAATCTGAAAGGTGATCGAGAATGGAGGACCACCAGTTTTGCTCCAAAGCGATAGTTAAATCTTTAATTAGATTTGAACGTGAAATGGTAATTAATTTTACTGATAGCACCGTAGTGTTAGATATGGAGTATTACCAGTTTTCTCCATGGGATAAATAGGTTGGGATTGGGAAATAAAATAAACAATTACTTCGGTGTGGTTCGCTAATCCCGACTAGTTAGAAATGATATCCAAAGGAAGATTAAAGAATAAATTTAGAAGAATTTATCTTGGATAAAATTAATGGGAACCTTTCCCTAAGAATGTGATTTTGTGAATAAAAGAATATTCTGAATTGGAATGAGGCGTTCGTTGTGTTTGTGTAACATTTGTTTACTATATACGTGGGATATTCAGAAAGGCTGGGTTTATACCTATTCTGAATAACCGATTCGACGAGATGTCGAAGATGAAGACGGTGGTCGAAGACCGGAAGTCTTCACATCGTTTGGGTGATTACTGATGATCTTGATCGGGCTGTACACCCAGGATGAGGGAAACAGTTGGTGATCGTCCAGACGTACTTGGAGATGGATGGATATGCGAGGAAAGTGCCTCCGGTTTCGTTCAGACCCAGAATGAACTTGTAAATGGATTGTGTGTCTAACGTTGGATTTTATTCTGTGTTGATTGATCTCTATTAAATATACATCTGTTTAGTGGCGGAGAATTTATTCTCTTGCTTAACGCCCTTCTCTGAGACGTACGAGCTCAGAGGTTGTATATCGATGGACATCAGTCGCATGGAGTGAATTGCCAGTGTGGCACGCGTAAGTGGCAATTGATCAAGGCTTCAGTTGAAAAGCAAAGTCTTGTGGTTGATGATCAAAGCACGGCCTGTGTGGCATAGCTTTGTGTATAACGTGAATTCGCGAGCCTCACACCTCGGTATGAGTCAAAAATGGGATAGTGACTGCAGGGAGAGCACGACGTTTCTTTCAAGCTAGGGTGGTGTCAGTGACCTACCAGCCCTAACATTTATATACTTTTCACCTGTGTGGTTGTTGGAATGTGAGGCGCCTCGGATATAGGTATGTAAGGACCGGGAAACGTATGTTCAGGAATTGCCAATCCTCAAAAGTAAGAGAGGACTGGCCCTGAAGATCCAAGGATCATAGTGGGTTCCTGAGACATTTGTGATTGATAGAAGATTGCATCTAATTAATTCTTCCAAACAAGGACGCTTATCAGACTCCAAAGGCAATATAAGATAAAATCTTCAAAATTGATTTTTCTTCTTGGCAACAATTCAATCAGAAATTCTTCTAATTGAAATT
Organism: Allium sativum; assembly: GCA_030737875.1. Lineage (NCBI taxonomy): Eukaryota > Viridiplantae > Streptophyta > Magnoliopsida > Asparagales > Amaryllidaceae > Allium > Allium sativum. The sequence goes on along the minus strand of CM060921.1, from coordinate 11,690,799 downwards.
GAATGATTTGAATTTAATTCCATGATAAGAATATGGCTATTGCTGAAATGTTATGTGACGGCCTGGAATTTCGCTCGATCCGAATCAGTCGTTAAACCGATCTAGACCGTTCGAAATCCCTGATCGTTTGAGAACAGGACAAAACAGAACACAAACAGAAGAACATTTCATTGTTATTACAACAATGCACCAGAATACAAGAATATACAGAGTATAAATGAATAAATTACATTCGATAAATATCAGAGATTACAATAAATTACATAGCAGCGGAAAAATAATATAAAGCACAACTGAAGGTGATATACGGATACAGAGCTTTCCGGATATCATTCCAGCTGTAAACCCGGATCCTGTAAATATAAATCTGCAAAACCAAAACTACTAGCTGCCCGTGCGGAAAATAAGGGCACCCAGAGTTTAGGTTAAAACAATAAACTCCAGGTCAGTCATGTGACTGGTGTGAGAACTAAAACAGTTATTTAAAACTTTACTTTAAAAGAGAGTAATTCAAGGGACCCCGCCGTATAACACGGAACAGGTTTCCTCCCAAGAATACCCGTGCATAGAATAAACAGCGCAATGCTTTTTCCAAAAATGAAGCTATTATAAGACCCAGGTCCCATCACACAATGCAACGCAAACCGGAGGATAGGGTTTTACCTTATAACTGCCAAACATGCTTGGTACGTTTAAAACAAATCATTTGATACTATAATAAGTGTATAGTGTCAAAACAATTTCAATCATAGACGGCATAGTATCCCATGCTACTATGTCGCCATACTAGGCTCTACAAATAAAGCCGAAATATCTCGTATTGGAAATTGGATTTCCGTCATGAGTCGAGGCAAGGGGCAAGCTCCTCTCCGTGTTCGAGACACTCTAGCAAATTCCTCGGGGCTACGCACTCTGGGCAACCCCTGGATGCTTCAGGGCCGGTCCTCACTTACGTTAGAGGATTAGTATTCCTGAACACACGTTTCCCGGTCCTTACAGACCTTTAATCGAGGCGCCTCATCCAACAACCACAAAGGTGAAAAGTATATATATCTCAGGGCTGGTAAGTCACTGACAACACCAAAGCTAGAAAGAAACGTCGTGCTCTCCCTGCAGTCCGTATCCCGTTTTTAACTCATACCGAGGTGTGAGGCTCGCGAATTCACGTTATACACAAAGCTGCCACGTAGGCGTGCTTTGATCATCAACCACAAGACTTTGCTTTTCAACAAAAGCCTTGATCATTGCATCTTAGCGTGCCACACAGGCAATTCATGCCATGCGACTGATGTCCATCGATATACATCCTCTGAGCTCGTACGTCTCAGAGAAGGGCGTTAAGCAAAAGAATAAATTCTCCGCCGCCAAACAGATGTATATTTAATAAAAATCAATCAACATAGAATAAAATCCAATGTCAGACACACAATCCATTTACAAGTCCGTTCTGGGTCTGAACGAAACCGGAGGCACTTTCCTCGTGTATCCATCCATCTCCAGGTACGTCTGGACGACCACCAACTATTTCCATCCTCTTGGGTGTACAGCCCAATTAGGATCGTCAGTGATTATCCCAAAGATGTGAAGACTTCCGGTCTTCGACCACCGTCTTCATATTCAACGAATCATCGAATCGGTTATTCAAAATGGGTGTAAACCCGGACTTTCCGAACAACCCGCGTATATTAAAAACAAATGCTACACTAACTCAACATACGCCTCATTCCAATTCATTAGTCACTAACCGCAGATTAGAAAGAGAACAATTTCCCAAACATTAACCCCGAAGGCCGAAACCAACATCAGATCAATACCCAGGAAACCATTCTTCTTAGCCAACCTACAGCTAGTTTCTAAATTCCACATTCTTAGGGAAAAGTTCCCATTAATTTTTCCAAGATAAATTCTTTAAAATTTATCCTGTAATCTTCCTTTGGATGTCATTTAAAACCAAATTATGGTTTTTCCAACTAGTCGAGATTAGCGAACCACAACGAAGTAATTATTTATTTTATTTCCCAATCCCAACCTATTCATCCCATGAAGCAAAACTGGTAATACTCCATATCTAACACCGTGGTGTTATCGGTAAAATTAATTACCATTTCACGTTCAAATCTAATTAAAGATTTAACTATCGCTTTGGAGCAAAACTGGTAATACTCCATTCCCGCTCAATTTCTAAATTTGATAATTTAGATTATCAATTCACATTTCAATCTAATTGCAGATTCATTAAAACTCCTTTTACTGGGTTAAAGAACTAGGTGTTACTTAAAACACAGTTCACGACAAACCCAAATCACATTTTATTTATTATCGGGTTAAAGAACTAGTGTTATTTAAAACACCATTCACGATAAACCCATTTCAAATCCATTTAAATATATTAGAAATTCTGATCATTTTAAAACCCCTTTTTAAATCTAATTTATTTATTTAAAAATAATTGGGTTTTAAATTTAGTTCAAAACTAGTTCATTTCGATAAAAATCCATTTTTATCTTTTTCAATATGGAGTTTTTCATCCCAAATTTTCCCAAATCATTTCTTATGATTTTACCTAAATTATTAATATTTTTAATAATTTTATCAAGGCCCGTACAGTTGATTTCCAATAACGGCCATCGAACTGCACTTACATCGACCTTTTCCGAATTTGATTTGGACGTGACTCCAAATCCAACTGTTAGATTTTGAATTTCTAATATTCGCTAGAAAGATTTTTTTGATACGAACCCAACGGTTCTGGTTTTAGGAGAATCCGACGGTCGGATCTCCCGTAATGTCCGTTTGAAATAAATGGTCGAAATTCACGAACTGCCGCGGCGCGGCGCTTTCTATTCAGGCCATTATATTATATATATATAATATATAATATATATCTCGTCGATTTCTATTTAAAACGAATTATATAAATAGTTTTAAATTCGTTTCAAAAGCAATTTCAACTTCCATTTCAATTCAAATCAAAATTGAATTCTTCTTTATAAATTCGTTTTAAAATTCATTTCTATTCAATTCTATTCAATTCAAATTTCAATTAAATTTGAATTCATTTCAATCCGCTTTCAATTCAATTTGAATTCGTTTTCAATTCAATTCAATTCAATTTAAATTGGTTTTATATTCGATTCAAATTCATTTTCTATTCAAATCAAATTCGTTTCGTTTTCTATTTGAATCAAATTCATTATATATTCAATTGAAATCAAATTGGTTTTCTATTCCATTCAATTCGAAATCGTTTTTTATTCAATTCAAATCGAAATCGTTATATATTCAATTTATTTCGAAATCGTTATATATTCAATTCATTTCGAAATCGTTATATATTCAATTCATTTCGAAATCGTTATATATTCAATTCATTTCGAAATCGTTATATATTCAATTTATTTCTAAATCGTTATATATTCAAATCATTTCGAAATCGTTATATATTCAATTCATTTCGAAATCGTTATATATTCAATTCATTTCGAAATCGTTATATATTCAATTCATTTCGAAATCGTTATATATTCAATTCATTTCGAAATCGTTATATATTCAATTCATTTCGAAATCGTTATATATTCAATTCATTTCGAAAGTAATCGATATAAATATCGTTCGCGTCAAAATGGCGCATCACTAATCAACACGGCTATATATATTCTATTTCAAATATTTCTTTTTGTCAACACACGACTAATCTCAACGAATGAGTACCGTCCATGTGTGACTATTTTTGTTAAAATATTTCGTTCAACACATGACTAATCTCAACGGATGAGTACAGTCAACACATGAACCTTTATTTTATATTGATAAAGATGTAAATTTTATTATTAAAATATTTCGTTCAACACATGACTAATCTCAACGGATGAGTACAGTCAACACATGAACCTTTATTTTATATTGATAAAGATGTAAATTTTATTATTAAAATATTTCGTTCAACACATGACTAATCTCAACGGATGAGTACAGTCAACACATGAACCTTTATTTTATATTGATAAAGATGTAAATTTTATTATTAAAATATTTCGTTCAACAGATGACTAATCTCAACGGATGAGTACAGTCAACACATGAACCTTTATTTTATATTCATTATTTTCTAAATTGGAATGAGGCCCAATCAATTACCATATAAAGTTAATTATATGGATTTTCATACAACACATGTATATAATAGCATTGAAAAATAATCAACCATCAACCAAAGTGCACTACACTGTATAAGCATCAAATATAGATATATAACGCTTATAACAGCCTGTCGATCAATCGATCGACATATTCAATCAATCGGGATGAGTGAACTTCATATTTCATCCCAACACCCATGTGGGGTTTCAAACAATTAAACACAGATTTTATTTGTGCAGTTGGGCGATGTGTAAAATTTATCGTCCCAATCAATGTCATTTAAATAGGTGTACATAAACAAACCGTCCGGTTTGTAAATGAATATTTTATTTTATTCACTTCACGTAAAAAAAAATTATTTTTAACGATAAAAACATTTTATTTTAACTTATGAATTTCTATTCAGTTCATTCTTTAAATAAAATGATATTTTTATTTTTCTAACTTATTTTAGAAAATTTTGGCGGCATAACGGCACGATACTAGAAACAGGACAAGGCCTAGCCTTATCCCCGGACTAGTGAAGGCCCACGCCATTCACACATCAATCAAATCCACCAAACAATCAAATTCAAATCTAATCATCTAACTAATTTATGCAATCAAGCAAACAAGTCCATGGTCTGTGGACGATTGTGTCGGGTGCTACTAAGCACCGTCTGCATCCTAGTATATATATATAACTAGAAAAAGAAATTGAAAGGTGAGAAATTCTCACAGATAGCTATCCTAACATCTTGACTCTTCTTTGATATAAATCTTCTTCGTTCTCGCCTTTTTGTTACCTTCGTCGCCCGCTTTCACTACCTATGTAAAAATCGAATTTTTACTTCGCTATCCAATATATAAAAATCATATTTTTATTTCGAAGTTCAATATATAAAAATCATATTTTTACTTCGAAACTATATATATAAAAATTCAGTTTTTCTTTGCTATTCGAATATATAAAAATCCAATTCATATTTGCTATTCGAATATATAAAAATCGAATTTTTACTATGCTATTCAATATATAAAAATCATATTTTTACTATGCTATTCAATATATAAAAATCATATTTTTACTTCGATGTTCAATATATAAAAATCATATTTTTACTTTGCTATTCAATATATAAAAATTGAATTTTTACTTTCTTCTTTATATAAATTCAAACTTCTTCTTTACATATCCTAAACAAACTGATTTTATATTTTCTAAACCGTTCTATATATTTTCTAAACCGAAGTTATATTTTAAAACCAAAGTTATATTTTAACCAAAGTTATATTTTAACCAAAGTTATATTTTATTTTAAAACAAAGTAACTGATTTTATATTTTCTAATTCAAAGTATATTTTATTTTAAAACAAAGTAACTGATTTTATATTTTCTAATTCAAAGTATATTTTATTTTAAAACAAAGTAACTGATTTTATATTTTCTAATTCAAAGTATATTTTTGCAACAATGTAATTACTGCTAAAAAAATATATGTAATAATAAAAAATAAAATAAAAATGCTCACTTCTTTTCAGCTGAACCTTCTTCATCATTCTAGCAGTAACCGATTTCCTGAAATCGCTCCGCCCTAGGGCATCATTGCGTCATAGCCACGATGGTTCAGACCACCATCGAGCACCCTCACATGTAGCGCCGTCGGAGGGGGGGGGGGGTCTGGCCAGAAAAACGGAGGTGCAGGCATGGTGGGCCGGGAGGGGTGGCTGCGTGATCCGATTGGGATTGGGGATGGGCTCGGGCGCGGCTTCAACTGGAGGAAGAGAGGGGAACGACGGGAAGGAGGAGCGAAGGTGGAGAGGTAGGGTCCGTCGCCGGCGTCGCGGTGGAGGGGGGATGAGCGCCGGGTCTGAAATCGATGGGTAGCGGGATCTCTTCTTTTTTATTTGGGGGGGGGGGGTTGACTTTTGTGAGGAAGAAGATTAAGTTTATAAATATATATATTTATATATATATATATATTATTTTAATTTCTAAAAGGTTACTTTTCTCATTCGAACTCAGAAACGAACCCACCGACTGTCGTTCCTAGCTAATTACCCCCATTCCGAACACAATGGGATATGTATCGCAAGCTGATTCGATCGTTTCGATCAGTTTTCGTCAAAATCAACATATAACTCTATATATTGAATTTGAACGCGCATTTCAATTTACCGGGGTCACATACTAACTAGAAAAATTCCAGAAAAATATTTTCTAGCTTTGTATTGACGATACGGTCCTAACAAAACTAGTTTCGGCAAATTCTGAGACCGTTTGAAAAATGGCCAATTTCCAGTCGATTAAAATCAACTGAAACTGGTCAAACGCGTTTTCCTTTGCCACGCTCAGATATTGGTTCGAAAAATTATGAAATTTGAAATCTAGCAATAGTTTAACACCACGGACCCAACAAAACTGGTTTCGTCGAAATCCGAGGTCATTTGCAAAATGTCCATTTTTAAGGGCCTGAATTCCATAGCGACTATTCAGAATTTTCAACTGGACATATCTTTTGATTCCCGCTATGAAATTTCGATTGGTCGGATTCGTTGGAAAGATATTATCAATTAGATCCTAATGTTTTTGGTTTCACTAAAATCCGGATTGTTTTGCACCCGGTACATTCAATTGAAGTTTGAAATCGAATTATCGAACTACCGCGCCATTTTCAATTCCTATTATAATTATATATAATTATTTATATTCTAACGACGGCGTATATAATATATACGTTCAAATTATATTCAAAATAAATTTCTCGTCGATATTATTTAAAATGATTCATTTTAAATAATCAAAATTCGCTAAAATTGCCAAAATAAAAATTTTAAACTAGCCCAGATTTTCGGGTTATTACATGTTAATTGGTGCACATCATAAATACATAACACTAATCCAGATATTTCTCAAAGCAAAGGACCAGTGGGAACGCGCTCCATTTCTTTGGCAAAAAGTGAGCTTGACGGGGTTCGAACTCAGGTCTCTTAGCACCAATTCCTATGCCTTTACCAGTGAGCTACTACTTCTTTTGCAATTGAAATGAATTTGATGTGAGGAAGTAGCTCTTTCTTGTAGTTGGCCTTTAATTTGAATTGAAGGAGGCAACGCTTGAAATCTGTAAAACACATAAAAAATACCCAAAGTATCATTTATTTATTTACAAAAGATAAAGCATGAGAGTAATAAAATAAACACTTTACAATGTCAATCAAATACAAAAACTTGATTGACGCTAATCTATAGACTAGAAAAGCGCGATATTTAAATTAAATTTCTGAAAGCGTACAGTTCGTGTAGCAAACAGGTCGAACACAAGGAGGTAGATTAAAATTAAATTATTTAGATAATTCCTTGGGCGAGTTAGACAAAGCTTAGAGGTTGATTTTTTTTCCGCAAAGCAAAATAAAAACTGAAACTACGACTAAAAGATGCAATTAAATTCACTACAGATTCGAATCTAATCGGATCTGTAATAAATTCAATGATTAAAATAAAATAGAACACTGGAAATAAAATTGCAGGAAAGAAATCAACAACTGAAAATAAAAACTAGGATTACCGCTGAATCTAATCAGATGGTCAATCACTAGTAAGAAAAATAGAAGCAATAGCAAATTGTGTTCTAGCAAATCTAATTGACTAGACAACACAATTTGCCATGAAAATAAAATGCAAAACTAAAGAAAAGGAAGCTTTATTAAGACTAAAGGAGAGTACAGAAGAATGAATGCCCTTTACAATGGTTACAATCACATATTTATAGATGAGAATGGGAAAACCCTAATTAGGTCTATGAATAAATGGGCCTCCTCATTCATGAATATCTCTTGCCTTCCTTGACTAACTTGATTGGAGAAAATCTGGGCATATCATGGTAAATATTTTCCATATCTTTCAATTTTCCCATGTGGCTAATCGATTGATAGAAGATTGCATCTAATTAATTCTTCCAAACAAGGACGCTTATCAGACTCCAAAGGCAATATAAGATAAAATCTTCAAAATTGAATTTTCTTCTTGGCAACAATTCAATCAGAAATTCTTCTAATTGAAATTGAATGATTTGAATTTAATTCCATGATAAGAATATGGCTATTGCTGAAATGTTAATTGGTGCACATCATAAATACATAACACTAATCCAGATATTTCTCAAAGCAAAGGACCAGTGGGAACACGCTCCATTTCTTTGGCAAAAAGTGAGCTTGACGGGGTTCGAACTCAGGTCTCTTAGCACCAATTCCTATGCCTTTACCAGTGAGCTACTACTTCTTTTGCAATTGAAATGAATTTGATGTGAGGAAGTAGCTCTTTCTTGTAGTTGGCCTTTAATTTGAATTGAAGGAGGCAACGCTTGAAATCTGTAAAACACATAAAAAATACCCAAAGTATCATTTATTTATTTACAAAAGATAAAGCATGAGAGTAATAAAATAAACACTTTTCAATGTCAATCAAATACCCCCACACTTATCTTATCTTTTACTCGTCCTCGAGTAAAACAAAAAATGAAAAACTAAACTAGATAGGTCACATTTTCGTAGGAAACACGATTGCATTGAGCGTATGCAACAAGCCGTTAAACCTCTAGGTGTCCCTAGTAGGACGAGTGGTGTCTCGTGAGGGTTTTCAGCGGATACTACCCACAAAATCCAAATGTAATATGCTATGATTCTAATGAAACTACATGAATGCAATGGACATATGCAAATGAAAACACGACTTGTTTCAGGAAAGTGGTACAACAATTTAAGTTAACAATTTCTACTTAGTTGATTTTATTTTAGATACCTCGACTTGTCACAAATTTTCAATATAAATCAAGTTTTCAAATGTTAAATTCCAGTTTGGCCAGTTAGTTCGGACGATAACATAGTGCAGCCATGAAATAAGTTCTTAGTTTGCTTGGCACAGTTTGCAAAGTGGTATTCTAATTTTCTCATGTATGGCTAGTCAAATCAATAAGGTCAAGAAGTGTTTGGGTATCATCACTTATTCTTTATTCTATAAAATTTTAAGATTTATGATTAAGTACATACACCTAACTAAAAAGACCAAGGTTTACCACCCATGCACTGCCTCGCGGACTAACGGAGAGTAGGTAAAGAGCTTGGCGGATTGTGCAGGCCGACTTTGACTTTGTCAACAACGTGTCGGTAATCCTTAGGTGTCCAATCTCATAAAATGAGACCAAGATATTCCAACTTTGACTTTGTCAACAACGTGTCGGATAGAGCTTGGCGGGTTTGCACACCAACGCTCGATATACAAGCAATGTTGGATACCCTTGGAATACTATTATTATTGTTATCGAAAATATAAGCACAAAAGAGAGTTACACGAATTCAACCTAACACAACTTAGTTTTAAAGATTTGAAAAGCCAATATAAGTATTTTAAGTCCTCCACTTATTTAAACAATGTCTACAATATAGAATAGATTTCATGGCCATCACCTAAGAATCTCCTATGTACCGGTTACACTATTGTCCCTCAAAATTAAACTTTTCATTATATTTCCTATTCGATCTAAGTTGAGAGAGAAAAATACTATCAACTGGCTAAAAATTGTAAACTTATTTTGTTGTATCAATTGAAAATGAGTCGTATTTTCCAAAAAAAAAATTATGGTATGTTACTACAATCTAAAATGTATGATGGTCCTACTTAAATGTCTGAAAATAAAAAGAAAAATGAAAATGGATGAAATGCAGACTCCCCCCCCACACTTGATTGAGACAGTGTCCCAACCGTCTAAGGCAGAAAAACAAAAATAAAATGAAAAAATGAAAAAGAAAAATAAAGGAAAAAGAACGTGTACCACCTGATTTCATGGTGGATGATCATGCAGATCGATAAAGTCATCTTCGTCATATTGCTCGAATTCCAAAAATGGTTTCAGTCGTTGACCGTTTACTTTGAAGACTCTTCCATCCATAAGATTTTCAATTTCAACCGCTCCATGAGGGTATACTGTTTTCACGACATAAGGTCCAGTCCATCAAGATCTGAGTTTTCCTGGAAACAAGTGAAGTCTAGAGTCGTATAAAAGAACTTTTTGACCTACGTTGAATTCCTTACGAAGTATGTTTTTGTCGTGTTGGGCTTTGGTTCTTTATTTGTAGATTTTCGCATTTTCATACGCCTCATTTCTTAATTCCTCTAATTCAGAAGTTTGTAACTTCCTGTGTGAGCCGGCTTTTTCTAAGTCAAAGTTCAAAAATTTTATGGCCCAAAGAGCACGATGCTCTAATTCACGAGGTAAGTGACAGGCCTTTCCAAAGACTAATCGATATGGTGACATCCCTAGATTGGTTTTATAAGCAGTGCGAAAAGCCCAAAGTGCATCAATCAGTTTTACGGACCAATCTTTTCTATTGGAATTCACGGTTTTCTCAAGAATTTGCTTGATTTGTCTATTGGAAACTTCTACTTGTCCACTAGTTTGTGGATGGTAAGGTGTTGACAGCTTGTGTGTGATTGAGTATTTCTTGAGCAAGGACTCAAAAGCACGATTACAGAAATGAGTGCCATTATAGCTAATGATAGCTCGAGGTGTGCCAAAGCGTGAAAAGATGTTTTCTTTGAGAAATTTGACAACAACCTTGTTGTCGTTGGTTTTGGTCGGAATGGCTTCAACCCATTTTGAGACATAATCTACCGCAAGTAAGATGTAAAGATTCCCAAATGAATTAGGGAATGGTCCCATGAAATCGATGCCCCAAACATCGAATAACTCAATCACTAAAATGGGGTTGAGAGGCATCATGTTTCGCTTAGAGATTCGACCCGTTCTTTGACATCGCTCACATTTAGAGCAAAATTCGAAAGCGTCACGGAAGAGTGTGGGCCAATAAAAACCGCTTTGCAAAACTTTTGCAGCAGTTTTTCTTGCTCCAAAATGACCGCCACAAGCATGGTCATGTGAGAAGGAGAGAATACTTTGGTGTTCATGATCGGGCACACACCTTCGAATGATTTGGTCTGGACAGTATTTGAAAAGATATGGGTCGCCCCAATAGAAGTTTCGAACTTTCGAGAGAAATTTTTGTTTATCTTGTGTCGACCATTCAGCGCGTGTTTGTTGTGTGACAAGATAATTCACAATGTCAGCGTACCAAGGAGTGTTAGAGATCGAAAGGAGTTGTTCGTCAGGAAAATAGTCATCGATTTGGGTGTCGTTATCATTTTCGTGCACAATTCGAGAGAGATGACCAGCTACGATATTTTCAGAACCCTTTTTATCTCGTATTTCTATGTCGAATTCTTGAAGAAGAAGGATCCAACGAATCAAGCGGGCCTTAGCATCCTTTTTAGAAAGCAGATATCGTAGGGCAGCATGGTCAGTGTAAACTATGACTTTGGATCCTATGAGATATGGTCTAAATTTCTCAAGAGCGAAGACAACTGCCAAAAATTCCTTTTCAGTAGTTGAGTAATTCAGTTGGGCCTCGTTTAAAGTTTTGCTAGCGTAATAAATGACTTGAGGGAGTTTATCAATACGCTGACCCAAGATGGATCCAATAGCAAAATCAGAAGGGTCGCACATAAGTTCGAAGGGTTGAGTCCAATCAGGAGGTTGAATGATGGGAGTTGTGGTCAACAGTGATTTAAGAGTTTCAAAAGATGTTTTGCAATCATTGGAAAATTCAAACTTTACGTCTTTGGCAAGTAAATTCGAGAGAGGTTTTGAAATTTTCGAGAAAACCTTAATGAATCTTCTATAGAGTCCCGCATGGCCAAGAAATGAACGAACATCTTTGACAGACTTAGGAGGAGGTAAATTAGCAATCAAATCGATTTTGGATTTATCGACTTCTAGGCCATCTTTGGAGACGACATGACCTAGAACTATCCCCCTTTTTACCATAAAGTGGCATTTCTCCCAATTAAGCACAAGTGATTTCTCCTTACAACGCTTAAGGACGAGTTCTAAATGAGTGAGACATTGGGAAAAAGATGATCCATATATTGAAAAATCGTCCATGAATATTTCCAAGAATTCTTCCACCATATCAGAGAAAATACTCATCATACACCTTTGGAAAGTCGCGGGGGCATTACAAAGACCGAAAGGCATGCGACGATAAGCAAAGGTTCCAAAGGGACAAGTAAAGGTGGTCTTATGTTGATCCTCTAAAGCAACAGGGATTTGGTTATAGCCAAAGTATCCATCGAGAAAACAGTAGTACTCATGTCCCGCTAAGCGTTCGAGCATTTGGTCAATAAAAGGCAAGGGAAAATGGTCTTTTCGTGTGGCTGAGTTAAGCTTTCGATAGTCGATACACACACGCCATTTGGTTTTGATTTTTGTTGGGACGAGTTCATTACTGTAGTTTTTGATCACTGTGACTCCCGACTTCTTTGGTACAACTTGTACCGGACTCACCCAAGTACTGTCAGAGATGGGATAGATGATGTTATTGTCTAGACATTTGATTATCTCCTCCTTGACCACTTCTCTCATGTTTGGGTTTAATCGCCTTTGAGCCTCACGGGTGGGTTTAGCCTCATCAACTACATGTATGCGATGTTCCACAATTGATGGGCTAATTCCTTTTATATCGCTAATTTCCCACCCCAAGGCGTCCTTATTTTCCCGCAAGATATCCAAAAGTTTTTCTTCTTGGTCCTCGGTAAGATCGGAGGCCAAGATTACGGGAAAAGTTTTTGAAGAGTCTAGGTGGGCATACTTAAGGTCTGGTGGCAAGGGTTTGAGGTCTAACTTAGGAAGTTCTTGTGTAACAACATTGGTCAACATTCCCTGGTTAGATTCAGGTGACGAAGTGTCGGAGTCAAGAATTTTGTTTAGTTTAGAAATGTATTCGAGTTCGTCGAAATCGGGGTCGAAATGGTCAAGACACATTTTCAAGGCTTCAGAAGTGTCACTAGAGGTTTCATCAACTGTGGTTTGGATCATGTCAATTTCATCGATCTCAAAATCCCTAGGTTGCTTGTTGAGATTAAAGATGTTTAGCTCAATGGTTAGGTGCCCGAAGGAAAGTCGAAGCTGACCATTCCTACAATTGATGACAGCATTAGAGGTTTCTAAGAAAGGGCGTGCTAAGATCAATGGTATTTGAACTTTGGGATTTGAGACAGGCTATGTTTCTAGAACTATAAAATCGACAGGGAAGTAACACTGTTCGATCTGTATCAAGACGTCTTCGATAATTCCCAATGGTTTTTTGACAGATCGATCGGCTAGTTGAAGTGTGATGTTTGTTGGTTTAATCTTCCCTAGTCCAAGTTGAAGATAGACAGTATAAGGGAGAAGGTTGACACTGGCACCAAGGTCAAGTAGAGCACGAGAGATATGGGTGTTTTCTATTTTGCAATCAATCGTAGGGCAGCCAGGGTCTTTATACTTGACTGGGGCAAGATTTGAAAGAACAGAGCTTGTATTTGCAGTTAGAAAAGCTGTTTTTGGGACATTGGTCACACGTTTTTGTGTGCACAATTCCTTAAGACATTTAGCATATTGAGTAATTTGTTCGATTGTGTCTAAAAGAGGAATGTTCACACGGACTTGTTTGAAAATTTCCAGAATTTTATCGAAGTTTGCCGCTTTCTTCTTATTATTGAGTTTATGAGGAAAAGGAGCTATTGGTTTTTCAACTCTACGATCAGTTTCATCATTCGTGGAAGAAGGTTTATCCAAGGAAATAGAAGGTGGTAAGGTTGTAGAAGATGGAATGTTGGTATTGCCAACATTAATTTTCGAAGGTGGGTCGGGTTTGCCGACACTGGGAGAGGAGCTGTTGGGATTGCCAACATTTGAGGAAAATGGAGGTTTAGAGGAATTGGCATTCGAAGCCAATGGGTGATCATCAAGTTTAGGGATTGGGGTCGAGTTAGAAGGTTCGTCAGGGTCGTCCACGTTATTATCAATCCTCTGCCCAGATCGAAGGGTTGTAATAGCGTTGACTGGATTATGGTTTTCGTCCTCACAAGAATTTACAGCACGAGAGTTATATTTTGGATTCACCTCAGGTTGACTCGGCAATTTTCCCTTCTCATGAATTTTCATAAATTCCTTCATCATATTAAACATTTGGTCCATTTTAGCGTCTTGCGAGTTTATTTTAGCTTCGTAGGAGTTCATCTGTTTTTCTAGACGCCCAATGTCTTGTGATGGTTGAGAAGATTGAGATGATTGGTTTGGTGATTGAAAATTGGGGTGCCTATAAGGTTGTTTGGATTGAGGTGTTGCTTGAGAGGTTTGAGAATTGGGGGGTGGAGCTTGGTAATTCGGATTGGGAATAAAGGGTTGCATGTGAGATGGGTTAGCCGAATTATTGGGGTTTGACCAGGAAAAATTTGGGTGGTTCCTCCAACCAGGATTGTACGTGGATGAGTAAGGATTATTTTGAGCTATGGCATTGGCTTGGTCCTGAGAGTAATAGTGGGGTAACCCTTCTCCGACTTGAGGGTTTTAATTTTCTAAGGGAATTTGACTTGGTTCCACGACATGCACTCCTCTAGTAGAAGTACGAATGGGTACACGAATCGATTCCCACTGCATGTCCTTTTCAGAATAATCTTCTAAAAACCGCCAAGCTTCATCGGCTGTTTTAGACATAAAGTCTCCTCCACACATTGATTCTAGTTGAGTTCTAGTCTGATAGTTTAGCCCTTCATATGCAATTTGACATAAGTGATCTTTTAGAATTCCATGATGAGGGCAACTATATAATAGCTGGTTGAATCTCTCAAAGTATTTTGAAAAAGTTTCCCCCTCATTTTGTCAAAATTGGTTTATCTCAGTTCGAATTTTGAGAGTTTTATGGAAAGGGAAAAACTTTTTCAAGAATGCAGTGACAAATTCATCCCAACTTCTTATGGAATGTCGTGGAAGAGAATTTAGCCATCTTTTAGCGCTTTCAAGTAGTGCAAATGGAATTAGCCTTAGCTTGATCGATTTGTTAGATAGTTGTTGCATTTTTGTTGTGGAAGCATACAATTCAAATTCACTCAGAAACTCATAAGCATTTTGGTACCCCTTGGATAAAAGAATGTTTTAGCTCAAAATTGTTTCCTTCAGCTGGTGGGAACACAATGACAGATGGTTGAACGGTCCTAGTAGGATAACATCGATCACGAAGAGACAAGGGTCTATCCACTTGGATATTGAGATTTTGAAAATTTTGATTTATTTGATTTTGATCCCCGAAGTTTGGAAAATTTTGATTTACTCGATTTTGATCCAATTCGGTTGGAAAATTTTGGTTGATACGAGAACCCCTAGGAGAATTTTGTTGGCTAACACTTTTTTCACTCATTGTTGTTAATTGCAAGCACAGAAATTAGCTACAATGAAGTTTTCTATCCTTATTGGCTCTTAACCCAAAATTATAAAGTGATGCGTTTGATTACTTAGATCAAAAGATTTCTCAGCCAGTTAACGGACAGGAGTTATCGGTGCACCAGGAATCACCCTAGCAATGCAGCCGAAGGTTTAAGTACCTTCAGAGTAACAACCGATCTAATATTTACGAATCACCGTAATATTTATAAACGGTTATTTCTCTGCCGTATTCTAGACACCAAGAAATAATTTGTTCCAAATGAATCAAATATCACAAATATAATTAAGCCCTAGATGAGCCCGTGACTCCCTTAAGTCCAACGTCTAACCGTTATTATTAGTCAGGTTCTACGATGAAATGCAATTTGTGGGCTAAGGAAAGGGTGATGAAATCCCTCACCTTATGTGAATTGGGGTATTGCCCTTAACAGAATGAATAAAAGATGCAGAAATAACAGCAATCACACAAAATAATTGCAGAAATTAAAAATTGTACATTCAAAGCCGCTGCCCCTGCAGAAAATTTTACAACAATTGTCTATATATATTTTTTTTCTTTGTAGCAGAGCACCTGTAGAGTTCAGAAAATTTTACAGTGGGGTATGCCTGTCCTCCCAGAGAAATTGAGTAGCACTCACGCTACAAACACCAGTATTTGCAATCTGGTTGACCACTGAATTTCTTGATCGCTTTGCTTGAACTAGTTCCTTCACTTTGATCTTTGAATCTTTTTCTTTCTTTTTGGATATTTTTTTTTGTTCTTTTTTTTTTTTTGACAAGAAGGCAAACAAACAAACGAAAAGAGAAAAAGAAAAAAAAAACTAAAGTAGAATTAAAATAAAAGCTAAACTAAAAACTGTCTAGACGACTAATTAACTGAGTCAAAGAGGGGAAAAAAAAAGAAACTAATCCTAAAAAGGGAAGGAAAAAAAAGACAAGAGAATTAAGCTTAACAAAATTAAACACTAGACTCAACAATTTAACAAAAGTCGAACCAACTTGCTCGCACACAACAAGGTCACGGATCACAATATAAAATACACGAATCAAAACCGCACTTAAAAGAACTCAACGCCCCTAGAAGTGAAGCTCTCAACAAACAAAAGACCTCCGTCCCCCTTTTTTTTCAGTAACCTCAAAGGTGAAAAACCTAGTTACTCAACAGCCACATTAAAATGTTTAATATAAGCCTTCAAGTTCCATCATATGATAACCCAAAACACAACAGAGAAAAATTAACACGCACCTTTTATTTTCTTCTCAGAATCGATTAAAATAATAATAATCGAAAGTCAAAGCTTGAATCGGGGTTTTTGCGGGTTTCGAATTGGATCCGAACAATACGAATTTGGGTAATTTGGCTGAGGCGACTTGGATTGTTCAATGAAGGTGTTCGAACTGTGGTTGTGGGTTTTCGACGAGGTTGTTCGGAAGTCAGATGGGTTCGTTGGTGTAAACTGGGGTGGATGAGGCTGAAGTTCGGATTGTGGTGGAGGGAGTAGCGAGTTGGACGGATTTGTGGACTGGGAGTTTGACGCTCGGTCTGGCTTGGGTAGGATGGGTTATGGGTGGTATCGTTTGTGACTGGTTTGTGGTAGATGATGAGGGGTTGTTTGTTCAGGCTTCGGATTGGGTGAACGCTGTATGGGTGTTGAGGCAGATATATGGTTTGGGTCTGGATCGTGAGGGAGGATTGAAGGTTTTCTGAGGGTTAGTGATGGTGGACAGTTTGTGGCGTTGGTCTGGAGATTGTGGTAGGTGGCTATGGCGTGAAGATGAGTTTGGTGGTGACTGAACTTTGTATGGGTATGAGAAGAGTTTTCGGATCGGTGAAGGTTTGTGGATCTGGAAGTGGAGGAAGGGGGGCTTTGGGGTATTGACGTATGGAGAGAGCACGTGGATTTCTGAACGGAGGTTTGGTGAAGATGATGGTTTGTGAGAAGTTGGCCGGTGAAGGGGATCCGTTAGTTGTTGTGGATGGGGGTGTGCGAAGTAGGACAGATCTCAGGGGTTGATCGTATGAGGATGGTTCACGTGGCTTGTATGGAAGTTGTGAATTTGGTGATAAAGGTGCTTGCGTTGGGAAGCAGGAAAGTGGTCGGGAAAGGAAGGAAAAGAAAACAGCAAGAATCAAAACAAAAGGGAAAGAAAGAAGAAAATAATTTGTAAAAGGAATTTTTTTATTGGAATTTGTACAAAGAAGAGAAAGGAAAGAAATAAATGATAAAAAGGAAACAAAATTGAAAAGAAATTGAAAAGAGGAAAGTAATAAGGAAGAAATGGCAAAATTTTTTTTTCTCCTAGTTTAGTGATTACGGTATCAAAGATTAATACCAAATCAACTAGATGAGATTTTTTTTTATATATATACAAGAAAACAAAAGGAAAAATAAAATAAAAAAATAAAACTAACACGAATCGGAAAATTAAATAAATAACAAAATTTAATCGTTACCTCCCCGGCAACGGCGCCAAAAACTTGATCGACGCTAATCTATAGACTAGAAAAGCGCGATATTTAAATTAAATTTCTGCAAGCGTACAGTTCGTGTAGCAAACAGGTCGAACACAGGGAGGTAGATTAAAATTAAATTATTTAGATAATTCCTTGGGCGAGTTAGACAAAGCTTAGAGGTTGATTTTTTTCCGTAAAGCAAAATAAAAACTGAAACTACGACTAAAAGATGCAATTAAATTCACTACAGATTCGAATCTAATCGGATCTGTAATAAATTCAATGATTAAAATAAAATAGAACACTGGAAATAAAATTGCAGGAAATAAATCAACAACTAAAAATAAAAACTAGGATTACCGCTGAATCTAATCAGACGGTCAATCACTAGTAAGAAAAATAGAAGCAATAGCAAATTGTGTTCTAGCAAATCTAATTGACTAGACAACACAATTTGCCATGAAAATAAAATGCAGAACTAAAGAAAAGGAAGCTTTATTAAGACTAAAGGAGAGTACAGAAGAATGAATGCCCTTTACAATGGTTACAATCACATATTTATAGATGAGAATGGGAAAACCCTAATTAGGTCTATGAATAAATGGGCCTCCTCATTCATGAATATCTCTTGCCTTCCTTGACTAACTTGATTGGAGAAAATCTGGGCATATCATGGTAAATATTTTCCATATCTTTCAATTTTCCCATGTGGCTAATTGATTGATAGAAGATTGCATCTAATTAATTCTTCCAAACAAGGACGCTTATCAGACTCCAAAGGCAATATAAGATAAAATCTTCAAAATTGATTTTTCTTCTTGGCAACAATTCAATCAGAAATTCTTCTAATTGAAATTGAATGATTTGAATTTAATTCCATGATAAGAATATGGCTATTGCTGAAATGTTAATTGGTGCACATCATAAATACATAACACTAATCCAGATATTTCTCAAAGCAAAGGACCAGTGGGAACGCGCTCCATTTCTTTGGCAAAAAGTGAGCTTGACGGGGTTCGAACTCAGGTCTCTTAGCACCAATTCCTATGCCTTTACCAGTGAGCTACTACTTCTTTTGCAATTGAAATGAATTTGATGTGAGGAAGTAGCTCTTTCTTGTAGTTGGCCTTTAATTTGAATTGAAGGAGGCAACGCTTGAAATCTGTAGAACACATAAAAAATATCCAAAGTATCATTTATTTATTTACAAAAGATAAAGCATGAGAGTAATAAAATAAACACTTTTCAATGTCAATCAATCTGCTAGAGTGTCTCGAACGCGGAGAGGAGCTTGCCCCTTGCCTCGACTCATGATGGAATCCAATTTCCAATACGTTTGTTTCGGTTTTATTTGTAGATCCTAGTATGGCGACATAGTAGATGGTAGCTATGCCGCCTATGATTGATACTTATGATTGAAACTGTTTTGACACTATGCGCCTATAATAGTATCAAATAATGTGTTTTAAACGTATCAAGCATGCTTTGGCTGTTATAAGGTAAAAACCCTATCCTCCGGCTTGCGTTGCATTATGTGATGGGACCTGGGTCTTATAACAGCTTCATTTTTCTTTATTTAGCATTGCGTTGTTTGTTCTATGCACTGGTATTCTTGGAAGGAAACCCGTTCCGTGTTATACGGCGTAGTCCCTTGATTTACCTAACTTTAAAACCAATATTAATAACTGTTTTAGTTCTCACACCAATCACATGACTGGCCTGGAGTTTATTGTTTTAACCTTAACTCTGGGTGCCCCTATTTTCGACACGGGCAGCTAGTAGTTTTGGTTTTGAAGATTTATATTCACAGGATCCTGATTAACAGCTGGAACGATGCTCGGAAAGCTCTGAATCCGTGTATCACTTCTAGTTGTGTTTTGTATATTTTTCCGCTGCTATGTAATTTATTGTAATCTCTGATATTTGTTGAATGTAATTTATTCATTTATACTCTGTATGTTCTTGTATCTGATGGAATTGTTGTAATAACAATGAAATGTTCTTCCGTCTGCGTTCTGATTTGTCCTGTTCTCAAAATGATCAGGGGTTTCAAACGGTCTTTGTCGGTTTAACGATCGATTCAGATCGAGCGAAATTCCTTGCCGTTACATCACATTTTTATATTCTCTAGTATATAAAAATCATATTTTTATATTCTCTATTATATAAAAATCATATTCTGATTACGCTACTATGTAGATAAAAATCACATTTTTATCTACTAAAGATTTTTTTTCATAACTAAAAATCATAACTTTCAAGCGATAAAAATCCAATCTTTCCTCTTAGAAAAATCTAATCTTTTTACTTAGAAAAATCTAATCTTTTTTGCATTAAAAATCTCGCCTTTTCTACATTAAAAATCTAAACTTTAAATCGTTATTCATAAAAATAAAAACCAGTTTAAAGTTCTTACATTGCTTAAAAAATCATGTCTTTCTTGCTATACTGTATTTTTATATAATAAAATAAACTAAAATCAGGGAAGAGGACTCACGGTGTTAATCGGGGGAAGGGGGTTCACGTTGGAGCAACTGCTGGTGGGGAGGCTCCTCTGACCTGCGGCGGAGCTTGGTGGTGGTCGATTTGGGGTCTCCGACGAGGTGTCTTCGGTGCCGGCGCGAAGGGGTGAAGGGGGGTTACGGGTTTTGGTGGAGAAGGGGGCTAGGGCGATGGTCCTAGGTGGAGTAGAGAGGAGAGAAGAGGGAGGAGGGGCTGCGATGCTAGAGGTAGGTGGCGGCGACTCTTGGGTGGGGCGCGGTGGCCAGAAAAAGGGAGGAGGCGGCGGGAATCGGGCTAGGTCCAAGGGGGCGTGGGTTTTTTTATTTTGACCGTGAGTTTGAATAGTGAGGGAGAGTTAGGGTTAAGAGAGATTATATAATTATATTGTTTATTTATTTCTTTAATTCCATAAAGTAGCTTTTTATTTCGAACTCGAAATCGAACCCACCGACTGTCGCCCCTAGCTAATTACCCCCATTCCAAACACAATGGGATATGTTTCGTAAGCCAGTTCGGCTGTTACGATTAGTTTTCTTTAAATTTGAAATATAAATTAATATATATTCAATTTGAATGCACATTTCATTTTACCGGGGCCACGCACTAACTATATAAATTCCTAAAAAATATTTTCTAGCTTCGTACTGACGATACGGTCCTAACTAAACTAATTTTGTCAAATTCTGAGACCATTTGAAAAATGGCCATTTTTCAATCAATTAAAATCAAATAAAACTGGCAAAACACAATTAACTTTGCCATGCTCACATACTAATTCGAAAAACTACGAATTTTGGGATCTAGCAACAACTTGACATCCCGGATCCAACAAAAGTGCTTTCGTCAAAAACCGAGGTCGTTTGCAAAATTTTCATTTTTAAGGGCCAAAATTCCATAGCGACTATTCTGAATTTTCAAATGGACATAACTTTTTATTCCCGCTATCAAATTTCAATTTTTCGGATTCGTTGGAATGATATTTTCAAATAGATTCAAATATTTTTGGTTTCGCTAAAACCCGATTTATTTTGAATCTTGTACATTCACTTGAAATTCGAAATTGAAATTTCAAACTATCGCGCCATTTCCAATTCCTTTTATAATTAAAAATAAATATTTATATTCTAACGATGATTCAAATAAATATATACATTCTATTTCTATTCAAAATAAATTTTTCGTCGCTGTTATTTAAAATAAATCATTTAAATATTCAAAATCCATTAAAATCGCCAAAATAAAAAATTTAAATTTGCTCAGATTTCTGGGTTATTTCATTTTTAGTTTTTTTATTCTTTATTTTGGTAAATCCACAAAAGTAAAGCTTTTGTATTATGTACACAAATATAAATGATTCTTTGCATTGTCATGCCTGAGTTGATATTGGCATGTCCTTACTTATCATGTGGTTTACTGTGTATGACATGCACTTTCACCTTTAATTTATGTTCCAGCCAGTACAAAAACCATGCATTAAACAAATTGCAATATTACTTTATGCAAAATTTATTGTTGATGTCGATCATAGTATGCTTCTATCTCACTTTTACTTAGCGAAAATTATGTTTGTGTTGTTTTTGTTATTTATGAGGATTTTTTCATAAATATAATTAGCTCGCAGTGCTTCTTCTTATCAGTATTTTCCAAACAGATTTAGTATACAGATGGTTAATTATATGCAGGTTTGTTTGCATGGTGTGATGAAGAATGATGATAAATGTGTGTTTATGGTTGTAAACTATGTTCATTTTTAAATCTTTTCCTGTCTCCTTTATTGATGATGGATCTTCATCATATCTTCTTCATGTTGGCCCTTTTTATGACCTTTGCAAATTCAATAAATCTCTCATGATATGCTGCACTTTGCCAAGGAGCGCTACCCATCCCCTGGACCTTGTAAGAAGCTATCAAATCAACATTTGATTGGGGGAAGAGATTTTAAAAAGAAAAAAATAGTGATGAAAATGGCGGACCTTCGATCAGACATAGTGAAAAAGCCCTCAAAGGCGATGCGAGCAATAATGGAAAATGCGGTTGCAGAAGATGAAGTACTTGGACCTGACCCCACCATTCAAGCGCTGAAGCTAAACTGGCAGAGATCACAGGCGAAGAAGCTATTCTTTTTGTGCCATTTGGCTCCATGGCAAACTTGATATCGATCATGGTGCAATGCAAGTGTAGAGGAAGTGAGGTCATCCTTGGAAATAATTCACATATCTGTATTTATGAGAATAGTGGTATTTACACTATTGGTGGAGTCCATATCTATGAGAAGCTGGGAAATGGAGTTTACATATGATGGGCCATATGTGTAGCTATTTTCAATACTTGGTGTATCGTTTGATCGATTGTCCACGTTGTTGCCACGAGGAGGAATTTGCATGATGTTTTTGTTCAGAAATCTCTAGCTATTTAGGTTTGAGCTTTCTAACATTGACTGATATTGAGGTACATTTTATTGGTTTGGGTTTCTTTTAGGGAAGTTGATTAAGCTTGCCATAGGGCCAGTGCTTGTTTCTTTACTACGATCAATCAAATACTTAATGTTATTTAGGACCCGAGACATCTAAAGGCAACAAACATATTTTAGTGTAGACCAAGTCATTCACAGTTTTGGTTCAAATTTTCATATGTTTTAGTTCAGATTTGTAAAACATTTCTGTCTTTAACATATTGTATTTTGGATGTTATGTGTATTTTAGCAAATGATATTACTGTCTTTCATTCAATGCTTTATCTTCATTTTGGTGTAGTTTCTTATTTAATTGTCTAACTGTGTTGTGTCAAATATGTATGCTATCTTGCTGTCTTTCATTTTGTATTTAATTTTGGTGTATTTCAACAAATGTTTCCTATTTTGATGTCGTTCAGCGAATGTTTCCTATCTTATAGTAGTTCAGCAAATGTATTTCGTATATTATGGTTAATGTTTATCTAACGCTCTGTATATTGTCATATCGATGTGCTACTATCAGTGTTGTAGCTATTATTTGATTTTCATAAAATAATAGGTTTTCGTATGTTTTGCTTATAATATACAATGGTTTAGTAATGGATTTGAGCAAACATGTAGTTTGTATTATTAACTTGAGACCACTGTTCGTATCTAGTAGGGTATGAAATCAGAAACTAATTTGGAACAAATGTTTGTGTCTGCACTATTTTTGAGACCTATTTTTGTCACCTAAATTTAATGACAATTTTTTTTTAAATAGGTCTCAACTCATAATTTGAGACAATTTTTTTTGATTACATATTAAATACATTTGTCTCTAACAATCTTTATTTTTGTAGTGCATGACATCACTTTAGCTAGAAGGAAATGTATGTCCTTATCTCTGCGGTCCATTATCATGTTTTCGGCTCATTCAAGGATGTGAGGCCCTAGAGTTAACGTCCTACAAATCTCCGCTTTTCAACAAAAGCTTTGATCTATCTACTAGCAGCACTCAACATGCCACATTGTCAATTCAGAATATATAATCGTGTCTATTAATATATAACCCTCTAAGTACATCAATAGAAACCAATCGGTTATGTTGAAAATACAATGTCAGACACATATCCATTTACAAGTTCGTTCTGGATTTGAACAAAACTGTAGTCACCTTATTCCTTATCCAATTAAGGAGAGAGGCTCTTGCACATCTGGACAATCAACAAGTACGTCCGGACTACCGCCACTTTAACCTTATAATGAGAGCTATCCAAGGCATCCGCAAGCAATCCATTCAATGCAAGGTTTTCGATCTTCAATCACCTTCGAATTTTAACTCGTCGGACAGTTATTCAAAATGGTTGAACCCGGTCTTTTTGAAATAATTAGCATTAAAACAAAATCCA
The DNA here is from genome assembly GCA_030737875.1 of Allium sativum. NCBI lineage: Eukaryota > Viridiplantae > Streptophyta > Magnoliopsida > Asparagales > Amaryllidaceae > Allium > Allium sativum. The sequence goes on along the minus strand of CM060921.1, from coordinate 11,666,561 downwards.
TTTTGGATTAATAACCTTCCAATTAAGTCCCTTTTAGTTGGAATTCATTTCATAAGATTCGGTCTTATTCTCAAATTTGGTTAAGCTGTTTGACTTCCAAAATCATCATTATAATTCTTTTTAACCTTATGAAAAGGTTTACCAAAGGTTTGTATTCAATTTAAGAATTTAAAACCTTTATCTCAAATGTTTATAAAACGCCGTTATAAAAGGCATTACACAATAGCCTATTTCCACTTAATAAGTTTTTATCATTCAAAACCATATATAATTGGTTCAAACCTCTTTCAAATACTTTATTATAATTTATATTAATTTTCCCTATTTTTAATCATTTAAAAATAGTCTATTTCAATAAATTCCGATTTCGAGTCACTAACGGTCCTAACGTTGTTTTTATTCAAATTTGATTTGAACTTATTTTAAAATCTAACCATTGGATTTCAAAACTCTACATATCATTTGAAAGCTCTTTTCATTTCGAATCAAATATTTTTTGTTTTGGTAAAATCAAATGGTTGGATCTCCCGATACGTCAGTTTGAAGTCAGTGGTCAAAATTCGTGAACTACCGTTGTGCGACGAGTTTTATTTTGGCCAAACTTTGATTTATATTATAAATTACGTCAAATTGCTTCTAGAATAATTTATTAATTATATAAAAAATATATAATAATTTTCGGGAACTATATTTCAAAATTTTAACCTCACATTCAAATATCCTGTTATTTGAGTATTATAATATTATTTAACTCATTATAATAATATTATTTTTTAAACTTTATTATTTTAAATCCAAACTTTCCTGATGTCCATTATAAAAACGAGCATAATGGCATGTACTCCGCATGTGATGATGGCACGCGCTCCGCGCGTGATCGTGGAATGCGCTTCAAGCGTGAATTGTTTCTGAAATATCGTGTATTTTATATATGTTCGCATACGAATTGTACCAATATTGCATAATTTGTAAACTATTACTCAAGAGAAAGGAACATAATACCAAATAGTAAATTGACATATAAACGACATGCATGAAGTGAAGTTTTAAATATAAAATAATCCGTAAGATTAAGATTTATTTCATTGCTGTCGACTGCTATTTTATAAGCTTGCATTAAAGGAAAGAAACTAAAAATAAATATTGTTTAAGCTATGCATTAAACAGTACAGAAAGAAATAATTGACAAAAATATATATCAAATTTCTTTTTTTAAAGATGGTAACATACCTTATAGACAAAATTTCTAGTATAGGTTCCAGTTTGTCATCGAACTTCGCTTTTTTCTCCAAAACTTTGGTGTTTTTCATTGAACTTCCTCTGGATAATGCTACATAAAGTTGACGATGGATGAATACTTCTTTTGGTAAGTAAATTCCCACATTCGAAATTGTTTACCCTTGAGATTCATTAATAGTTAAAGCAAACTTAGTTTTATAGGAAACAATTTACGCAACAAAGTAAATTGTAAATAGATATCTTCAGTGGGCTTAAATGGAAAACTAAATATCATTAGACCTTATATTTTGTCACTTTCGATTATTCATCTCTGGTGTATTACCGTATGAAAAATAAATATCGTTAAATTATTAATTTTTCAACATTGAATAATATAATTGTACATAGCAGTTGATAATAGTTGTTAATCTAGTCATAATTATAATAGTAAAATAGAATGAAACTGTATTGCAATACCGCATAAATGTCAGGATAATAATACAATCTGCAAACGATAATATAAGTTAAACTTTATTTTAAATTTCGAACAAAATATAATAAAGAATATACATTGATGACTCCCATATTAGTAATGAAGGCTTAATTGAAAAAAATATAACTAATTAACGTTAATTATTTTTTGATTACAAATAACAAATCGTCATGTTTAATTTGTCAACAGGGATTTTTTCGGTCATATTCTTCACCATCCGTTTTTCTCCAAAAAAATTACCTGTAAAAATAACGAGTTTGTTTGTCACAATTTAGGACGTGCTTCATATGTGGAAATGGAAAGAAATTTTCCGTAATGGCAAGAAATTTGAAGATGCAATTGAACCATCATGAGGCTTTCTATAAAAATTTAAAGTAAAAGCTATGGGGCATAGGGCATGAAGGAAAATATAAGTTAATATCTGTCATTATCGCATGCACACTCAAAATTATCACGTCATACAATAGAGGGAAAATCTGCAGGAAACTTATAAATGCATTTTTTACAAATTATCATTTAAGGAAAAAAAAATCGAACATTGTACTCAACAATTATGTATGCATAAATAATTTGCAAGTACACTTTTTGATAGAAATAAAATAAGCACTGGTATCAGATATAAGTGTCCATAAGGTAGAAAAGTTGTTACTTTACAATCTAATGTATACTCTGTTCCGTACTTCGTTCCATAGGTTGTAGCTGTAAATGCATTTTGTACAAATTATCATTTAGGGAAAAAAATCAAACATAAATAATCAACAATTATGTATGCATAAATAATTTGCAAGTACACTTTTTGTCAGAAATTTCGTAGTTATGACAACATTAGATACATTAGAAGCTTATAACTTGCAATGTTGTTTTATCCATCTAGATGTTAAATTAAATAGTACATAAGGCAATAGATATCTAATTATAAGTACCAAACCAACAACGAAAAACTCTTATACAATGAAAAGGAAAAAAGATATAATAAATACTCAGTTATTCCTTAGACACAGTAACATCAAGTACACCATTCTCCATTGCTGCCTTCACTGGATCCATCTTCGCTCCCTTCGCAGCATTTACTTCACAATTTCTCTTTCCCTTCCAACCAAGATCTATAGTCAAGCCTTCCCCTGGTTGACGGTATAATATAAATGCAATCTTTAATTACCATCCTTATGCTACTAATGAACCGTTTATATATATATATTTTATTATGATAGCACCAAAAGCAAATGGCAATATTGTGGTTTCATATTCTTACCACTAAGCTTTATATATGGTATTACATGACATATCGGTTTACTGTCGAAGTTAACAAATAAATGTAAATACTATTAGTATAATAAATAAAATTTCAAAATGCCTATAATGGACAGATTCTATAGTTTTTTGGTTATACAAAATGATGAGATACATATTTGGATCTGATTATATATGAAGCAGGTAGTTTTGAGCAAATACGATACAATGTATACTTATTTCACTAATCAAAAGATAAGAAAGTTGTTCTATCGACATATTATATTGGAGTGGATTATGGTATATTGAAATATATTATCAAAGTATATTGGTGTCAGAGTATTTTTGAAAGGTTAGCCAAGGCAGTGAATCAATATTCTTGTAAGAGTTTATTCAAGTCAATCATGGTCATATTTACTATCAGTAATTATATTTCCATTTATATTGCTACAATTTGGATAAATATTATACAAAACTAGGTGGCAAAACCCGATGAGACAAACATAGGATAAGGATTAAACAACTTGGTAAAACCAAAAATTACTTTAATCTAGTCAATATGGCTATATCATTTACTCACGATATATGAATGAATTTGAAGATATTTGCCAAAAATGTGATATTTATATTATTGTTATTTTCGCTTTACATAGAAGATGTCGGCTATTAAATAATGTGCTTGTAACAGAAGTACTTGTGTCAAATATTATATAATTTTTTGGTAAGAATCAACATGTAACATGAATAACTCCACATTTTACGAAAAATATGCACTTCCCAAAAATAGCATGGGATAGAATTTTGCACCTTCCAAATACTTCTTCAAAGACTGGATTTAAGATAGTATTAAAAGAAATTGGCAAACAACATATTTATAGAAACGCACATCCATACAAATAACTTGGATATATTTTAAAATCCAACTTAATTTCCATGAAAAAATGGAGTTAATGGTAAGTGTATGGTTATTATACCATCCATAGCCAAATTGTATGTATAACTTGAATAAATATTAATGTGTGTCAATTTGTAAAACATTACAGGTACAAATCTGTGGGAAATCTTATGCCAATCACTACCAGAAACATGGAAAATTTCGGTAGGAAAGGGAGATGGTTTCTGACGGCTTTTGATGAGCCGTCGACGGCCATCAGAAACTGTCAATTAAAATCGCCATATACTGGAACCCGTAGCCTTTCTTCCCTATTTCCCCCTTTCCTCCTAAAATTTCCAGCAAACATTTCTCTAAACCTACCAGCCCTAAAATTGATTTTTTTCATCCCCGATCATCGATTTCTTCATGTACAATACTCTCTGGCTTCATCTCCAACCTCTTAGGCAAGCAATTTGAGGTACAATCTCTTTATTTGCTTAAAAATCATTTTTTTTACCTAAACTTATATACGTCTTAAATCAAAAATTAGGGTTATTTATTGATTGTAATTGGTTTCAATAGCATGGTAGTGGGTAATAACATCCTATTATGTGCATATTTCATGTGATATAGTGAAACTGAAAATTTTATGTGCAATGTTTGGTTATTTGTGAATATGCTCCCCTTTAGCTTGATATTTTTCGTTGTATAATTGTGGATATTTGTGTATATGTGAACAAATGTGCACTTGTGATTCTTGTATTGTGTTAGTTGATATAGGAAAATTTTAATGCACAAGCTAGGAATGGTACATTGTGCACATTTTGACTTATGCACAAAAAAAAAAACATAAGTCTAAATTCTAGTTGAGTCTATTGAAACAACAATAATGGTAAATTAGCTTCAGGTTGATTGATCATCGAGAAAATGTGATAAAACAAAATATTTTTGTGCTGTAGTAAAACTGTATTTTTATAGTAAAATGCACACATTTAATTGGCTAATATCCCCTAGAGTGTTTTCGGCCCTGTCCGGCGAGTGTTGTACATGATCGTAATATAAATAGTCGCTTTTGTCAAATTAAAAAATGACCGTTTATATTCATCTGGTACAATATTTATTGGATTTGTCCTTGTATTGGACAACCTATAAATGCAGGAAGCATCTACATTTTGTATACTACTTCATTTCAAACTATTCACAAATTTTCGGTTTAATTTTTCTTCTTGTTTCCTGCGTACATGCATTTGTGTACAATGCAGGAAACAAAAGGGAAATTCTATGAAATTTTTTTGAATCGTTTGAGACGAAGTAATATACAAAATGTAAATGTTTACTATGTTTATAATGGGAAGCGGGATGCCTGACCATGTAAAAAAGTTGCATTAAAAAAATGTGCCATATTTGAAATTATTTTTAACTTTATGAAATTGTTATTTGTTTTCAACCATTATATATACATGCGTTGTACGACCATAAAAACAAGCCTTTTCGAATGAACTTATTACTAAATTTCTCAAATAGGAAAAATGATTGATTATTTTGTTGATCGGAGGAGTTAGATATACCAAAGAAGAGAACAGAGAGGTTCGATAAATGAATATTTTCATAATGGTATAAATATTTTTATTAAGTTCGCTCTAAGTAATAACGGAAGCAATTCAGAAATTCGTTGTCCGTGTAGCAAGTGTAGACATTTGAAGTACTTGTTACCCCGATATTGTAAAAGTCCATTTGTGCAAAAACGGATTCATATCTGAGTATTGTTTTTGGGATCGTCATGGAGAAATAGTAGCAAATACTTTTGTAGAGACTGAGGTAGAAAGTACTGTTAATGAAAATGTTAGTACAACCGTATTGTAAATATGTTCGAAAATGCAGCACGATCAATGTTTCTTATGGTTGCAGTTGGTGTAGATGATGGAAATACTGAAGAACCGAATATTGAAGCTAAGAAAATTTATGATTTACTTGATAATAATAAGAAATCTATTTGGGATGGTTGTAAAAGAGGCACTCAGCTATCGGTAATCGCAGAATACATTGTGATGAAGTCGAAATATAACATCATTGAAGTTGGGTTTACGGCTATTGTACAGGCTACAAAAAGGCACATGCCACCCAATACTTTAATGTGTGAAAATCACTATGAAGTTAAAAATCCTCTGTTGGCATTTGGTTTACCTTATCAGAAAATAGATACAAGTTTAAATGGATGCATGCTATTTTGGAAAGATGACGCAAACCTTAGAAAATTGTAAAAAAAATTAATCATGAAAGATATAAACTAAGAAAGAAGAAGGGAAAGGAAGTTCCATACAAACGTATGCATTACTTACCCATTACTCGAAGGCTTCAAAAATTATATGCATTGTAACAACCCGAATTCCAACAAACTGATTTTTTTTCTTCAAAATTATAATCTATCGAAACACGTGTTGGTTTGCTCTGGTATCTGCAGAAAAGACAAAGACATAAAATATGTCAGAGTTTAGAAAATATCTCACAGCGGAATGGATAAAATATAATGTAATCAAAATATAGCCTTATCGTAGTAATAATACTACCTAACCAGTATCCACAGCAATCATGTCTCTGCCATAAATCTAACCTGCGAGTATGTTATGAAGAGGGTGTCAGAGCATAAGTTCTGGTGACTGGATTTAAATTATACACTTTGGATAATCCTACATATACCGTTCAATGACATTTTCTTATTTATTAGGTTACTTAGGTTAACAGCGCTCAAGGCGTACACACACGTAGTACCCATTTACTTTCCAGTGGATTAACCTAATACAGTATATATATAGCTACCCCAATATTAAGGTACACCCCATAGTACCCACTCGCACGGTCTCCACCGTAATGCCATAGAAATGTATGCACTCCCTCATCCTACGCCGGAGTGACGTACGGATCTCTACCTAACAATATTTGTTCCGCATATATCTGTCATTACTATGCTATGTAAGCGTACGGACTGCCACCTTTGATCGAATCAGATTCCGTACCAGAGTAATACCCTTAAGTCTACGATACACCACCAAGAGCAGATAAGAGCAGATATGCATGTATCTAGACATTCCAACGTACGTATCGTCAATCGTATTTGATGCCTTAACCGCACATAATGTGCACCAAGTTCTGTGTTATGGCTATATAAGAAACACAGAACTTGGTCGGGAGCTTTTCCATGCATGTACAGGCCCGCCTTTAAGAGCCTCAAATATAAAGATATCCCTCGGGTCTGTTTTTCATGGTGGCTATGGCCCCACCTCAACCTCTCCCTCAACTAGTAAAGACTATAAGAGCTAAGTGATTTTCCCCTAACAAACAATCTAAATATCCAGTTGGCGTCTCCCCTCAACCACCGTACCTCGATAGTGAAAGGAGAATGGTCTATCAGTTTTAGCTCTAGTCTTTTCGCATCCCACTGGCTGCCGATGATGGGTACCCCACAATTTACTATCTTTGTTGGTCCTGACCTCGCCTCCCGTTGAGGTGATTATTGAATCACTCTAATGTCACAACGTCACAGCATTCTGATTGCAAAGCTACTTTTGCAGTCAAGGCCCACCCACCTAGTAGTAACGCGCAGACCCAACCTCTGCAAGCACAACCTAAACATCTACCACCGCACAGATGGCTACCAGGAGCACCTTACGCATCTTAGGAAGCCGTGTGCTTCCCCTTCCAGTCCTTTGAAGCCGACAGAATAATCAGATGAACGTGTGCTCCCCTCATTCCTCATGACACTACAATGATCTACCCCTTTGGGTTATTCACCCTTAAACGTGCGGAATTGTCCAAGCGCCTCATTTTAATATGTTATTAGACCCTAAGTCTAAACTTTCCTTTTATGTGTTTGGTTTACCTCATCACGTTTCCATTTAACTTGGTTATTCCCATTCACATTGATTTCTTATTCAAGTTACTAAGTTCCTCTTGCTTATTAATTTCAGTCATATAACTTAACCCATTTAAGTTTATTAATAAGCCCACAACATGTTATTCTCCAGATTATGATCCAAGCTCTGTAATACACAATCCCTTTATATTCTTATTTGATTTAAAGGTTACAATAACATGTTCTACTTAATGCATAATTAAGTATATCTCAATTCACATGTTTTCTATTTAACATGTCACTTATCATTTATGATTAAATATAACTTATTTCATTTCATAAGTTGCCTCATTCTTTCTTATTTAATCATAATTTCATCTTATACTGTCACTACAACTTATCGTTGTTTTATTAGTTCTCATAACTATGGTTTGCTAATAAGTCTCCTTTTCATTTATTATAACATATGTTATAATTTCCTCTTGTCCTTAGGACAAGCCTTAACATGTTATTTTTATCAGCATATTTCAAATTTCCAAGTTTTCAAATTACTTAATTTATATTTAAATACAACTTCTTTCATTACATAAATTCTTCTCCATTTGCTGATTACTTAATTTACAATTAAGTACCAATTTTCTCATTACATAAGTTATCTCATTTTCTCACTGGTTTATTATAACCTAAGTTATAATATCCTCTTGTCCCTAAGACAAGTCTACCTATTATATAACATTCTCATTAACGTAATTTATTTATAATAGGTTATTATCATTCCACGTTCATTCCCTTTCCTTTAATGTTGTAATTATCTTTCATTCGGTTCTATTTATTCAATTAATGATACTTGTCAGTCCTGCTATTCACACACACACACACACACACACACACACATATATATATATATATATATATATATATATATATATATATATGCATATATTTATGCATTAGCCCTCTCACATTAAGCCTACATTTGTGGATGCTAGATTTGCCGGGTGGTTCCGGGCAGACTTCTAACACAAGTTGACTTAACCTCGTGTCTTAGCACAACTACATGTTTTATTTATGCACTTAGACCCCTCACATTAGATTTACCCCTTCTGGATGCTGGATATGCCTGGCCGTTCCAGGAAGACTTCTACCACCAGTTTAATCTAACCTCGTGTCTAAACACGATTACAATTTACTATTTACTGTAAATTTCCTATCTTTTGCATGTCATCATACTAAACCCATTTTATATCGCATGTTCTTTCTAGCATACAATAAATTCTATTCTAACATGTAATTGTTTAATCAGTAATTGTTCAAATCAAGAAACTAACATATTATTTTCTCAATTTCTACCGTTAATGGTCTAGGTACATAAATGTCACAAGTTAACATGAAATTGAAACAACAGTAATCACTATATATATTTTGACAAGTTTATATTTCAACATACGAATTTTCCAACATATTAATAGTCCAACATGTCATATTTGTCACTTTAATCTTTTTAACATATGTTTAAACTTTTCAACATATCATATTTCAACATGTCATATATAACATTTCAATGCTTTTTAATTATTCTAGCAAATTCACATCGTGTAATAATGAGGAATGTTAAACCATAATATATCATTGTCAAAAATAATATAACTTAAATCCACTCATCTCATTTGCTTTCCAAATCCTGTATCTAGTTCAAATCTAGCATTTCATGGTTTTCCCCTGATTGGATTTAGGACCTAACAACCATGGATTCTTAATTTTTACTAAAAGAAAAAGTGAAGAAAGAAGAAGAAAATTGAGTAGACTAGATCTAGAAAATTACCTCACTTTGCATATGATTTTGAACACCTTTTTATTAACGTAAATTCCTCTAGATCTTGATTTAGAATTTTTCCTAAACTAATAATCTTAGTTTTCTAAAGAGATTTTAGGAGGAAGAAGAATGGCAGAGCGTCTGCGTTGTCTTAGAAATGTGAGATTTAGCTAGGCTCTGCTAGCCTATTTATAGGTGTTCAGGATCTTATCGTACATGCAGCGCTGAGTCAGCATTGAACTTGGTTAGGAAAACAGTCTCATCTTTTAATGTTTATAACGTTTACTTTTTAGACGTTCAATCTCTTTCATGTTTTGCCTTTTCATACCTTATTTTATGCTGCATATAAATATATATATATATATATGTGTGTGTGTGTGTGTGTGTGTGTGTGTGTGCGTGTGTGTGTGTAATATTAAAGTTTTGCAGCGTTTAATAGCTTCCTTGTTTTGCTTATTTTAAATTGATTGTACATATTTTCCTTTTTAACCAATTGCATGCAATTAATTTTTACTTTTGAAATTCGAATGTTATGTGTACATAACTATACACATCCTCCTTTATTTTATTTTATTACATGACTTATCTTTTTATTCAATGCAATCATTTTACCATGTTTCCTTTTTTCTTATTTCAATCAATCCATTGCATTAATTTAGCGCATGTATTATCTTCCCATCAGTTTTGAATTGATTTGAATTATATTCATATATAAGGTCGTTATATGTATACAAAACTTGTAATGACCATTTCACGCGTATATATATACACACAATTTTTGTTTCATTTTCAAAATTCAAACGGTATCGCACTGTTATTTGATTCTTGCTATATTTCTATGATTTCAGCCTTATCTTGAATTTTATCTCTTATATATATATATTCCTACATATATATATACGCATATATTCTCGTATACATATATACATATATTTCCTTTACTCCTTATATGTATATTTTTTCTTATATGTGCGTTTGTACATATTTTCTCTTATGAACATGTGTCATTTTAGTCATTCCCTTAAAAAAAAAATGACGACGACAGGGATCGAACTGTACACCTCTTGTGTACAATTCACATGTTCTAACCAACTAGGCTACCAAGGCTATCATTAACAAGACTTAGAACAATGGTAAGTATTGTTCTCTTCTTACTTCTCTTTTTCATGTTTGTTATAATATTACAATTAAACCATTGCATGAATCTTTTTCTTTTATTTCTCTTTTATTATTAATGCATAATCAGTGCATGCAACATGTTTATACTGCATGCAACCAATCCTTTATTTCTTTTAATGCATGCATTACATTTTTATTTGCATTAATATTTTCTTCTTTTTAACATATATATATATATATATCAATGCATATATATATATATATACACATATGCGTTATTTAATTATTTTAATTGTTACAAAATGCGAGGTGTTACATGCATCTTCTGTAACTGTATCTCATATGAGATGGCATAAGGTGAGATCTGTAATACCCACGTCCGTTAAGGTCACTCACAAAGGGAATGCCTTAACTTTGATGGAGCATTTTAGTAAACAGAACAGAATATTACAAGACAGATATAAAAATAATACTTGGAAAACTTTATAACTTTATTGCAGCGGATAGAAATCAGTTTGGTTACAACTTTACCAAAAACTCGAGTACATATGTATTAGCCTTGTTCAAAAGCCATCAGAGTACAAAACTTTAAAATCATAATCCCTACCGAAGATGCCAGAAAAAGACAAGCCATACTTTAAGCACTCCAAGCATGAAGAAAGATCCAGATCAAGCTAGAGTATTCCCTCCTTGAAAACCCGGGGGGGGGGGGGGGGGGAACGGAAGAAAAGAGGCAAAACAACAAGGGTCAGACATAAAGTCTGGCAAGTCCAGTGACTTTCAGTTATGAACAGATAATAATGTCATGGCATGCAAATAAAACTGGATGAGAGATATCAGGAAACAGGAATAACAGATATACTTAGGTTAAACAGAAGAAACAGGATGATATTACTTTTCACTTCTCTGCACTAATGCTAGTATAACAGGATTAGGTGTTACCCTAATGTCTAAACAGAAACAGAATAATGGCCTTTACCACCCTAACAGAAGGTACAGAAACATAATGCTAATAATGGGCCTTTACCACCCGAACAGAAAGTACAGAAACAGAATGCTAGTAATGGGCCTTTACCACCCGAACAGAGACAGAAACGGAAACAGAATAATCCCTACGGAAACAGAATGTTAGAATTAGGTGTACACTAGTAAATGGGCCTTTGCCACCCGAACAGACGGTACCACGCAGAAACAGACAGGTGTTGCCACCCAACAGAAATAGACGGTACCAACAGAAACAAACAGAACTAAGCGTACCCTAAAACCCTACCCCAAGCGATCGGCTCCCTAATACATAAATACCATGTGCCAGCCCCATAAAAGGGTGTATCACTCCCCAAAGTGGCAACCTTTAAATGACACAGACCTATTTACAGATGTCACGGTGTCTTACATCCTCAGAGGCAGACCAGGATCCATGCACGCACATGACCCGGTTGGAACGCACCATCAACACCCCTGGCCATTATCAGAATGAACCGCTTATAATTAGTTCAGTAAGCATTCTCGGAACCTACCTATAGTTGAGTCAAAGTTTTGATACCAGAAAGGGTTACTGACTAATATGGGTCCCAAACAACAGATGACACAAGTATTTTCCCTCCTAACCTTGTGCCCCCAGACTAACAGATATCAGATTAACTTGTTTAAAAGTTCAGACATACAGAGTTCAGGTCAACTAGTTCACAGATCAGAAAATCAGGTTAATAAGTTTTCAGACTAACAGATCAGACATACAGATTTAACAGATTTACAGACTTGACTAACTTTGTACTGGGCCTACAGATTCATGAAACGGGTTTATTAATTTCATTAGTCCAGTTGGTTTAACCCTATCCACCCAACATGTTTTAGACATCATATTTATCTCAGATTTTCATTAATTAAATATTAATGCCCAGACCTCTCACATTAGACTGACAGTTTGCAGCTAGTGGTTAGGCCGGTTGGTTCCGGGCAGGTTTCTGCCACAAACTAAGTCTAACCTCGGGTTTCAAGCATGTTATGACTAACTTCTCACATTAGAACCTATTGTTTGCGGCCACTGGATGTGCCGGGCGGTTCCGGGCAGGATTATGCAGCAAACTCATTCTAACCTCGAGTTTGCCATGTTTATCTTTGCGGCCAATTAATTAATAATTTACCATTTATGCCCATGCCTAATATACATGTCAATTATTCATAACTATAGCCAATTCAAATTATGTCAATAACAGACTAAATATATCAACTCAGCAGATAACAGATTTCGCAGATTACGCGACTTAACAGATTTAACATATTAAGCAATTTAGCAGATTTAGCAAATAACAGATTAGGCATTTTCAGCAGACTTAGCAGATGACAGATTTAGCAGATGAACAGATCTAGCAGATTATGCAATATAGCATAACTAGCAAATTAGGCAATATAACAAATTTAGCAGATAACGGATTAGGCAATTTAACAGATTTAGCAGATAACAGATTTAGCAGATTATATATATCTGAAACTCTATTTACCTATCTTCCATAATCATAGATTTAGCCTAAACTTACATGCCTAAATCAAGGTCATAATTCATAATACAATATATGCCCCAAATCTTAGCCTTAATATTCCCATTTTCATTTCATGTCAAAACTAGATTTAATATTCTAGTTTACCATTTTTGTCCAAGACTAATATGCATGTAAATCATTCTCTATCATAGCCAATTCAAATTATGCCAACATATTTATTAACTTAATTAAGCTACGCCCAATGTTTCAACAAGTTCTCTAAGTACTCATGAAATGGCCCTAGCAAAAGGAATAGGAGATAAGCACAAGAAAGAATAGGCATGAAATAATGAACCAAATACAATGATAATGGCCCTACTAGGCTCGATGTACATAACAGTGAATGGAAATAAACTAGCAAAGTTACATACTAAATATGAGATCTAGTATCCTTAAGGGAATAGGCGTAAGAAACTAACTACAATAGTCATGGGCGACAAATCACAATAGTTTCTTATTCAATGTCATAGGCAATAGTCTCATAGGTGTGAATCATAGTCATATGCAATAGTCTCATAGGCATGAATCATAGTCATAGGCAATAGTCTCATAGTCATGAATCATAGTCATAGGCAATAGTCTCATAGTCATGAATCATAGTCATAGGAAATAATAGTCTCATAGGCAACAGTTTCATGTCCAATTATGCATTATTCATTATTTGTCCCAAAATTTAGCGTTCGTGTGTTAATCTCTTATGAGATTCGGCACAGGCTCGTAGTAACCTGGCTATAGAACTGAAAGAAGAAAGAGATACAGAATAAGATATATCTGAACAGAACATACATAACCTCGGATTCAGATTTACAATTCATGCCACAATCATAATTAATGTTTATATCAGAAAATAACTGTACTCGCCTTTCGTGGCTAAAGAAAAAGATTATAAATCGAATTTGTTGCAGAAACGCTGATTAATCTTCTTCGATTGTTGTTGCAGCTCTAAACTTTAATTTGAATTGTGAATGAACACTTGAGATTAGATTTAGAGGCGGCGGCTAGGGTTTAAGAGAGAGTTTGGTAGCATAATGGTGTCATAGACAATATTTTATGAATTAGGGTTAGGTTAATCACATATTTATAGGTGTAGAGAGTGTTTCAGAACCATTAGATCACCCTAGAAACCATCAGGTCCGTCCAGCACATCAAAAATCGTCATTAGAACTCTCTAGAACCCTGTGCAGGTTTCTGGATCGACATGGGCGCACTTCCCAAGTGCGCCAGTGTATTTTTGTGCTGGCGCACTTCACAAGTGCGTCAGTGCATTTCTGGCATGTTTCCGGTTTTTCTGCCTAACTTCGTTCGTCCATATCTCCTTCATACGGTATCCATTTTACGCAAACTCAGACTCTATCTCAAGCAGAATTTCAGGACGAACGCAATGGCGCAACCCGTTTCCCTTAATTCTTCTCCTAAAAATTAAGTATACTTTAATTTGTTACTTATACGTTAACAGAAAATACGGGGTGTTACATTCTCCCCTCCTTAAAGGATTTCGTCCCCGAAATCTTCAAGTTAAGAAGAATGTGTCCTACCATCCAATCACCCATCTACTCAACCATCGTCCACAAGCATCCATTGTCCTTAGAAACTTCTAATGTTGTATGAACTTATGCAAAAGTGTGTGTATATGTTTCTTATCTAATGCAAAAATCCGGCGGTCTACTGATTCAGTTGACCTCCTTAATGCGAATTATGTCAGTGCCATGAGTCCAACATGTATGCAATTTTCCTATTTATTACATATCATTTCTATATGAGTGCACAACCATTCATTCATATGCAACATCCATGTGCTGAGTCAACAATTTTGCATTCATAAGGATTAAAAAAAATGCATACACATCCATATGCAGTATGAGAGTGTTTTTGAGCCGATCTAGTGCCTAGTGTGTGTGTATATATGTCCACGAGAAGCCACTAGCAACCACTTGCAACCATCAAACATAACATGTCTCAAACACATGTTTACACCCAATAGTTTCTACCTAAAGGTTGAAGACTCGATCGATAGGTTACAGCTGAGTGGTAGAAGCAAGTACGATTAAAACAAGAGCTCTGTTCCTATTAGACATCGGTTAAGAAAATGATTCCCTAAGTATCAACCCCAAAGACCGAAATCAACATCAGATTGACACCCAGTGAATTACTCCCATTAAACAATGCCAAACTGGAAATCTACTTCATGCTTCGAGTAAAAACCCCTAACCTTTTCAGAAATATCAAGATACTTACAGACTACTGGTACAGATCAGATTATCAAATGATTTTTAGGAAACTAAGCTTGAGAAAGCCTAACCATATCCAAAAAAAAACCGAAATGTATGCGTCACAGTCATCTTAACGCCTAACACAAATACTCTCAAACCCCAACTTGTCACCAACAGATGAGTCGTAACCCTTATGGGTTTTGAGACTACAGCGGAATTAGAAACAAGACTAGTATTAAAGTGCAGAGACTTAACTACAAAATAAAAATGCTAGAATCAGAAAGAGTTCTTCTTACTAATCAGATAAGGAAGTTAAACCTTCTCAGAAATTTTCCTACCTCAAAGGTACCAACAAGTCCTCCCCTTCCTTCTAGTTTTGATAACCGTCTCAGTCCCATGAAGAGATTTTCCGACCACCGTACGGAAGTTCTTACGTATCTTAGAAAAAAAACATCTATACGTGGAAGAAGAGATTAAAAAGGGAAAGAGGAAGGGATTCGAAACAAAGAATCGGAAGAAAGATATCTGGCTTTTGGGGATTATGTTTTTCAAAATAAACTTTACTTTTGAAAATACTTCCTTTTAAAATCTTTTTGAAAATAGTTTTCAAAATCTTCTATCTAATCTGGTAACCTTCAGCTCTGATACCAAGTGTAACACCCCACGTCCGTTAAGGTCACTCACAAAGGGAATGCCTTAACTTTGATGGAGAATTTTAGTAAACAGAACAGAATATTACAAGACAGATACAAAAATAATACTTGGAAAACTTTATAACTTTATTGCAGCGGACAGAAATCAGTTTGGTTACAACTTTACCAAAAACTCAAGTACATATATATCAGCCTTGTTCAAAAGCCATCAGAGTACAAAACTTTAAAATCATAATCCCCACCGAAGATGCCAGAAAAAGACAAGCCATACTTTAATCGCTTCAAGCACTCCAAGCATGAAGAAAGATCCGGATCAAGCTAGAGTATTCCCTCCTTGAAAACCTGGGGGGAAACGGAAGAAAAGAGGCGAAACAACAAGGGTCAGACATAAAGTCTGGCAAGTCCAGTGACTTTCAGTTATGAACAGATAATAATGTCATGGCATGCAAATAAAACTGGATGAGAGATATCAGCAAACAGGAATAACAGATATACTTAGGTTAAACAGAAGAAACAGGATGATATTACTTTTCACTTCTCTGCACTAATACTAGTATAACAGGATTAGGTGTTACCCTAATGTCTAAACAGAAACAGAAACAGAATAATGGCCTTTCCACCCTAACAGAAGGTACAGAAACATAATGCTAATAATTGGCCTTTACCACCCGAACAGAAAGTACAGAAACAGAATGCTAGTAATGGGCCTTTACCACTCGAACAGAGACAGAAACGGAAACAGAATAATCCCTACGGAAACAGAATGTTAGAATTAGGTGTACACTAGTAAATGGGCCTTTGCCACCCGAACAGACGGAACCACGCAGAAACAGACAGGTGTTGCCACCCAACAGAAACAGACGGTACCAACAGAAACAGACAGAACTAAGTGTACCCTAAAACCCTACCCCAAGCGATCGGCTCCCTAATACATAAATACCCTGTGTCAGCCCCATAAAAGGGTGTATCACTCCCCAAAGTAGCAACCTTTAAATGACACAGACGTATTTACAGATGTCACGGCGTCTTACATCCTCAGAGGCAGACCGGGATCCATGCACGCAAATGACCCGGTTGGAACGCACCATCAACACCCCTCGCAATTATCAGAATGAACCGCTTATAATTAGTTCAGTAAGCGTTCTCGGACCCTACCTACTATTGGGTCAAAGTTTTGATACCAGAAAGGGTTACTGACTAATATGGGTCCCAAACAACAGATGACACAAGTATTTTTCCCTCCTAACCTTGTGCCCCCAGACTAACAGATATCAGATTAACTTGTTTACAAGTTCAGACATGCAGAGTTCATGTCAACTAGTTCACAGATCAGAAAATCAAGTTAATAAGTTTTCAGACTAACGGATCAGACATACAGATTTACAGACTTGTCTAACTTTGTACTGGGCCTACAGATTCATGAAACGGGTTTATTAATTTCATTAGTCCAGTTGGTTTAACCCTATCCACCCAACACGTTTTAGACATCATATTTATCTCAGATTTTCATTAATTAAATATTAATGCCCAGACCTCTCACATTAGACTGACAGTTTGCGGCTACTGGTTTGGCCGGTTGGTTCCGAGCAGGTTTCTTCCACAAACTGAGTCTAACCTCGGGTTTCAAGCACGTTATGACTAACTTCTCACATTAGAACCTATTGTTTACGGCCACTGGATGTGCCGGGCGGTTCCGGGCAGGATTACGCCGCAAACTCATTCTAACCTCGAGTTAGCCATGTTTATCTTTGCGGCCAATTAATTAATAATTTACCATTTATGCCCATGCCTAATATACATGTCAATTATTCATATCTATAGCAAATTCAAATTATGTCAATAAGAGACTAAATATATCAACTCAGTAGATAACAGATTTCGCAGATTACGCGACTTAACAGATTTAGCAGATTAAGCAATTTTGCAGATTTAGCATATAACAGATTAGGCATTTTCAGCAGACTTAGCAGATGATAGATTTAGGAGATGAACAGATCTAGCAGATTAGGCAATATAGCAGAACTAGCAAATTAGCGAATATAACAAATTTAGCGGATAACGGATTAGGCAATTTAACGGATTTAACAGATAACAGATTTAGGAGATTATATATATCTAAAACTCTATTTACCTATCTTGCCTAATCATAGATTTAGCCTAAACTTACATGCCTAAATCAAGGTCATAATTCATAATACAATATATGCCCCAAATCTTAGCCTTAATATTCCCATTTTCAGTTCATTTCAAAACTAGATTTAATATTCTAGTTTACCATTTTTGTCCAAGACTAATATGCATGTAAATCATTCTCTATCATAGCCAATTCAAATTATGCCAACATATTTATTAACTTAATTAAGCTACGCCCAATGTTTCAACAAGTTCTCTAAGTACTCATGAAATGGCCCTAGCAAAAGGAATAGGAGATAAGCACAAGAAAGAATAGGCATGAAATAATGAACCAAATACAATGATAATGGCCCCACTAGGCTCGATGTACATAACAGTGAATGGAAATAAACTAGCAAAGTTACATACTAAATATGAGATCTAGCATCCTTAAGGGAATAGGCGTAAGAAACTAACTACAATAGTCATGGGTGACAAATCACAATATATTCTTATTCAATGTCATAGGCAATAGTCTCATAGGCGTGAATCATAGTCATAGGCAATAGTCTCATAGGCATGAATCATAGTCATAGGCAATAGTCTCATATCCATGAATCATAGTCATAGGCAATAGTCTCATAGTCATGAATCATAGTCATAGGCAATAGTCTTATAGTTATGAATCATAGTCATAGGCAATAATAGTCTCATAGGCAACAGTTTCATGTCCAATTATGCATTATTCATTATTTGTCCCAAAATTTAGCGTTCGTGCGTTAATTCCTTATGAGATTCGGCGCAGGCTCGTAGTAGCCTGGCTATAGAATAGAAAGAAGAAAGAGATACAGAATAAGATAGATCTAAACAGAATAGAACATACAAAACCTCAGATTCAGATTTACAATTCATGCCACAATCATAATTAATGTTTATATCGGAAAATAACTATACTTGCCTTTCGTGGCTAAAGAAAAGGATTATAAATCGAATTTGATGCAGAAACGCTGATTAATCTGCTTTGATTGTTGTTGCAGCTCTAAACTTAAATTTGAATTGTGAATGAACACTTGAGATTAGATTTAGAGGCGGCGGCTAGGGTTTAAGTGAGAGTTTGGTAGCATAATAGTGTCATAGACAGTATTTTATGAATTAGGGTTAGGTTAATCACATATTTATAGGTGTAGAGTGTGTTTCAGAACCATTAGATCACCCTAGAAGCCATTAGGTCCGTCCAGCACATCAAAAATCATCATTAGAACTCTCTAGAACCCTGTGCAGGTTTCTGGCTCAATATGGGCGCACTTCCCAAGTGCGCCAGTGTATTTTTGTGTTGGCACACTTCATAAGTGCGCCAGTGCATTTCTGGCATGTTTCCGGTTTTTCTGCCTAACTTCGTTCGTCCATATCTCCTTCATACGGTATCCGTTTTACGCAAACTCAGACTCTATCTCAAGAAGAATTTCAGGACGAACGCAATGGCGCAACCCGTTTCCCTTAATTCTTCTCCTAAAAATTAAGTATACTTTAATTTGTTACTTATACGTTCACAGAAAATACGGGGTGTTACATTCTCCCCTCCTTAAAGGATTTCGTCCCCGAAATCTTCAAGTTAAGAAGAATGTGTCCTACCATCCAATTAGCCATCTACTCAACCATCGTCCACAAGCATCCATTGTCCATAGAAACTTCTAATGTTGTATGAACTTATGCAAAAGTGTGTGTATATGTTTCTTATCTAATGCAAAGATCAGGCGGTCTACTGATTCAGTTGACCTCCTTAATGCGAATTATGTCAGTGCCATGAGTCCAACATGCATGCAATTTTCCTACTTAATACATATCATTTCTATATGAGTGCACAACCATTCATTCATATGCAACATCCATGTGCTGAGTCAACCATTTTGCATTCATAAGGATTAAAAAAAAATGCTCACACATCTATATGCAATATGAGAGTGTTTTTGAGCCGATCTAGTGCCTAGTGTGTGTGTATATGCATCCACAAGCAGCCACTAGCAACCACTTGCATCCACTTGCAACCATCAAACAGAACATGTCTCAAACACATGTTTACACCCAATAGTTTCTACCTAAAGGTCGAAGACTCGATCGATAGGATACAGCTGAGTGATAGAAGCAAGTATGATTAAAACAAGAGCTCTGTTCCTATTAGACATCGGTTAAGAAAATAAATCCCTAAGTATCAACCCCGAAGACCGAAATCAACATCAGATTGACACCCAGTGAATTACTCCCAGTAAAAAATGCCAAACTGGAAATCTACTTCACGCTTCGAGTAAAAACCCCTAACCTTTTCAGAAATATCAAGATACTTACAGACTACTGGTACAGATCAGATTATCAAATGATTTTTAGGAAACTAAGCTTGAGAAAGCCTAACCATATCCAAAAAAAAAACCGAAATGTATGCGTCACAGTCATCTTAACGCCTAACACAAATACTCTCAAACCCCAACTTGTCACCAACAGATGAGTCGTAACCCTTATGGGTTTTGAGACTACAGCGGAATCAGAAACAAGACTAGTATTAAAGTGCAGAGACTTAACTACAGAATCAAAATGCTAGAATCAGAAAGAGTTCTTCTTACGAATCAGATAAGGAAGTTAAACCTTCTCAGAAATTTCCTACCTCAAAGGTACCAACAAGTACTCCCCTTCCTTCTAGTTTTGATAATCGTCTCAGTCCCATGAAGAGATTTTCCGCCCACCGTACGGAAATTCTTACGTATCTTAGAAAAAAAACATCTATACGCGGAAGAAGAGATTAAAATGGGAAAGAGGAAGGGATTCGAAACAAAGAATCGGAAGAAAGATATCTGGCTTTTGGGGATTATGTTTTTCAAAATAAACTTTACTTTTGAAAATACTTCCTTTTAAAACCTTTTTGAAAATAGTTTTCAAAAACTTCTATCTAATCTGGTAACCTTCAGCTCTGATACCAAGTGTAACACCCCACGTCCGTTAAGGTCACTCACAAAGGGATTGCCTTAACTTTGATGGAGCATTTTAGTAAACAAAAAAGAATATTACAAGACGGATATAAAAATAATACTTGGAAAACTTTATGACTTTATTGCAGCGGACAGAAATCAGTTTGGTTATAACTTTACCAAAAACTCAAGTACATATATATCAGCCTTGTTCAAAAGCCATCAGAGTACAAAACTTTAAAATCATAATCCCCACCGAAGATGCCAGAAAAAGACAAGCCATACTTTAATCACTTCAAGCACTCCAAGCATGAAGAAAGATCCGGATCAAGCTAGAGTATTCCCTCCTTGAAAACCTGGGGGGAACGGAAGAAAAGAGGTGAAACAACAAGGGTCAGACATAAGGTCTGGCAAGTCCAGTGACTTTCAGTTATTAACAGATAATAATGTCATGGCATGCAAATAAAACTGGATGAGAGATATCAGGAAACAGGAATAACAAATATACTTAGGTTAAACAGAAGAAACATGATGATATTACTTTTCACTTCTCTGCACTAATACTAGTATAACAGGATTAGGTGTTACCCTAATGTCTAAACAGAAACAGAATAATGGCCTTTTCCACCTTAACAGAAGGTACAAAAACATAATGCTAATAATGGGCCTTTACCACCCGAACAGAAAGTACAGAAATAGAATGCTAGTAATGAGCCTTTACCACCCGAACAGAGACAGAAACAGAAACAGAATAATCCCTACGGAAACAGAATATTAGAATTAGGTGCACACTAGTAAATGGGCCTTTGCCACCCGAACAGACGGAACCACGCAGAAACAGACAGGTGTTGCCACCCAACAGAAACAGACGGTACCAACAGAAACAGACAGAACTAAGTGTACCCTAAAACCCTACCCCGAGCGATCGGTTCCCTAATACATAAATACCCCGTGACTGCCCCACAAAAGGGTGTATCACTCCCCAAAGTGGCAACCTTTAAATGACACAGACGTATTTACAGATGTCACGGCGTCTTACATCCTCAGAGGCAGACCGGGATCCATGCACGCACATGACCCGGTTGGAACGCACCATCAACACCCCTCGCCATTATCAGAATGAACCGCTTATAATTAGTTCAGTAAGCGTTCTCGGACCCTACCTACTGTTGGGTCAAAGTTTTGATACCAGAAAGGGTTACTGACTAATATGGGTCCCAAACAACAGATGACACAAGTATTTTTCCCTCCTAACCTTGTGCCCCCAGACTAACAGATATCAGATTAACTTGTTTACAAGTTCAGACATACAGAGTTCAGGTCAACTAGTTCACAGATCAGAAAATCAAGTTAATAAGTTTTCAGACTAACGGATCAGACATACAGATTTAACAGATTTACAGACTTGTCTAACTTTGTACTGGGCCTACAGATTCATGAAACGGGTTTATTAATTTCATTAGTCCAGTTGGATTAACCCTATCCACCTAACACGTTTTAAACATCATATTTATCTCAGATTTTCATTAATTAAATATTAATGCCCAGACCTCTCACATTAGACTGACAGTTTGCGGCTACTGGTTAGGCCGGTTAGTTCCGGGCAGGTTTCTGCCACAAACTGAGTCTAACCTCGGGTTTCAAGCACGTTATGACTAACTTCTCACATTAGAACCTATTGTTTGCGGCCACTGGATGTGCCAGGCGGTTCCGGGCAGGATTACGCCGCAAACTCATTCTAACCTCGAGTTAGCCATGTTTATCTTTGTGGCCAATTAATTAATAATTTACCATTTATGCCCATGCCTAATATACATGTCAATTATTCATAACTATAGCCAATTCATATTATGTCAATAATAGACTAAATATATCAACTCAGCAGATAACAGATTTCGCATATTACGCGACTTAACAGATTTAGCAGATTAAGCAATTTAGCAGATTTAGCATTTAATAGATTACGCATTTTCAGCAGACTAAGCAGATGATAGATTTAGGAGATGAACAGATCTAGCAGATTAGGCAATATAGCAGAACTAGCAAATTAGGCAATATAACAAATTTAGCGGATAACAGATTAGGCAATTTAACGGATTTAACAGATAACAGATTTTGCAGAATATATATATCTAAAACTCTATTTACCTATCTTTCCTAATCATAGATTTAGCCTAAACTTACATGCCTAAATCAAGGTCATAATTCATAATACAATATATGCCCCCAAATCTTAGCCTTAATATTCCCATTTTCAGTTCATGTCAAAAATAGATTTAATATTCTAGTTTACCATTTTTTTCCAAGACTAATATGCATGTAAATCATTCTCTATCATAGCCAATTCATATTATGCCAACATATTTATTAACTTAATTAAGCTACACCCAATGTTTCAACAAGTTCTCTAAGTACTCATAAAATGGCCCTAGCAAAAGGAATAGGAGATAAGCACAAGAAAGAATAGGCATGAAATAATGAACCAAATACAATGATAATGGCCCCACTAGGCTCGATGTACATAACAGTGAATGGAAATAAACTAGCAAAGTTACATACTAAATATGAGATCTAGTATCCTTAAGGGAATAGGCGTAAGAAACTAACTACAATAGTCATGGGCGACAAATCACAATAGTTTCTTATACAATGTCATAGGCAATAGTCTCATAGGCATGAATCATAGTCATAGGCAATAGTCTCATAGGCATGAATCATAGTCATAGGCAATAGTCTCATAGGCATGAATCATAGTCATAGGCAATAGTCTCATAGTCATGAATCATAGTCATAGGCAATAGTCTCATAGTCATGAATCATAGTCATAGGCAATAATAGTCTCATAGGCAACAGTTTCATGTCCAATTATGCATTATTCATTATTTGTCCCAAAATTTAGCGTTCGTGCGTTAATCTCTTATGAGATTCGGCGCAGGCTCGTAGTAGCCTGGCTATAGAACAGAAAGAAAAAGAGATACAGAATAAGATAGATCTAAACAGAACAGAACATACATAACCTCAGATTCAGATTTACAATTCATGCCACAATCATAATTAACATTTATATCGGAAAATAACTGTACTTGCCTTTCGTGGCTAAAGAAAAGGATTATAAATCGAATTTGATGCAGAAACGCTGATTAATCTTCTTCGATTGTTGTTGCAGCTCTAAACTTTAATTTGAATTGTGAATGAACACTTGAGATTATATTTATAGGCGGCGGCTAGGGTTTAAGAGAGAGTTTGGTAGAATAATGGTGTCATGGACAATATTTTATGAATTAGGGTTAGGTTAATCACATATTTATAGGTGTAGAGAGTGTTTCAGAACCATTAGATCACCCTAGAAGCCATCAGGTCCGTCCAGCACATCAAAAATCGTCATTAGAACACTCTAGAACCCTGTGCAGGTTTCTGGCTTGACATGGGCGCACTTCCCAAGTGCGCCAGTGTATTTTTGTGCTGGCGCACTTCACAAGTGCGCCAGTGCATTTCTGGCATGTTTCCGGTTTTTCTGCCTAACTTCGTTCGTCCATATCTCCTTCATACGGTATCCGTTTTACGCAAACTCAGACTCTATCTCAAGAAGAATTTCAGGACGAACACAATGGCGCAACCCGTTTCCATTAATTCTTCTCCTAAAAATTAAGTATACTTTAATTTGTTACTTATACGTTCACAGAAAATACGGGGTGTTAAAAGATCGGAGGAAGAAGGTACATCTACTCATCCGGCCGATGGGGAAGCATGAAAGTATTTCGATAAAACTAATCCAGTTTTGCAGCGGAGAGTAATAATGTCAGAATAGGATTATGTTACGGATGGTTTTTCACAATTTTCTCAATTTGGTGCTAAATATTCATCATGGCTCATTATCATCACACCTTAAAATTTACCTCCATGGATGTGTATGAAAATGCAATATATGTTTCTTACTGTTGTTGTTCCTGTCCCCAATGATACGACATAAGGAATTGATGTTTATTTACAATCATTGATTGAAGAATTAAGAATATTGTGAAACGAATAAGTAGAAACATACGATGTTTCAAAGAAGAAGAAATTTCGTATGTTTTCTTCTTTGTTGTGGACAATAAGTGATTTTCCTGCCTATGCGATGCTTTCAGGATGGAGTACTGTTGGTCATCTATCATGTCCATATTGCATGGAAGAAACATGAGCGTTTTCCTTACCAAATGGTAAGAAAATTTCATGGTTTGACTATAATCAACGTTTTCTCCATGTAAATCATCCATTTAAAGTAGACAATAGCTAATAGAGTAGAAACCAGACAACCTCTAACGATATGGTCTAGTGAAGGCATATATGAACTGGTTAAAGATTATCCAAAGATATATAAAACTAGAGTTCAAACAGAAATTGAAGGCAGATCGACTGTTTACAATTGGTGCAAACAGTCTATTTTTTGGGGGTTGCCGTATTGGGAACATCTTCTTCATCGTTAAAATAATGATGTGATGCACAATGAGTAAAATGTATTTGACAATGTCTTTAACACAATTTTGTATATCAAAAGGAAGACTAAAGAAGATATGAAATCAAGGCACGATATAGAAAAATTATGCAAACGTCCTGAGCTTTATATGAAACCAAATGACAGTAAAAAAAACCCAAAGCTTGTTATGAATTAGATATTAATTAAGTTAAAGTTGTGTTAAAATGGGATGAAGGATTAAGATTTCCTTATGGGATTTCATCAAACATTTGTAGATGTGTTGACTTCAAAAATGGTAAATTGAGCGGAATGAGGAGTCACGACTATCACATTATGATGGATCATTTATTTCTCGTTATGTTCAAAGAACTACTGTCGTTAAAAGTTTGGAAGATAGTAATGGAGCTTATTATTATTTTCAAATAGATTTGTATGACTACTTGAAAAGTGCAATACTTACATAAACTTAAACTAGATATTCCTATATTGCTGTGCAAATTAGAGAAAATATTTCCGCTAGGTTTATTTAATGTAATAGAGCATTTACCTGTTCATCTTCCAACTGAAGCACAACTTAAGCACAACTTCGAGGTCCTATCCAATATGGATGGATGTATCCATTTGAGAGGTAAATATAAACATATTACCTATTAATTTAATTACACTTGAATATGAAATAATATAAATTAATTTTGCATAAATATCTGAATCATCTGGAGAAAAAAGTGAGACAAAAGCACAAGTTGAAGGTTCGATATGTAAATCTTACATCGAAGATGAAGCTTCGTACTTTTTCCCTCATTATTCTAGTGATTATGTGAGTATATCATTTGAAACTGTTCCTCAAATTGGCAAAGGAGACAAAAACGAATCATCTCAAACAATGTTGTCCATTTTTAGACAACATGCTCAACCATTTGGGAAATGTGTAGACGTATGGCCAGACGATAAAGATCTTCATGTACCACACTTATATTCTTTTAATTTGTGTTGAAGTTGCACCATTTTTTAGGTAATCTGAAATACCAATTAGTGTTTTATTCATTTTTACATGTTTGCATGTATAATCTAATGTAATATTTTATTTATATATACAATGTTTATGAACGTGAACATCCAAACGGAGATCTCAGTAAAGATTTTCTGCTTGGTTTACGTTTACAATACCAGAAATTGTGTTGTTCATGAAGGGTTGAAACATCTTGCAATGGGATCAAAAAGAGTGGTTGAACATATCCAAAATGGATGTAAATTTAACACCAAAGAATATGATGTTGAGAAATTAACGAACAATATAGGTGTATTCGTTAAAGGCAGTGACGATCCATAATATCACATAAATGATTTTTATGGCATTTTAACACAAATTTTGCAACTGACATATTTCTCATGACCTGCGAAGGAGGTGTTTCTATTTAAATGCAATTGGTTTAGTAGTTTTCCAGGTTCTAATATTAATGTGCACAAGGACTATAATATGATTGAAATCAAGCATACATCACACTATTACAAGTATGGTCCTTTTGTACTAGCCAAACAAGCATTTCAAGTTTATTATGCTTCTTATCCATCTCTAAAAAGTGATAAAGCAGATTGGTAGGCAGTTTTTAAAATAAAAGCCAGATTTACGTTCACGGGAAGAATATTCCAAACGAATGAGCATACCAGGAAGATCTCGACCAGAAAAATGAAATAATAATTGAAGACGATCATGCAGATTTTGGACCTCTAATCGATCCAAATGTTTTGGTAGAAGCATTCGAGAGTGCGGAGGAAGATATCGTAGAATTTGAGACCGATTTTGAATCAAAAGACGATGATGATTGATGTAGATGATGAGTATTATCTTTCTAGTTACAATATAATTACGCAGTATATGACTTATATTTTTTAATCCATGTAACTCTGTTAAATTTTTGAATATTATGATCATTATTTGAATCTTTTATTTCATATGCAGTTTTTCCAGTTTATTTATCTTAAAATTGCAATGTAATATGTTACCCCTTGAAATATGAGACCCAATCAAATATAGGTATAAACAAATTCATTTTGTTTTGTGTTATTTGTTTAGCAACTTATATCGTTTGTGTAAGTTAACTGTAAAATAAATCTGAATATGATGTTCTTGTTATCTTTTAAAATGATTTGTATGTGACAAGTATGTCATCGAGAGGGAATTCTCAAGTAAAGATTCTAGATCTCAACCCTCACAACATCCAGTCGTCTCCTTGGTGCCTACGAGTACAAGGTAAAAAAATAAATTTTATTTATCATTTTAATTTCTTTTTACTATACACCTATATATATATATATCATATTTAACACAGGGTTTTGGATCTTCAACCTTCGAAGATTATTTTAGACGCATCGAGAGCAACATAAAGGGCTCGAATGTTGGCATGTTAGCCAAAGTGGGATCTAATCCCACCTCACATACATGAGGTTATTTGGTAGCATGTCCTTGTAAGTATTTTCTTCTATATATTTTCCCATTTTATTTTCTTGTAATCGCTGATAACTATACAAATTTTACTGCTACTGTTTGTTTAACGTGAAATACAAGCCGAGGTGGATATACAGACACATGACTTACAACTGGCACAGAATTACTAGACGTAGACAATGAGAAAGAATTATAAGGATTTCATATCAACAATGAAGAAAAACATGAAAAAACCTGGATGGGAGCAGCCATGTGGGATGGATTTCTTAGATAATGGGAGAGTGATGAGGCGAAGGTAAGTGTACTAATTTTTTCTAAATATCAAAAATATTTAATCGATAAGTAACGTATCAAATTCTGAATGTACACGCAGAGTTAGAAAGAAACTCTGCAAATTAGAATAAAAATCCAATCACACATCGAGGAGGATCAAAGTCATTTCAGTAGTATCGGCAAGAGTTGGTATATTTTATAAATGTGATTTTGTAAAAAAAATATGCTATATAATTTTGGATGTGTAATAATTGTATGTAATAATCAAATTCAGGAGGTAGAGGGAATGGGTCCAGTTTCATATATGGACGTATTCACCCGTGCACATGCCATCGAGCATGTCGATGCAGATGGGAACATCACATATACATGGCATGATGACAAATCTAGGAAGAGTCATGTAAGATTTCATTTTATGTAGAAGTATTTGTAGTAATTGTTAAACTATAGTAAAATAAGATATAATATTAATTTTATCAACATTCTTATTTGGTGTTGCAGGAGAAGTTTATAGAGTAGCGCCAGAAGCGTCTAGCCAGGACTGGACATGGGCAGCTCATGATTGACGAGGAGAACGTTATATTCCAATCAGTAATGGATCCAACGACGCGGAACAGACGTTATAGCTTCAGAAATCAAGTGGTAAACGATTTTTCCTTTAATTTAATTTGAATTTTATAAATAAAATAACTTTTATGAGTTATAGGTTAATAATATAACCGCACATGATTAAAAGGTTTTTAAATAATTGGTACATGCTAGCAGTTAGTAGGGACAAGGTCGGCAGGTAAGAGCTGCTATAGACGCTGCAAAGATTGGGTAGTTCAAAGCTAGGATGGCAAAGCTTGAGGACCAAAATCGCTGCCAAGCCATTGAGATGACTCAGCTTCTAGATAAGCGATTGCCCGAGTTTGCGCAGCAGTACAACAGCTTCCCCTCTTTAGCCAGTTCCGCAGAATATGATCAGTGATGGATTGTTAGGTATGCTTTTTAGTTGGGGGCATGTACATATGATTATGGCTTGCTATAACTATGGGGTGATATGATTATGGTTTGATATTTTATGTGTTATGATGGTAGACTTGCGGTAGTGTTGATGTGGTAGATTTGTTGTGGTAATGTTGATGTGGTAGACTTGATGTACTCTATATTATTGTGATGGTAGACTTGATGTATTTTGTATGTATTTATGTTGTTTTTATGTTTTTAATGATTTTTTGTTTAATATTTTGTGTTTTTGATGATTTTTCGTGTGCTGGGAATATAAATTGTTGGTTTGAGATGATGGTGTGCTGGAAGGCTAAATAGCAGCTGAAATACAAAAAAAATGTGCAAGTTTTTTGATAGCTCCCGATAGCCAACAAGTATACGAATCCCAAACGGTTTCCGACGGCTCACAGCGGCTTATTGGCATAGCATTGTTAAGGATTGCGGAATGGATTATTAAGGCAAAACTAACACTAGAAGGATGAATAGTGTTTTTAAGAAATTTAACAAAATCTTAAACTTATATGATCTACTATATGAATCACACACCATAGAGATAATCGTAGATAAATATTCAAACACAAACACAAATATAAACAGAAATGAAATGCAGAATGGAAAGAACACACCGTACTTTATACTATTTCTGATTACTCCTACGTCCAGTCCCACGCAACGCTGGATTACGCAGAGTTTTATTACTATATCAATATCCAAGTACAACCCTTTGATTTCATGGCAACAAGGTTAACACCAATTCTAAACATCCTTGATTTCCCAGCTATAAGGTTAACACCGCTCTGTTTCCTTGATTACAAGGCTATAAGGATACATCTTTTCCCAAACAATAGCAATATCCCTATAACTCTTCAATAGCACTTTGATTTAGTGAGCAATGGTAGAGAGAGAAGAGAAGAAGTCTTATGTAAATAGAATTGAATTCGGCAGAGTATAAGTGTAGAAATTATAAAAATAAGAAATAATAATGGTGTAGAGAAAGGGGAGGAAGATGGAGAAGAAGAATGATGAATTTTTTTTTTAATTCAACCCCTATTTATAAGGTTTGAAAGGTTGCATCACTTTTGGAACAATTACAAATAGTGAAAAGACACTTCCTTTGAAAATAAAAAATATGACAATTATACTCGACATGCCCAATTATATATGTCGACATATCATAGTTCAAAATTGAATTTCAAGCATTTTTCAAGTGTTTTGATATATATATATATGTGTGTGTAATTGTGGAAATTCTTGAATTAAAACATAATTTTTGAGATGACCCGAACTTCCCCGGTAAGGAAAGCACGGATAGAATTAAGGACAAGACCAATCAGTACACAACCAGAAGAACATTTCATTGTATATTACAACAATTCCATCATAATACAAGAATATACAGAGTATGAATAAATAATACACAGAAAACATCAGAGGATTAAATTACATTTAAATACATCGCAGCGGAAAAATAATACAATACACAACTGAAGGCGATACACAGATACAGAGCTTTCCGAGCATCGTTCCAGCTGTAAATCAGGATCCTGTGAATATAAATTTGCAAAACCAAAACTACTAGCTGCCCGTGTCGAAAATAAGGGCACCTAGAGTTTAGGTTAAAACAATAAACACCAGGTCAATCATGTGACTGGTGTGAGAACTAAAACAATTATTAATTCAATTTTTAAAGTTCGGTAAATCAAGGGACCACGCCGTATAACACGGAACGGGTTTCCTCCCAAGAATACCAGTGCATAGAGTAAACAACGTAATGCTTTTTCGAAAAATGAAGCTATTATAAGACCCATGTCCCATCACACAATGCAACGCAAGCCGGAGGATAGGGTTTTCCCTTATAATAGCCAAACATGCTTGGTACGTTTAAAACAAATCATTTGATACTATTATAAGTGTATAGTGTCAAAACAATTTCAATCATAAATATCAATCATAGGCGGCATGCGTATCATGTCTCCAATACTAGGCTCTACAAATAAAACCGAAATATCTCGTATTGGAAATTGGATTTCCGTCATGAGTCGAGGCACGGGGCAAGCTCCTCTCCACTTCGAGACACTCTAGCAAATGTCTCAGGACTACACACTCTGGGTAACCCTTGGATGCTTCAGGGTCGGTCCTCCCTTATGTTTGAGGATTAATTATTCCTAAACACACGTTTCCCAGTCCTAACAGACCTTAAATCGAGGCGCCTTATTCCTACAACCACATAGGTAAAAAAAAATGTCTGTCAATTTAAGCACTGACACCACCCATAGCTAGAAAGAAACATCGTGCTCTCCCTGTAGTCCTTATCTCATTTTTGACTCATACCGAGGTGTGAGGCTTGCGAATCTACGCTATACACAAAGCTGGGCCACGTAGGTCGTGCTTCGATCATCAACCACAGGACTTTGCTTTTCAACAGAAGCCTTGATCATCTGCCACTTAGGTATGCCACACAGGCAATTCACCCCATGCGACTGATGTCCATCGATATACAAGCTCTGAGCTCGTACGTCTCAGAGAAGGGCGTTAAGCAAGAGAATAAATTCTCCGCCGCTAAACAGATGTATATTTAATAGAGATCAATCAACACAGAATAAAATCCAATGTCAGACACACAGTCCATTTACAAGTTCGTTCTGGGTCTGAACGAAACAGGAGGCACTTTCCTCGCATATCCATCGATCTCCAAGTATGTCTGGACGATCACCAACTGATTTTCTCCTCTTGGGTGTACAGCCCAATCAAGATCATCAGTAATCACCCAAACAATGTGAAGACTTCAGGTCTTCAACCACCGTCTTCATCTTCGACTTATCGTCGAATCGATCATTCAGAATGGGTATAAACCCGGCCTTTCTGAATAACCCGCGTATATAATAAACAAATGTTACACAAACACAACATAGGCCTCATTCCAATTCACCAGTCACTAATCGTAAATTAGCAAGAGAACAATTCCCCAAATATTAACCCCGAAGGCTGAAACCAACATCAGATCAATACTCAGGAAACCATCCTTCTTAGCTAACCTACAGTTAGTTTCTAGATTTCACATTCTTAGGGAAAGGTTCCCATTAATTTTATCAAAGATAAATTCTTCTAAATTTATTCTTTAATCTTCCTTTGGATGTCATTTCAAACCGTGTTATGGTTTTCCAAACTAGTCGGTATTAGCAAACCACACCGAAGTAATTTTTTATTTTACTTCCCAATCCCAACCTATTTTTCCCATGAAGCAAAACTGGTAATACTCCATATCTAACACCATGGTGTTATCAGTAAAATTAATTAACATTTCACGTTCAAATCTAATTAAAGATTTAACTATCGCTTTGGAGCAAAACTGGTGATACTCCATTCTCGCTCACTTTCCAAATTTGATAATTTAAATTATCAATTCACATTTCAATCTAATTATAGATTCATTAAAACTCCTTTTACTGGGTTAAAGAACTAATGTCTTTTGAAACACAGTTCACGATAAACCCAAATCACATTCTATTTATTATCGGGTTAAAGCACAAGTGTTATTTAAAACACCGTTCACGATAAATTCACAACTCAATTCTAATTTAATTCCAATTAAATATATTAATTAATTGGTATACTTCATTAAATCTAAATAAAAAGATTTAATCTTTTCTCAATGGGGTTTAAGAACAGTGTTGATGAAGACACCATTCCCGACAAACCCAAATCCCATTTGATATTAAATACAAGGCTCTGAATAGAAAATATATCGGCTTATATTCAATGTCAAATTTTGTAACCCACAAATATCGCTTTGGAAATAACGATATAAAATATATCTTCCAAATTTCCTCCAAAATATCTGTATAATCGCGGAATCTAATATCGAAATATTCTAAAGATAATTTCGATTCAAATCCATTCCAATTCATATATTGGAAATTCTGGTTATTTAAAATCCATTTCAAATCCAATTTATTTATTTAAAAATAAATAAATTATTATTCTAGTTAATAACTAGTTCATTTCGATAAAAATCTATTTTTATCTTTTCAAATATGGGATTTTTCAGCCCAATTCTTTCCAAATCATTTCTTACGATTTTACACTAATTATTGATATTTTTAATAATTTTATCAAGGCCCGTACAGTCGATTTCCATCAACGGCCATCGAACTGCACTTACAGCGACCTTTTCTGAAATTGATTTGGACGTATCTCCAAATCCAACCGTCAGATTTCAAATCTCTTGTATTCGTTAGGAAGCTCTTTTTGATACGAACCCAATGGTTCGGTTTTAGGAGAACCCGACGGTTGGATCTTCCGTAATGTCCATTCGAAGTCAATGGTCAAAATTCGCGAAGTACCGCGGTGCGTTCTATTCAGGCCATTATATATATAACATATATATATTATATATATTTCATCGATTTCCTTTTAAAATGAATTTTATAAATCGTTTCAAATTTGTTTCAAAAACAATTTCAACCTTCATTTCAAATTCAAATCAAAATTGAATTTTCCATTATAAATTCTTTTTACATTCATTTCTATTTGATTTCAATTCAAATCGATTTCAATTCAATTTCAGTTCGTTTTCAATTCGATTTGAATTCATTTCAATTCGAATTCGTTTTATGTTCAATTCAATTCGAATTCATTTTATATTCAATTCAATTCAAATTCATTTTATATATATATTCAATTTTTAAATCTCTTTTCAATATTCATTATAAAAACGAATATAATCGATATAAATATCGTTTGCGTCAAAATAGCGCATCTCTGATCAACACGGCTTTATATTTTTCAATGACTTCGTTATTCTATTCAACAAATGAATATTTATTCTATTCTACACATGAATCTATATTTCTTTCAACACATGACTAATCTCAACAAATGAGTACTGTCAACACATGACTATTTTTGTTATTTAATATATTTTATAAAATTTCGATTTCTATCATTTAATTTTTAATCAGACTCCAACCGTAAGTTAGCAAGAGAACAATTCCCCAAATATTAACCCCGAAGGCCGAAACCAACATCAGATCAATATCCAGGAGACCACTCATCTTATCTATTTTCCAGTTAGTTTCTAATTTTTTATATGATAAAGATGTAAATTTTATTGTTAAAATATTTCGTTCAACACATGAATCTATATTTCTTTCAACACATGACTAATCTCAACAAATGAGTACTGTCAACACGTGACTATTTTTGTTTTATAATATTCTTTATTTTCCCAATTGGAATGAGGCCCAATCAATCACCATATAATGTTAATTATATGGATTCCATACAACATATGTATATAATAGCAACGATAAATAATCAACCATCATCCAAAGTGCACCACACAACTGCATAAGCATTAAATATAAATAATTAACACTTACACAGTCTGTCGACCAATCGATCGACATACAATTAAATAATTGGGATTAGTGTACGCCAAATATCATCCCAACACCCGTGTGCGGTTTCAATCCACAAACACTGAATATTATTTGTGAAGTTGGGCGATGTGTAAAATTTATCATCCCAATCAATATCCTTCAAATAGGTGTACATAAACAAACCGTCCGGTTTGTAAATGAATATTTATTTGTTCACATTCACGTTAAAAATTATATTTTTAACGATAAAATATTTTTAACTATATAAATATTTTATTTTATTTCACATCATACAATCAATTTTCATCACAACAAACAATCAAACGTACAAGCCATCCATGGTCTGTGGACGACGGGTGTCAGGTGCTACTAAACACTGTCTGCATCCTAGTATATATTTTTAACTAGAAAAGAGGATTTAAAGTGAGAAGTTCTCACCGACTAGCTAAACCAAATGCCACGACTCTTCATATGTAGATATCTTCGTCGTGCTCGCCTTTTGTCAGTTTCACTGTTCGTAGCCGCTACATATATAAAAATCACATTTTTATATTTTTGCTATGTATATAAAAATCACATTTTTATAATCACTCTATATGGATAAAAATTCTACTTTTATACCGCTACTATATAGATAAAAAATTATATTTTTATACCGCTACTATATAGATAAAAATGATATTTTTATTACTCTACATACATAAAAAAAATCTAATTTTTACTTCGCTACAAACATAAAAATTATATTTTTAACTTTATACTTATATAAAAATTATATTTTTATGCTTCTCCTTCATTGTAAAAATCACATCTTTATGTGATAAAAATCACCACTTTATATGTATAAAACCCCGACCTTTTCATCTCTAAAAATCCTAAATTTTATACAATAAAAATCAAATTTTTATAAACTATAACATATATAATTTCAGATCTTCATATTAAGTAAATAGCGCAAAAGAAAATAAACAAAATCGGTTTTTTTTATTTATAACAAAATCAGTTTTTATTGCTAAATAAAAAAAAAATTCAGTTTTTAAGTAAAAATAAAAACAAAAACTTACAAATCTTGGTTGAAGGATAGGGCTGACATGGGCGCCGGAGGGAGGGATGGTCGGAGGTTGCTCGCGGGGGGTGGGGGTTCGTCGACGTTGGTCAGAGGGTGGAGGGGGTGGAGCTGCGGTATTGGTTTGGGTGTGTTGACATGGGGCTGCGGATGGATTTGAGGAGACGAAGGGGGCGCGTCTACTGGGAGGGTCGAGGATGGAGGGGCGGTGGTGGCTCACCTGCTGTGGCGCGGTGAACGGAAAGGGGGGCGACGAGTAGCCCTAGGGTTTTTTTATTTGAATTTGAAAAGTAAACAAAAGAGAGAGAGAGAGTGAGGTGGAGAGGGCATATAAATATATATATTTAATTATTTATTTTAAATTCTAAAAAGCAAATTTTTATTTCGACCTCGAAATCGAACCCACCGACTGTCGTTCATTGCTAATTACACCAATTCCGAACCCAATGGGATATGTATCATAGGCTGATTCGAACGTTTCGATCAGTTTTCGTCAAAATTAACATATAACTCTATATATTGAATTTGAACGCGCATTTCAATTTACTGGGGCCACATACGAACTCTAAAAATTCCTGAAAAATATTTTTCAACTTCGTATTGATGATACGGTCCTAACAAAACTAGTTTCGTCAAATTCTGAGACCGTTTGAAAAATGGCCATTTTCTAGTCGATTAAAATCAACTAAAACTGGTCAAACGCATTTTCCTTTGCCACGCTCACATATTGATTCGAAAAATTACGAAATTTGAAACCTAGCAATAATTTGACATCGCGGATCCAACAAAAGTGGTTTCGTCGAAAACCAAGGTCGTTTGCTAAATGGCCATTTTTAAGGGCCAAAATTCCATAGCGACTATTCTGAATTTTCAACTGGGCATAACTTTTTATCCCCGCTATGAAATTTTGATTTTTCGAATTCATCGGAAAGATATTCTCAGTTAGATTCAAATATTTTTGGTTTCTCTAAAATCCGGTTTATTTTTCACCTGGTACATTCATATGAAGTTTGAAATCGAAATTTCCAACTACCGCGCCATTTTCAATTCCTTTTGTAATTAAAATAAAATATTTATATTCTAACGATGATTCAAATAAATATATACGTTCAAATTCTATTCAAAATAAATTCCTCGTTGTTATTATTTAAAATAATTCATTTTAAATAATCAAAAATCATTAAAAATGCCAAAATAAAATTTTAAATCGGCTCAGAATTTCCAGGTTATTACAACTTTATAAATAAGTATTATAAATTATAAAATCATATGAAAACATAAATATATAAAATATATAGACATATTTGTAAAATTATAAAGTTGAAAACAATATAAATATAAGTATTTAAAAGTATAAATATATAAAACTTATAAACTATAAAACTTGAGTTTAAAATCAACAAGATAGAAAAATAAATTAGAATAGGAAATAGAATTTGAGAACAGAAATTTGAAATTTGAAAATCAAAAATTAAAAAGCAAAATTTGAACATGGAGTGTTATTCAGAGTCTTACATAAACTAAACTCTATTACTATATTTATCTTGAACTTGTAAAATCTTGATTACTCATAAGTCTTGAATCATCTCTGAATTATGAAT
Organism: Allium sativum; assembly: GCA_030737875.1. Taxonomy (NCBI): domain Eukaryota; kingdom Viridiplantae; phylum Streptophyta; class Magnoliopsida; order Asparagales; family Amaryllidaceae; genus Allium; species Allium sativum. The sequence goes on along the minus strand of CM060921.1, from coordinate 11,629,279 downwards.
CTCTTGAACTCTTAAACTGTAAAGTCTTCAATACTAATTCCTGTATACAAATCCTGCATATGTGTGTGTGTATTAGATAAAAGTGTTAGTATATATTTTATAATCAATTAATATTGAAATAAGTTTGTTATCATCAAAACTCCATTCTCCAACAATCTCCACCTTTTTGATGATAACAACCTTAGTTTATAAAATATCATACCTATACATACCTGTTGATGATGATTCTTTAGATACTCCCCATGTCTATATAAATCCTATATATTATGTCTATATTTTACAATTTCTTCCCCTTTGGCATTATCAAAAATAAATTCTAAAACTACTCCCCCTAAATTCTATAACTATCCAAATAATTTCTACACTAAAATAATGTATTCCCCCTTAATCATATATATATATATATATATATCTTATAATCATAAAATACTCCCCTTAAATATATGATTATACAATAATGAATACTACGTAAATTAACAAACCATTCTAAGTATCATAATTACATATGTTTTAAGTCATAAATACAAATCAATCCAAACACACCACGCCAAGTAATAATTTACATATGCTTAATATACAAGTTTTAAGTGAATCAAGTCAATTATAAGTTCAAATAAATCAAATCATACCAAACAATCAAACTTTTCTTGGAACATATACTAATTCATCTTGTCAAGTGATTGGGTTCTTCTTAATGTTCTTCCATTCTTCTTTATTAATGAGTGATGCTTTGTTGTTTTCATCTCTGAAATGAGAAGAGATTAACCAACGAATTACGTCAAAATCTTTCTTTTGATAGTTAACCATTATCATCTGATTTAAATCTAGATGACGCTGATTACGTAGTATTATGGAAAGGATTTTCTTGAAGGAATTCAAGGAATATTCGAGATTTTCACTTATGTTATGAATTGGATTCTACATAGTTTTGATAATAAATGAATAGAGAAGAAGAAGTAATGGTATAATGAAGTTTTCAGGAAGAAATGGGCTTAAATTAGGTCTGGAATTCGTTGAATATTGAATGGACATGAGTTAGTTATTTAATTTTAAATTTTGAAATGTTTTGAAAATCTGGCAGTTATATGTCGACATATGCAACTATGTATCTCGACATACCTATTAAAAAAAATTGAAAATTTTGAATCTTTTGATCTTCTATTATATTATTTTTAATTCTAAAGTTTTTGCAGTAATTTGAAGATAATTTTAACATAAATAAAACTCCATTCATTACTTCATAAAAAGCAAATACATCCAACTAATTAAGACACATTAAATACGAGATTCTAAAGCTAATACAAGTGAATATTAAAGATGAATAAAACTAGATAGGCATGTTTTCAGCGAATGATGAGGCGGAAGATGAGATTCCAAGATTTCTTCCTATCTTGCTCATGAACTTGGTCATTTTGGAAAGATTCTTTTTATGCTTCTTTTGATTTTGGGGGTTTTCACTTGGTTTTGAACAATCATCTCTCTGGAAATGGTTCTAGTGTTGATGGGACACTCAACACTCCCTAAAGAAGTTTGTTCTTCTTTTCGACTTCCATAGGTGCTTATTCTTGTTGCATTTGAGCTTGTTTGGCTTTAAATGTCTAATATGGCTGGAAAGTGAGACGAATTTGCACGAGATGTGTAACACCCCACCTCCACTAGGATCACTCCTTAGAATGTACTAGCTTTTGGAGGGGCGTTATTGTGAAGGTAAACATGCACAGAGATATATAAAAATAAATATAAGTAAAGCAGCGGTAGCAGATAAAAAAAACCCCATCATCATCATCTCAGAAAAACCAACATAGTCAAGTACATAATATCAAAATGTCATGATCCAAAATACAACATAAGTCTAGATACGTGATACAAAATACATGGTAAAACATCAGTACTAATCCCCAGAAATAAAAGATAAGCCACAGCTAGCTCAGATCCATACATGAGCTATCCAACAAGCAAGCCAAAGATCCACTAAGCAGATGTAACCCCTCCCTGAGAACCTGTTGGGGGGGGGGGGAAATGGAAGAAAAGAAGCGAAAGAAAACAGGTCAGTCAAAAAGACTGGTAAGCCCTACTACGATCAATCTATAAACTAATAAAGTTAACAGCATGATGGAAACTGAGATGAACATACTGGCAATAGATAAAGGTGACATCACATAGACGAGATTAAACTTTGCACCACAGTGTACTAGCAAACCCACAAAACAGATCTTGATCCCTTAGCCCAAACTTTGGCCCAATAACATGAAGTGACCTTAGTATAAGGTCCAGCCCAACGGTCTAGTCGATCGGCTCCCTATAAACCTAACACGTCAAGTGTTGGTGTCCATACGGCCCACATGGATGTAGTCAGACTGCGCTGGGTCCACCTTTGGGTGTATCAAGCCCTCGGGTGTCAACCCCAGACACCTAAGCAATAATGCACAGTCTAAATCTACTGGTACCCGTGCCTCGAGTTTGTCCAACATCGGACTACGTGCACGTCCGTAGCCCGCCGGACCCGCACCGCTGTACCACTCAGCCGTCGCTTTGGTCGCTTACATCAGTCCAGTAATCGTGCCCCGCCCTAGCCTAGCCTCTAGGGTTGTGAATGATACCAAACTGGGATTACTGCTGGAACAGACCACGTTGCTAGGGTTTCTAAGAGGGTTAAGTGTGGTTTTAACCCCTCACTAATCCTGGATTAAATTAGTTAAGTGTAACCACTTAACCCCATCTAATCCTCGCATCCCCATTATTGGTTAAGTATTAGTGGGCCATGACTTAACCCTAATCATGAGGCATTAATTACTTAACGCACCCCAACCTCTCACATTAGACATCCGTGGTTACCTGGGAAGATTTACACCACGTCTAGGTCTAACCTCGGGTCTTATGGTGCACATGACCAACTACCCACATTAGACCCCACGTTGTGGTTACCTGGGAAGATTTACACCACAACTAGGTCTAACCTCGAGTTGGCCATATCATGTTATCTAATGTCATGTCCACTTTAGAACATATTTACAAGTTAACATATACTTGGGTAGACCTAACTTAATAGGTAAATTCCCAAGGGGTAGACCTAACTTAATAGGTAAATTCCCAATCTTTTGGTTTCATGTATTTTTAAGTTTACCCAAACCCTCCCAACGTCATTATCTCGCTTACATATTCGTCATAACGCATAAGGGTATAAAAGGTAACTTGGCATAACATACATGATGAACTTCACATATCATAATAAACATGCATACATGTTCACCTTGCAAATCATGTCATAGTGAACTCGCATAAACATGCATAGCTTATTAAATATGCATAACATGGTAAGGTGAACTTGCATAAGCATGCATAATCCATCAAACTTGCATAACATGGTAAGGTGAACTTGCATAGGCATGCATAATCCATTAAACTTGCATAACATGGTAAGATGAACTTGCATAAGCATGCATAATCCATTAAACTTGCATAACATGGTAAGGTGAACTTGCATAAACATGCATAACCCATGAAACATGTAGAACATGGCATAATAAACTCGCATAAGCATGCATAACTTGTGAAACATGTAAAACATGGCATAGTAATCTCGCATAAGCATGCATAACTTATGAAACATGTAAAACATGGCATAGTGAGTTCGCATAAGCATGAATAATCAAATAAACTCACATAAATCTCAACTTTCACCACATATTAACTTTAGAGTTTGTAAAGTGAAGGTAAGAGGGCTTACAAATATAAACAAGTCACAAATCCACCAAATAAGATGAAGAAGCCCTTTTAAAAACCCAAAACAAAGCTTCAAATAAGAAAACCCTTTTGCAAAATCCCAAAATCACAAACTTAGCAAATCAAACTTGCAACTTAATGAAGTATGCAAGTTATTAAGCATTCATACAACATAGAAAAGGTTGTATGATCATCATATCTTCATAGGATTAAACTTTGAGGAAGGTGGAGGCTAGGGATTTTAGGTGGAGGCCATTTGAGGATTCAAATTGACATAGTTTAGTTGCTAGATTGATTAATGAGGCTTTAGGGTAGGATTAGGGGTATATTTATAGAAGATTAGAGTGTTTTTAGCCCTAGGATTAACCCTAGATTAGTTTAGGCCCGTCAGATCTCGGAACTCTCTAGAACCAAGCCACAAGACCCAACCCAAATCAGAAATGGTGCACCAGGCTAAACTGCCCGGGCACCCCCTGTCGACAGGGCTGTCGACACCCTGGGGGCCCTGTCGACATGCCTGTCGACATGGGGCCCCTGGCGGGAATTTTCCCGCCTGACCTCGATTTGCCCTAATCCCTGCTTTTAATTCGAAATTTAAATCTGTTTTTAGCATAGAAATTTCTGAAAACTTCAGTGGGCCTTAACTGGGTCATACGGACTCCGATTTTCGAAAACTCAGACTCTATTTCGCGTATTTTTCCGAGACGAACGCAATGGCATAGCCCGTTTCCCCTGATTCTGATTTTTGAATTAAATTCTGCCTCGATTTATGCTATAACAGTTTATTGAAAATACGGGTTGTTACATTCTCCCCTCCTTAAAGGATTTCGTCCCCGAAATCTTCAAGTTAGGAAGATCATATCCTACCATCCAACATCCATCTACTCAAAACATCATCCACGAGCAACCATTGTCCTTAAAAGATTCTAAATGCTGTATGAACATATGCAAAAGTGTGTGTATATGTACTTATCTAATGCAAAGATCAATGCAAACTATGTTAGAGAAATGTATCCATATGTATGCAAATCCCTAACATAATGTATAATATCTACATGCGTGCTCAATCATACATCCATATGCAACATCCATGTGATTGCATACAAATTTCGTTCAAGAATAAGCATAAGCACTCATGCACATGCAATATGAGGAGTGTGTGAGCCGATCTAGTGCCTAATGTGTATTATGCATCCACGAGTAACCACTTGCAAACACTTGCAACCACTCGCAACCATCAAACATAACATGTTTCAAACACATGTTTCATCCAAAGGGTTTCTACCTAAGGTTCTCATGACACGATTTGCACGATGACTAGATAAACATGGATAGCAAAGAGAAAGATATGCTAAACAAAGAAAAGAGATTGAGAGTGTACCCTCAAAAAGGAATGGATAAAGCCCACGCATCTTCTCCTCGGTTTCCCAAGTTGCGTCTTCTTCGGCTTCACCCCATTGAACTTTCACCAATCTGACCTCACGATTCCTTAGCTTCTTGGTCTCTGTCCCCAATATACGAATCGGAGCTCTCCTTAAAGTTGCTTCTTTCTCTACTTCCACGTCTTCAAGAATGCTAGGTTCAACCACCTCAGCGGACTCATGCAGGCACTTTCGGAGATGCGAAACATGAAAGACATTATGCACTCCGGACAACTTTTCGGGCAATTGCACTTTATAAGCCATCTTCCCAATTCTCTCAATGATGGGGAAGGGTCCAACGAATCTCGGTGCTAACTTCCCAATAGCTCCAAACCGGACCACATTCCGTAAAGGAGAAACCTTTACGAAAACCTTGTCCCCAACCTCAAACTCCAAATCGGATCTCCGCTTATCAACATAGGATTTCTGCCGGTCTTGGGCTGCTTTCATCCGTCTTATAATCAACTCGACCTTCTCGGATGTATCCCTAATCATGTCGGGTCCAAGTATAAGCTTATCCGTTGACTCCCACCAACATGTAGGTGACTTGCACGGCCTCCCATATAAAGCCTCAAATGGTGCCATCCCTATGCTCGCCTGATAACTGTTATTATATGCAAACTCAACAAGAGGAAGATGGTCTTCCCAAGCACCACCAAAATCCAGAATGCAAAGCCTCAACAAGTCCTCAAGTACCCTATTCACCCTTTCTGTTTGGCCGTCTGTTTGCGGGTGATAGGCCGTACTCAGGTTCAGTCTCGTGCCCATAGCTTCCTGTAAACTGTTCCAGAACTGACTAGTAAAGATGGGGTCTCGGTCACTGACTATGCTGGAAGGGATTCCATGTAGTCGCACTATCTCACGAAGATATACTGATGCTAGTCCAGATGCGGTCCTTTTGCTCTTCACTGGGATAAAATGAGCACTCTTCGTAAGTCTATCTACAATGACCCATATGCTCGTATTTCCCTTCCTGGACCTTGGAAGCCCATCAATAAAGTCCATAGAAATGCTCTCCCACTTCCATAGCGGGATCTCTAGCGGATGTAATAGCCCACCCCGCTTCTTCGACTCAGCTTTTACTCTCTGACAAATAACACATCTCGAGACAAACTCCGCCACATCCTTCTTCATTCCAGGCCAGAAGAAAACGCGCTTCATATCCTTATACATCTTATCACCACCTGGATGTATAGTCATCTTGGAGCGATGTGCTTCCTCAAGAACTTTCCTCACCAAGTCTTCTACCATCGGAACACAAAGCCTTCCGTCTCTCCTCAGCCAACCCTTATCGTCTATAGAATATCGAGCAAGGTGACTAGATGTCTCCCCTCGAACCAGCTTGTCTATGATCTCAATTATCTGAGGGTCTTCCTTCTGTGAAGCCCCGATTTGATCCAGAAGGGTAGGCCTGAGCTCTAGAGATGCCAAAGAACCGGTCGTCGTCTCAACCGTCAAAGAAAAATCAAAGGTTGCCAAGAACTCTAAATTCTTCATCTCAACAAATAGAGGACTTAGTGTCAACCTTTTCCTACTCAACGCATCCGCTACAACATTCCCCTTGCCAGGGGTATAGGATATCTCAAAATCATAGGAAGCCAAGAATTCCATCCATCTCTGCTACCTTAAGTTCAGATCCTTCTGCGAAAAGAGATACTTCAAAGACTTATGATCAGTATATAGCTCAAATCTCTCTCCCAGAAGATAATGACGCCACGCTTTGAATGCATATACAATCGCTGCCAGCTCTAGATCATGAGTGGGATAATTCCTTTCATGCACCTTAAGTTGCCTCCCACCAAAACATATAACTCTGCCCTCTTGCATCAGAACGACACCCAATCCCGTGCCACAAGCATCAGTGTACACGGTAAATATCTTACCACCGTCGGGTAAAGCTAGAACGGGTGCGGAGGTAAGGGCTCTCTTGAGTCTCTGAAAAGCAAGCTCACAATCCATATCCCAAGCAAAGACTAAGTTCTTCTTCGTCAACTTAGTAAGAGGAGCGGATATCTTCGCGAAGTCCTTGATGAACTTCCGGTAAAAACCCGCAAGACCCAGAAAGCTTCTCACCTCGGTTGCATTCCTTGGCGTCTTCCAATCCTGAACTGCAACCACCTTAGCGGGATCCACTGCCAAGCCTTGCTTGGATACGATATGCCCAAGAAATCTGACTTCCCTTCTCCAAAAGTGGCACTTGGAGAACTTGGCTTTTAACTGGTGTGCTCTGAGCGTGTCCATCACTTCTACTAGGTGCCTCGCATGCTCTTCCTCATCCTTGGAGAAGACCAGAATATCATCTACAAATACCACGACAAACTTATTCAAGAACTCCCGAAACACCCTACTCATCAAATCCACAAAATACGCGGGTGCATTCGTCAAACCGAACGGCATAACAAGCCATTCAAAGAATCCATCTGGAGTTCTGAATGCAGTCTTGTCTATACTATCTTCAGCCACTCTGAGCTGATGAAAACCCGTAGCAAGATCAAGCTGAGAGAAAACAGAAGCACCAACAAGCTGATCAAATAGATCGTCGATCCTCGGTAACGGGTGTCTGTTCTTCTTAGTCAGCTTATTCAATTCTCTGTAATCCACACAGAGCCGAAGAGAACCATCTGCCTTAGTTGCAAACACCACAGGCGCTCCCCATTCGGATATACTCCTTCTGATGAAGTTCTTCTCAAGCAATTCTTTCACTTGCTTGCTCAGCTCCCGTCTCTCACGCGGAGCCATATGCCGAACGGGCAAAGAAACAGGCTTAGCATTATCTACCAGATAGATGCGAAAATCAATCTCTCGTTTAGGGGGCAACCCCTTAACTTCTTCAAAAACATCTGGATAATCTCGGACCACCCTTACAGACTGAAGGGCCTCCTCTGATGAGTCGAGAGATTCTAGATAGCATAACATGACGGGATTCTTCGGATTGCATGAAATCTCTAAGGTGTTGCCCAGGCGAGTCACAAGCCTTACAACCCTATGCTCACAATCCAGAATGGCTCCATATCTAGACAGCCAATCCATGCCCAAGATCAATCCGTATCCCCTGAAACCAAGAACATACGCACTACACAAGAACTCTACGCTGAGTATAGAAATCCTCAGATCCTCACATATCATAGATAGATGAGCAGAACCCCCAATGGGATTCGAAACACAAACGGGATCATCCACTAAGCTAGTACTGAGGTGCAAGCTATCAACAAGATCAGATGAAATAAAGCTATGTGATGCACCAGAATCAAACAAGGTACGTACTGGAAGATCAGAGATATAAACAAGGTTCTCAAAAGAAACACTACCTTGCTCGGGAACTGAAGCGGTATTGAGAGCATGAACTTGCCCTCCTGAAGGTCCAGCCTGTCCTTTCTTCTTTGGGCATTCTTTGCTAAAGTGCCCAGTCTCTCCACAAGAAAAGCATCCACCACTAAGCTTCCTTTTCTTCTTCCTGCAATCCTTAGCAAAGTGCCCAGCTATGCCACAGTAATTGCACTTTCCCTTGCCTTTGTTGTTGTTGTTCCCCTTCTTGTTCTTGCCCTGATTCCCCTGGCTGCTTTGACCCCCTTGATTTTCTTTGCCTTGAGAATCAGTCTTCTTTGCTTGAGTATCACTCGACTTGACTTCTTTCTTTCCATCTCCCTGAAGTAGAGCCATGTTGACCAAACTCTCAAAAGTAGCTCCATGCGGAATATGTGACATCGCCAAGCCCTGTAGCGGCTCATTCAACCCTCTGGCAAATCGAAGAGCCTTCTTCTCCGGGGTGTTTACCATATCCAAACCAAAACGGGCCAGCTGATTAAACTTGTTCACATACTCCTTGACAGACATATCACCTTGCTTTAGTGCAATGAACTTCTCCATTTGTAAATTTGCCTCAGCTGAAGATAGAAACTTGGTCACAAATCTAGCCCTCAAATCGGCCCAAGTCTCAACGGGCCTCGTCCCATTGGTGACCTCCCACCAATAGGCCGCCTCATCCTTCAAAAGCCATACTGTCAATAAGATCTTCCTCTCGTCATCAATCCCAAAGATAGCAAACAGGTCCTCCGTGTCTTTCAGCCAATTCCTAGCTTCAACAAAAGATTCCATACCTAGGAAATTCTTGCCTCCCATTGCCTTGAAGTCTTTACAAACCTTTGTAAACTCAATCTGAGGATGCTGAGGGGGAGGAGGAGGAGCCTCAGCAATGGGAGGGGGAGGAACATTAGCAACGGGAGGGGGAATATTAACTGCTGGAGGAGGGGGAGCAGGAACCACCGGAGGAGGGATATTAGGGATAGGATTCTCAACTACAGGAGGAGGAGTGGGAGTAGGGTTGGCGGGACCAGCTGCCGCCCTAGCTTCTAGAAGTCTCCTATACCAGAGTGGTACGTTCACTCCATCTGGGATGTCAAGATTCTCAGCCATACTGAAACGAAAGATAAGATAAGATCAGGTCAAGGGAACGAAGGATAATGCTAATGGCTTTTGGGGATTAGCCTTAAAATAATCTAGACTTTATTTTGGAAAATACTTAGTAGGTTTTTGAAAATAGTTTTTCAAAAAGGTTTTTTTTTTTCAAAAGTTTTGTTCAATCTTGTTAACCTGGCTCTGATACCAAATGTAACACCTCACCTCCACTAGGATCACTCCTTAGAATGTACTAGCTTTGGAGGGGCGTTATTGTGAAGGTAAACATGCACAGAGATATATAAAAATAAATATAAGTAACGCAGCGGTAGCAGATAAAAAAAACCCCATCATCATCATCTCAGAAAAACCAACATAGTCAAGTACATAATATCAAAATGTCATGATCCAAAATACAACATAAGTCTAGATACGTGATACAAAATACATGGTAAAACATCAGTACTAATCCCCAGAAATAAAAGATAAGCCACAGCTAGCTCAGATCCATACATGAGCTATCCAACAAGCAAGCCAAAGATCCACTAAGCAGATGTAACCCCTCCCTGAGAACCTATGGGGGGGGGGGGAAACGGAAGAAAAGAAGCGAAAGAAAACAGGCCAGTCAAAAAGACTGGTAAGCCCTACTACGATCAATCTATAAACTAATAAAGTTAACAGCATGATGGAAACTGAGATGAACATACTGGCAATAGATAAATGTGACATCACATAGACGAGATTAAACTTTGCACCACAGTGTACTAGCAAACCCACAAAACAGATCTTGATCCCTTAGCCCAAACTTTGGCCCAATAACATGAAGTGACCTTAGTATAAGGTCCAGCCCAACGGTCTAGTCGATCGGCTCCCTATAAACCTAAAACGTCAAGTGTTGGTGTCCATACGGCCCACATGGATGTAGTCAGACTGCGCTGGGTCAACCTTTGGGTGTATCAAGCCCTCGGGTGTCAACCCCAGACACCTAAGCAATAATGCACAGTCTAAATCTACTGGTACCCGTGCCTCGAGTTTGTCCAACATCGGACTACGTGCACGTCCGTAGCCCGCCGGACCCGCACCGCTGTACCACTCAGCCGTCGCTTTGGTCGCTTACATCAGTCCAGTAATCGTGCCCCGCCCTAGCCTAGCCTCTAGGGTTGTGAATGATACCAAACTGGGATTACTGCTGGAACAGACCACGTTGCTAGGGTTTCTAAGAGGGTTAAGTGTGGTTTTAACCCCTCACTAATCCTGGATTAAATTAGTTAAGTGTAACCACTTAACCCCATCTAATCCTCGCATCCCCATTATTGGTTAAGTATTAGTGGGCCATGACATAACACTAATCATGAGGCATTAATTACTTAACGCACCCCAACCTCTCACATTAGACATCCATGGTTACCTGGGAAGATTTACACCACGTCTAGGTCTAACCTCGGGTCTTATGGTGCACATGACCAACTACCCACATTAGACCCCACGTTGTGGTTACCTGGGAAGATTTACACCACCACTAGGTCTAACCTCGAGTTGGCCATATCATGTTATCTAATGTCATGTCCACTTTAGAACATATTTACAAGTTAACATATACTTGGGTAGACCTAACTTAATAGGTAAATTCCCAAGGGGTAGACCTAACTTAATAGGTAAATTCCCAATCTTTTGGTTTCATGTATTTTTAAGTTTACCCAAACCCTCCCAACGTCATTATCTCGCTTACATATTCGTCATAACGCATAAGGGTATAAAAGGTAACTTGGCATAACATACATGATGAACTTCACATATCATAATAAACATGCATACATGTTAACCTTGCAAATCATGTCATAGTGAACTCGCATAAACATGCATAGCTTATTAAATATGCATAACATGGTAAGGTGAACTTGCATAAGCATGCATAATCCATCAAACTTGCATAACATGGTAAGGTGAACTTGCATAGGCATGCATAATCCATTAAACTTGCATAACATGGTAAGATGAACTTGCATAAGCATGCATAATCCATTAAACTTGCATAACATGGTAAGGTGAACTTGCATAAACATGCATAACCCATGAAACATGTAGAACATGGCATAATAAACTCGCATAAGCATGCATAACTTGTGAAACATGTAAAACATGGCATAGTAATCTCGCATAAGCATGCATAACTTATGAAACATGTAAAACATGGCATAGTGAGTTCGCATAAGCATGCATAATCAAATAAACTCACATAAATCTCAACTTTCACCACATATTAACTTTAGAGTTTGTAAAGTGAAGGTAAGAGGGCTTACAAATATAAACAAGTCACAAATCCACCAAATAAGATGAAGAAGCCCTTTTAAAAACCCAAAACAAAGCTTCAAATAAGAAAACCCTTTTGCAAAATCCCAAAATCACAAACTTAGCAAATCAAACTTGCAACTTAATGAAGTATGCAAGTTATTAAGCATTCATACAACATAGAAAAGGTTGTATGATCATCATATCTTCATAGGATTAAACTTTGAGGAAGGTGGAGGCTAGGGATTTTAGGTGGAGGCCATTTGAGGATTCAAATTGACATAGTTTAGTTGCTAGATTGATTAATGAGGCTTTAGGGTAGGATTAGGGGTATATTTATAGAAGATTAGAGTGTTTTTAGCCCTAGGATTAACCCTAGATTAGTTTAGGCCCGTCAGATCTCGGAACTCTCTAGAACCAAGCCACAAGACCCAACGCAAATCAGAAATGGTGCACCAGGCTAAACTGCCCGGGCACCCCCTGTCGATAGGGCTGTCGACATGGCTGTCGACACCCTGGGGGCCCTGTCGACATGCCTGTCGACATGGGGCCCCTGGCGGGAATTTTCCCGCCTGACCCCGATTTGCCCTAGTCCCTGCTTTTAATTCGAAATTTAAATCTGTTTTTAGCATAGAAATTTCTGAAAACTTCAATGGGCCTTAACTGGGTCATACGGACTCCGATTTTCGAAAACTCGGACTCTATTTCGCGTATTTTTCCGAGACGAACGCAATGGCATAGCCCGTTTCCCCTGATTCTGATTTTTGAATTAAATTCTGCCTCGATTTATGCTATAACAGTTTATTGAAAATACGGGTTGTTACAAGATGTATGTTAGATGAGTCAAACACTTTTCTTGGCACAAATTCTTCTCCATGAAGATCAACTCCACAGTATTTGAAAATGCGGGTGAGATAAACTCCATAGTAAAAAGTGTTCACTCTTGATGAAATTTTTATGGGCTTGAATTCTCTTAAGTTTATATCGGCCCAACTGATGTTATAGCCACAAAAAGTAACAAAGAGAGCCTTTCGGACCTTCAGAGTTGGGTTGTTAAAATTTTCAAAACGGGGAGTGATGGTATGTTGAAGAAGAAGGTTGACATTTCTTATTTTTGGACAGAAAAAATGATTTTTGAAATCCATTTGAGCATCGCTTCAAATATGTTGGTATAAGTCTCTAAATCGATTTCATCAATTCTGAAATCCGAAAAATCCGAGCATGTGCTTCTACAATTTAAGATAGTGCCCAAGATTTCGGCATCAAGAATAAGTTTCATGCCTTCGACGCTACGCCAAATTTGGTCTTCGTTACTTTCATAAAATCTGCAATTGAGATTCATGTAGAACGTCTTGACAAGCTTAGGATAACACACTTCGTCATTATCTCGAGAATCAATTAAACTCAAGACTTCATTGTGATTGAAAAGAGAGATAAGATCATAGGAAGGAAAGTCTCCAAAGATGGCAAAAGCACCCGTATTAACTTTAGCATTTGCTACATAGTTGACATAGGTTTTGGTAGCTTCTTTGTCATTATGAAGATAACCTTTGATGGTTTTGGTTAACTTCAATTTCTAAGATGAACTAGAGGAAGCCATTGAGTTTATTGTTTTGAAGAGAATAGATATGCAGAATATAGTTTGAGTTGTGAATGGAAAGGTAGAGAGAATATTTGTATATATAGAAATTGAATGGATTTGAATTGAATATGCACAACTTTTCTGAAATCAATGACACCTTTTCAGACCTTGGGAGTTGGTGAAAAGTTGGAGGGAAGTTTGAAAGTTTAAACCTTTGAAATTCAAAATTTTAATTTCAAATTATTGGCTAATATGTCGACATATAGACATATGTATGTCGACATATATGCTTATTTTCAAAGGACATTTTATTTTGGTGACTTTCGGTTTAAATTATTAATTCATATTTCAGGTTTAACGATTTCCTGAAATAATTCTTATCCTAGCAAACACCCAAAATTTATTTTATTATTATTTGAGTTTCGAAATTTAAATTTTAAATTTCAAGATTTGAATTTTTAAATTTAAATTTCAAAAGCAAAACAAAGAAAGCAATCAAAGCATTCATTCAACCAAGAAAATTTTGAAAATTAATTAAGGCGTACCAGGTTTTTAGATCCTTTTCTTCGAAATTTTCTGAATTCTGAATTGTCGTGAAGCACATATATGAATTTCCAGTTTCTGGCTCTTCGATACTTGATGATGAATCTGAATCATCTAATGTTGTTGCATATTCTTTCTTTTCTTTGAAGAATTGCTATTGTCTGTTTGTTGAGTCGATTTATCTGGATATGGACACATTCCCCTTATATGTCCTGGTTTATTGCAGTCGTAACATCAATCATCATTTCTTCTTGAATTTCCTTGGTTATTATTTTGAAAACAATTTTTCCTTCTATATTTCAGAATTTTTCTTTCTTCATCATCTTCACTACTTGAGAAAGAATTATTTGTTTTTTCTTTAAATGCGATGAATTTCTTCTCAGTTGGCCTGTTTTCCTTTCTTTTCAGTAACTGCACTTCAAAAGAAATCAGATTTTCGATTAACTCCTCAATCTTCATTTCACTAACATTATCGGATTCTTCAATCGCTAATGTTTTCTGATCCCATTCTGGAGTAAATGAATTCAATATTTTTCTAACTTGGTCTTCTTTAGAATAGGTTTTTCCAAGTGCTATTAACGAATGTACTATCTATTGAAATCTGCCATACATATCGGAGATATACTCATTCATTTTGAATAACTCAAACTGAGTAACTAACATTGACATCTTCGTTTGTTTAACTTTACAAGTTCCTTCATGAGTAACTTGTAATGTTCTCCAAATGTCATAAGTAGTTTTACACACTTATGTTAAGGAATTGTGGAATGGGACATTAAGGAAAAACTAACACTAGAGGGGGGTAAATAGTGTTTTTAAGAAATTTAACAAAATCAAAAACTTATATGATCTGCTATATACCAGAATAGGCCTTTTGTAGCGTTGTAAAAACGCTGCTAAAACTTGCTGTAGCGTTTCGATAAACGCTACGACACGACATGCAACTAAAAGGCTAATTTTTTTAGTTACACGATATTAAACGCAACCAAAAATAAACATATTGCAGCGTTTCAAAAACCCTACCAAAGTTTTTTTTGGCAGCATCTGGAAAATGACACCAAAGTGGTATTTCCACCTTTTTTATTCTTTTTTCTGTAGCATTTTTCCTATGCTACTAAAATATTTTCTGTAGCATTTCAGAAACTCTACCAAAGCTAATTAATATGTTTTGGCTGCATTTTATAAACCCTACCAAAGCTAATTAATATGTTTTGGGTTGCGTTTTATTTCAGCTTATAGATAATAGCAATATTAAAAAAAATCTATCACATAATTATCATTTTCATACCAACATCGATATCATCATTTAAATAATTGAAAAACACATTAATCGCATAATTAAGTATAATATCCATAATCATTTCAATAATAGTATTTCGCCAAAATAGATGAATCCACATGCCACAATCATTTACAAACCAGTCTACACAATTAGTACAAACAAAATAATATTATAATACATAATAGTTAAAATTATGTTCATGGCTTAATTACCATCAACTCATCCATGCGGTTGTTCTTCACGTTGGAAATACTAGATACATATACATAAGTATATCGATCAACATGTGCTTACAAATTCATAGATTCATCCTCAATCAGTTGAATTATAAAATTAATATGAATTCCTATAGGCTTATCGGCTTGAAATTGATTCATTAAATGAATCCTTTTAGTAAAGAATCATGGATTCATGACAAATGTTCCTTCTTCTTGATGTCATAAAAGTTCACCTATAATCTTGTGTCTTCTTTCACTGGTTTATTATCTGTTTGTATAGTTCACCTATAATCTTGACATCGATTTCAACATACTTAGAAGGGAACAGATCGAGTAACTAGAAACTTACGTTGTAAACTCGAAGAACTGCTATAGTTGGTACATTAGTTTACAATTATGTTCTTCAGTTTCTTCTTCTAAGAGATCAAACTTAGGCCTGTTATATGGCAAGAGATACAGAAGGTATTGATTAGTTTTATTGGTACATAAAAAAATTGCTACTTTGAAATTTGTTTTATTTTTGGTTATAATGATTGGTGAAAAAGATAAGATAAATGTTTGACCACTCACACTGAATCATGAGAACTCTTTTCAACATCCTTTAGTTTGGCTATTTTGCAGGAATTACAACACAATTAGTGTTCTTAACATCTTTAATGAGAATAATCCCTTTTCGAATGGAGTAATCAGATGCAGGCATTTTACTTTCATGCATCCTAGTCATGACAAACTTTGTAACAACCCGGAAATGCGAGCCAGTTTAAAAATTTTATTTTGGCAATTTTAGCGAATTTTCTACATTTAAAATAGATTATTTTAAATAATATCAACGAGAAATTTATTTTGAATATAATTCGAACGAATATATTTATATACGTCGTCGTTAGAATATAAATAATTATATATAATTATAAAAGGAATTGAAAATGGCGCGGTAGTTCGATAATTCGATTTCAAACTTCAATTGAATGTACCGGGTGCAAAACAATCCGGATTTTAGTGAAACCAAAAAAATTAGGATCTATTTGAGAATATCTTTCCAACGAATCCGAAAAATCAAAATTTCATAGCGGGAATCAAAAGATATGTCCAGTTGAAAATTTTGAGTAGTCGATATGAAATTCAGGCTCTTAAAATTGGGAATTTTGCAAACGACCTCGGATTTTGACGAAACCACTTTTGTTGGATCCGTGATGTCAAGTTATTGCTATATTCCAATTTTCATAATTTTTCGAATCAATATGTGAGCGTGGCAAAGGAAAACGCGTTTGACCAGTTTTAGTTGATTTTAATCGGCTGGAAAATGGCCATTTTTCAAACAGTCTCAGAATTCGACAAAACTAGCTTTGTTAGGACCGTATCATCAATACGAAGCTAGAAAATATTTTTATGGAATTTTTCGAGTTAGTATGTGACCCCAGTAAATTGAAATGCGAGTTCAAATTCAATATATAGAGTTATATGTTGGTTTTGACGAAAACTGATCAAAACGATAGAATCAGCCTACGATACATATCCCATTGTGTTCGGAACGGGGGTAATACGCTAGGGACGATAGTCGGTGGGTTCGATTTCGAGTTAGAAATAAAAGTTGCTTTTTCGATTTAGGAGATAAATAAATATATAACTATATAACTCTCAGCCCCCCTTTCCGCTTATTCTCTAAACCTAAAATTAAAATTACAAATCCCGCTCAGCACCCCCCTTTTCAATCGCATCCGCCGCCAGGAGGCGCCCGCCTCCATCGGGGACCCCCACCTAAGTCCGGCGCAACCCCCCCCCCCCCTCGCGATGCTCTACCCCCTCCTCCTCTCCTCACGCGCTTCCTCTCTCCCCGAATCTCCTAAAGACCGACGCCCAGATCAAGACCCCCCATCTCTTCTAAAAGCCGCCAGCATACGAGGGCCCCACCACGAGCCTGAGGCTCCGCCACAGCCATCTGGAGGACTGCCTCGCCTATCCTGCCACCTCGAGACGTTGGTGCTACTCCCCCTCTGGCCTTGGAGCCTCCGACAACCCAAAACAGTGAGTGTACATTTTATTTTTTTCATTTTTACTTAAGGAAACCAGTTTTTAAGTTATAAAAATTAGCTTTTATATATACATAAAAATTGGTTTTTATTTGTTTATATGGAAATAGAAAAGATTAGATTTTTAAAATAGGAAAGATACGATTTTTAGCGGTGTAAAAATAGAATTTTTATCTATATAGTAGTAGTATAAAAATGTGATATTTATATATTGAATAGCGAAGTAAAAATTCGATTTTTATATATTGAATAGTGAAGTAAAAAATTCGATTTTTATATATTGAATAGCGAAGTAAAAATTCGATTTTTATATATTGAATAGTGAAGTAAAAAATTCGATTTTTATATATTGAATAGCGAAGTAAAAATTCGATTTTTATATATTGAATGGCTAAGTAAAAATTCGATTTTTATATATTGAATAGCGAAGTAAAAATTCGATTTTTATATATTGAATAGCAAAGTAAAAATTCGATTTTTATATATGTAGTGAGTACGGATGACGAAAGTGACGAAAGAAGAAAAGCGGAGATTTTCTACATATGAAGAGTCGAGACGTTTGGATTAGCTAGCTGGTGAGAACTTCTCACTCTAAATTTCTTTTTCTAGTTATAAATATATATACTAGGATGCAGACGGTGTTTAGTAGCACCCGACACCCGTCATCCACAGACCATGGATGGCTTGTTTATTTGATTGATGCGTTGTGGAAATTGTTTGTTTGATTGATGTGTTGTGGAAATTGTTTGTTTGATTGATGTGTTGTGGAAATTGTTTGGGATGTTGATGTGAAATAGATAATAAAATATATTCATAGGTTGAATAAAATAATTTGGTCGTTAAAAATATAATTTTTAACGTGAATGTGAATAAATAAATATTTATTTACAAATTGGACGGTTTGTTTATGTACACCTATTTGAAGGACATTGATTGGGACGATAAATTTTACACATCACCCAACTGCACAAATAAAATCTGTGTTTGTTGATTTGAAACTCCACACGGGTATTGGGATAAAATACGACATACACTAATCCCAATAATTAGTTGTATGTCGATCGATTGATTGACAGGCTGTTATAAGCGTCAGATATCTATATTTGATGCTTATACAGTGTAGTGCACTTTGGATGATGGTTGATTATTTATCGTTGCTATTATATACATGTGTTGTATGGAATCCATATAGTTAACGTTATATAGTGATTGATTGGGCCGCATTCCAATTTAGAAAATAAAGAATATTATAAAATAAAGGTTCATGTGTTGACCGTACTCATCCGTTGAGATTAGTCATGTGTTGAACGAAATATTTTAACAATAAAATTTACATCTTTATCATTATAAAATAAAGGTTCATGTGTTGGCCGTACTCATCCGTTGAGTTTAGTCATGTGTTGAACGAAATATTTTAACAGTAAAATTTACATCTTTATCATATATAAAATTAGAAACTAACTGGAAAATAGATAAGATGAGTGGTCTCCTGGATATTGATTTGATGTTGGTTTCGGCCTTCGGGGTTAATATTTAGGGAATCGTTCTCTTACTAATTTACGGTTGGAGTCTGATTTGATATCAAATGATAGATATCATAATTTTGTAGAATATATTGAATAACAAAAATAGTCACACGTGGACAGTACTCATTCATTGAGATTAGTCATGTGTTGACAAAAATATAGATTCACGTATTGAATAGAATAAATATTCATTTGTTGAATAGAATAACGGAATTATTTAAATATATAAAGCCATGTTGATTAGAGATGCGCTATTTTGACGCGAACGATATTTATATCGATTATATTCGTTCTATAATGAATATTGAAAAGATATTTAATAAAAGAAATTCGAATTGAATTGAATATATCACGAATTCGAATTGAATTGAATATATCACGAATTCGAATAGAATATAAAACGAATTCGAATTGAATTGAATATATCACGAATTCGAATTGAATTGAATATATAAAGAAATTCGAATTGAATTGAATATATCACGAATTCGAATTGAATTGAATATATCACGAATTGAATTGAATATATCACGAATTCGAATTGAATTGAATATATCACGAATTTGAATTGAATTGAATATAAAACGAATTCGAATTGGATTGAATGTAAAACGAATTCGAATTGAATTGAATAGGAAACGAATTCGAATTGAATTGAATATAAAACAAATTCGAGTTGAATTGAATATAAAACGAATTCGAATTGAATTGATTATAAAAGGAATTCGAACTGAATTGAAAACGAATTGAAATAGAATAAAAATCAATTTGAAATGAATTAAAATTGAATTGGAATTTGAATTGAATTGAAATGAATTTAAAACGAATTTATGAGGAAAAATGCAATTTTGATTTGAATTTGAAATGGAAGTTGAAATTGTTTTTGAAACGAATTTAAAACTATTTATAAAGTTCGTTTTAAATAGAAATCGACGAAATATATATTATATATATATAATATAATGTCCTGAATAGAACGCGTCGTGCCGCGGCAGTTCATGAATTTCGACCATTGACTTCGAATGGACATTTCGGGAGATCCGACTGTCGGATTCTCCTAAAACCAGAACCGTTGGGTTTGTATCGAAATGAGCTTTCTAACGAATATTAGAAATTTTAAATCTAATGGTTGGATTTGGAGATACGTCCAAATCAAATTTGGAAAAGGTCGCTGTAAGTGCAGTTCGATGGCCGTTGATGGAAATCGACTGTACGGGCCTTGATAAAATTATTAAAAATAGTAATAATTTGTGTAAAATCATAAGAAATGATTTGGGGAAAATTGGGATGAAAAACTTCATGTTTGAAAAGATAAAAATAGATTTTTATCGAAATGAACTAGTTTTGAACTAAAATCAAACCCGTTTATTTTTAAATAAATAAATTGGATTTGAAATGGGTTTTAAATGGAATTGATATGTGGGTTTATCGTGAAGGGTGTTTTAAATAACACTTGTTCTTTAACCCTATAATAAATAGAATGCGATTTGGGTTTATCCTGAACTGTGTTTTAAATGACATTAGTTCTTTAACCCAGTAAAGGGAGTTTTAATGAATCTGCAATTAGATTGAAATGTGAATTGATAATTTAAATTATCAAAATTGGCAAATGAGCAAGAATGGAGTATCACCAGTTTTGCTCCAAGCGATAGTTAAATATTTAATTAGATTTTAACGTGAAATGGTAATTAAATTTACCGATAACACCATGGTGTTAGATATGGAGTATTACCAGTTTTCCTTCATGGGATGAATAGGTTGGGATTGGGAAATAAAATAAATAATTACTTCGGTGTGGTTCGCTAATCTCGACTAGTTTGGAAAACCATAATTTGGTTTGAAATGACATCCAAAGGAAGATTAAAGAATAAATTTAAAGAATTTATCTTTGATAAAATTAATGGGAACCTTTCCCTAAGAATTGAAATTTAGAAACTAGCTGTAGGTTAGTTAAGAAGAATGGTTTCCTGGGTATTGATCTGATGTTGGTTTCAGCCTTCGGGGTTAATATTTGGGGAATTGCTCTCTTACTGATTTACGGTTAGTGATTGATGAATTGGATTGAGGCGTATGTTGTGTTTGTGAAACATTTGTTTTTAATATACGCGAGTTTTTCGGAAAGGCTGGGTTTATACCCATTCTGAATAACCGATTCGACGATAAGTCGAAGATGATGACGGTGGTCGAAGACCGGAAGTCTTCACATCGTTTGGGTGATTACTGATGATCTTGATTGGGCTGTTCACCCAAGATGAGGGAATCAGTTGGTGGTCGTCTAGACGTACTTAGAGATCGATGGATATGCGAGGAAAGTTCCTCCGGTTTCGTTCAGACCCTGAACGAACTTGTAAATGGATTGTGTGTCTGACATTGGATTTTATTCTGTGTTGATTGATTTCTGTTAAATAAATATCTGTTTGGCGGCGGAGAATTTATTCTCTTGCTTAACGCCCTTCTCTGAGACGTACGAGCTTAGAGGTTATATATCGATAGATATCAATCGCATGGCATGAATTGCCTATGTGGCACGCTGAGTTGCATAGATCAAGGCTTCTGTTGAAAAGCAAAGTCTTGTGGTTGATGATCAAAGCACGGCCTTTGTGGCGTAGCTTTGTGTATAGCGTGGATTCGCGAGCCTCACACCTCGGTATGAGTTTAAAGTGGGATAGTGACTGTAGGGGGAGTACGACGTTTCTTTCTAGCTTTGTTGGTGTCAGTGACTTACCAGCCCTGACATTTATATACTTTTCGTCTATGTGGTTGTTGGATGAGGCGCCTCGATTTTAGGTCTGTTAGGACAGGGAAACGTGTGTTCAGGAATAATTAATCCTCAAACGTAAGAGAGGACCGGCCCTGAAGCATCCAAGGGTTGCCCAGAGTAAGTAGCCCTGAGACATTTGCTAGAGTGTCTCGAAGCGGAGAGGAGCTTGCCCCTTGCCTCGACTCATGACGGAAATCCAATTTCCAATACGAGATATTTCTGCTTTATTTGTAGAGCCTAGTATGGCGGCATAGTAGCATGGGATGCTATGCCGTCTATGATTTATATTTATGACTGAAATTGTTTTGACACTATACACTTATTATAGTATCAAATGATTTGTTTTAAACGTACCAAGCATGTTTGGCTATTATAAGGGAAAACCCTATCCTCCAGCTTGCGTTGCATTGTGTGATGGGACCTGGGTCTTATAATAGCTTCATTTTTCGAAAAAGCATTGCGTTGTCTTTTCTATGCACTGGTATTCTTGGGAGGAAACCCGTTCCGTGTTATACGGCGTGGTCCCTTGAATTGCTCTCTTTTAAAGTAAAGTTCTAAATAACTGTTTTAGTTCTCACACCAGTCACATGACTGACCTGGAGTTTATTGTTTTAACCTAAACTCTGGGTGCCCTTATTTTCGACACGGGCAGCTAGTAGTTTTGGTTTTGCAGATTTATATTCACAGTATCCTGGTTTACAGCTGGAATGATATCCGGAAAGCTCTGTATCCGTATATCACCTTCAGTTGTGCTTTGTATTATTTTCCGGTGCTATGTAATTTATTGTAATCTCTGATATTTATCGAATGTAATTTATTCATTTATACTCTGTATATTCTTGTATCTGATGGTATTGTTGTAATAACAATAAAATGTTCTTCCGTCTGCGTTCTGATTCGTCTTGTCCTCAAAGTAATTCGTTCTTTCTCTTCTCTTCGGAGACCGGGGAAGTTCGGGTCGCTTCAAAATTATCTTCCCATGTTATTACAAGCTTTTCATGGACATCAAGACCAACTGCATAAACATTCATATGAACAGTTTAGATGGTTCGTTTATCTATATACCTCCCAAAAATTATAACAGTAGACTTTAGAGTTAGTTCACTTATACCATGACTCAACCATTACAAAATAATTAATTCAACATTTTAATGGGTAAATTTACCTTACTGTATTCTTCAAAGATAACATTATCTTTTACAGTCACTTTACCATACTATGGGCAAGAAACCTGAACTGTTGCACAATATGGGCTGCATGTGGTTTTTTTTTTTTTTCAAGTAAACACATGATGGGTCTATTAGGTAAAATGTGATTTGAGCGTAAATAGCTGTAGGTGAATCTGTGAATGAAGACATATTTTATAGTTAATCTCAGAACAAGACATGGTGCACACATTAAACTGGAAGCAACATTCAACTGTTTGTGCATATTGAACTTCGGAAATTTTATGCAGATGCATTCTACTATGGCAACTAAGTGGATACTAGTTGAATAATCATTCTAGAACTATTTTACATCGTATGTTTTCATGAATACATGCAGCTCAAACCCTGTTTCCCGAAATAATTGCCTTAAATTGACTAGATACATGAATTATTATGGCAACCAACTGGTTACTTGTTGCAACTAAGTGGATAACCATGCCATTTTGTAAGCAATATTTATGCTTTTTTATGGCCTTGATATAAATGATTATCATAGTAATGCAAGTATACATCCATTATAAATAGAAGACCGACGCATGCATATATTATATACCTTCATGTTTGAGAAGATGGTAGGTCGAATGTGGTAACCCTTGTTCCTGCCTCTTACACCCCCTATTTCAAGGGTTGCTCGGCTTGCTTCGCTTTCTACACCTTAATTAATGTAGCTCCTGATCTTCTTGAACTGGGTTTCATCCGTCTATAATTAAACAATGACAGGCTAAGTGATTTTATATAGTAGAAATACAATGTTATCTAAACTTCAAGAAGACCTTTGAAACTTTGAAATGTAAAGCAAATAAGCAAGACTTGGAGACTTCAAAAAGGCAACACATGTTCAAAATTCTTTTATGCAAATTCATTTGTGTTAAAGCACAGAAACATAATTCAAATCAGGATTGATGTTGATCGAAATTAAATTTTAAATGAGGAAATTACAATTTCCAAATCTGAGAATTATTATTGTAATCTATTTAATGGAACCAACAGTACTAAGTTCCCATATAAGTTGCATTAGGATATTTTGAAGAAACACCTCTTCTTGTCCATTGCTGAGATATTCCAGTTTGGAAAATTAAGTGAGGACTGAATCAGACTTTTCTCACCATAATTCCTAAGAAGGATAAGCCCTACACATTAGCTTATCATAAACCAATAGCTTATGCATATGTGTCGGGTTTCCCTCCTAATTTATTGGAAAGTTCAACAATTATTATTGAAAGATGTGTAGACACATCAAATTTCTATGCATATTTATGTTAACCCAATGGAAACATTATTTCCAAGGAAGAATTTTGAAATCCACATTGTGAGAGAACCTTTTGTATTCCACACCTATATATATGAGTGTGAGAGAGTGTGTAAAAATATAAAAAGAAAGAAAGAAATACACAATAAGAGAGATAGCCTGAGAATTCTTTATTCTCAAGCTTAAGTGAGCCACTGAGTGTGAGATATATACAAGTTCTTGTAATCCTACTATCATCTTATAGTGAAAGAATTGGACTTCTAGTCCCGCGGTTTTTCCCTCATTGGGTTTTCCGCGTAAACAAATCTCTTGTGTTGCTGTTATTTTTTTATCTATTAATTGTTTTACTGCACTTCACTTTTAAGCTTATCTGCATAGAGGAAATATAAAGTTTTACTCAACAGTGGTATCAGAGCTTGGTTCAGCAATATATATTTCCATCTTGTGTAAGCCAAAATGGAGACCACCATTACACTTGATGGTGAAATGTTTAAGCTCACTACAGAGAATTTTTCTTACTGGAAGCCAATGGTGGAAGATCATTTGTACTGCAAGGATTTGTACGAGCCAATCACAAAAGCAGATAAGCCGGAAGGAAAGCCCGAAAAAGATTGGGAACTTTTGAATCGGAAAGCAGTTGCCATGATCTGAAAATATATAGATCAAAGTTTATTCAAGCATGTATCTACTTATACTAATGCCTATCAATTGTAGGAGAAAATTGAGTCTATGATTCAAAAGAAGACACCTCAGAACAAAGCTCATCTAATAAGACGATTGGTTAAATCGAAGTACAAAGATGGTCAAAGCATGATTGAGAACCTGAACAGTTTTAAGGGCTTAGTAAACAAGTTAACCAAGACTGAAATGAAGATAGATGATGAACTGCAAGCCTGTCTTCTTTTAAGCTCTTTACCTGAGAGTTGGGATACTTTGGTTGTTACTCTAAGTAACTCAGCTCCAGAAGGAAATCTCACCATGGATGCGGTTGCTGATAGACTTCTAAATGAAGAGGCAAGAAGAAAAGAGCGTGGAACAACACAAAGCGAGGCTCATATAGCAGAGAATCGAGGTAGAAGTGAATTTCGTGGAAGAAATAAAAATAAGGGACGTGATAAGTCAAGAGGACGCTCCAAATCCCGCTCCAGAATCACTTGTTATTATTGTGGCAAACCAGGTCATAAAAAATCTGAATGTCGTAATTTTAAAAGAGATCAAAAAAATGGAACTGTGAAGACAGATCAAGTTGACTCGAGAAAGAAGGAAGAACAAAACACTACAGCAGTTGCAGTCAAAGAAGAATCAGATGTATTCTTTATTGAAGATGACAATTATCTCAATTTGACTTATGATGACAATATATGGATTGTCGACTCAGGTGCTTCCTTTCACATTACTCTACATGAATGGTTATTTTCTTCTTATTAAAAAGGTAAATTTGGTACTGTTAAAATGGGTAATCAAGTCACTAGCAAAATTATTGGCATAGGAGATGTTCACTTGAAAACTAACACTGGTTGCAAGCTCATATTGAAGGACGTAAGAGATGTTCCAGATATGCGCCTCAATCTAATATCTGCAGGTAAGCTTGATGACGCTGGTTTAGTTAATCAATTTGGCTCTGGAAAATGGAAACTCACAAACGGAAACATGGTCATTGCTCGAGGCAAAAAGGAAGGCTCTTTGTATTTAATACGTGGTTGCTTATGCGATGAAGCCAATGTTGTCCATGATGATTCATTATTGGAACTATGGCATAAGAGATTAGGACACATAAGCGAAAAGGGATTGCAAATACTTGCCCAAAAGGAGCTGATCCCTGAAGCGAAAGGCACTTGAACCTTGTATTGATTGTTTGGCTGGGAAACAACATAGAGTTTCCTTCTATAGATCAAACAGACCATCAAGAAGAAAGCAAATCCTTGATTTAGTACATACTGATGTCTGCTCTATGACTGAAAAATCTCTTGGAGGTGCATTATATTTTGTAACATTCATTGATGATCACTCAAGAAAGGTTTGGGTGTATTTGTTAAAAACAAAAGACAAAATACTTGCGGCCTTTAAAGAGTTTCATGCCATGGTGGAACGACAAACAAACAAGAATTTGAAGTGTGTCCGAGCTGATAATGGTGGTGAATATTGTGGTCCTTTTGAAGAGTACTGCAAGACATTTGGCATCCGTCTTGAGAAAACACCTCCAAAGACACCTCAACTAAACGGTGTTGCTGAAAGAATGAATCGAACTATCGCAGAAAGAGTTCGATGTATGATATCTCATGCTAAACTCTCTAAATCATTCTGGGGAGAAGCTGTGAAGACTGCTGTTGTTATAATTAATCTCTCACCATTAGGTCCACTAAACAAAGGCATTCCATATGAAGTTTGGTCAGGCAAGAAGATCTCTTATGACCACTTGAAGGTGTTTGGTTGTCTTGCATTCGTTCATATTCCTAAAGACGAGCGAGCTAAGCTTGACTCAAAAACCAAGCAGTGTATTTACTTTGGTTCACCTAAAAATGAGTTTGGATATCGGTTATGGGACCCAGTTAAAAGAAAGATTATTAGAAGCCGGGATGTTATCTTCTTTGAAGACAAGACAATAGAAGATCTTAAATAAGTAGAGAAGTCCAGACTTAAGCAAATAATATATTTAGATCTTGCACCATCCTCTGTGATGCAAGATGCAGGTGGAAGGCAAGAGGAGGAGCCTAATCATAATGGGTTGCAAAGACAACATGAAGTTACTGAACAATCAATTGAAGAGCCATCATTTCATGAACAATCTCAGTCAAATGAAGAAATGACAGATGAAACAAATGCCACAACACAACCTCCATTACGACGTTCTACAAGAGAAAGATGTGCTTCTACTAGATATCCTAGAGATGAGTGTGTGGTAATCGCTGATGAGGGGGAGCCTCAAAGTTATGAACAAGCTATAACCAGTGAACACAAAGGAGAATGGGAGAAAGCTATGCAGGAAGAAATGCAATCCTTGCACGACAATCATACATATGATCTGGTGGAGCTACCCAAGTGAAAACGAGCCTAAAAATGCAAATGGGTGTACAAGTTAAAAACAAAAGAGAAGAATAGTCTACCCAGATACAAAGCTCGAATTGTTGTTAAGGGTTGCAATCAAAAGAAAGGTATTGATTTTGATGAAATATTTTCTCCCATGGTAAAAATGTCATCTATTAGAGTTGTAATGGGTCTAGCAGCTTATTTAGACTTAGAAGTTGAACAACTCGATGTTAAAACAACATTTTTACACGGAGACCTAGAGGAAGAGATATATATGGAGCAACCCGAGGGGTTCAAAGTTGCGGGAAAAGAACATCTTGTGTGTCGTCTCGAGAAGAGTTTATACGGTTTAAAACAAGCACCGCGCCAATGGTATAAGAAGTTCGACTCATTCATGACTCAACATGAGTTCAAAAAGACTCTATGCGATCACTGTGTCTATATAAAGAAGTATACTGGTGGTGATTTCATCATACTTTTATTATATGTTGACGATATGTTGAATGTTGGACAGGACAAAAAGAAAATTACAGTTCTCAAGAAGGCTTTAAGCGAATCTTTTGCAATGAAAGATCTGGGAGCAGCACAGCAGATTCTTGGAATGAAAGTCACTCGTGATAGATCCAAAGGACTATTGTGGTTATCGCAAGAAAGATATATAGAGAAAATTCTTGAAAGATTTAACATGCACAAGGCCAAGCCTGTAAGTGTACCACTTGCCAACCACTTTAAATTAAGCAAGGAACACAGTCCAAAAACTGAAAATGAAACGGCTGAAATGGAGAATGTCCCGTATTCTTCTGTTGTTGGTAGTTTAATGTATGCCATGATATGTACACGACCGGACATTGCATACGCTGTTGGAGCCGTGAGTCGATATTTATCAAATCCTGGAAAGCAACATTGGGCTGTTGTTAAATGGATATTCCGCTATCTCCGAGGAACAACCAGAAGATGTTTGTGCTTCGGAAAAGGAAAACCTATGTTAAAAGGATACACATACGCAGATATGGCAGGAGATGTTGACTCTAGAAAGTCAACATCAGGATATTTGATTACTTTTTCGGGGGGAGCAGTATTTTGGCAATCAAAGCTCCAAAAATGTGTTTCCTTGTCTACAACTGAAGCCAAATTCATTGCAGCTACAAGATCATGCAAAGAGATGATATGGTTGAAAAACTTATTGTTAGAATTGGGCCAAAAACAAGAAAGTTATGATCTCTATTGTGACAATCAAAGTACAATTCAACTTGCTAAAAATTCAGCCTATCATTCCCGATCGAAACTCATCGATGTTCGATATCACTGGATTAGAGATGCGTTGGAAGCAAAGCTGTTGCAACTCAACAAAGTTCATACTGATGATAATTGGTCAGACATGTTGACGAAGGCCATACCAACTAAGAAATTTGATGACTGTTGTGATGGTGCTGGTATGGAAGTACTTCCTGATTAAGTCGGGAAGGGGGAGATTTGTTGGGTTTCCCTCCTACTTTATTGGAAAGCTCAACAATTATTATTTAAAGATGTGTAGACACATCAAATTTCTATGCATATTTGTGTTAACCCAATGGAAACATTATTTCCAAGGAAGAATTTTGAAAGCCACATTGTGAGAGAACCTTTTGTATTCCATACCTATATATATGAGTGTGAGAGAGTGTGTAAAAATAT
Organism: Allium sativum; assembly: GCA_030737875.1. Lineage (NCBI taxonomy): Eukaryota > Viridiplantae > Streptophyta > Magnoliopsida > Asparagales > Amaryllidaceae > Allium > Allium sativum. The sequence continues at coordinate 11,600,351 of CM060921.1, read as the reverse complement.
AAAATGAAAGAGAGAAATACACAATAAGAGAGATAGCATGAGAAGTATTTATCCTCAAGCTTGAGTGAGCCACTGAGTGTGAGATATATACAAGTTCTTTTAATCCTATTATCATCTTATAGTGGAAGAATTGGACTTCTAGTCCCGCGGTTTTTCCTTCATTGGGTTTTCCGCGTAAACAAATCTCTTGTGTTGCTGTTTTTTTTTAATCTGTTAATTGTTTTACTGCTCTTCACTTTTAAGCTTATCTACACAGAGGAAATATAAAGTTTTACTCAACAGTAGGTTCTATATAAAATTTCCACCAAAACTATCAACAATAAAGTTAAATAAATTCTACCGTAACTTATTGCAGAGAACCAATTAAATTTTTATACCTGGCAGGAGTATTAGAGAGAATATCTTACTTGGTCACGAAATGCTAAAATACTTTAAGAAATCTGGAATAGCTAAGATGTGCATCAAAGTAGATTTCCAAAATTCATATGTCATGATAAATAGAGAATATGTAACCTATATAATATCTGTAATGGGCTTTCCTACCTCCCCAATTTCATTAATTTACAAATGTATAAGAACACCAACCATTTTTATTTTGGTTATAGGCATTTCTCATGGATTTATCCACGCAAATAAGAATCTAAGACAAGGAGATCCCATTTCCTTCTATTTTCTTGTATTGTTATGAAGTATTTATCATTACACACATTTTATTAAAAGGTGAAGTGATATGTAGTATGAACCCTTTTTTAAGCTTATAATTGTTGCCGCTAATAGCAGCAGCTTCCACCCTGTGGCAGAAGCCATGTTCTGTTCTATTTTTTTTTAAGAACACCAATCAAAAGAATGAACTTGCATTCTAAATATGAAAACAATTGAGATGGGAGTTTTGGCACAACCTTAGTATGTAATAGTTAACCATCTCAATGTTGACTATATGGAACAGTAGTAATACAGTTTGTACGCCAACTGACAAAGAAAAGGAAAAGAAGGAAGTGAGCATAGAAAATGACAATCAATTATCCCAGAATTCAATGCACAAAGTGTAAAATGGCTTACAGCCAACAACCATATGAATTTATGAAGGTTTAAATAAATATATTTATCTATAATTACGAAAGCTTGTGCACATATAAAAAAACACTACACATTGAAATGAAATCATTTAAAATGAATATCGTCAAAACAAAATTGCGTATAATATATTTATAAAAATAGAATGAAACAAAAAGTAAAAATTAACATGGTGCATAGGTTACTTGCCTGTATAATGTTGTCTGATTACCTATATCTTAAGCTTAGTATAATGTCAATCGATCACGCAGTGCATCAAATTTATGGTGCATAGAAAGTACAAGTATTGGATGTAATTTATGCTACATTATACAGGCAAGGAACAATAAACTTACATGCTAATTGTATAATTTGATTTTATAAATTTCTTTTTTTTTTAAGAATTGTTATTGTTTTTGCCAAATCATCATGTAAAATCTCCTATTTTCCAAGTAGACTGTGTTTACAGACAATATAGCATTTTAATTTTCTCTTCAAGATGCGACTTTTTTTAACTTTTGTGCTACTGTCATTCCATTTGTTTGTTATTTAAAATTAAATGTGATAGGTATATGTCAAATGGTGGAATTTGACCATCCATGAGCCACCTTAAAGAAACAACTAACTCTCTTTTGATTACTGTACTAACCATCATCGCTAGTGAAACGTAAAGCAACTTGACAAATTACAAAACAAAAGGATGGTACAAATGTAGCGAACAAATGGACGTAAAGAACATCGTGATGGAGGCAGGCATTAAACTAAAAAACTGAGTGAAATGCAGATGTGTTGTACATGGTGAAAAGTGAAGGAACAACGTTTGGGAAAATATAGATCAGAGGTCCAACAATTCATGTTGTATGCCTTTACCCATCATATCTTGCTAACAAGGAGGGATTGCACACCATAAAGTCGACACCCCAGCTGCACCTCGATCCCTTGACACACTACAATCGATCCCATAAGCTAATTCACCTAAATTAGACACAAAGTCTAACCCAAATAACCACCATGTAAGGATATTCAAGAATTTTATCCCCCAACACAACACAATTTGGAAAGATTTGATACCGATTTGAAAGCAATTTATCATGTTATATATGATCCATTCAATAAATCAACCTATAAAAGTTTCAATATTTGACACTGATTTGAATACATAACCATGGATAAAAATGATTACATATGCATTTAATGAAAAATATCCACACATGTAAAATATCAAAGCATACTACTACTTAACAAAATTTGAAGCAATGTATTTCTTGATTTAACAATAATGAATAGAAGATGAATGTAATATTGTATAGAAAATATTTAATGTATTGAATTGATCTATGATGAATTTTGGAAAAAAAAAAAGTTCATCACAGATCAATTCAATACAGTAAACATTTTCTTTACTATATTACATTCATCTTCTATTCATTACCGTTGAATCAAGAAATACACTGCTTCACATTCTTTTATGGTATCAGAGTGTTCCCTTATTTAATATTGTTGACTTTGTCGTTATCGACGAATGCGGTAGATTTTTCCAATACTCTACTGAATAGTGATGCCGATCAATTTCTTCAATAGCCTTTGTTATTGTAAGAGAAGTTAACCCAAACATTTCAAGACCATCAAGCATTCCAGGAGGTTGTAATATAGGGACATTAGCTTTTCCCAAGCTTCGATTCCGCCTTATTTCGCTTCTTAGCCTCTCCCTTACCATATCCCAACATTTCGTTGTAGACGTATTAATGAATACTTTACTTGGGCAAATTTCCACCTTTGCTATAAATAAAGGTCCAAGAAGTTCAGAATCCAAAATTTTAGACAAATAATAGCACATTTGGGTTGGATCAAATATACTAAAGTACCTAACATTACTTCTGTATCCTTTTGGGCAAATGGCTTGACTAGTAGATCACAGCTTTCCTAGTGAGGCAATACCATATTCCAAAGGCTCAACAACACAATTAATCCTCATGAACACCTTAGCCATCCGCAATCCCCTCTGTATAGGAATGTTTTATCTATACATTTAGCACATGAAGGATTTAGTGTGGCTGATTCTCCATGTTTTACCTCTATGAATTCAGCATTCATGCTTATCTTGCTGTGACTACCTGTAATGATGCAATCACTCTCCTGATCAAGTAAGAATGCTTTATTAGCAACGGCCCTTCTAGTATCATTTTTAATAGTGAGCACATTACGTTCAATTTCACATATAGTAGACACAGCAGTTTCTAGCTTTACGAGAACTTGCACACATTGCGGATCACAGATGGTAACAGTGTCTACATTCTGCGCAAAAGGCTCCCCTTATATCTTCTCTAAAACCGAAGTTTTGTTGTTCACTAAATGCTCCTTCACTTTTTCAGATTCTTCATGACTGGCTTGTTTATCAACATCAAATAACACAGAGTCCTTGTTGTTTGATATGCCTTCTTTTCTATTTTGCATGGTATTTAACGATACAGTAGTATCATACTATCATGCTACATGCTTGAAGTAACTACCTGATCAATAGACATAATTTTCTCTGAGTTAGCCGCTTGTTTTGCCTCTAGTTTATCGACATAGAATACAACAATATTTTTGTTATTTGCTATTATATTCTGCCTATTATGCATGGTATTTTCTGATGCGCTGCTGTTGTGTGATAACCCCATGCTTGTTTATCGAACCTCTTCAAAAATTCTAGGCCTTGGATAAACATTAGGTATTCCCGTCCGTAATGAAGTATTACTGTTATAACCTCTTGTTTCATTACTAAAACCTGATGTGCCACGATTAAGCTGATTTAAAGATGATTTTGAATCAGTTATCTTATGAGACGATTTCAACTCGGGTGTTTTCTCCATTGATATAGAAGAACTCAATTTGAGCTTCAAATCAGAAAGGCCCCATCCATGAATTGCACTCAGTTGCCGCTTACTGCATCAACTAAAGTATTTAACTCACTGATCGCGTATCGAAAAAGAAAGCTTCTTATGCTCAAGTCATAAGAACACAACTCCTTCACATGCATTAAACAAGTGTATCTATCAGGAGAGCAAGAGCAACCGACAGCAGAAAGGTGCAGATCATAATGGCACACAACACATTCTCTTTCACAGTTACTATCGAAGCTGGGATCCTTTTTTTTAGGCTGAGAGGACCTAATAATTTCCCTTCTCACTTTCTCAATTTCGGAACGATCCTTCAACGACTTAGCAAGGATCCCACCCACTTTACAAGCATCTTTCCATCTCAAAAAATCATCACTCTTGTTATGAACAAATGAGATATTCCATTGTGCTCTAACCGCTTCTCTGGCAGCACCTAACAATAGGTTATCATAAGAAATTGATATCTTTCTGATTTGCTCATGGTAAAGCACCACAACATTCTGTCTATGTGGCAACCACTCTAATGGAGCTACATTTACAGCTTCAGCACGGTTGAATCCACAATTGAAACCTGAATGATACGCTCACATGTTGCACACAGCACAATGGGAATGTCAAAACAAACTCGCCTTCATATTGCACACAGCAATGACAGTAACACCTTCTTTTTTTAGCAATGAAGCTGAAAATTGTGTGACCAGATTGTGAAGTAAGTCTTACTATTCTTCAGATAAATGTGGCAAATGTTTCTTTATAGCTCCCTCCAACTTTAAAGTATCTTTTCCAGGAACTCCATACCACACCTTTTGTTCTCCCAAGTGCAAATAATTTAGAGAAAAAAGATGGTGGTCTTCAATGTGCCAACAAAATGATAAGAAGCACATTCCTATGTACAACAAGGAACTAGTACTCCAGATATGTCTCCACTTTCGAAAGAAAGAATGGAATATAGATGTCGAGGAAAGTTATTTAGGGTCCATCTAGACTTGACATATAGATTCTCCCCTGATTCAGATGATGTTTTGGGAAATCCACTTCCAAATTCTCTAGTTTCCATATCTGCACAAGAGAGAACCTCAATTTCTTCAGTTGGATTTTCAACAATCCTCCAATATTCACCTTCAATTTTATCAGGTAATCGTGCAAAGTCATTTGATTCAAAATATTGCTTCTTGAAATCATTAGCATAATTCTGAAATGATTTTAAAGTGAAGTCGGGACCAGGTTCAAATCCACATCTAAATTTATTTGAATTTAGGCCATCTTCGTAGCCATTTCCACATTCAGTTTCAGTTTTACTAATATTTCTCCTTTTCCTTTTCATCATGTTGCACAATCTCTTTCCAGAATAGCAATTTTGAAGATTATGCACTTTTTGAATGCGAGTTGCAAATGTTGAATTTTCCCAAACATCTATCTCTTTTAGACATGGTGGCTTACATGAAGTTGGTGGAATAATTCTGCATATACCATAAGTTTCGCCATTGGCCGAATCTGTGAAATATATTTAAGAATATCTTTGAACTCCTCTTTAGTAGGATAATATACCGGTGTGTAACGGCCCGGAAAAAAAAATTCAATGCTCGAATTTTCAGCAATGATACACAATCCCGTATCACTTGCCAAAAATCCAAAGTATCGAACCCCTGACTGTTAATAGAAAGAAGTTAGAGGGTGAGGAAAGAAAGAAAGAAATGTTAGAATAGAAGAAAGAGGAAGAACACACATCAGAATCTCACAGCGGAACGAATCAAATATAATATATCAAATCTCCTTATACAAAAAGAACTGTATATATACATACCAATCATCAGAGTACATCATATATCAGACACAGCGGAAATACACTTTGAATAACTAACAGTGAAGCCTCCTGCTTACATCTTTTGGGACTCCAAGCGAAAACTAACCTATAATATACTCGGTCTGACCCGAGCACATTTGATTTAAAACAAAATTCACCGGGTCAGTCTGGAATACTTTCAGTGATAAATTCATAACACGACAACTTGTTTAACTTTGTTCCTTTTTGAAATAAAAGGATAATAGTAAGACCAATCCACACATAAACACGGACGGTTTTTACCTTACTATAACCCAAACCATTTTTGAAACCATATCTTATCTGATATTATAATAGTGTCTATCAAAGCACAAATAAATAACAAATTAGCAGAACGCTTGCATCTCACGCTCTACATATATAGTATAAAATCAAAAACCGCGGGCGCTTATTGGAAATTGGATTCCGACTATGACAAGGTATGAGACCACCTGCCGATAGTGTATCTCTAGAGGCAGATACACTGGGATCAACAAGAACGTCTTGCAACCCGGCCCACACATGACCGACCACTCATTTCGCTTGAGTGTATCGAATGTATATCACCAACGGTTGGGCTCAAACCACCGTTTCCCGAAAAGGGACAGCATCGATGGATTAAAGAAGCAAAAGGAATTTCTTTAGACAGGTGATTATACACCCTAATGGGAGCGACCCACATAGCCATGCTGCCTGCCCGATTTTTGTCATTTCCCGGTTGATGAGGCTTGGGCTAGAATTTTCTCCCTTTTTAGATCAGCACATCACTTTGAATGCCACATCGTCAGATCCATCAAAATCACTGACTGAAGTCTACAACAATACATTATGTGTTAGCTGAAGAAGTTTCCTCCTCCGCTTCCACTCTTGGTACGGTTGAAGAAATCAATATGCGTGACTGTCTGGAAATACTCTGTCAGACACTCGTCCATACGAGTCATCCAGGAACAGGATGAACCGAAGGCACTCTCCTACCACATCCTATATAGGAATCACCCCAAGGACCAGTAGCGAAAAGTCCTTGCAACCCGTATATTTCAACCATGACAGAACCCCATTATATCTTTGCATCGACTCAGAGATTGTTAGTGGTTCTTCCATTTACGAAGATATACGGTCTTCAATGCTCCATCTTCATCGCCTGCCAATTAGTCGTGAACGTGCAGTTGATTCGAAGTGGTTTTGAGTCTGGTTCCCATCCCTGTCTCTTCGAAAACAACTCGTCAAAAGGTAGATAGAATATTCCATTTGATAGTCGGTTGTTTAACTATCAAATCATACAGTGATGTTAAATCCATTGGCAGCTCAAGTTGTTTCTATAAAAATACTTCATTAACTATTTCATCGATTTCATAATCTTATCTCAACAAAACCTTTCCGATTTATTATTTTGAAAATATTAATCAATCCTCGCTTTCGAATAACTTGTTTACTTCTATTTCCTTTGTTCGGAAATGCTCCTTTATTTCACAAAACTTCTTTATTCTCTTTTAATCTTGAAACATCGTTTTAAAATTATCGAACCATTTTCCATATTTCTTATTATTGCAAATATCTTTATAGTCTTAAACCACTTTCCATTTCTACTACCATTTGGACTATCGTTATACTTTTAATTACATTATATAAGAAAAATCATATTTAATTATCTGATCCAATTAATCCACCTCTTATTTTTAAACCCAAACAGTTTAATTTTATTTCTAAATCTTTACAAATAAATATTTTCAATGTTCTCTCAATAATTTATTCCCAACATCCTCAATCATTGCAAACCAATATCATCCTTTGACAATCGTGAAATCGCCCAAGTTGGGGTATTTTAATTACCTCTCAGACCTTGGTCAACCCCGTTCTTATCTTTAGACAATAAAGGTTTACAACATAAAACCTCATATTATATTTCCACTTCTACTCATCATGGTTTGCCAAACCATTTCCTTTGATTTGAAAATTCACTTTACGTGTAAATTCCCTTTCCTTGACTGGGTAAACCACTCAACAAAATCATATTTGCCATTTTATTCCTGTATGGTATTACAACCCATTTCTTCTATTGGTAATTCCCTTGTAACTTCTTTTTACTTTATCCTATTAAGTAAATCGACCATTTCCCTTTCAAGCCTTATTCTAACCAACTTACCTTGTTTTATTAAATGAATTCTTATTTAAACTCTCGAATTAACTTTCGAGTCATTTTTACAAAACTATGTTTGTAAATCCAAATTAAAATCCTCTTATCAAACTCCAATCAAATTTTAGTAACCTTTATATCCATTTGATTAATTTAATTCATCAACGAAAATAATCCCTTCAATTATCGTTATTTAAAATGATAATTATCTTAACCATTAACCCCTTAAATCATAGTTAATTTCATTATACTTAGGAATAACATAATTAATCTTTAATTAACTATAAATAATTTATCATTTTAAAAGATCATTAAATCATAATTAACTTCATTAATCGATAATTAACTTGTTAATCAGCGTTAATCAAAAATTAACTAATTTAAACAACCTTCGTTAAGTTAATGAACATTTGAAAATAATCGATTTGACTAATCAAATCAACTAAATTTCCAACTTTAATTAAAGCAGTCTCCTTTGGTCGATTGTCAACACCAGTTAATCCTTAACTGATATTCATCCACCGTTTCCCCTTTTAAATTAATTAATAATTTAATTAATTTAAAAATATCATTTAATTATTTTATAAAAACAAATATTCAATTTACCAATACGTATATTGGTTTCTGCCCTTCTGACACAATATTTCATTATATAAATTATTTAATTAAATTCTTGATAACCTGATTATAAATATAAATATATTTATAAATTTCCATTTTAATTAACTCGTGTAAAACCAATTTAAAATTTCATTTCAGTTATAAAAATAAATTTATAACTTTAATCATTTTCAGTTCGCCCAGTGGCAAAACAACGCCATAAACGATGGATTTTACACCATCACTGCCAATGACTTACTCAATGATGTCGATTGATTAATATCACACCATGATTAATGTCCATCCATTTTGAACAGGTTTAAATATCATTCTGGGTAAATAATTCATATGTATGAACAATATAAATAATAAATAACACATAATAAATTTGAGGAATCCGGTTTGATTCCTCCTACCTGTTCTTCCCTACGTCACAGTTAGTATAATATTTGATAATAACACATAATATAATGCATTAAAACGATGAATAAATAGGGTCAGCCAATCAAACACTTGCAACAACAATAACCATAGCATCCAATCAACCAATTTAACTGATATTTTATATTATATGGATTTATCACATCACAATAGTCCAAAGAAGTGTGAGAATTAACTCACCAGTTATTTTCAGTCAATGGTTTCAGCGTTTGTTTCATATAATTTTAAACGGACGTTTAAAATTACATGAAATTCCAGTTGTCTCTGTTTGCAACCCAACCAGTTCGTACACGTAGTTCTCGTCGCCACGATCCCAACGGATCCTGTTTCATCGAATTTCGTCAACGTATGAAGAAAGTGTCGCAGTTTAAAGTTTATAAAAGTTAACGATAAATTAATTAAATAATTAAATTACCTTGATCGATCATTAAACCGTTATAATCATTGGCCACGTCAGCAAATGGCTCACGCGTTTTCTTCTTACTTACTTCCTCAACCCAACGTAGCCTTTCTCCTTCACCCAATATCGTCAAAAGCTCCTCACCATCGGACCGCCAGAACTTCGTTACCGTCAGGCCTGGGACCTACCTGAGACCTTCCGCACCACCGCCCCATCCTTAGCTCCACTCGCCGCCGACGCCATCCCCCAATTTTGCCCAGACCGCCGAAATTCCTGATTTGCCCCTTTTCCGTTCATGGCCCATTCTCTACCGCCATAGGTGGTTCTGAGCCACCGCGACCCCACCTACCTCACCCCTGTGCTTCGGCCTTCCACTCTCTTCAGCCACCCGACCACCACGAGGCCTCCACTGCCGTCAAGTTGGCCAAACCCAATTTCAGCTACCATGAAAAAGCCCAAAACTATCGCCTCCGATCAACCTCAATTTCCGATCACTACAGCCCATTTTAGGTACCCCGACCAAAGCCAAAAATATAGCCCTCTCTCTCCTCTACATTTCCCATATGGTATGAGCTCCTACAATCGAACACAACCCCTCAATTTTGACCAAGAACGAAAATGGTTTGTTTCGGTTTTCGTGAAATTCCGGCCACCTCAGACCTCCGTTGGCCACCAATTTTTGACAGCACCTTCCCCTCGACACCCTCTACGACTTTCGCTTTGGCCGCTACCACAAATTCTTGCCAGAAATCAAGATAAAATTATTTAAGATCTAAGGACTTTTCTGCAAAAAGTGATGAACGAAATTGATTTGGGTTTTAGGATTTCTGGGGTGGGCTGTTTATATAGAGGTGAAAAGTGGGAAAAAATATTTTTTTTATTCCGGTGATGTGAGTAACGATATTTCTCCCACGCCTATCGCCAGATTAAACGCGGTTTATTCGCTCCTGCACTCACATACAAACCTCGTTCGAGATGCGAATGGACGGCATAGTATAATTTGACGATACGGTCCTAACGATTCTTGTTTCGTCGAATTCCGAGTTCGTTAGCTCGAATAGCACTCGTTCACGTTCAAATGCTCGTTTTTATTTGCATTTTATTTTGCTACACTCACAAAATAAACCCGATTGATGCACAACTTGAAATCTAAAAATAATTTGTTATTGCGGTCTCAATAAAATTTGTTTCGTCGAAAACAGAGGTCGTTTGAAAAAAATCCCTTTTATAACTGCCCAATTCAGATAAAATAAACCAATTTTAAAATACTTCAATATAATATTAATAAAATATTGAAATTGGCCATATAAGACCAGAATTGTATACACTACCAAGATAAAATATCCCGGGTTGGATTTCAAGCTAAATCGATATTCAAAATATTTAAAAACCTCTTTATTTAATATAAATAACGATAAATTTTTTAAAGGAATTCCACAGCGACTATTTTAAAATTTGATTTGGACATAAAAAAAATCTATGCTATGAAAACTGGATTTTTCTTTTCATTAGAAAGATATTGCCCAGCCGGTCCTGACGTTTCTTTTTTCGAGAAAATCCGACTTATATTGGGCCCTGTACGGCCGGTTAAAGTTCAAAATGCCAATTTACGAACTGCCGTGCCGCTGCAGCTTGTTATATAACTAAATTATAAATTTAACGTTCAACGGTCGTTAAATAAACGATATCGTCGATATATTTTCAATACAGACCATATTAACCTTTATATTTTGCAAATCACATTATACGGTGAATTCAACATTTTGTCCAAATATTTTTGAAATTAAAATATTATTTTATTCTATTTATATTATAAATTAAATATTCAAAACAGTTAAATTTGATTATTTAAATTCAAACTGGCCTTTTAAAAAAAATAAAATAATTTTAATAATCGGCCAGAAAATACGGGTCGTTACTTTCCTCCCCCCTTAAAATAATTTCGTCCTCGAAATTGCCAAAGCAGAAAGAATGGTACAGCCCTATTATTTTTACAAAAATATTCAATTAAAAATCAGTTTTACTTCCAAAATTAATTTAATTGGTTTTAAAACCAATTTATTTCAAATAACACAATTTCCCAAAAATCTTAGAAAAAATCTAACTCCTTAGATTTTGGAAAAATTCCGGTAGAGTCTCCCATGCACGGAGGGACATCAGCAATATTGCAGGTTCTAGAAATATATACATCGACTCTCATGGTCGAAAAAATCCAAAATCACATCTCAAAATCCAAATCAAAACCCAAAATTTTATATTTTGCATAGGCGTACCTTTTTGCGAGCGTTATCAAGCAAAATTCTCAATCTATAACAATCTACGCAATCAAATTCTACCGTCGAAGCCATCTCATACCTGTACTTAACTCAAATACCAAGTAAGTAACAACTGAATGGATAGACAAATTCCATCCAAACATATGACATCATTACTGGTTTAAATCTTTCGATTTTAATTCATGATCAATTCCACTCAACTTGCTATACAGGAATTCATTCACTTATCTTTTCAATTTATCCAACTTTTAGATTTAACCATTGGTGAAATTTATACAAGCCATCCAACATAAAACAAACTAACCAATAGACAAGGCATATCAACTCAACCAATCACTTTGATTCATCATTAATATTTTTCATTTGGTTTCGCTTTGGTTTCACTTATCGATTCATGTCAAATCGAATTCTTATCAATTATTAATTCAATTACCAAATTCCAATGTATTTTATTCAATTTTAACACCATATCCCTTTCTAATTTAACTCGACTTAACCCAGGTAAGTCGTATTCCCATATTTGGTTTTCAATTCCATCCAAAACAATCAAACAATAAGGTATCTCAATAATTCGATAAAATAATTTCCCTTTTTTTTATATATAGAAATATAGTTTGGGCAAAATTATTTCATTTACTCGCTTTACAAAATATTTAAAATAATTTTATATTCAATTACAAATATGCGCTCTCAATACACACTTAACTCAATCTAGGGTATTACTAACCCAATCTCTATTGAGTTACACCATAGAGCCAAGGTTATCACTAAACCAATTGCTCTGATACCAACTGTAACGGCCCGAGAAAAAAATTCGATGCTCGAATTTTCAACAATGATACACAATCCCGTATCACTTGCCAAAAATCCAAGTATCGAACCCCTGACTGTTAATAGAAAGAAGTTCGAGGGTGAGGAAAGAAAGAAAGAAATGTTAGAATAGAAGAAAGAGGAAGAACACACATCAGAATCTCACAGCGGAACGAATCAAATATAATATATCAAATCCCTTTATACAAAAAGAACGGTATATATACATACCAATCATCAGAGTACTTCATATATTAGTCACAGCAGAAATACACTTTGAATAACTAACGGTGAAGCCTCTTGCTTCCAGCTCCTGGGACTCCAAGCAAAAACTAACCTGTAATATACTCGGTCTGACCCGAGAACATTTGATTTAAAACAAAATTTACCGGGTCAGTCTGGAATACTTTCAGTGATAAATTCATAACACGAAAACTTGTTTAACTTTGGAATTCCTTTTTGAAATAAAAGGATAATAGTAAGACCAGTCCACACATAAACATGGACGGTTTTTACCTTAATATAAACCAAACCATATCTTATCTGATATTATAATAGTGTCTATCAAACCACAAATAAATAACAAATTAGCAGAACGCTTGCATCTCACGCTCTACAAATATAGTGTAAAATCAAAAACTGTAGGCGCTTATTGGAAATTGTATTCCGACTATGACAAGGTATGAGATCACCTGCCGATAGTGTATCTCTAGAGGCGAATACACTGGGTTCAACAAGAACATCTTGCAACCCGGCCCACACATGACCGACCACTCATTTCGCTTGCGTGTATCGAATGTATATCACTAACGGTTTGGCTCAAACCACCGTTTCCCGAAAAGGGACAACATCGATAGATTAAAGAAGCAAAAGGAATTTCTCTAGACAGGTGATTATACACCCTAATGGGAGCGACCCACATAGCCATGTTGCCTGCTCGATTTTTGTCATTTCCCGGTTAATGAGGCTTGAGTCTAGAATTTTCTCCCTTTTTAGATCAGCACATCACTTTTAATGCCACATCGTCGGATCCATCAAAATCACTGATTTAAGTCTACAATAATACATTACGTGTTAGCTAAAGAAGTTTCCTCCTATGCTTCCACTCTTGGTACGGTTGAAGAAATCAATATGAATGACCGTCTGGAAATACTCTGTCAGATACTCGTCCATACAAGTCATCCAGGAACAGGATGAACCGAAGGCACTCTCCTACCTCATCCTATATAGGAATCACCCCAAGGATCAGTAGCGAAAAGTCCTTGCAACCCGTATATTTCAACCATGACAGAACCCCAGTATATCTCTGCGTCGACTCAGAGATTGTTAGTGGTTCTTCCATTTATGAAGATATACGGTCTTCAATGCTCCATCTTCATCGCCTGCCAATTATTCGTGAACGTACAGTTGATTCGAAGTGGTTTTGGGTCAATTTCCCATCTCGGTCTCTTCGAAAATAACTCCTCAAAAGGTAGATAGAATATTCCATTTGATAGTCGGTTGTTTAACTATCAAATCATACAGTGATGTTAAATCCATTGGCAGCTCAAGTTGTTTCTATAAAAATACTTCGTTAACTAATTCATCGATTTCATATTCATATCTCGATGAAACCTTTCTGATTTATTATTTTGAAAATATTAATCAATCCTCGCTTTCGAATAACTTGTTTACTTCTATTTCCTTTGTTCGGAAATGTTCCTTTATTTCACAAAACTTCTTTATTCTCTTTTAATCTTAAAACATCATTTTAAAATTGTCGAACCAATTTCCATATTTCTTATTATTGAAAATATCTCTATAGTTTTGAACCACTTTCCATTTCTACTACCATTTGGACTATCGTTATACGTTTAATTACATTATATAAGAAAAATCATATTTCATTATCTGACCCAATTAATCCACATCTTATTTTTAAACCCAAACAGTTTAATCTTATTTCTAAATCTTTACAAATAAATATTTGTAATATTATCCCAATAATTTATTCTCGACATCCCCAACCATTGCAAACCAATATCATCCTTTGACAATAGTAAAATCGCCCAAGTTGGGGTATTTTAATTACCTCTCAGACCTTGGTCGACCCCGTTCTTATCTCCAGACAATAAAGGTTTACAACTTAAAACCTCATATTCTATTTCCACTTCTACACATCATGGTTTGCCAAACCATTTCCTTTGATTCGAAAATTCACTTTACGTGTAAATTCCCTTTCCTTGATTGGATAAACCACTCGACAAAATCTTATTAGCCATTTGATTCCTGTATGGTATTACAACCCATTTCTTCTATTGGTAATTCCCTCGTAACTTCTTTTTACTTAATCCTATTAAGTAAATCGACCATTTCCCTTTCAAGCCTTATTCTAACCAACTTACCTTGGTTTATTAAATGAATTCTTATTTAAACTCTTCAATTAACTTTCGAGTCATTTTTACAAAACTATGTTTGTAAATCCAGATTAAAATCCTCTTATCAAACTCTAATCAAATTTTGGTAACCTTTATATCCATTTGATTACTTTAATTCATCATTGAAAATAATCCCTTCGATTATCGTTATTTAAAATGATTATTATCTTAACCATTAACCACTTAAATCGTAGTTAATTTCATTATACTTAGGAATAACATAATTAATCTTTAATTAACTATAAATAATTTATCATTTTAAAAGATCATTAAATCATAATTAACTTCATTAATCAATAATTAATTTGTTAATCATAGTTAATCAAAAATTAACTAATTTGAACAACCTTCGTTAAGTTAATGAACATTTGAAAATAATCGATTTGATTAATCAAATCAACTAAATTTCCAACTTTAATTAAAGCAGTCTCCTTTGGTCGACTGTCAACACCAGTTAATCCTTAACTGATATTCATCCACCGTTTCCCCTTTTAAATTAATTATAATTTAATTAATTTAAAAATATCATTTAATTATTTTATAAAAACAAATATTCAATTTACCAATACGTATATTGGTTTCTGCCCTTCTAACACGATACGATTTACCAATACGATATTTCTCCCACGCCTATCGCCAGATTAAACGCGGTTTATTCGCTCCTGCACTCACATACAAACCTCGTTCGAGATGCAAATGGACGGCATAGTATAATTTGACGATACGGTCCTAACGAATCTTGTTTCATCGAATTCCGAGTTCGTTAGCTCGAATAGTGCTCGTTCACGTTCAAATGGTCGTTTTTATTTGCATTTTATTTTGCCACGCTCACAAAATAAACCCGATTGATGCACAACTTGAAATCTAACAATAATTTGTTGTTGCGGTCTCAATAAAATTTGTTTTGTCGAAAACAGATGTCGTTTGAAAAAAACCCTTTTATAACTGCCCAATTCAAATAAAATAAACCAATTTTAAAATACTTCAATATAATATTAATAAAATATTGAAATTGGCCATATACGACCAGAATTGTACACACTACCAAGATAAAATATCCTAGGTTGGATTTCAAGCCAAATCGATATTCAAAATATTTAAAAAAAACCCTATATTTAATATAAATAACGATAAAATTTATAAAGCAACTCCACAGCGACTATTTTAAAATTTGATTTGGACATAAAATAAAATCTATGCTATGAAAACTGGAATTTTCTCTTCACTAGAAAGATATTGCCCAACCGGTCCTGACGTTTCTTGTTTCGAGAAAATCCGATTTATATTGGGCCCTATACGGCCGGTTAAAGTTCAAAACGCCAATTTACGAACTGCCACGCTGCTGCAGCTTGTTATATAATTAAATTATAAATTTAGCGTTCAACGGTCGTTAAATAAACGATATCGTCGATATATTTTCAATACAGATCATATTAACCCTTTATATTTTTCCAATTCACATTATAAGGTGAATTCAACATTTTTTCCAAATATTTTTGAAATTAAAATATTATTTTATTCTATATATAGTATTAATTAAATATTCAAAGTAATTAAATTTGATTATTTAAATTCAAACTGGCCTTTAAAAAAAATAAGAAATCGGCGAGAAAATACGGATCGTTACATGGTGTTTCATCAAGAATGGGTCTGCAGGCATCCCTTGGACGCCATTTTGCTATGACCTTCTGACAATTGTTGCATTCCAAAAAACCACAAATCACACCTTTTAATAAGTTTTTCCTCACGGGTCTAACTACTGGCTCGTTCAACTCGGATTCTAATCTTCAAATAAATAGTTATCGTCTTTATAATTCACCCATGTTCTATGCCTAAGTGACTTCTTTATTCTTCCCACATCGTTTATGCTTGTCTCAGCATCGAGTGGGAATAAAAAGCACTAGAAGAAGAGTGTAAATGAAGATGTTGGAGTTTTTCTCCAACTCTTTGTAAAGTGAATGTAGTGAATGTCCCAAAGCCTAGTGGAACTGAAAGAATAACATCAGATTCATCTAACATAAACTCAATGCATTCTGTCTCCATTATAGAAATTGGTTTTTCTTTCTGGTGAGATCCAAAGTCCACAAATCAAAGAAAAGGGAAAAAAATGTAAATTATCACAAAACATATCTAAATCTCAAATCCCTAATTTCAATTCCAGAGGTGATGGCCATAGACCCAGAACCGAAAATGGCTTTCTAAAACCAGGAGAGGTTTCTTTGAGACCGGTTTTCTTATGTAGCTAATCTTACCTTTACCTCTGTATATTGAAATAGGGACCTTGCCTTTAATTTTATTTTTTCAATTAAATACTTAGTTTTATGCAACTAAAATATTGGTGAAGAAAAATAGAGGCAAAAGAGAACAAGACATTAAACAATTCACCAAGAACAGAATATAGGCAGTGGAAATTAGCAGTACACTATCCACACTTTTGCTTTCAGTGTTATAATCCAGACTCACATGGAGAAAAAAGTCATGGAAGAAAACAAAAAATTTAACAAAGAAGAAAATGACTACAGATTTTCAACATAATTAACAAATAATAATATCTTCATTTCAAAAAAAAAGTAATTTGCACCCAGAAAACAGCGATTACCTCGATTGTAGATTTAGGGATCGTGAATAAAGAAGGGGAGTAGATCAACGAGGTGGAGGGGATCCCTAATGAAGTGGAGAGGAGCGGATCGACGTGGCAGCACGATGGAAGAAGGTCGGCGAAGTAGTAGCCTGCGCGTGATGGAAGATGAAGCGAGAGGAGGGTAAGAATTACGAGCAACAGAAGTGAAATTTCGTTGAAAGAGGGAGAAGGGAAAAAGTAGAGGGAAGGGGAAAAAAGGTGATGTATATCTTCTAATGTGGATACCTAGGAATGCGGCAAGATTTGGTACCCAAAAATTAAATGAAAACTACGAATAAATTGAAGAAAAAGTACTAGATGCGTTTACATTGTAAAGGCTGCCAACAAATGATAATCAAAGACACAGATTCAAACACAAACACAAAAATAATAAGAAATAAAATGCAGAAATGGAAAGAACACCCCATGTTTTATACTGGATCCGATTACTCATACGTCCAGTCCCATGCAACGCTGGATTGCGCAGAGTTTTATTACTATATCAATATCCAAGTACAACCCCTAGAATTCACAGCTACAAGGTTAACACTAATTCCAAACACCCTTGATTTCCCGGCTACAAGGTTAACACCGCTCTGATTCCTTGATTTCATGGCTACAAGGAAACACCGTTTCCCAAACACTTTCCTAACAATTACAACAGCGCTATAACTCTTCAATAACACTTTGATTCAGAGGGTAATAAGTAGAGAGTGCGAAGAGAAGAAATTTTATATACATAGAATTGAATTCGGCAAAGTATAAGTATAGAAATCATAAAAATAAGAAATAATAATGGTATAGAGAAAAGGGATGAAGATTGAGAAGAAGAATGGTGGAAAATTTTGAAATCAACCTCTATTTATAAGATTTGAAAGGTTGCAACGCTTCTGGAACGTTATAAATAGTGAAAAGACACTTCCTTTGAAAATAAAAAATATGACAGTTATATGTCGACATAACTATCTATGTATGTTGACATATGCTAGTTAAAAATTGAAATTTAAGCATTTTTAAACTGTTTTAATACATAAACAGTTCTGGAAATTCTTGAATTAAAACATAGTGTTATAAATAAGTATTATAAAGTTTAAAATCATATGAAAACACAAATATAACTTATATGCATATATTCATAAAATTATAAAGTTTAAAACTATATAGATATAAAGATATAAAAATGCATAACTATATAAATGTATATAAACTTATAAACTCTATAACTTGAAATTAAAATCAAAAGTAAAATAGAGAAACTTAATAAAAATTGAAAATATAATTTGAAATTTAAAAATCATAAACTGAAAAATAGAATTTGAATTTGAATTAGAACCTGGAGTGCTATTCGGAGTCTTACATAAAGTACATTCTATTACGATATTTATCTTGAACTCTTGAAATCTTGATTACTCATGAGTCTTGAATCATCTCCGAATTCTGAATCTCTTGAATGCTTAAACTGTACAGTCTTCAGTATTAATTCCTGTATATAAATCCTACATATGTGTGTGTGTATATATATATATATGTATTCTAGATAAAAGTGTTAGTATACATTTTATAATCAATTAATATTGAAATAAGATTGTTATCAAGAAAACTCCATTCTCCAACAGTCTCCCCTTTTTTGATGATGGTAACCTTACTTTATAAAATGTCAGACCTGTTCATACTTGTTGATACTTGTTGATGATAATTCTTCTAACACTCCCTCTGTCTATATGAATTCCTATAAATTATGTCAATATTTTATAATTTTCCCCTTTTTGGCATTATCAAAAAGAAATTCTAAGACAACTCCCCCTAAATTCTACAATTATCTAAATAATTTATATACTAAAGTGAAGTACTCCCGCTTAGTTCTAAATATATCTATATTATCCTTATACTAAACCAAAATACTCCCCCTGAGTACTATATATATATATATATATTCTATAATAATATTCATGATTATACATTAATCAAGACCGAGTATCAAAGTATTATAATTACATATGTATTATGTCATATATACAAACCAAACTAAGCACACCACACATATGTTTAATATATACAAGTTTTAAATCAATCAATCCAAATCAAACAAATCAAACCAATTAAATCAATCATACCAAACAATCAAACATTTCTTGGGATTTCTACCCATTCATCTTATCCAGTGATTGGGTTCTTCTTGATGTCCTTCCATTCTTCTTCATTGGTGAGTGATGCTATGTTGTTTTGATCTCTGAAACGAGAAGAGAATGACTAACGAATTGCGTCAAAACGTTTCTCTTGATATTCAACCATTCTCATCTCAATTAACTCTAGATGGTGCTGATTACGTAGTATTAGGGAAAGGATTGTCTCGAAGGAATTAAGAGAATCTTCGAGATTTTCAGTTATGTTATGAATTGGATTTTCCATTGTTTTGATGAGAAATGAATAGAGAAGAAGGATAAATGAAATAATGAAGTTTTCTAGAAGAAATAGGCTTAAGTAGGGCCTGGAATTCATTGGATTTTGAACAGACATGAGTTAGTTATTTGATTTTAAATTTTGAAAAGCTTTGAAAATTTGGCAGTTATATGTAGACATATGCAACTATGTATGTCAACAAATTTATTAAATTTGTTTGAAAATTTTCAAATTTTGAAACTTTTGATCTTATATTTTATTATATTTAATTCTAAAGTTTTTATAGTAACTTAAAAACAAATTTAACATAAATAAAACTCCATTCGTTACTTCATAAAAAGCAAATACGTCCAACTAATTAAGACACACTAAATACGAGATTCGAAAGCGAATATTAAAGAAAAATAAAACTAGATAGGCTAGTTTTCAGCGGATGATGATGAGGAAGATGAAATTTCAAGCTTTCTCCCTATCTTGCTCACGAACTTAGTCATTTTGGAAAGATTCTTTTTGAGCTTCTTTTAGTTGCTGGCATTTTCACTTGGTTTTGAACAACCGTCTCTCTAGTAATGGTTCTAGTGATGATGGGACACTCAACACTTTCTAAAGAAGTTTCTTCTTCTTCTTCGACTTCCATAGGTGCTTTTTCTTGTTACATTCGAGCTTGTTTAGCTTAGAATGTCTCATATGGTTGGAAAGTTAGAGGAATTTGCCTGAGATGTATGTTTGATGAGTCAAACACTTTTCTTGGCACACATTCTTCTCCATGAAGATCATCTCCAAAGTATTTGAAAATGCCAGTGAGACAAACTCCATAGTGTAGCATGTTCTCTCTTAATGAAGTTTCCATAGGCTTGAATTCTCTTAAGATCATGCCGGCCCAATTGATATCATAGCCACCAATAATAGCAAAGAGAGCCTTTTAGACCTCGGGAGTTGGGTTGTTAAAATTTATGGAATGTGGAGTGATGGTATATTGAAGGAGAAGTTTGAAAATGCTTGTTTATCGATGGAAAAAATGATTTTTGAAATCCATTTGAGTATCTCTTTCAAATATGTCATGATAAATCTCTAAATCGGTTTCATCGATTTTGAAATCCGAAAAGTCCGAGCCCGTACTTCTACACTTTAAGATAGTACCCAAGATTTCGGCATTAAGAACAATTTGCGTGCCTATGACGCTACTCCAAATTTGGTCTTCGTTGCCTTCATAAAATTTGCGATTAAGATTCGCATAGAACATCTTGACAAGCTTAGGATAACACACTAAATCATTATCACGAGAGTCAATTAAACTTAAGACTTCGTTATGGTTGAAATGAGAGATAAGATCATAGGAAGGAAAGTCTCCAAAGACGTCAAAGGCACCCATATTTACTTTAGCATTTGCTACATATTTAAAATAGGTTTTGATAGCTTCTTTGTCATTATGAAGATAACCTTTGATGATTTTGGTTAACTTCAATTTCTGAGATGAACTTGAGGAAGCCATTGAATTGATTGTTTTAAAGAGAATAGATATGAAGAATATAGTTTGAATTATGAATGAAAGGTAGAGAGAATAGATGTATATATATAAATTGAATGGATATGAATTGAATAGACATAACTTTTCAGAAATCAATGATACATTTTTCGTCCTTGGGAGTTGGTGAAAAGATGGAGGGAAGTTTGAAAGTTTAAACCTTTGAAACTCAAAATTTGAATTTCAAATTTGTGATGACTCCAAACTCCCGTGCCACAAAAGCAAGGATAATCAGTGGAATATAACACATAAACAATAACAATAAAACAGAAATATATCAATACACCTGGTAATGTACAAAAAATTACACTAGAACAAATATAATCATTAGAGTTACAAAATATAACAGGGTCATACTTAGTACAAAATACAGTTTCAGCTTCATATAAAATGTCTACAGCGAAATCAAACATAATATACATAACAAAGTCTGAACAGCTTAATAGAAATGATAGAATCCATCTTCAGCTCCATAGCTATCCAGAATGAGCTTGCTAAATCCTGAATACAAGGTTGCCCATGTAGAAATAGGGGAATCCAAGTTTGCAAAGTGAAACAAACTACGAGTCAGTCATGAGAATCGTATGAGAAATCTTACTTAACCTATTTAATAATAGGGTCAATCACAGGACCACGCCGCTAATGCACAACAGGCTTACTCCACTGGATTGCCAGTGCATAAATAAAGTAAATCATTTAAATAATGCAATGCTTTTTATAGAAAATGAAGTCATTATAAGACTCAGGTCCTATCACACAATGCAACGCAAGATGGAGGATAGAGTTTTACCTTATAATGGCCAAAATATGCTTGATACGTATAAAACAAATCATTTGATACTATCACTAGTGCATATATGTTTCAAAAACAATTTCAGTCACAATGTATCAATCATAGACGACATGGGTACCATATATCATGTCGCCATACTAGTTCTACAATCAAAACCGCACAATGTCGTATTGAAAATTGGATTTCCATCATGAATTAAGGCAAGGGATCGTCCTTACTGACTTCGAGACAATCTATCCCATGTCTCAGGATTAGAGCTCGAGTGACCCTTAGATCGTCAGGGCTGATCCACACGTGGTGGATTAAAATGCCTGAACAATACGTTTCCCCGCCCTATGGGGAGTAAAACTGGTCAGTATATCGACCAAACCATCCATCGACCCCGTAGTGACCGATATAACCAAGGCGCCTCTCTTTCTAATATCCACATAGGTAAAAATGTTTGGGCTCTATACCATGACACCACTCCTAGCTATAAGGAAACGCATGTCCTCTGTAACGACCCGACAATCCATACCAATTTGAGCTGACTAATATCCTACACATTCAAATCAAAGCGCACGAAAGTTCAGATTATTAATAGAAATAAATTAGAGGATGAGATAGAAAAGGTAGAACTAACAGAATAGAAGAAGAACACAGCTGAACATAATCAGAGTAAACACGAATCTCACAGCGGAATGAATAAAATATATTATATACCACTTTGAAATACAAATTTGAATTTGTATATACATACCATATCAGAATATAACTCATATACATCATAGTGGAAATAATCTCTAATAACTAGCGGAGAAGCTTCCTGCTTTGTGCTCCTCCAAGTGTATCTGTAAACTTGACGGCCCATACAAATTTGGGCACCCAAGAGTTTAGGGGAAAAAAAACAAAATAAACTTTGGGTCAGTCATGGGACTGGTGTGAGTAAACGCCATTCATATTGTTTAATTTTGAAAAATCTTTTAAAATAAAAAATAATATTAAGACCATCCCACACATAAACATGGATGGTTTTTACCTTACTATAACCAAAACATTTTTGATATCAAAATCCAATGATATTATAATAATGTCTATTCAAATAAATAATCAAATGAACGCTTGCATCTCACGCTCCACATGCATAGTATAAAATCAAAAACCGCAGGGCACTTATTGGAGATTGGATTCCAACTATGAAAAGGCATGGGACCGCCTCCCAATCAGTGTACTCTAGAGGGGATACACTGGGGTTTAACAAGAACATCTTGCAACCCGGCCCACACATGACCGACCACTCATTTAGCTTGAGTGTATCGAATATATTGTCACCTATGGTTGTTGGCCACCAACCGCAAACCGAAGATACAGAAATGAAAGAAGAACAAATATGAATTTTCTCTAGATCGATGACAATACACCCTGCTTGGGTATGACCAAACTAGCCATTCTGCCCGCCCGATTTCTGTCATTTCCCGGTTGTGAGGCTAGAGGCTATATCTATCTTCAAAACATCTGATAACCATTCACTTTGAATGCCACATCGTCAAACCCGTCAATTCACCAATCGATTTCCAAAAATATCACGTATGTAAAAAGCTAAGAGGAACGATTCCTCCGCCACCAGATGTAATACCTTTAAAGATCAACCATACGTGATCTGTTAGGTATACTCTGTCAGACACTCGTCCATACATGTTGTCCTGGGACTGGACAAATGGAAAGAACCATTCTGGAACAGAACGACCATTGCATTTCACTCCGTCTTCAATTGTCTTCAGCATAATATAATTCGCAGCGCTTATGCCTATACGGAGTGGTTTTCGGATAATATATCCAACCGGTCTCTCCGTATTGACAACGATGGTCAAAACACTTCGATAGTCGGTTATTTAACTCTCGAAGTAAAAACAAACATCCATTCTAATGTATAACTAAACATCACACAACCACGGGCACTTTTTATTCAACATTCGTTTTTATTATTCAAATTCCCATATCTTACCAGATATTTCTCAAACCCCGTTTTAGTCTTTTCACATGTAACGACCCAGGATTTTAGGGCCAATTTAAAATTTTTATTTTAATGAATTTAAAGTATTTTAAATGATTGATTTATTTTAATCGAAGTTAAAACGAATAAATTTAATTTATATATAAAAGGAATTGAAAACAAGCGCTGCAGTTTGAAATTTTGACTTTAAACTTTGACTGAATGTACAGGATTCAAAATAAAACGAATTTTAGTGAAACCAAAAATATTTAAATCTGTTTCAGAATATCTTTCTAATGAATCCGAAAAATTGAAATTTCACTTTATAATTTATAAGTTATGTCAAAATTAAAATTTAGAAAAGTCGCTATGAAATGAATATATATAATATATAAAGGTCAAAATGGCCAATTTTTACATACGAAGGAATCGGAACTCGAAACCATTTCCATTGAGTTCAGAATGACGTTTCTGCATTGAAAAACAGTAAACACTTATATATTTTGAGTTTCAGAAATTATTGTTTTCAAATTGTATTTTTGATATTAAATATATTCGCCCTGAAAATAGCCATTTTTCAAAAAGTCTCAGAATTGAACGAAGCAAATTTTGTTGTGATCGTATCGGCATAAGAAAGCCAAAAATAATTTTTCCGGATTTTTCTGACTTCGTATGTAGCCCCGGAAAAATTATATTTACGTTGGAATTTAAATTAAACAATTTTATTTGAAAATAAAAGAAAACCATACTGTAACTTCAGAATTGGACCATGGGGATAGCACCATCGCGTTCAGAAGACGTCAAAACATTAAGTTCGACAGTCGTTGAGCGCGAATCGGAGGACGTATGTGAAAACGGTATTTTCTTGAATTAAATAATTAATTAAATAATTAAAATAAAACCCTAAATACTAGTATATATACCCGTATACAGTACGTGTACGTCTTCTTCTTCCTTCGTGTTTAACAGCCGCCGTAACCCATAGAGCATCGAATTTTCAAACTCCATTATCTCACTCGTTTCTCGACGGAATTTAGCAAACTTTGGCACGTATCGTAGAGAAAATCGAGGCCTTCAATCTCCGACCAGTTTCACCCGTCCTCGTCCACCGTCGAAGCCGCCACGTCGCCAAGAACGTGCGCCGCACGCACCTGAACTGGGCCCCACCTCGTCCGTCGCACCCCCTCCTCTTCCCGGCGAGCAAAGGCCTCTCCAAGCCGGTCGCTGTCCAACAAACGGCTCGCCAATCCGTCGATCGTAGCTCGCGAAAATCGAAGTTGAATTTCTGAACCAAATCTGAACTATAAAGGTAATTTTAATTTCAGATTTTGTAACGCTTTTAAGCGTGACAGAAGCAGTTGTTAAAAGTCAGTTTATTTAAAATATCAATAACTTTTTCAAATAAACACCGATTCTGAAAATTTCAGATCCGATGGAACCGTGACTTCGAATACAACTTTAATACAGAGCAATTGGGAACAAACTCTAATCTAATTGAGGTGAGAATCCTATTTATTTTATTTAAGTAATTATGTTTTAATTATTGATGTTCACATTCATAATCATATATGTATGTGTTATTCTGCGCTGTGATAACTTAGATGTTATTTATGTTTTATTGTTGTTATGGCAAATATTAAAATAGAAAGCATCGTATGTTGATGTCACTATTTTTGTTCATATTAAAATAGAAAGCATCGTATGTTGATGTCACTATTTTTGTTCATATTAAAATAGAAAGCATCGTATGTTGATGTCACTATTTTTGTTCATATTAAAATAGAATTTTACACACCGTATGTTAATGGACAAATTTTGTTCATTATTAAAATAGAATTACACACACCGTATGTAAGAATGACAATTTTTGTCAATATTAAAATAGAAATGATCCATCGTATGAAAATAGTATTTTTGCTAATGTTAATACAAGAAAACTCCATCGTATGTAAATAGGATTCTTGTCAAGTTAGAAAATATGAGAAACTTCATTGTACGAAAATGGTATTTTCGTCAATGTTAATATAAGAAACTTCATTGTATGAAAATGGTATTTTTGTCAATGTTAATATGAGAAACTTCATTGTATGAAAATAGAATTTTGTCAATATTAAAATGGAATTGCCATCGTATGTTAATTGGAAAAATTTTGTATGTTAATGTCACCGCATGTTAAATTAGCATTTTTATTAATGTTAATAAAAGAAAATGTCACCGCATGTTAAATTAACATTTTTAGTTATGTTAATATAGAAATCGGTCATTGTATGAAAATGACATTTGTGTCGAATGTTAATATAGGAAATATAAAAAGTGCACTGTATGAAAATAGCATTTATGTCATCTTATAAAAATAATAAAAATGCATTGTATGTAAAATAACATTTTTGTTTAATGTTAATATTGTAAAGATACACCGTAGGATGTCATTAACATTTTTGTTAATATAATAAAAGTAATTTTACCATATGATGAGATTAACATTTTTTAAAGTTAATATTAAAGAAGATTTCACCGTAGGATGGTTAACATGATTTGCAATGATTAAAATAAAAGAATGTACACCGTATGATAATTTAACATTATTTTAATGTTAAAATAAAAGAATGTACACCGTATGATAATTTAACATTATTTTAATGTTAAATTAAAAAAATGTACACCGTATGATAATTTAACATTATTTTAATGTTAAAATGAAAGAATGTACACCGTAGAATGATTCACCATTATTTTTAATGTTAAAAGAAAAGAATTTCCATTTTATGTAAATTTAACATTATTTTCAATGTTAATAAATGGAAGATGCATGGCATGTAAATGTAACTTTATTTTAATGGTTATTAAAAGAGAATTGGCATTGTAAGATTTTATACATTATTTATAATGTAAAACAAAAAAGAGAATTTGCATTGTAAGATAATAAACATTATTTTATAATGTAAATATATAAAGAATTTGACCGTAGGGAAGTTAACATTATTTTATAATGTAAATATATAAAGAATTTGACCGTAGGGAAGTTAACATTATTTTATAATGTAAATATATAAAGAATTTGACCGTGGGGAAGTTAACATTATTTTATAATGTAAATATATAAAGAATTTGACCGTAGGGAAGTGTAATAACCCGGAAAATGTGAACCAGTTTAAAATTTTTAAATTAGGTTATTAACAAGAAATTTGAATGATCAAAATAGCCTATTCCCATAAAATATAGAATATTTCAATAAATTAGTGAGTTAAGAAATAGTAAGTCAGTTTGAAAATTGATATTTTGCATATGGCCTCGGAATTCGACGAAACCACTTTTGTCGGGTCCGGGATGTCAAACTATTGCTAGGTTTCAAATTTCATAATTTTTCGAATCAATATGTGAGCGTGGCAAAAGAAAACGCGTTTGACCAGTTTCTATTGAATTTAATCGACTGGAAATTGGCCATTTTGCAAACGGTCTCAGAATTCGACGAAACTAGTTTTGTTAGGACCGTATCGTCAATACGAAACTAGAAAATATTTTTCTGGAATTTTTCTAGTTAGTATGTGACCCCGGTAATTTGAAATGTACGTTTAAAATTCAATATAAGGATTTAAATGGTAAATTTCAACGGAAACTGATTGTAACGATCAAACCAGCTTACGATACATATCTCATTGTGTTCGGGATGGGGGTAAAACGCTATGGACGACAGGCGGTGGACCTCGTTTCGAGGTCGTATGTAAAAGTCAACCCTTGTGCATAAATAAATAATTAAATAATAAAATATAAAAAAAAACCCCTACCCTTCCCTCCTTTTCTTCTTCAACTGCCCCCCCCCCCCGATTCAGTTATTCACAAACGAAAAAAAAAAAAAAAAACCCTAACCCTAAAAGCATCGAGCGCCGCCTTATCTCGAACGACGCCGACGACCCCTCGCGCCGCACCCCTCCGTTCAGTTCCTTCCTCCCTCCAGGCGACGAGACTCGAGACGCAATCGAAGCAACCCTCGAACCCCTGCCGCGAACCACCATCGAACTCCAGACATCGCCACGCCACGAGCCACCGCCGACTTCCTCCTCCTCCCATTCGAAGCTCGGTGAGCGTTTAATTTAATTTTATTTTATTTTTGCTTTTTGTTTTTGTTTTGCAGTAAATGTATAAACTGTTTTTTTTTTTTTATGATTTAAAAACTGTTTTAAAGGGAATTATAAAACTGATTTTTGTTTTAAGTTTTTAAAACAGAATTTTTAAAAGAAGTAAGTTATAAAAACTGCATTTTTAAGAAGATTTAAAAACTGTTTTTAAAAGAAATTAAAAACTGTTTTGAAAAGAATAAAACTGTTTTTTTTTTAAAGTTTTAAAACTGTTTTTTTAAGGATGTAAAAACAGAAATTTAAAAAGAGAAACTGATTTTTTAAAAAGAGATTTAAAAACTGTTTTTAAAAGAAATCAAAAACTGATTTGAAATAAAAGAAAAACTGCATTTGAAATAAAAGTAAAACTGCATTTATTTTAAAAATAAAAGAAAAACTGCATTTATTTTAAAGATAAAAACTGCATTTATTTAAAAAAAAAAACTGCATTTTTGATAGAAGAAAAAAACTGCATTTTGAAAAAGAATAAAAAAAAACTGCATTTTTAAAAGCATAAAAAAAAACTGCATTTTTTTTAAAAGAAAAAAACTGCATTTTTTTTAAGAAGAAAAAAACTGCATTTTTGAAAGAATAATAAAAATATAATCTTTATATTTAATAGCGAAGTCAAAATGCAATCTTTATATATTGAATAACATAGTGAAATTCGATTTTTACCTATGTAAAGGATACAGTCAACGAAAGCAACAAGAAGGCGGAGTTTCTATTAAAGAAGAATCGTGTGAGTGGATAGCTATTGGTGAGGATTTCTCACTCTTCAATCCCTTTTTATATAAATATGTCTATGTTGAAAATGAAAGTGAATTGCTATATATAAATATCTATATATATATATATATATATATATATATATATATATATATATATACACGCCCCTCGTCCACAAACCATGGACGATATTTATTGGTTGAAATTGTGGTGAAATTTGATTAATAGTTTGGGATTGTTTGTGATTGATATGGATTGATTGTGGTTGAAAAATACCCGTTTGTGGTTGAAAAATATTTGGTTGAAACCACATAGGATTAGTTTGTGGAAAAGAAATAAATATATACATGCCGCCTGCGTGCGAATTAGATGCATGATTCCCATTGTCAAAAACCGCGAGGTTTTAAGGTAGAGCGAGGAGCCGTACTAGGGACGGTGCCGGTGTAACTACCCTGCCGTTATGCTGCCGAAATTTTGAATGATATTCTTGTGTTTGAATTATTTTCATATGCTTAAACTATATTTATTCATTGTATAGAAAACATTCATGTGTTGAATAGCTATTCATTCGTTGTTTAGAAATTCATGTGTTGAATGATATTCATATTTTGAAATAAACCGTTCGATAATAAAAATCACATTTTTATCTATATATAGAAACTATAGAAAACATTCATGTGTTGAATTGCTATTCATTCGTTGTTTAGAAATTCATGTGTTGAATGATATTCATATTTTGAAATAAACCGTTCGATAATAAAAATCACATTTTTATCTATATATAGAAACTATAGAAAACATTCATGTGTTGAATTGCTATTCATTCGTTGTTTAGAAATTCATGTGTTGAATGATATTCATATTTTGAAATAAACCGTTCGATAATAAAAATCACATTTTTATCAATATATAGAAACTATAGAAAACATTCATGTGTTGAATTGCTATTCATTCGTTGTTTAGAAATTCATGTGTTGAATGATATTCATATTTTGAAATAAACCGTTCGATAATAAAAATCACATTTTTATCTATATATAGAAACTATAGAAAACATTCATGTGTTGAATTGCTATTCATTCGTTGTTTAGAAATTCATGTGTTGAATGATATTCATATTTTGAAATAAACCGTTCGATAATAAAAATCACATTTTTATCTATATATAGAAACTATAGAAAACATTCATGTGTTGAATTGCTATTCATTCGTTGTTTAGAAATTCATGTGTTGAATGATATTCATATTTTGAAATAAACCGTTCGATAATAAAAATCACATTTTTATCTATATATAGAAACTATAGAAAACATTCATGTGTTGAATAGCTATTCATTCGTTGTTTAGAAATTCATGTGTTGAATGATATTCATATTTTGAAACAAATTGTTTGATAATAAAAATCACCTTTTATTGACTATATGAACTGTGTAAAATAATCTCGTCTTAAAAGAAATTGTTTTATGATAAAAATTCCATTTTTACCACCAACTTGAACTATATAGAAGAATAGTGTTTTGAAATGAATTGTTTTATAATAGAAATCACGTTTTATTGTATGCATTAATAGTTGAAATGTGAAGTGTTAAAAATAGCCACTTGTTCAAAATAAACATATATGAGCTGAAATATTCATTAATTAGCTAATGAAATGATTTGCACCTATTTATGTAACATTAGAATGAATGGTGTTTTTAAACCAAACGGAAATCAAATATGAAGTTGAATAGAAAATGATAATTGACAAGAACTGTATACATATATGTACCTGCATATTTATTGAACAGGTTATAGCAAAGGGGCTAGAGAAGAGGAATAAAATTTGTGCCCGACAAATAGGTACACATTTACTGATTTGTTTGGGTGATGATTTTGAGCCTATTGGCTAGCCGCTTGGCTTTTTCTTTTTCTTTTTGAGATTAGAAGGACCGGGACGCTATTTGCGATTTCCCGATGCCCCCGGTGCAGGGGAGGTTATGGCGAAATTTTTCCAAAATTTAAGGAGTTAGAAAAATATTTGAAGTGAAAACGATATAGAAATCATTGAATGAACTATATTTATATAAATATATAAATATAAATAAAATTAAAACGAAACGAGGCCGTGCAGTTCGTATTTTGAAACCGTGATTTCAAACGACTAGTGCGGGAAATCCGACCATTGAATTTTCCCGAAACCTCAACCGTCGGGTTCGCCTTGGAATAATCTTTCCAACGGCACCAACCTTGTAAAAATCCAACGGTTGGATTGTCTGGAATGTTTAATTCAAAATTAAGGAAAAACAGCGCCAGAAACGATTATATTTATATATATATATATAAATATAATTTAATTTAATCGAATAACGACGCTGCAGTTCGTAAATTGAAACCGTAACTTCAAACGACTAGTGTGGAAGATCCGACCGTCGGATTCTCACGAAACTGGAACCGTTGGGTTCGCTTTGGGAATATCTTCCCACTGATGTAAAATTTGTGAAGATCCAACGGTTAGATTTTCCGATATGTGTAAAACAAGTTAAGGGAAAAACAGCGCCAGTGACACGAAACGACCTGAAACGTCGTTTAATTAAATATGGCCATTTTTAAATAAATAAAAATGGCGAAAAATCGTTATAAAATATTATAAGCAACATAGGTTGCAAATAAACCAGTTGGGCTTGAATTGTTTGATATTTGATGGTTGTATGTGTATGACATGAAAATAACACTAAATAACTGAAAGATGGGTGTCGAATAGTATAACCATATAAAGAATCGATTTAAATTCTAATGACGTGAGTTATTTGAAAAGGCCGAGCTAACCCTCATTTCAAATAATTCATCGAGCGATTCGAATTGGAAAATGCAAAGACGATTCAAGACCGACGATCTTCGTATCGGTTGGATGGGCGCTACTGAGGTTCCTAACCGGAGTAGCTACCGGAAAGGGACGGAAGTAGTAGCCGTCTGAACGTGTATGTTGATTGGACGGATATACGAGGAATTTGACACCTCCGGTTTCGTTCAGACCCAGGACGGACTTGTAAATGGACTGTGTGTCTGACATTGGATTTTGTTCTATACTGATTGATCTCTGTTAAATATATATCTGTTTGGCGGCGGAGAATTTATTCTCTTGCTTAACGCCCTTCTCTGAGACGTACGAGCTTAGAGGTTATATATCGATAGAAATCAATCGTATGGAGTGGACTGCCTATGTGGCATGCCAAGATGCTGTCATCAAGGCTTCTGTTGAAAAGCAAAGTCTTGTGGATGATGATCGAAGCAAGGCTTACGTGGCCTAGCTTTGTGTATTTCGTAGATTCGCGAGCCTCACACCCCGGTATGAGTTAAAAACGGGATACGGACTGCAGGGAGAGCACGACGTTTCTTTCTAGCTATGGTGGTGTCAGTGACTTACCAGCCCTGACATATATATCTACTTTTCACCTTTGTGGTTGTTGGAATGCGAGGCGCCTCGATTATAGGTCTGTAAGGACCAGGAAACGTGTGTTCAGGAATACTAATCCTCTAACGTAAGTGAGGACCGGCCCTGAAGCATCCAGGGGTTACCCAGTGTGCGTAATCCTGAGGCATTTGCTAGAGTGTCTCGAAGCGGAGAGGAGCTTGCCCCTTGCCTCGACTCATGACGGAAATCCAATTTCCAATACGAGATAACGGCTTCGATTGTAACTTATATATGACGACATAGTGGCATGGGACGCTCATGTCGCCTATGATTGATATTTATGATGCTATTCGTTTTTGAAACATATATGCACTAGTAATAATATCAAATGATTTCTCTTTATACGTATCAAGCATATTTGGCTATTATAAGGTAAAACTCTATCCTCCAGCTTGCGTTGCATTGTGTGATGGGACCTGAGTCTTATAATAGCTTCATTCTTTCTAAAAGCATTGCGTTGTCTTAAAAAGAATTTACCTTGTTCTAAGTGCACTAGCAATCACTGGAGTAAACCCGTTCCGCGAAAGTGGCGTGGTCCTATGATTTGCTATTACTATTGTTTAACTGTTAAATGGATTCCTCATACCAGTCCCCATGACTGACTCGTTGTTTGTTTCACTTTGCAAACGCGGGTGCCCTTATTTTCACATGGGCAGCCTAGTACACAGGTGACAGGTGATTTTGGTTCTGCACTGCTGCATAGCATGCACTTTTGGCTCATGGCGAGGCTGACTTCATAGAGATGACTTAGATATTTTCCGCCATTACTGTGTATATTATGATTCCGCCACTGGCGAAGTAGACTGATTTACTTTTCCGTATTTCTCACTATATGTATATGTATTCCGCCTTCGGCGATGTAGACTGATACTCTTATTATGTCACTGCATGTATGTATTCCGCCTTTGGCGATGATGACTGATCACTTCCTTTTCTTTTTACTAAGTGTATCCCCACGTTATGCTATTCTGATATTCCTACATGTTGTGATTCCGCTGTCATATCCATGTAAAATTATTTTATTTATTGTTTCTGCTATTATCTGTACTCTGCTATGATGATTAATGTGTTATTTCCTGATGATTATCCTTAATACCGCCCCTCGGATTTTGGGATCGTCACAGTTGGTATCAGAGCTTTGGTTAATCTTAGTTCCGGGATCTAACACATTAAACACCTCGTCAGAATAGAATCAGTAGTGTTCTAATGCGAGTAGCTCATTAGAGATAGGATTAGCAATATCCTAGAATGAGCTAAACAGATTAGCAAAACAATTTGATCAGTACAACATCATTATCTTTCCTTGTATTTCCTTGCTTTATCATTTATGAAAATTATCAAATCTGTGAGCTTGACTCTTTTCTTGCTTATACAGTATTCTTAGATGGCTACACGAGCAGCAGCAGCCAGAGGAGGCCGTGGAGGCCGAGGAGATGCAGCAGGAGGACGGGGGAATATCCCCGTAGCTGCAGAGGCCCCTATTATTCAGGCACCAGCACCAGAAGACTTTGAGCTGGACAAAGTGGCAAAGAGATACCGAAATATTGGAGGGAAACCTTTTACTGGCACAGGCACAGTGACCGAAGTTATCGCTTGGCTAAAGACCTGTGAGAAAATCTTCGAAGGTATGGGCATGGGAACTAACAACAAAGCCC
This sequence comes from Allium sativum, assembly GCA_030737875.1. Lineage (NCBI taxonomy): Eukaryota > Viridiplantae > Streptophyta > Magnoliopsida > Asparagales > Amaryllidaceae > Allium > Allium sativum. The sequence continues at coordinate 11,566,256 of CM060921.1, read as the reverse complement.
GACTTGGCATTTGGCTCCTTCAGGAAGAGGCAGAGCTGTGGTGGGATGCCATTACTTCTGGAGATGCAGCTGGTACTATCCGAACTTGGGAACAGTTCAGGACTTTATTCAATGAGAAGTTTGTGCCAGAACAAGCTCTTGAGAGGATGCGGGAGCAATTTGCTAATCTCCAACAGGGAGACCTCTCTATTCAAGACTATCTGAATAAGTTCACTCAGCTATCGCGCTATGCTCCAGAGTTGGTTTTGACCGACAAAGCGAAGAATAAGAGATTCATTTTTGGGCTGAAGCGCAAATATCATGATAGGGCTATGAGCAACATCAAACTTTCTTTTACAGAGCTCGTAGAGATGGCTTGCAACTACGAGGACATGGATGATAGGCATGCTAGCCAAGACCGCGCTAAGAGCCAAGCAGGGATTAAGCGCAAGACCTCAACCGACCAACCTGAATCTAGCATCACCGCGGCCGCTACTCAAAAACCCGCAAAGATCCCGAAAGGAAACTGCTACAATTGCGGGAAGCCCGATCATTTCTCTAATGTATGCAAAGCCCCAAAGAAGCCAAGGGCCCGTGACTCAGTTGAATGCTACAATTGCCACAAGAAGGGGCACTACAGCAATAATTGTCCTTTGAAGAAGAGCGCACAAGTGGCCCATGTTTATGACGGGAATACCCCGCCAGCTATCACCGACGGATCAGGTAAACCCGATGTCTTGGGAGGTACCCTTACTATTAAAAATATTCCTGTTTCTGTACTTTTTGATACTGGTGCATCACGTAGCTTCATTTCTGGTAAAATTGTACACAAGTTAAAATTGAAACAAAGAATTCTAAAGGAACCAATTAAAGTTCAAAACCCGATAGGAGGTTCTGTTAGTCTCAGTATATACTGCAGATTGCCTATCTCTTATTCACGTTACAAGTTTCCCATCCACTTAATTGTCATGGATTTATCAGAATTCGATGTTATTCTCGGTTTGGAATGGTTAACCAAATATAAGGCTGAAGTTAGATGTGCCGAAAGAATCGTTAAAGTTGAAACGAAGCTTGGACCTATATATATACCATGCCATGGCTCAGAAATTAATAGAACCGAATTTTGGTCTTCTTTAGAAGTTACTCCCCCTTCAATAGAAAAGATACCGGTCGTGAAAAATTATGCGGATGTGTTTGAAGAAGTAGAGAACTTACCGCCGCAAAGAGAAATTAAATTTAGAATTGATCTAATTCCGAATGCTCGACCAGTAGTCCATCCAATAAGAAGAATGGCCCCGAAAGAAAAAGAAGAGCTAAGTAGCCAAACCCGAGAATTACTTTGGAAAGGTCTGATCAGGCCAAGCTTTTCAGCATGGGGAGCCGCAGTAGTATTTGTCCCTAAATCAGACGGTACTCTAAGACTTTGCGTTGATTACAGGGATCTCAATAAACAAACACTGAAGAACAAATATCCTTTGCCCCGAATAGACGATCTGTTGGATCAATTAAATGGAGCAACCGTATTCTCTAGAATGGACCTAGCTACAGGTTTCCACCAATTGCGTATAGCCGAAGACTGTGTTCCTTTGACAGCCTTCAGGGGTCCCGATTTATTCTACGAATGGTTAGTAATGCCGTTCGGCTTGTGCAACGCTCCGGCATACTTCGTTGATCTTATGAACAGAGTGTTCCGTGGTGTGTTGAATAAATTTGTTCTAGTCTTCATCGATGACATTCTAATCTACTCTAAGTCAGAAGAAGAACATGTAAAACATTTAGAACAAGTGTTGGAAATTCTGAGAAGAAATGTCTTGAAAGCTAAATTTTCTAAGTGTGTCTTCTGGCAGAATGAAGTTAAATTCCTTGGCCACATCGTATCAAAGGAAGGAATTGCTGTAGACCCAAGCAAAATTACAGCGATTCAGAACTGGAAACAACCTACTACACCCACTGAAGTTCGAAGTTTCCTAGGATTGGCTAGTTACTATCGGAAATTCGTTCAGGATTTTTCAAAGATATCAGGAGTATTGACGAAGCTTACAAAGAAGCATGAAAAATTCAAATGGACTCCCGAATGTGAAGAAGCTTTCCAGGAGCTGAAACTGAAATTGACAACCGCTCCGGTATTGACAATAATAGAAGGTAACCAAGACTTGACAGTATGGACAGATGCTTCTATTAGAGGGCTAGGAGCAGTGTTAATGCAAAAAGGCCAAGTGATCGCATATGTCAGCCGTCAACTAAAGCCGCATGAAAGAAACTATGCTACTCATGATCTTGAGTTATTAGCTATCGTGTTTGCTTTAAGAATATGGAGGCATTATCTATTGGGCGAGAAATTCGAACTATATACCGATCATCAATCCCTGAAATATCTGTTCACCCAGAAAGATTTAAACCTGAGGCAACAGCGTTGGTTAGAATTCCTTGCAGCATACGATTTTGGAATTATATACACTCCAGGGAAAGCCAATGTAGTGGCAGATGCGCTCAGCAGGAAAAATGAAATCATTGCCAGTTTTATCATTACTTCTTCCTTACAAGATAAGATTGCTATTCTTCAGAAGGACGATGAATTCATTAAAAGGATTAGCCAGCGGATCCAAGAAGGAAAACCCTCAGATTTTAGCCTCGATAGCCAAGGGGTCCTAAGGTTAAAAGGGAGAATTTGTGTGCCTGAAATTCCAGAGCTCAGAAGAGAAATACTTGATGAGTGCCATAAGTCCAAATTAAGTATCCACCCTGGTGTGAGCAAAATGTATAATGATATTAAACGCACATTCTGGTGGAAGGCGATGAAAAGAGATATTTCAATATATGTTAGCAAATGCTCCACTTGCCAACTAGTCAAGAGTGATCAGCAGAAATTGGCTGGATTATTACAACCATTAGAAATTCCAGGTTGGAAGTGGGAACAAATCTCGATGGATTTTATCGATGGCTTGCCTCGAACTAGAAAAGGAAACGACAGTATATGGGTAATCGTAAATCTCTTCACGAAGACTGCCCATTTTATCCCTGTCCGATCCAACAGAACGGCTCAAAGTCTGGCACAGATTTACTTCAAAGAAATTGTTAAACTTCATGGAGTACCGCTCAGTATAGTCAGCGATAGAGATCCCCTGTTCACTAGCAAATTCTGGGAAGCATTCCAAGAAGAATTGGGAACCAAATTAAATCTAAGCACCGCTTATCACCCTCGGACAGACGGCCAAACTAAGCGGGTGAATAGAATTTTAGAAGATTTGTTGCGGGCTTGCGTTATTGATTTTAGAGGCTCATGGGAAGATCATTTACATTTAGCAGAATTCTCTTACAACAATAGCTATCAAGCAAGTTTGGGAATGTCCCCATTTGAAGCACTATACGGTAGACCGTGCAGATCTCCCGCATGTTGGGTAGAACCTGGCAACAGACTAGTGTTAGGGCCCGATATGATTCAAGAAGCATCGGATAAAGTCGATTCCATTAAGAAGAGATTAAAAACCGCACAGAGCCGACAGAAAAGTTATGCTGATGCGAGAAGAAGGGATATATCGTTTGCCGTTGGCGATTATGTTTATCTAAGAGTTTCTCCAATGCGAGGAGTAATCAGATTTGGCAAGACTGGGAAGTTGGCACCGAGATTTATTGGTCCCTTTCCTATACTTGAACGGATTGGAACTCTTGCATATAGGGTATCATTACCTGATTGGTTGCCTGGTGTACATAATGTGTTCCACGTATCTCAACTCAGAAAACATGTTCATGATCCGGATCTTGTTGTGGAAGAAGCAGCACAACAGGATGTTGACATAACTCCAGAATTAGCACTCAAAAGAGATCCATTAAAGATAGTTGGCAAAGAAACCAGAGAGCTAAGGAGGAAAAAGATCCACTTAGTCAAAGTGCAGTGGAGTAGTGATCCTAGAGACTGTACTTGGGAAACTGAGGAAAGCATTAAACAAGCCTATCCCAAATGCAGAGTGGACATCTCTGACTAACTCCGGTGCAAGGTACCTTTACAATACTTTGCATTTACATTTTATTTCCTGCTTAACTATTATTTCCTTTTCGAGGACGAAAAGTTTTAAGTGGGGGAGATTGTAATAACCCGGAAAATGTGAACCAGTTTAAATTTTTTAAATTAGGTTATTAACAAGAAATTTGAATGATCAAAATAGCCTATTCCCATAAAATATAGAATATTTCAATAAATTAGTGAGTTAAGAAATAGTAAGTCAGTTTGAAAATTGATATTTTGCATATGGCCTCGGAATTCGACGAAACCACTTTTGTCGGGTCCGGGATGTCAAACTATTGCTAGGTTTCAAATTTCATAATTTTTCGAATCAATTTGTGAGTGTGGCAAAAGAAAACGCGTTTGACCAGTTTCTATTGAATTTAATCGACTGGAAATTGGCCATTTTGCAAACGGTCTCAGAATTCGACGAAACTAGTTTTGTTAGGACCGTATCGTCAATACGAAACTAGAAAATATTTTTCTGGAATTTTTCTAGTTAGTATGTGACCCCGGTAATTTGAAATGTACGTTTAAAATTCAATATAAGGATTTAAATGGTAAATTTCAACGGAAACTGATTGTAACGATCAAACCAGCTTACGATACATATCCCATTGTGTTCGGGATGGGGGTAAAACGCTATGGACGACAGGCGGTGGACCTCGTTTCGAGGTCGTATGTAAAAGTCAACCCTTGTGCATAAATAAATAATTAAATAATAAAAAAAAAACCCTACCCTTCCCTCCTTTTCTTCTTCAACTGCCCCCCCCCCCGATTCAGTTATTCACAAACGAAATAAAAAAAAAAAACCCTAACCCTAAAAGCATCGAGCGCCGCCTTATCTCGAACGACGCCGACGACCCCTCGCGCCGCACCCCTCCGTTCAGTTCCTTCCTCCCTCCAGGCGACGAGACTCGAGACGCAATCGAAGCAACCCTTGAACCCCTACCGCGAACCACCATCGAACTCCAGACATCGCCACGCAACGAGCCACCGTCGACTTCCTCCTCCTCCCATTCGAAGCTCGGTGAGCGTTTAATTTAATTTTATTTTATTTTTGCTTTTTGTTTTTGTTTTGCAGTAAATGTATAAACTGTTTTTTTTTTATGATTTAAAAACTGTTTTAAAGGGAATTATAAAACTGATTTTTGTTTTAAGTTTTTAAAACAGAATTTTTAAAAGAAGTAAGTTATAAAAACTGCATTTTTAAGAAGATTTAAAAACTGTTTTTAAAAGAAATTAAAAACTGTTTTGAAAAGAATAAAACTGTTTTTTTTTTAAAGTTTTAAAACTGTTTTTTTAAGGATGTAAAAACAGAAATTTAAAAAGAGAAACTGATTTTTTAAAAAGAGATTTAAAAACTGTTTTTAAAAGAAATCAAAAACTGATTTGAAATAAAAGAAAAACTGCATTTGAAATAAAAGTAAAACTGCATTTATTTTAAAAATAAAAGAAAAACTGCATTTATTTTAAAGATAAAAACTGCATTTATTTTAAAAAAAAAAAAAACTGCATTTTTGATAGAAGAAAAAAACTGCATTTTGAAAAAGAATAAAAAAAAAACTGCATTTTTAAAAGCATAAAAAAAAACTGCATTTTTTTAAAAGAAAAAAACTGCATTTTTTTTAAGAAGAAAAAAACTGCATTTTTGAAAGAATAATAAAAATATAATCTTTATATTTAATAGCGAAGTCAAAATGCAATCTTTATATATTGAATAACATAGTGAAATTCGTTTTTTACCTATGTAAAGGATACAGTTAACGAAAGCAACAAGAAGGCGGAGTTTCTATTAAAGAAGAATCGTGTGAGTGGATAGCTATTGGTGAGGATTTCTCACTCTTCAATCCCTTTTTATATAAATATGTCTATGTTGAAAATGAAAGTGAATTGCTATATATAAATATCTATATATATATATATATATATATATATATATACACGCCCCTCGTCCACAAACCATGGACGATATTTATTGGTTGAAATTGTGGTGAAAATTGATTAATAGTTTGGGATTGTTTGTGATTGATATGGATTGATTGTGGTTGAAAAATACCCGTTTGTGGTTGAAAAATATTTGGTTGAAACCACATAGGATTAGTTTGTGGAAAAGAAATAAATATATACATGCCGCCTGCGTGCGAATTAGATGCATGATTCCCATTGTCAAAAACCGCGAGGTTTTAAGGTAGAGCGAGGAGCCGTACTAGGGACGGTGCCGGTGTAACTACCCTGCCGTTATGCTGCCGAAATTTTGAATGATATTCTTGTGTTTGAATTATTTTCATATGCTTAAACTATATTTATTCATTGTATAGAAAACATTCATGTGTTGAATAGCTATTCATTCGTTGTTTAGAAATTCATGTGTTGAATGATATTCATATTTTGAAATAAACCGTTCGATAATAAAAATCACATTTTTATCTATATATAGAAACTATAGAAAACATTCATGTGTTGAATTGCTATTCATTCGTTGTTTAGAAATTCATGTGTTGAATGATATTCATATTTTGAAATAAACCGTTCGATAATAAAAATCACATTTTTATCTTTATATAGAAACTATAGAAAACATTCATGTGTTGAATTGCTATTCATTCGTTGTTTAGAAATTCATGTGTTGAATGATATTCATATTTTGAAATAAACCGTTCGATAATAAAAATCACATTTTTATCTATATATAGAAACTATAGAAAACATTCATGTGTTGAATTGCTATTCATTCGTTGTTTAGAAATTCATGTGTTGAATGATATTCATATTTTGAAATAAACCGTTCGATAATAAAAATCACATTTTTATCTATATATAGAAACTATAGAAAACATTCATGTGTTGAATTGCTATTCATTCGTTGTTTAGAAATTCATGTGTTGAATGATATTCATATTTTGAAATAAACCGTTCGATAATAAAAATCACATTTTTATCTATATATAGAAACTATAGAAAACATTCATGTGTTGAATTGCTATTCATTCGTTGTTTAGAAATTCATGTGTTGAATGATATTCATATTTTGAAATAAACCGTTCGATAATAAAAATCACATTTTTATCTATATATAGAAACTATAGAAAACATTCATGTGTTGAATAGCTATTCATTCGTTGTTTAGAAATTCATGTGTTGAATGATATTCATATTTTGAAACAAATTGTTTGATAATAAAAATCACCTTTTATTGACTATATGAACTGTGTAAAATAATCTCGTCTTAAAAGAAATTGTTTTATGATAAAAATTCCATTTTTACCACCAACTTGAACTATATAGAAGAATAGTGTTTTGAAATGAATTGTTTTACAATAGAAATCACGTTTTATTGTATGCATTAATAGTTGAAATGTGAAGTGTTAAAAATAGCCACTTGTTCAAAATAAACATATATGAGCTGAAATATTCATTAATTAGCTAATGAAATGATTTGCACCTATTTATGTAACATTAGAATGAATGGTGTTTTTAAACCAAACGGAAATCAAATATGAAGTTGAATAGAAAATGATAATTGACAAGAACTGTATACATATATGTACCTGCATATTTATTGAACAGGTTATAGCAAAGGGGCTAGAGAAGAGGAATAAAATTTGTGCCCGACAAATAGGTACACATTTACTGATTTGTTTGGGTGATGATTTTGAGCCTATTGGCTAGCCGCTTGGCTTTTTCTTTTTCTTTTTGAGATTAGAAGGACCGGGACGCTATTTGCGATTTCCCGATGCCCCCGGTGCAGGGGAGGTTATGGCGAAATTTTTCCAAAATTTAAGGAGTTAGAAAAATATTTGAAGTGAAAACGATATAGAAATCATTGAATGAACTATATTTATATAAATATATAAATATAAATAAAATTAAAACGAAACGAGGCCGTGCAGTTCGTATTTTGAAACCGTGATTTCAAACGACTAGTGCGGGAAATCCGACCATTGAATTTTCCCGAAACCTCAACCGTCGGGTTCGCCTTGGAATAATCTTTCCAACGGCACCAACCTTGTAAAAATCCAACGGTTGGATTGTCTGGAATGTTTAATTCAAAATTAAGGAAAAACAGCGCCAGAAACGATTATATTTATATATATATATATAAATATAATTTAATTTAATCGAATAACGACGCTGCAGTTCGTAAATTGAAACCGTAACTTCAAACGACTAGTGTGGAAGATCCGACCGTCGGATTCTCACGAAACTGGAACCGTTGGGTTCGCTTTGGGAATATCTTCCCACTGATGTAAAATTTGTGAAGATCCAACGGTTAGATTTTCCGATATGTGTAAAACAAGTTAAGGGAAAAACAGCGCCAGTGACACGAAACGACCTGAAACGTCGTTTAATTAAATATGGCCATTTTTAAATAAATAAAAATGGCGAAAAATCGTTATAAAATATTATAAGCAACATAGGTTGCAAATAAACCAGTTGGGCTTGAATTGTTTGATATTTGATGGTTGTATGTGTATGACATGAAAATAACACTAAATAACTGAAAGATGGGTGTCGAATAGTATAACCATATAAAGAATCGATTTAAATTCTAATGACGTGAGTTATTTGAAAAGGCCGAGCTAACCCTCATTTCAAATAATTCATCGAGCGATTCGAATTGGAAAATGCAAAGACGATTCAAGACCGACGATCTTCGTATCGGTTGGATGGGCGCTACTGAGGTTCCTAACCGGAGTAGCTACCGGAAAGGGACGGAAGTAGTAGCCGTCTGAACGTGTATGTTGATTGGACGGATATACGAGGAATTTGACGCCTCCGGTTTCGTTCAGACCCAGGACGGACTTGTAAATGGACTGTGTGTCTGACATTGGATTTTGTTCTATACTGATTGATCTCTGTTAAATATATATCTGTTTGGCGGCGGAGAATTTATTCTCTTGCTTAACGCCCTTCTCTGAGACGTACGAGCTTAGAGGTTATATATCGATAGAAATCAATCGTATGGAGTGGACTGCCTATGTGGCATGCCAAGATGCTGTGATCAAGGCTTCTGTTGAAAAGCAAAGTCTTGTGGATGATGATCGAAGCCAGGCTTACGTGGCCTAGCTTTGTGTATTTCGTAGATTCGCGAGCCTCACACCCCGGTATGAGTTAAAAACGGGATACGGACTGCAGGGAGAGCACGACGTTTCTTTCTAGCTATGGTGGTGTCAGTGACTTACCAGCCCTGACATATATATCTACTTTTCACCTTTGTGGTTGTTGGAATGCGAGGCGCCTCGATTATAGGTCTGTAAGGACCGGGAAACGTGTGTTCAGGAATACTAATCCTCTAACGTAAGTGAGGACCGGCCCTGAAGCATCCAGGGGTTACCCAGTGTGCGTAATCCTGAGGCATTTGCTAGAGTGTCTCGAAGCGGAGAGGAGCTTGCCCCTTGCCTCGACTCATGACGGAAATCCAATTTCCAATACGAGATAACGGCTTCGATTGTAACTTATATATGACGACATAGTGGCATGGGACGCTCATGTCGCCTATGATTGATATTTATGATGCTATTCGTTTTTGAAACATATATGCACTAGTAATAATATCAAATGATTTCTCTTTATACGTATCAAGCATATTTGGCTATTATAAGGTAAAACTCTATCCTCCGGCTTGCGTTGCATTGTGTGATGGGACCTGAGTCTTATAATAGCTTCATTCTTTCTAAAAGCATTGCGTTGTCTTAAAAAGAATTTACCTTGTTTTAAGTGCACTAGCAATCACTGGAATAAACCCGTTCCGCGAAAGTGGCGTGGTCCTATGATTTGCTATTACTATTGTTTAACTGTTAAATGGATTCCTCATACCAGTCCCCATGACTGACTCGTTGTTTGTTTCACTTTGCAAACGCGGGTGCCCTTATTTTCACACGGGCAGCCTAGTACACAGGTGACAGGTGATTTTGGTTCTGCACTGCTGCATAGCATGCACTTTTGGCTCATGGCGAGGCTGACTTCATAGAGATGACTTAGATATTTTCCGCCATTACTGTGTATATTATGATTCCGCCACTGGCGAAGTAGACTGATTTACTTTTCCGTATTTCTCACTATATGTATATGTATTCCGCCTTCGGCGATGTAGACTGATACTCTTATTATGTCACTGCATGTATGTATTCCGCCTTTGGCGATGATGACTGATCACTTCCTTTTCTTTTTACTAAGTGTATCCCCACGTTATGCTATTCTGATATTCCTACATGTTGTGATTCCGCTGTCATATCCATGTAAAATTATTTTATTTATTGTTTCTGCTATTATCTGTACTCTGCTATGATGATTAATGTGTTATTTCCTGATGATTATCCTTAATACCGCCCCTCGGATTTTGGGATCGTCACAGGAAGTTAACATTATTTTATAATGTAAATATATAAAGAATTTGACCGTAGGGAAGTTAACATTATTTTATAATGTTATTATGTAAAGAATTTGACCGTAGGGAAGTTAACATTATTTTGTAATGTAAATATATAAAGAATTTGACCGTAGTATGTTTTAACATTTATTTTCAATGTTAAATAAAAAGGAAATGAACCGTAGATAGGATTAACATTATTTATAATGTTAAATAAAAAGAAAGTGTATCTCATAGTAAGAATATACATTATTTATAATGTATATAAAAAGAGAACCTGACCGTAGGGAAAACACACATTTTTTATAATGTATGTAAAAGGGATAATTTACGCCATAGGAAAATATACATTATTTATAATATAATTGGAAAAGATATAGGAAAAGAAATAATGGGAATGAAGTTTTATAATTTACATTTTTAAATGTGAATTATAAAGTATAAAATGAAAATAAAATAAAAAGAACAATTCACCGCCTAATTATGAAATACATTTTCATGTAAGTTAAAGAAGTTAAAAGATAAAGAAAAGGCAGATGTAAGTAAGGACGATGAGTTAAACGAGCTATTTATATATATTTTTATATATATAATTATAATATAACGAATCGAGCGCAGTAGTTCGTGTTTTGAAATCGAACTTTTAAACGAATATACCGGAAGATCCGACCGTCGGATTTTCCCAAAACTAAAACCGTTAGGACCGTCTTGGAAAAATCTTTCCAACAATATAAGCTACGCTAAAATCCAACGGTTAGATTTTGAGGAAAGTGAAAAACAAAATTGATAGAAAACAGCGCCAAGGTCGCCCTTGACCTGAAGCGTCGTTAAATAAGGAATTAATTATATTAAATAATTAAGGCAATAATTAATCGTTATAAAATAAAATAACGATATGAAATATGTTTTTCTCAAAATATATGAATGCGAGATTATTTGGAAAGACCGGGTTAATCCCATTCCAAATGATCGTACGATTTCAAGAATTCAAGTATGAAGACGGCGTATGAAGACCGTAAATCTCCCCTCGAATGGACAACGATCAAGACTCTGAATTGGTTTGATCCCAATTCAAGGGTCGGGATAATTGCCCAAACGTACGTGTTGATTTCACGGGTTTGACCCTAGTTCAGACCTAGAGCATGGGTATAAATGGATAGTGTGTCTGACATCGTACCCCACAAAATATTATGTTGTTGATATTCAGTTAATATATAAACGATTGGTGGCAGAGAATTTATTCTCTACTTAACACCCGTTTATATAGTGACGGAAGATCAATAGTACGGTATGGAGTGACGGTGTGGCATACTAAGATGCAATGATCAGGGTTACTTGTTGAAAAGCAGAACCTTGTGGTATGAAGAACATGACTTCACGAGCCTCACAAACCGGTAGAGTCTAAAAAGGGGGAAGGGAACGCAGGGAAAGTAGCACATTTCTTTCTAGTTAGTAGTCATTTTACTTTTGGAGGATGATGAAATGAGGCGCCTCGGATAGGTCCTATAGGACCGGGGAACGTGTGCTTAGGAATTGCCAATCCTCTAAGCTGTATGTGAGGACCGGCCCTGCAGGATCCAAGGGTTAACTGCGGGTAATCCTGAGACGTTAACTAGAGCGTCTCGAATCGGTAAGGAGTCCTCCCTAGCCTGGACTCATGATGGAAACCCAAATTTCCAATACGACCCCGACGGATTTGATTGTATTACTAGTATTGGAGGCATAATATATGGTACCTATGCTTCCTAGGATTAATACATTGCTTTGAATTGTTTTAAAACATGTACACCTTAATAATAGTATTAGTTTCGTATTTGGCGTATTTAGCATGTTTAACCACCATAAGGTAAAACTCTATCCTCTTGGTGTGCGTTGCATTGTGTGATGGGACCTGAGTCTTATGGTGGTTCCATTTTTCAAAAGACATTGCGTTTTGTTACGTTTTACTTATCTGTGTTGACACTATAGTTATGCACGGCAATCCATTGGTACAACCCGTTCCGCGTTAGCGGCGTGGTCTTTGGATTTGCCTTATTAGTATAAGTTATTTAAGATTTCTCACACCAGTCCCACGACTGACCCATAGTTTGTTTTACCTTTTTGCAAACTTGGGTGCCCTCTCTTCTACACGGGCAGCCAAGTAGACAGGTTCATTCTTTGCTTGGAGCTTTTCTTTGAAGCTGCTTATTTTCTCTCTCTTGGATTCTGCTTGGGAGAAGAGGTGATGACTTGGAGCTTGAAGACTTTTTGTTTCTATTGGCATCTATTCTTTTCTTTTTAGACATCAAACTTATTTCTTTTCTGCAAACTTGTTGTAATAGCTTAGATTCTGTGACTGTGGATTTTCTGTGATTGATGACATTATATTTTTCCGCTGCTATAATGTTATTACTCTATGAATCTCCTTTGCTATATTGTATCTGTGTTCTGTTTTATTGTATTTATGTTGTATTCCATATGATTTCTCCTTGCTTTCACTTGTGGAAGTTTGGGGTTATCACATCACACTTCTTGGAAAACATTCCCAGTTATTATAAACTTCTATTCTTCCATGTTTCAGAAAATATACGTTATTAACATTTGAAACATTTCCATTCTTTTCAAATTATTTGTTTTATATACTTGGATAATATACCCTATCTACATTGGAAAAATATTTCCAATTTCATTATAACATTTTAATCTGCCAAATGTTCAGTTTTAAAACATTATTCACTTTAAAATGTGAATATCATCCCTATTATAGAAATTCTAACACCTTTATCAAATAACTCTTTATTCGAGTAATAGATACCCTTATCTTGTTTACCAAAATCTCTTTATAATTTTTTATTCCCATTCCTCTTTATAAACTCTGTTTCTAAGTCAACTTCTTTTCTAAATCAAGTTTATAACTAAATATTGATTACATATCCTTATTCTAATCTATTGCTTTAAACTAAAGATTAACTATCCTATCAGATTATAATTCCTAAAATTATTTACTTCAATACATTCGACATCGTCGACTTATAGTTCCAATTCCTAATAGTGTTATATATAAAAATCATGCTTAAGCTTTGTCAACAACGAAAATTTATGGTTACAGTTCAAAAACTTGTCATGTGCTGTAATATTCCCCTTTATAACTAATCTCGACATAATAGTCACGTTTAAGCCTAGTCAACAACGTTATTTTATCGCTATAGTTCAAAGACTTGCAATACTCTGCTATGTTCCACTTTATAACAAATCTTGACGTTTCTTTCCGTTACAAACTGATACCATTCCTCGACAATAGTGAAGCCGTTCAAGTTGGGGTATTTTGATTACCTCGTAGACCTTGATCAACAACAATTTTATCTTAAAATAGATATAAGTTCGTAACTCTAACCCCTTATACTTTGTAATCCGTCAAATCGTATTTCTTGCTATAATTTAAATATGGTTTTTTGACGTCATATCCTTAATTTGAAAAATTTGTTGTTTACAACAATTTATTTAAATATTAACTCTTTGCTGCGTCTTCATTATATAATTATATTTATAACTTCTTTTATCAAAATACATTTACCATGCAACTAACATCTCATCACTAATTCAATAACATCTTAAATGAGGTCCATTGAAGAAACAATTATTTAATTAAAAATAATTAAATAATATTTTACTTCATCATTGCTGAAGTAAACAATTTACTTCATCATTAATCTAAAATAGATTGATAGCTTACTGTATATAAACAATAACTAATTATGTTGGTTAAATAATTATTTAATATCTCATTAAAAAAAAGGGTAATTAATAAGGAATCTTCTTAATTTTTGATTATTTGACCGCTAAGTTATTTTCATTAGATTAATTGAAGACCAATTAATCTAATAATCATTTTCCAAATAAACAGTTGATTTAATCGACTTCATTACATTAGTAAATTTGTTAATTGATTTTTATTACTTCTTACCATTAGATTTATATAATTAATCTAATAATGTTTCTTAACAGTTTGCTTTAAAATAATTATGCAAATTATTCACCCCAGGATAATTACTGCTTCATAACTTATTTAAATATCAAATAATCGTTTATACTACTTTAAAAAATGAACTACAAAATACCAGTTTATAATAGAACTTCTATTATAATTTAAACTTCGCTTAAATTATAAAAATATAATTTTTATAATTATCTTCGTTGATTTGCTTGACGGTCAATCAACTTCTTAACAAAAATGGGTTTATGGTCGACTGTTGCTATTTTGTTAATCGATATCGTCTATTTATTAAATCAACATAACATTGAATTTTCATTTAACATCCACACAGGGTTTCAATGTCATTTGGGTTCAACAGTGCATATTTAAATAATATAAAACAAATAGTACATATAAATATTTAGGAATCCGGTTTGATTCCTCCAACCGGTTTCCTACATCCACAGATGTTAGTCAACACAATTAACACTAATTTCATACTAGGGAATATTTAAATCAATGGAATCAGTGTCCAACCAATGATGTGTACATATGCAACGATATATTCTTTTTTTTTTTTGGAAATTGGTTAATCTTTTATTAGGCAACTAATGCCAAACAATATGTACACGGCTAACAAATAACGTCCATGTGGCCCACTAACTATACATAACATAATTACATAGATAAACACTCATTATCCCACTCCAGTGTCTTCTCGTCTGCCTCCAGAGCTCATCAATGGCGCACGCTCCACATTCATATAGCTGGTTTCGAGAATTTCTCCCTCTGCCAATCGACGATCCTCTTCTCTATACTCATCTAGTCTGCATCTCAAGCTATCGGTGATCTTTTTATTCCTTTTGCTCATGATTTTAACTTCATTCACCAGCAATTTACTTAAAACTAACGCATTTCTCTCTTTCTGCTCGAAAATTCTACGATTTCTCTCTCTCCATAACATCCACACAGTGCATGCAGCGATGGATCACTTGAATTTGGTTTCCAAATCCACCACATGGTTGTCGAAGGACAGGTAATTGACTATCTCCTGAATTTGGTTGCCTTCTATTGTAACTGAGAAAAAGCTACAGCAATAGTGTAATAACGCCTTTGAATAATCACATGCAAAGAAAAGGTGTTCGTGGTTTTCATCGTTTTTTTACATAGAACACAAATCTTATCATTAGTGATTCCCCAATTGTTTAGCCTGTCTCTGGTTGGAAGGCGCTGTAAAATAACCTTATATAGAGTAATAGACATTTTAGGACTGATAGTAGAGTCCCAAACAGCTGAGCTCCAATTCACCAAGTTATCTCTGTTTCTAGTATTTTCCCATGCTGTTTTAGTGGTGAATCCGTCTTTATTGTGCTTCAGTCTCCATATATCAGTATCCTCGTTAAAATATAGTGGAATTCCTTTGATTTTCCTTTTAGTCTCTGCGTCACAAGGCAATTGCTCACATCTCCATTCGTTATTTACTATCAAGTCATTCACTTTAGAAACAGGACAATCATAAGCTGAGAATGTGTCCCATCCCAATTATCAACCAATGCTTCACTGTCTATCCATGGATCAAGCCATAAATCTATTTCTTTTCCTTTTGCCAATTCGCGTTCACAGTTTATTGCTAACAAATTTCTAATTCTGGGAATCGCTTTCCAATTGGTCGATGCATTGTTGTCTATACTTGCATGCCAAAAATTTCCTTTCAAGTTTCTCCCTCTTATCCATCTAGCCCATAAACAATCAGATTGAACGATTTTCCAACCTTGGTTTAGAATAAAAACTCGTCTCATGTCCCGAAAGTTTCTTAAACCAACACCACCCTCTTTTTTCGGTCTGCACAAATCAGAAAATTTTATATAATGCATCCCCCCTTCCAAATGAAATCCACACACACTTTTTCAATCTTATTTATTGAGGCACCTGGAAATTGGAAAGATTGCATCCAGAAGTTAACATATGGATGAATATGCAACGATATATATATATATATATATATATATATATTTCAACGAATTTAATTGTAATCTACTTAAACAATCATCATACATCATTCAGTCATCCATTTATCAATATTAAAATATAACAATAATATTTTAAAATAGATCAGAGTTAGTGAATTTACTCACCTTTGTGCGTTAACCGTTAAGTAGCGATTTGCGTCAGTCAATTAAACCAGGCGTTTTATTGAAACGTTCTTCAAAATGCTCCAGACTAGTTCCTTTGCATAGCCCGCGATCCCACGATTCCAAAGGATCCATTTTATTCACGCCGCTCCATTTCACACATTTAAACTCGATATACCACCTGACGTTCCAACCCAATGTTGCCGCGACTAGTTTTGCCCGTCACACTCACATTCCTTTTATCATGTTATTGTTTTTGTGTACCCATTGATTAAATAAACCCCACAACCATAATTTAAATATATGCTACCCGTCTTCCCGGATGTACCACTGCGCCTGATGCTTTTCCACCATTATACAACAATCTCTCCCCAAAAGCCGAAACATGTGCAAGTATACATCTCCAAACACCCCCATCCTTTCTGTCCTTCCACAACTCTTCTTCTCTCTGTAAAATGTGAAATCGCCTGTTGTTAACTTCTCCGATGTTGCTGCGAACTCCGGCAACCGCCACCTCGTCACATTCCCATGCGTCGCTCCTTAACTTTAGTAAAAGCCAAAAAAACTCATGCTTCCTCCACAACGATGGCATCCAATCACCGCAACATACCAGTATACATCCCTACCGTTGCCATAAACCACCTCCTGCATGTATACCTATGTCTTCACAAGACTCTTGTAATTCACGCAAAAATGAAATGGCCGCAATACTATCTTGATCTCATCTTTCCCAAATGATGTCTCATTTCAGAAGTAAACTCTCGCTCCAGTTCAGCACTTGCTTCTTCACCATCCTTGCCTTTTATTATTATTATTATTATTATTATTATTATTATATGTATTCTTTATTTTATAAAACTGAAATCGAACTTAATAGATGGAAGAAAGTAATAATTGGCAAGTTGTGAAGAGGTGAAATACGAGGAGAGAAAAGATGGAGGTTCATGTAAATGGGGGGGCACAAAGAAGGCTTTGCATTCAAGCTTTGGTCTCTATAAAATGATTTCAAGGTAGAAGTATCACACACACATATATATATATATATACACACACAATCACAAACCTTCGCATGGAAGTAATAGGCATATAGGGGGTTCAGTCTATTTCATTAGCCATGTGCATTGCCATGAGCTTTCAAATCGTAGCTGGTTTTCTTCTGCATGAAATATGGATAGGTAGCTCATCTATGTGTACATTTCTTAGCAGTGAAGGTGGAAAGAAATATATCTTTATCTATATCAGCTTGTTTCCTTAGTTGCTAAGGCTAAAGCAAAAAGAGAACGTACACTATATATGATACTATATAGGATAGCTGTTTAAATTTTATTATATTTTCTTATTCAGTATAGGCTTGGAGTAGTTTCATGGTCTGCCATGTTCTAAATTTCTGTGTTCATTATGTACATGTTGAATATCAACTTTTCATATATGTATGGTATGTAAAAAGAATTAACGGCTTGTATTTGTGTCCTTGTTAGTCAAAATGGTGTATATAATATATACATGTGAAGTAAGAACAATAGGCATATGATGATTTGCTTTCTTTCTTGTTTTAATTACTTAAATTGTTTTAGCATAGACATATTAAGTTTAATTGTATTATTCGTTGGTTTGGTGCCACGAATAACTAGCTTGATCAATTCTTGTGTATAACCCATGTCGTAAAATTCCACTTACGCATGGACAGAAATAAAATTACCGTTGTGTCCGACGTGAAATCCCGATCTCTGAAATATAATAATATCGGTAGGTTAACTCATATTGTGACACCCCAAAATGTTGATATAGGGTGCAAAATACTTTAAATAAAAAGTTGCGTATTTAATTAATTAAAAATTACAGTAAATTTCTAAAAATTAAATTATCACTATGTCTCAAAAGAACCTTGTCCAGATTTGCAACCAGTATCTAGTTATATCAAATAAACTGTTACGGTCAATTAATGATTCTATAGCGACTATTTGGAAATTTGATTTGGACATAACTCACAATCTATAACACAAAATCTTGGTTTTTCACTTCCATTAGAAAAATACAGTTCAACAGATTTCAACGTTTCTTATTTCGCAGAAATCTGATTTAAAACGGATCAGATATACTCAGTTGAAGTTCGAAACGTTAAATTACGAACTACCGCGATATTACGGGCTCGATTATATTTAGTATATATTTTTATACGTTCAACTCCATTTTAATTAATATATAAATCCACTTATATTATGAATTCAATATTTAAACTGATTTAAATATTCAAATATAAACCGATAAAAATGCGGGACGTTACTTTCCTTCCCCCTTAAAAGAATTTCGTCCCCGAAATATCTAAGGTAGGGAAATTTCTACAATCCATATTATAACTAGGTTAAAATCTTTTGTTTAATTTCCTAGATTTAGTTTTTCAACAGAACCGAGTAATTCTAATTAAAAATATTAATTCCTTCTTATTAACGAATACTTTCATAAATTCTGAAAATTTCTTAACAGCTTAAATTTTTGGAGGATTTTGCCATCATCTCCTCTGCACGGCTCATTCGGTACTACTACACTTTCCTCTCTGGGCTTTTCTAATCCAAAAGATAACAAAACAGCCAAGCAACTTGCCTAAAATAGCTCATGGATATCTCATTCCCAATATAATATAAATGTGTACCTTTTTATTGGTATTCAGCTCTATCTCTGCCATTCGCTATCAAACCATCATATATCCAAGCATTACTAACTGATCTCCAGTCAACTTATTCTCTATCCAATCTTTCTCTTTTACTAAGCCAAATTTATGTTTCAACACCAATTCCATTCTCAATTCCAAACTCTTAACCTTGTTAAGTTCAATTATGACATTCCATTTACTGATTTATTCCTCAAATCAGTTATCTCCATCTCCCATTTCAAAATTCGATTCTTATTTTCCAAGAATCAATTTATTTTAATAACTCGAATCTCCAATATTTCTCTTTTACAACATCCATTCTAGATCGTTCCAAATTCAGTCCAATTTTTTTTTGTCTTAGTTTAAGTTAAACTCTAATCCATTTATTTCTTTTATCATTTTGGCTTTTTAACTTCACAAGTTAAATTTAAATTTCGAAATTCAAATTCCTGTGTTCTAATTCAAATTAGTTTGAAATAATATATGTTTACATATAATAATAGAAACTTAAAACATTTGAATTTTTAACAACTCTTTTTCTCAAAACAATTCAAAAACAAAATCTTTTGGTAGTAATCCATCACTCCGAAACTCGAAAATGAACACCGATAATGCGGCCGTCATCATCAGAATTTATTTTCCAGTGATCAAAGTGAGTTCAATACTATATTACTTTTCAAAAAATCATTCTTAATCACCTTCATTTTTGAAATTACTTCAAATTATCTTTCACAGCACTTGGAAAACAATTTCAAATCTCCCAGGATTTTAAAATTCCCATATATTTAATCTAAACATTATTTCCAACTCTTTTCCAAGTTACCAGAGTTTTAAATTCCAAATCTGATTTAAATTCAGATTTAGGTCATCTAATTTTGTATATTATACTTATATAATATTTGATTGGTTATTTATATAACCAACTCAATTATAAATCTTATTTGATCATAATAACGATCAACACATCCAATATACTATAAAAATCTCAAGATATATACTTCTTTTATATCAAAATATAATTTGGGTAAAATTATTTCATTTACCCTCTTTTCAAAACATACTAGGTCGAATTACTTTGTTCAAGAGTTTAGAAACACCTATCGATGCAGTTTGCATTATTGTTTCGAACAGAATTCATAAACTACTCAGTTGACCAGTCAACACAATATAAAACAATTTTTATAGTAATTTACAAATACGCGCTTATATATATACACACACTTATACTCAATCTAGAGAATTACTAACTCCATCTCTACTGAGTCACACCACAGATCCAAGGTAATTACTAAACCTTCAGCTCTGATACCACTGTAATGACCCAACAATCTGTACCAATTTGGGTTGACTAGTATCCTACACATTCAACTCAAAGTGCACGAAAGTTCAGATCATTAATAGAAAGAAATTAGAGGTGAGATAGAAAAGATAGAACTAATAGAATAGAAGAAGAATAACATAGCTGAACATAATCAGAGTAAACACGAATCTCATAGCGGAACGAATAAAATATATTATATACCGCTTTGAAATACAAATCTGAATTTGTATATACATACCATATCAGAATATAACTCATATACATCACAGCGGAAATAATTTCTAATAACTAGCAGTGAAGCTTCCTGCTTTGAGCTCCTCCAAGTGTATCTGTAAAAGTCTAAAACACCTGACAGCCCGTACAAATTTGGGCACCCAAGAGTTTAGGGAAAACAAACAAAATAAACTCTGGGTCGGTCATGGGATTGGTGTGAGTAAACTCCAACCATATTGTTTAACTTTGAAAAATCTTTTAAAAGAAAGGATTATAGTAAGTCCAGCCCACACATAAACATGGACGGTTTTTACCTTACTATAATCCAAAACATTTTTGATATCAAAATTCAATGATATTATAATAATATCTATTCAAATAAATAATCAAATAGTAGAACGCTTGCATCTCACGCTTCACATAGATAGCATAAAATCAAAAACCGTAGGGCGCTTATTGGATATTGGATTCCAACTATGACAAGGTATGAGATCACCTCTCGATAAGTGTAATCTAGAGGGGATAAACTGGGGTTCAACAAGAACATCTTGCAACCTAGCCCACACATGACCGACCACTCATTTAGCTTGAGTGTATCGAATATATTGTCACCCACGGTTGTTGACCACTAACTGTAATCCGAAGATACAGAAACGAAAGAAGAACAAATATGAATTTTCTCTAGATCGATGACAATACACCCTGCTTGGGTATGACCCAACTAGCTATGCTACCCACCTGATTTCTGTTATTTCCCGGTTGTGAGGCTAGAGGCTATGTCTATCTTCAGAATATTTGATCACCATTCACTTTGAATGCCACATAGTCAAACCCGTCAATTCATTAATCGATTTCCAAAAATATCATGGGTATAAAAAGCTAAGAGGAACGAATTCCTCCGCCACCAAACGTAATTCCTTTAAAGATCAACCATACGTGATTTGTTAGCTATATTCTGTCAGACACTCGTCCATACAAGTTGTCTTGGGACTGGACAAATAGAAAGCACCATTCTGGAACAGAACGACCCTTGCATTTCACCCCGTCTTCAATTGTCATCAACATAATATAATTCGCAGTGCTTATGCCTATACGGAGTGGTTTTCAGATAATATATCCAACCGGTCTCTCCGAATTGACAACGGTGGGCAAAACACTTCGATAGTCGGTTATTTAACTCTCGAAGTAAAAACAAACATCCATTCTAATGTATAACTAAACATCACACAACCACTAGCACTTTTTATTCAACATTCATTTTTATTATTCAAATTCCTATATCTTACTAGATATTTCTCAAACCCCGTTTTAGTCTTTTCACACTTCTTGGAAAACATTACCAGTTATTATAAACTTCTATTCTTCCATGTTTCAGAAAATATACGTTATTAACATTTAAAACATTTCCATTCTTTTCATATTCTTTATTTTATATACTTGGATAATATACCCTATCTACATTGGAACAATATTTTCAATCTCATTATAACATTTTAATCTACCAAACGTTCACTTTTAAAACATTATTCACTTTAAAATGCGAATATCATTCCTATTATAGAAATCTGAACACCTTTATCAAATAACTCTTTATTCGATTAATAGATACCCTTATCTTGTTTACTGAAATCTCTTTATAATTTTATATTCTCATTCCTCTTTATAAACACTTTTTCTAAGTCAACTTATTGTCAAAATCAAGTTTATAACTAAATATTAATTACATATCCTTATTCTAATCTATTGCTTTAAACTAAAGATTAACTATCCTATCAGATTATAATTCCTAAAATAATTTACTCCAATGCCCTCGACATCATCGAACTATAGTTCCAATTCCTAGTAGTATTATATATAAAAATCACGCTTAAGCTTGGCCAACAACGTGAATTTATGGTTACAGTTCAAAAACTTGTCATACGCTGTAATATTCCCCTTTATAACTAATCTCGACATAACAGTCATGCTTAAGCCTAGTCAACAACGTTGTTTTATCGCTGTAGTTCAAAGACTTGCAATATGTTGCTATATTCCACTTTATAACAAATCTCGACGTCTCTTTCTGTTATAAACTGATACCATTCCTCAACAATAATGAAGCCGTTCAAGTTGGGGTATTTTAATTACCTCTCAGACCTTGATCAACAACATTTTTATTTTAGAATAGATATAAGTTCGTAACTCCAAACCCTTATACTTTATAATTCGTCAAATCGTACTTCTTGCTATAATTTAAATATGGTTTTTTGATGCCATATCCTTAATTTGAAAACTCAGTTGTTTACAACTATTTATTTAAATATTAACTCTTTGTTGCGTCTTCGTTGTACAATTATATTTATAACTTCTTTTACCAAAATACATTTACGTTCTTCGTCTCTTGAAATTTTCCTTTTGTTTGAGCCATTTTACTTAATGCAAATAACATCTCATCACTAGTTCAGTAACATCTTAAATGAGGTCCATTTAAGAAACAATTATTTAATTAAAAATAATTAAATAATATTTTACTTCATCATTGCTGAAGTAAACAATTTATTTCATCATTAATCTAAAATAGATTGGCTGCTTACTGTATATATAAACAATAACTAATTATGTTGGTTAAATAATTATTTAATACCTCATTAATAAAAAAGGGTAATTAATAAGGAATCTTCGTTATTTTTGATTAGTTGACCGCTAAGTTATTTTCATTAGACTAAACGAAGACCAATTAATCTAATAATCATTTTCCAAATAAACAGTTGATTTAATCAACTTTATTACATTAGTAAATTTGTTAACTGATTTTTATTACTTCTTACCATTAGATTTATATAATTAATCTTATAATGTTTCTTAACAGTTTGCTTTAAAATAATTATCCAAATTATTCACTCCAGGATAATTGTAGCTTCATAACTTATTTAAATATCAAATAATCATTTATATTTACTTTATAAAATGAACTATAAAATACCATTTTATAATAGAACTTCTATTATAATTTAAACTTCGCTTAACTTATAAAAATATAATTTTTATAATTATCTTCGTTGATTTGCCTGATGGTCAATCAACTTCTTAACAAAAATGAGTTTATGGTCGACTGTTGCTATTTTCTTAATCGATATCGACTATTTATTAAATCAACGTAACGTTGAATTTTCATTCAACATCAATATCCACACACGGTTTCAATGTCATTTGGGTTCAAAGGTGCATATATAAATAATATAAAACAAACATTACATATAAATATTTAGGAATCCGGTTTGATTCCTCCAACCGGTTTCCTACATCCACAGATGTTAGTCAACACAATTAACACTAATTTCATACTAGGAAATATTTAAATCAATGGAATCAGTGTCCAACCAATGATGTGTACATATGCAACGATATATATATTTCAACCAATTTAATCGTAATCTACTTAAATGATCATCACACAGCATTCAATCATCCATTTATCAATATTAAAATATAATTATAATATTTTAAAATAGATCAGAGTTAGTGAATTTACTCACCTTTGCGCTTGAACTGTTAAGTAACGATTTGCTTCAGTTGATTAAACCAGGCGTTTTATTGAAACGTTCTTCAAAATGCTCCAGACTATTTCCACTGCGTAGCCCGCAATCCCACGATTCCAAAGGATCTATTTTATTCACGCCGGTCCATTTCACACATTTAAAACCGATCTACCACCAGACGTTACAACCCAATGTTGTCGCGACTTGTTTTGCCCGTCACACTCACATTCCTTTTATCATGTTATTGTCTTTGTGTACCCATTGATTAAACTAAACCCCACAAACATAATTTAAATATCTGCTACAGTTCTTGCTGGATGTACCACTATGCCTGAAGCTTTTTCACCGTTACACAGCTATCTCTCCCCAAAAGCCAAAACGTGCGCAAGTATACAGCTCCAAACACCCCCATCTGTTCTGTCCTTCCACAACTCTTCTTCTCTCTGTAAAATGTGAAACCGCCTGTTGTTAACTTCTCCGATGTTGCTGCGAACTCTGGCAACCGCCACCTTGTCACATTCCCACGCGCCGCTCCTTAACTTCAGTAAAAGCCAAACAAACTCATGCTTCCTCCACAATGATGGCATCCAATCACCGCAACATACCAGTATACATCCCAACCATTGCCATAAACCACCTCCTGCATGTATACCTATGTCTTCACAAGACTCTTGTACTTCACGCAAAAATGAAATGGCCGCAATACTGTCTTGAACTCATCTTTCCCAAATGATGTCTCATTCCGGAAGTAAACTCTCGCTCCAGTTCAGCACTTGCTTCCTCACCGTTCTGCCTTTTAATATTTTATATATGTGTATATATATATATATATGTGTGTGTGTGTATATTCTTTATTTTATAAAACTGAAACCGAACTTAAAAGTTGGAAGAAAGTAATAATTGGCATGTCGTGAAGAGGAGAAATACGAGGAAAGAAAAGATGGAGGTTCATGTGAATAGGGGAGGGGAACGAAGAAGCCTTTGCATTCAAGCTTTGGTCTCTGTAAAATGATTTCAAGGTAGAAGTATCACATATATATACAATCACGAACCTTCGCATGGAATTAATAATCATATGGGGGTTCAGTCTATTTCTTTAGCCGTGTGCACTGCCATGAGCTTTCACCGCGTAGTCGGTTTTCTTTTGCATGAAATATAGATAGGTAGCTCAGCTGTGTGTACATTTCTTAGTAGTGAAGGTGGAAAGGAATATATCTTTAGTTATATCAGCATGGTTCATTAGTTGCTAAGGTTAATGGAAAAGAGAACGTACACTATATATGATACTATATAGGATAGCTGTTTAAATTTTATTTTATTTTCTTATTCGGTATAGGCTTGGACTAGTTTCATGGTCTGCCATGATCTAAATTTCTGTGTTTATTATATACATGTTGAATATCAATTTTTCATATATGTACAGTATGTAAAAAGAATTAACGGCTTGTATTTGTGTCCTTGTTAGTCAAAATGTTGTACGTAATATATACATGTGAAGTAAGAACAATAGGCATATGATGATTTGCTTTATTTCTTGTTTTAATTACTTAATTTGTTTTAGCATAAACATATTAAGTTTGATTGTATTATTCGTCGGTTTGATGCCACAAATAACTAGCTTGATCAATTCTTGGGTACAACCCATGTCGTAAAATTTCACTTATGCATGGACAGAAATAAAATTACCGTTGTGTCCAGCGAGGTGTCACGATCTCAGAAATATAATAATATCAGTAGGTTAACTCGTATTGTGACACCCCAAAATGTTGATATAGGATGCAAAATACTTTAAATAAAAAGTTGCGTATTTAATTAATTAAAAATTACAGTAAAATTCTAAAAATTAAATTATCACTATATCTCAAAAGAACCTTGTCCGGATTTGCATCCTGTATCTAGTTATATCAAATAAACTGTTACGGTCGATAAATGTTTCTATAGCGACTATTTGAAAATTTGATTTGGACATAACTCACAAACTTAACCCAAAATCTTGGATTTTCACTTCCATTAGAAAAATACAGTTCAATAGATTCCAAAGTTTCTTATTTCACAGAAATCCGATTTAAAACGAATCATATATACTCAATTGAAGTTCAAAACGTTAAATTACGAACTACCGCAATATTACGGGCTCAATTATATTTAATTTATATTTTTATACATTCAACTCCGTTTTAATTAATATATAAATCCGCTTATATTACGAATTAAATATTTAAACTGATTTAAATATTCAAATATAAACCAATGAAACTGCGGGACGTTACATCCTCCCTGAAGTCCTCTCCCGTTTCTGGTTAATACCCGAGGTGTGAGGCTCGCGAATTAACGCTATACACAAAGTTATGCTATATTAAAGCCATGCTTCGCTCATCAACCACAAGGCTCTACTTTTCAACAAAAGCCTTGATCACTGCATCTCAGTATGCCACATTGACATTCCACGCCATGCGACTGATGTATATCGATATATAACCTCTAAGATCGTACGTCTTAGAGAATGTTGTTAAGCAAGAGAATAAATTCTCCGTCACCAAGTAGATATAAATTTAACAGAAATCAATTAACGCAGAATAAAATCCAATTTCAGACATGCATCCATTTACAAGTTTGTTCTGAGTCTGAACGAAACCGGAGGCACCCTATTCCTCGTCATGTATGTCCAATACAAGAGAGAGGCCCTCGCACATCCGGATAATGAACAAATACGTCCGGACCACTACCACTGTAACCCCTTCCTGGGAGCTAACCAATGCAAGGCATCAGTAGTAATCCTTTCGATGTGAATATCACCGGTCTTGCACCGACTTCATATCTTCGACTTCTAATGGTCGATCTATTATTTGAAATGAGAATTAACTCGGCCTTTTCAAATAATTCACGTATAAATAGAATTCAAATAGATTCTTTCCATGGTTAAATTTTTTTACATTCACGTTTCAATTCTACATAATAATTTCATGTCAAATACATCTAACCATCAGAATATCCCATAAACAAAGTAAAATCGGTTTATTTCTATAACGACCAGAACTTCCCCGGTAAAGAAAGCATGGATTGAGTTGAGAACAAGCCACATCGGGACGCAAACAGAAGAACATTTCATTGTTAATTACAACAATTCCATCAGAATACAAGAATATATAGAGTATAAACAAATAATATACATTCGATAAATATCAGAGATTCAAATTACATTTAAATACATAGCAGTGGAAAAATAATACAAAAATACAACTGAAAGGAATACTCAGATACAGAGCTTTCCGAGTATAATTCCAGCTGTAAATCAGGATCCTGTGAATATAAATCTGCAAAACCAAAACTACTAGCTGCCCGTGCGGAAAATAGGGGCAACAGAGTTTAGGTTAAAACAATAAACTCCAGGCCAGTCATGTGACTGGTGTGAGAACTAAAACAGTTATTTAAAGCTTTACTTTAAATCAGATATATCAAGGGACCACGCCGTATAACACGGAACAGGTTTCCTCCCAAGAATACTGGTGCATATAACAAAACAGCGCAATGCTTTTTGGAAAAATGAAGCTATTATAAGACCCAGGTCCCATCACAGAATGCAACACAAGCCGGAGGATAGGGGTTTCCCTTATAATAGCCAAACATGCTTGGTACATTAAAAACAGATCATTTGATACTATTATAAGTGTATAGTGTTAACACAATTTCAATCATAAATATCAATCCTAGACGACATGGGTACCATACATCATGTCGCCAATACTAGGCTCTACAATCAAAACCGCAATTGTCACGTATTTGGAAGTTGGATTTCCATCTATGAACCGAGGCAAGGGATCGTCCTCTACCGAACTCGAGACTGTCTAGCCCGATTCTCAGGAACAGAATGCATCATCCCTTGGATCGTCAGGGCTGGTCAACTGATGTGGATTAAAATGCCTAAACACAGCATTTCCCCGCCCTTTGGGGCGTAAATGAGCCAAATGACTCCATCAGCTCCACAAAGTCACCGATATATCCGAGGCGCCTCGCAATCCAACAACCACATAGGTGAAAATGATATAAATGTCAGGGCTAGTAGGTCACTGACACCACCCTAGCTAGAAGGAAACGCATGCCCTCCCCGAGGTCCTCTCCTATTTCTGGTTCACAACCGGGGTGTGAGGCTCGCGAATTAACGCTACACAAAGCTGTGCCACACAGGCGGTGCTTTGCTCATCAACCACAAGACTTTTCTTTTCAACAAAAGCCTTGATTATTTGCCACTTAGGTATGCCACACAGGCAATTCACTCCATGCGATTGATAGCCATCAATATATAACCTCTAAGCTCGTATGTCTCAGAGAAGGGCGTTAAGCAAGAGAATAATTCTCCACCGCCAAAAAGTTATATATTTAATAGAAATCAATCACACAGAATAAATCCAATGTCAGACACACAGTCCATTTAAAAGGTCATTCTGGGTCTGAACGAAACCGGAGGCACCTTGTGCTTCGCATATCCATCGATCTCCAAGTA
Source organism: Allium sativum (assembly GCA_030737875.1). Classification (NCBI taxonomy): domain Eukaryota; kingdom Viridiplantae; phylum Streptophyta; class Magnoliopsida; order Asparagales; family Amaryllidaceae; genus Allium; species Allium sativum. The sequence continues at coordinate 11,537,617 of CM060921.1, read as the reverse complement.
CGTCTGGACGATCACCAACTGATTCCCTCCTTTTGGGTGTACAGCCCAATCAAGATCATCAGTAATTATCCAAACGATGTGAAGACCTCCGGTCTTTGACCGCCGTCTTCATCCTCGACACATCTCTAAATCAGTTATTCAAAATGGGATAAACCCAATCTATCTGAATAACTCGCGTATATAATAAACAAGTGTTACACAAACATAACATACGCCTCATTCCAATTCAGAATATTCTTTTATTCAAATATTCTTGTACTTTGGGAAATGTTCCCATTAATTTATCAAAGATAAATTCTTTAAATTTATTCTTTAATCTTCCTTTGAATATCAATTCAAACCAAATTATGGTTTATCCAACTAGTTGGGATTAACGAACCTTGCCGACGTAATCATTTGTTTTAATTTCTCAATCCCAGCCTATTCATCTCATGAAGTAAAACAGGTAATACTTCATATCTTACACCACAGTGTTATCAGTAAATTCAATTACCATTTCACGTTCAAATCTAATTAAAGATTTAACTATCGCCTGGAGCAAAACAGGTGATACTCTGTTCTCGATCATTTCAATCTAATTAAAGATTCATTAAAACTCCACTTGGTTTTAATCTTCCCAAAAATCAATATTAATGATTGTTTAACTTGGGAAATCATATCCTGTCTTTAACTGGGTTAAAGAACCAATGTCATTTAAATCACGGTTCACGATAAACCTGAAATCACATTCCATTCCATCAGCCTTTAATCGGAAATTAGCAAGTGAACAATTCTCTAAGCATTAACCCTGAAGGCCGAAACCAACGTCAGATCAATACCCAAGAAACCATTCAACTTAACTAATCTTCAATTAGTTTCTGAATTTCTTAACTTCGTTGGGTCTAAGAACAATATTATTAAGGATACCATTAACGAAAACCTAAAACCCATTTGATATTAAATACAAGGCTCTGAATAGAAAAATATATCGGCATATATTCAATATCAAATTCTACGACCAACAAATATTGTATTGGAAATAACGATATCAATATATCTTTCAAATTTCCATAAAAATATCTGTATAATCACGAAATCCAACATCGAAATATTCCAAAGACAATTTCGATTCAAATCCATTCCAATTCAATTATTGGAAATTCTGGTTACTTTTAAAACCCTTTCAAATCGAATTTATTTATTTCAAAAATAAATGGATTATAATTCTAGTTCAAAAATAGTTCATTTCGATAAAAATCTATTTTTATCTTTTCAAATATAGAATTTTTCATCCCCGTTCTTTCCAAATCATTTCTTATGATTTTACACAAATTATTACTATTTTTAATAATTTTATCAAGGCACGTACAGTCAATTTCTATCAACGGCCATCGAACTGCACTTACAATGACCTTTTCCAAATTTGATTTGGACATAATTCCAAATCCAACCGTTAGATTTCAAATCTCTAATATTCGTTAGAAAGCCCTTCGATACGAACCCAACGGCTTTGGTTTTTGGAGAATCCGACGGTTGGATCTCCCGTAATATCCATTCGAAGTCAATGGTCGAAATTCGCGAACTGCCGCAGCGCGGCGCGTTCTATTCTGGTCATTATATATATATATATATATAATATTATATGTATTTCGTCGATTTTCTTTTAAGACGTATTTTATAAATCATTTTAAAATTTGTTTTCAAAACGATTTCAACTTCATATTCAATTTCAAATCAAAATTGAATATTCCATATCATCGATATATAAATGATAGTATTTTCAAAATATTATATTTTGAAATCAATTCCTTTTAGATACTCATTATAAAAATGAATAAAATCGATATAGATATCGTTTACGTCAAAATAGCGCATATTTAATCAACACGACTTTATATGTTTCAATAACTTCGTTATTCTGTTCAACAAAGGAATATTTTCTTCAACACATGAATATATATTTTTCAACACATGAATATTCTCAACACATGAGTATTGTCAACACATGACTATTTTTGTTATTTAATATATTTTGTAAAATTATGATTTATATCGTTTAATTCTTAATCAGACTCCAACCGTAAATTAGTAAGAGAACGATTCCCTAAGTATTAACCCCGAAGGCCGAAACCAACATCAGATCAATGCCCAGGAAACCATTCATCTTATCTAGTTTTCAGTTAGTTTCTAATTTTATATATGATAAAGATGTAAATTTTATTGTTAAAATATTTCATTCAACACATGATAAGTTTCAACACATGAATATTCTCAACACATGAGTATCGTCAACACATGACTATTTATTCTATTCAACACATGAATCTTTAATTTATAATATTGTTTATTTTCCAAATTGGAATGAGGCCCAATCAATTACCTTATAATGTTAATTATATGGATTTCCATACAACACATGTATATAATAGCAACGATAAATTATCAACCATCATCCAGAGTGCACCACACAACTGCATAAGCATTAAATATAAATAACTAACGCTTACATAGTCTGTCAACCCATCGATTGACATACAACTAAACAATCAGGATTAGTGTACGTCAAATATCATCCCAATACCCATGTGCGGTTTCAAATCAACAAACATAGATTTTTATTTGTGCAGTTGGGCGACGTGTAAAATTTATCGTCTCAATCCATACCAGTCAAATCGGTGTACATAAACAGACCGTCCGATTTGTTTATAAATATTTATTTTATACACACGTTAAAAATTATCTTTTTTAACTATAAAATATTTATTCATTCCACATCACACAATAAAATTTCACAACACGTCAATCAAACAAACAAGTCATCCATGGTCTGTGGACGACGGGTGTCGGGTGCCACTAACCACCGTCTGCATCCAATATATATTTCAACTAGAAAATAAATTAAAAATGAGAAGTTCACACTGAGGGTTCCACTCCTCCTGCTTTCCTTCTGAATTGGTCGGGTCTCGTTTTGATTTCTGTCGATACCATCGCCATCTTTTCCCATTGTAAATAGTAAAAATCATATTTTTATCGCTTTATCCCAATATATAAAAATCATATTTTTATTTCAATTTCATATATTTTACAACGCTTCTTTCTATATAAAAATTATATTTTTATATTTCTACTTCTTATATAAAGATCGAATTTTTCTACAATGAAAAATCTAGTTTTTCTTCTATGAAAAATCAAACCTTTTTAATGAACAAATCAAATTTTTTACTTCATGAAAAAATTAATACTTTGTCTTTAAAAATATAATCTTTTAATAAATAAAATTCTTATATTTTAATAAATTAAGAATCACTTCTTTCATACGAACAAATATCACAACTTTTTATAAACAAAAAATCAAAGGAGACCTCAAAGAACACTCACAGCGAGGAGGGGAAATTCGCTGATTGAATCGGATAGAGGAAGGGGGGCCGCCGTCGTTCATGGTTGCGGAGCATTGGGCGGAGTTTGGAGGTTCATGCAGTGGGGTGCTGTCTTCGCGGTGGAGGGTTTTTGTAACAACCCGTATTTTTAATAACCTGTTATAACATAATCGAGGCATAATTTAATTCTAAAATCTGAAACAAGGGAAACGGGCTATGCCATTGCGTTCGTCTCGGAAAAATACGCGAAATAGAGTCCGAGTTTTCGAAAATCGGAGTCCGTATGACCCGATTAAGGCCCAATGAAGTTTTCAGAAAATTTCAAGTTCAAAACAGATTTCGAATTTCGGGTTCAAAATTCGAAAAACGGTCAGATTGGGCTAGGCGGGAAAATTCCCGCCAGAGCACCCAAGTCGACAGCCCTGTCGACTTAGGAGTCGACTTGGTTGGACCTAAGTCGACAGCCCTGTCGACTTGGCTGTCGACTTGGTTCAGCCGGGCAGTTTTGCCTGGTGCACCATTTTGGAGTTGTGTTGAGTTTGGGGGCCAGATTCGGTTTTGAGGGCTGAGATTGGAATTAGGGTTTAATCCTAAGGCTAAAACTAATCCTAATCTCTATAAATAAGCCCCTAACCTAACCCTAAATCATCATTATTCATTCAAGTAACTAAACTATGGCAAAATCATTCCTCTCATGGCCTCCACTCTCTTCATAAAATTCCTAAGTTATTTCTATGAGAGATTTTCAATGCATACAAGTGTTTTCAAGCTTGTATGAGCATCATTAGCTTGCATTCAAGTCAAGTTTCCATATTTACATCATAAAGCAAGAGTTTTGATTCATTTTGGCTCAAGGGTTTTTCTATTGGAGCTTTCATATTGGGTTTATTTGATTGCATAAGGGCTTTGTCTCAATCTTATATTTGCTTATACTCATTTGAGTCTTCATAAGCATTGTAAGCCCTTTTACCTTCTTTTTTAAACTCTAAAGTTAATGAATGATGCAAGTTGTGTTTGATCATTATGATATGCAAGTTTATCATGTTATGTTATGCAAGTTTGCCATGTTATGATATGCAAGTTTATCATGTTATGTTATGCAAGTTTGCCATGTTATGATATGCAAGTTTATCATGTTATGTTATGCAAGTTTGCTATGTTATGATATGCAAGTTTGTCATATGATATGCAAGTTATGTTATGCAAGTTTGGGTTGATCATTTTGCTCATGTTATCATGTTATGCAAGCTTATCTTGGGTTTATGAGCTTAAACCTTCAAGCTTTATGCTAAAGGTTGCATTTTGGCAACATGTAAGCTATCATATCCCTTATGATAACTTGCATGTGAGGCTAAATGCGAACTTATGGCAACTTCTACATGTCATTTATCACCATGTATCACATATATGCTAAGTTTGGTTTTATGCATACTTTTGAGGCCTAATGATGCAATATGCAAGTATATGAACATATGTACATTTCATATGCCACCATGTTAAACTTGTGGCTTCAACACCTTTATGTCATGATTATGCCAAGTTCCCTCTTTCTATCCTTTATGCGCTATTGCGATATGTAAGCGATGGGATTGCGTTTGGGGTTGGGTAAACTTAAAAGACATAAAAACATAAGATTGGGAATTTACCTATTAAGTTAGGTCTACCCATTGGGAATTTACCTATTAAGTTAGGTCTACCCAAATGCTTGAAAACTTGTAATATGTTTTGGAAACATAATGGACATGACACTTAGAAAATATAAGTGTGAACAACTCAAGGTTGGGTTGAGTTTGTAGCGTAAACCTACCCGGAATCGACCGGCTTAACTAGTTGCTACAAACAATAGGACCCAATGTGAGAAGTTGGTCATGTTGTACCTTGAACCCGAGGTTAGACCAAGTTGTGGTGTAAAGCTACCCGGACCCGCCCGGCTTAACTAGTAACCACAACAAGGTCTAATGTGAGAGGTTAAGGCACATTAAATTAGTTAATGCCTCATGATTAGGGTTAAGTCATGGTCCACTTAATACTTAATCAATTTGGGCTTGATGGATTAATCGGGGTTAAGTCGTGAACCCATCGTTACACTTAACCAAGTTAATCAATGATTAGTAAAAGGGTTAAACCGTACTTAACCCACTAGAAAATCCTAGCAATGGGGGTCCATTCCAGCAGTAATCCCAAGTTTGTATCATTAAGACCCAAGGGACTAGGCTAGGGTGGGGCACGATTACTGGACTTGATGTAAGTGACCAAAACGACGACCGAGTGGTACGCCGGTGTAGTTCCGGACGGACTATGGTCGTGCACATAGTCCGTAGCCGGAGAAAACATGCACGGGTACCAGTAGATCGAGACTGTGCACTTATGTTTATGGTGTCCAGGGGTTTACACCATAGGGCTTGATACACCCGAAGGTGGACCCAGCACAGTCCGACTACAATTATGTTTGGGCCGTATTGACACCAACACGTGACGAGTTAGGCTTAGGGAGCCGATCGATTAGACCGTTTGGTTGGACCTCGTATTAGGGTCATTTCATGTTATTGGGTCAAAGCTTGGGCCAAGGGATCAATACTTGTTTATTCAAGTCATGTTAGTTTGCTAGTACATCTGTGGTGCAAAACCTTAATCCTGATTATGCGATGACACCTTTTATCTATCATGCCAGTATGTAGTTATTCTTATGTTCATCTCTGTTTTCATCATGTCAGTTAACTTTATTAGTTTATAGACTGATGGTAGTAGGGCTTACTCAGTCTTTTTGACTGACCTGTTTTTCTTTCGCCTCTTTTCTTCCGTTCCCCCCCCCCCCCCCAGGTTCTCAGGGTGGGAATATTGGAGCTTAGCTTGGATTTCTGATCGCTTGCTTGTGGGATTTTAGCTCATGTACGGTCTTGACATGAAGCTAGCTATGGTTATCACTTATTTTGGGGATAGTACTTATGTATTTCAGTTTTTTTTTCAGAGATGTTGTTTTTATCTAGACTTGTGTATTTGGAAAGTTGACATTATGTTGTACCAGACTTGTTTTGAAATAGTTTGAAATCTTCAGCTGTTTTACTTATCTTATTTACTCTGTTTACATATATACATATGTTCTTGTTCTGCCTTGATATATCATTATGCATGTTTACCTGATTCAAACACCCCTCCAAAGTCAGAGTGCTTGCAAGAGCCACCCTGGCGGAGGTGGGGTGTTACATTTGGTATCAGAGCGTATGGTTTACGAGAAGGAACAAAAAGGTTTTTTAAACTTTTGGAGAACTATTTTCAAAACCAAGTATAAAGTATTTTCCAAAGAAAAGTCTAGTTTATTTTAAAGGCTATTCCCCAAAAAGCCATTAGCAAAAATTCCTTTGTTTTTTTTTCTCTCCATTCTGAATCTATCTTTTTCTTCGTTTTCAGTATGGCCAATAACTTTGCCATTCCGGAGGGAGTACACGTACCTGTTTGGTATAGGAGACTTTTAGAGGCTAGGGCGACCGAAGCCGGCCCCGCAGATGTTCCTCCTCCTCCTCCGGTGGTTAATGTTTCTCCTCCTCCTCCCATAGCTTATGTATCTCCTCCCCCTCAGCCTCCACAAGCGGATTTTGCGGAAACTTGTAAGGACTTTAAGACGATGGGTGGCAAGAATTTCATTGGAACAGAGACTTTTGTAGAGTGAAACGACCCGCAAATCCGTGCTATCTGAGTTGATTAAATACAACACACGTCCAACCCAAATAACACAGAATACGACTCATTATTAGAAAGAAGTTAGAGGATGAGAAATAGAAAGAAAGAAATATTAGAATAGGAGAAAAAACGAAGATCACAACTCACAGCGGAGCGAATAAGATATATTATATAACATAAGCTTCGAAATACAAATCTGTTTTGTACATATATACATACCATCATCAGAGTACACATAACATTTGATCCAGCGGAAGTAACTCTAAATAACTAACGTTGAAGCCTCCTGCTTCAAGCTCCTTCAAGTGTATCTATAAAAGCCTGAAACACTTGACTGCCCGTACAAATTTGGGCACCCAAGAGTTTAGGGAAAACAAAACAAAACAAACTCTGGGTCAGTCATGGGACTGGTGTGAGTAAACTCCAACCACTTGTTTAACTTTTAAAAATCCTTTCAGAAGAAAAGATAATAGTAAGACCAGCCCCATTTGAATTCTAATATTCAAACTCATTATTAACACCATTTGAATTTCTTCACTCAAATCCATTTGAATTCCCTTGAATTCAAATTCCATTTCAAAATCATTTGGATTTCCTATTTTGAAATCCTATTTGAAATTCTATTTCCGATTCGACTTTGAAATCCTATTTTCAAAGTTTATTTCAAATTCTATTTTGAAATCTCATATTCAAATTTCTACTTGAATTTCTGTATTCAATTCCATGTTCAAATTCAATACTTGAATTTCTATTTCAAATCTCTATTCAAATTTCATATTTAAATTCCATTCAAAGCTCTATTCAAATTTCACATTTGAATTCTTCCTTGAAATACTATATTTCAAATTCTATTCAATTCCTCTTTGAAATTCTATATTTCAAATTCTATTTTGAAATTCTACATTCAAATCTCTATTCAAATTTCTTTATTCGAATTCCTTTGAATTCAAATTTTATTTTAATTCCTTGAATAAAAATTCTATTTTTCATTCTAATTTCATCTATTCAAATTCTATTTGAACTTCTTATTTGAATTTCTAATATTCAATCCCCTTTTAAAATTCAAATATTTAACTCCCTTTTAAAAATTCAAATGTTATACTCAAATTTCATTTGAGTTATATATTTAAAAATTCCATTTCACATCCTATTTTGAAATTTCATTTCAAATTCCAATTTCAAACTTGTATTTCTATTTTTGAATTATCAAATGATAAATCTTTTCACTTCATTTATAACTTCGTTATAAAAGACTATTTATAAACTTCGTTTAAAAAGAAACTACTTGTTTTATTTTTCAAAACAAGTTTATATTTTTATTTCCATTTAAAATTCAAATTCTATTTAAAAATAGAATTTTTCCTTTTTAAATCGCCAGTATCCTTTTTACAATATTTTAAAATATCATTACTTAAGCCCAGTGATATTTAAACACACAAAGCAACAAATTATTTATTTTTCTAACACATCATATATAAAAATATATATGCAAACAAATAAACAAACAGATAATATATTTTTGAGGAATCCAGTTGGATTCCTCCAACCTGTTTTCCTGCATCCACAGATGTTAGCACATAAATAATACCCATTCTGCTTCGTGGCAGAATATCGTGGTATAGAAGGTCATCCACTAATCATAGCGTGGGGCGTATAGGGTAATCATCCGCTATGAAACTGCGGGCATCCGCTAATGAGACTGCGGGAATCCAACCAATCAATCAACCCAAAATATATATATATAATAGCCTAAATAACTAATATATATAAAACAACCAGAAAATATTCACACAAGCAACAAACAATTATTTTTAGCGAAATAAAAATAATTATAAATAAAAGGTGAGTGAGATTTACTCACCGTGATTTCATTTGCCGAACATCCATTCAAATGTTGTATCGTTGTTTACGAATTTACTCAAGTCATCATCAACTGAATCTATTCGAGTTAATTTCACCTTTCACCTACGAATATTAATTTAACGATTAACATTTCAATTATCGAATAAATAAATGTCTTATATATATGTATCCCTTTTCTCATTTAAATAAAACACCAAATTGTTTTAATTAAATATCCAACTTCTTTTATTTATTTTGAGTTTGAAATCTAAATCAACTAATATAGTTTAAATAAAAGAAACAAAAACTAACTAATTCCTATATATTTAATCTATTTCCAATTAAATAAACTAATTTACTTTAAATAAATTTCCAAATTAATAGTAAACACCATTTCCTTTTCTCTCAACAATGTACGAATTCAGTTCTAACTAATATGCTAATTTGTACAAGGTATTCAGATTGGTTAAATCAACTACCAATTTTTATATCAATATCAATATAAATTTAAATTAAGAATAAACTAAAATATACCTTAAATTCTTTATTTAAATTTCCCTTTTCTCTTCGGTCCCTGTTTCCCTTCCTGAACCCATCGATGACCCTTCTTCCATTTGAACGCTTCATCTTCGCGAACCCAAAAGCAACGCCAGAATCGATGATGCAACCCAGGCCGATGGTGACAAAATTTAAATCCCCAAATCATTGGATCGAACACCTCCCTCCCACCAGAACCGCTACTGTCGAGCTCATCCCTTTTGAGTCCTTCGTCGTCCTCGACCTTTAACCAGAACCGCGGTCTTCCAATAGCAACAGAATGAATCCCGTACCTCATCGAACCCCAGTTCACCCTTGATAAACCGAAAGCCACAAACTACGGTCATCCCCTCATACGAAATCGCGAGCGCTTCTAGGTTGTCGTCGAGCTTTAGGGATCCTTGCGTAATTCGATCGCGACTTTTAATTCGGATTTCTTTTTATACTTAAACGGAGGATCGATTTTAGAAGAAGAGGAATGAAGTAGATTTGGGAATGAATTGTTTTCGTCAGTCTTGGAAATAAAGGAACAAAGGCTCGGTCGATTATATAGGTGTGAACTGAGACAAACGTACTAAGGCCATTAATCCGTTGTCTCATTGATATTGAGGGGGAGAGACAGATTTTCCTGCTCGAGGAGAAAAGAGCCTGCGCAAATATAATTTAGGGTGGCTGATGTTTTGATTGTGTAGGTCGGCTTTGATTTTTTTTTTTTATATTGATTTTATTTTAATTAAATAATTAAAATATTTTGTGGTCCTTAACTAGTAATCCCGAACCACTATTCAACCGTGACGACCAATGTTTCCAACGTTATTCACTATTCTGAATTTAATGAAATAGATTATACAATTAAATTTGAACGTATATTTAAAATAGCCATATTAAATCATTTTAAATTCAAAATAAATAAATTCTTCATCAATGAATTTCTATTATCATCGTTCATATTTAAATAGAATTCATACCGGTCATCTGAATTGTACTGATTCAGTTTTTAACCTCGATTTCGATTATATTTTATATTTTGATAATTTAATATTTTTGATATTAAATCGAAATCAATATTTTAAACCAATTAATATAAAAATTCATTTATATTATCAATTCAATATTTAAAATAAATCGACGAAAAATCTGGGTCATTACATTCTTTCCCCCTTAAAATAATTTCGTCCTCGAAATTGCTAAGATAGGAAAAATGGTACAAACTCATTACTTTTCAAAACTTCTTTATATTGAAACCCAACTCCTCATATTTCTATGACTTTAATTTCAACCAAAACTTTTGGTTTCCATTCATATGCATTCTAATTCATATTCATTTCAATTTATTTCAAATTGATTCTAGTCAATTTATTAACCTCGAATCATTTAACTTGCTTAAGTTAAATTTTAATTCCAGAATCCAAATCCCAGGGTTTTTTATTTCAAATCCTTTTTGAAATCACATATATTTATAACTAATTCAAATTCAAAACATTTGAATTTTTTCCAAACTATTTGTTTTCTTCCAAACAAATTCCCATCAAAATTTTCTAAGGTAGCAATCCATCACTTAGAAACTCGAAAATGAACACTGATGAGGCTGCAGTCATCATCAGAATTATTTCCCAGCGACTGGAGTGAGTTCAGTGCTTTATTATTTCTAAATCCATCTAAAATGATTTTCTTTCAAATCCTTCTAAAACAAATCTATATTATTTTAATATACTTTGAAAAATAAATTTCAACTTCCCAGGATTTTAAATTCCTAATTCTGGTTTGAATTAAATTCTAATTCATCTCATTTGTATATTTAATTCCTATACAAATTCTACTCTGGTTATAAATAACCATTCTAAATTTATAATCTCATTTGATTATAAAGTCAACATCCATATAATAATAATTCTAGAAAATTATCCTTTCTATATCAAAAATAGAAATTTTGGGTAAAGTTATTTCATTTACCCACTTTAAAACAATATCGTGTCGAATTCTCTGTTCAAGTGCTTATAAATTCCTATCGACTTCGTGGCGTCCCATGATTCGACCAGAATTCATAAACTACTCAACAGACCAGCCAACACAATATAAAACAAATTTTATATCAACTTACAAATACGCTCTCTCATATATACACTCAACTCATTCTAGGGTACTACTGACCCTATCTCTAATGAGCACATGCCACACAAGCCTAGGTATTCGCTCAACCTAAGCTCTGATACCAACTGAAACGACCCGTAAATCCGTGCTATCTGAGTTGATTAAATACAACACACGTCCAACCCAAATAACACAGAATACGACTCATTATTAGAAAGAAGTTAGAGGATGAGAAATAGAAAGAAAGAAATATTAGAATAGGAGAAAAAACGAAGATCACAACTCACAGCGGAGCGAATAAGATATATTATATAACATAAGCTTCGAAATACAAATCTGTTTTGTACATATATACATACCATCATCAGAGTACACATAACATTTGATCCAGCGGAAGTAACTCTAAATAACTAACGTTGAAGCCTCCTGCTTCAAGCTCCTTCAAGTGTATCTGTAAAAGCCTGAAACACTTGACTGCCCGTACAAATTTGGGCACCCAAGAGTTTAGGGAAAACAAAACAAAACAAACTCTGGGTCAGTCATGGGACTGGTGTGAGTAAACTCCAACCACTTGTTTAACTTTTAAAAATCCTTTCAAAAGAAAAGATAATAGTAAGACCAGCCCCATTTTAATTCTAATATTCAAACTCATTATTAACACCATTTGAATTTCTTCACTCAAATCCATTTGAATTCCCTTGAATTCAAATTCCATTTCAAAATCATTTGGATTTCCTATTTTGAAATCCTATTTGAAATTCTATTTCCAATTCGACTTTGAAATCCTATTTTCAAATTTTATTTCAAATTCTATTTTGAAATCTCATATTCAAATTTCTACTTGAATTTCTGTATTCAATTCCATGTTCAAATTCAATACTTGAATTTCTATTTCAAATCTCTATTCAAATTTCATATTTAAATTCCATTCAAAGCTCTATTCAAATTTCACATTTGAATTCTTCCTTGAAATACTATATTTCAAATTCTATTCAATTCCTCTTTGAAATTCTATATTTCAAATTCTATTTTGAAATTCTACATTCAAATCTCTATTCAAATTTCTTTATTCGAATTCCTTTGAATTCAAATTTTATTTTAATTCCTTGAATAAAAATTCTATTTTTCATTCTAATTTCATCTATTCAAATTCTATTTGAACTTCTTATTTGAATTTCTAATATTCAATCCCCTTTTAAAATTCAAATATTTAACTCCCTTTTAAAAATTCAAATGTTATACTCAAATTTCATTTGAGTTATATATTTAAAAATTCCATTTCACATCCTATTTTGAAATTTCATTTCAAATTCCAATTTCAAACTTGTATTTCTATTTTTGAATTATCAAATGATAAATCTTTTCACTTCATTTATAACTTCGTTATAAAAGACTATTTATAAACTTCGTTTAAAAAGAAACTACTTGTTTTATTTTTCAAAACAAGTTTATATTTTTATTTCCATTTAAAATTCAAATTCTATTTAAAAATAGAATTTTTCCTTTTTAAATCGCCAATATCCTTTTTACGATATTTTTAAATATCATTACTTAAGCCCAGTGATATTTAAACACACAAAGCAACAAATTATTTATTTTTCTAACACATCATATATAAAAATATATATGCAAACAAATAAACAAACAGATAATATATTTTTGAGGAATCCAGTTGGATTCCTCCAACCTGTTTTCCTGCATCCACAGATGTTAGCACATAAATAATACCCATTCTGCTTCGTGGCAGAATATCGTGGTATAGAAGGTCATCCACTAATCATAGCGTGGGGCGTATAGGGTAATCATCCGCTATGAAACTGCGGGCATCCGCTAATGAGACTGCGGGAATCCAACCAATCAATCAACCCAAAATATATATATATATATAATAGCCTAAATAACTAATATATATAAAACAACCAGAAAATATTCACACAAGCAACAAACAATTATTTTTAGCGAAATAAAAATAATTATAAATAAAAGGTGAGTGAGATTTACTCACCGTGATTTCATTTGCCGAACATCCATTCAAATGTTGTATCGTTGTTTACGAATTTACTCAAGTCATCATCAACTGAATCTATTCGAGTTAATTTCACCTTTCACCTACGAATATTAATTTAACGATTAACATTTCAATTATCGAATAAATAAATGTCTTATATATATGTATCCCTTTTCTCATTTAAATAAAACATCAAATTGTTTTAATTAAATATCCAACTTCTTTTATTTATTTTGAGTTTGAAATCTAAATCAACTAATATAGTTTAAATAAAAGAAACAAAAACTAACTAATTCCTATATATTTAATCTATTTCCAATTAAATAAACTAATTTACTTTAAATAAATTTCCAAATTAATAGTAAACACCATTTCCTTTTCTCTCAACAATGTACGAATTCAGTTCTAACTAATATGCTAATTTGTACAAGGTATTCAGATTGGTTAAATCAACTACCAATTTTTATATCAATCTCAATATAAATTTAAATTAAGAATAAACTAAAATATACCTTAAATTCTTTATTTAAATTTCCCTTTTCTCTTCGGTCCCTGTTTCCCTTCCTGAACCCATCGATGACCCTTCTTCCATTTGAACGCTTCATCTTCGCGAACCCAAAAGCAACGCCAGAATCGATGATGCAACCCAGGCCGATGGTGACAAAATTTAAATCCCCAAATCATTGGATCGAACACCTCCCTCCCACCAGAACCGCTACTGTCGAGCTCATCCCTTTTGAGTCCTTCGTCGTCCTCGACCTTTAACCAGAACCGCGGTCTTCCAATAGCAACAGAATGAATCCCGTACCTCATCGAACCCCAGTTCACCCTTGATAAACCGAAAGCCACAAACTACGGTCATCCCCTCATACGAAATCGCGAGCGCTTCTAGGTTGTCGTCGAGCTTTAGGGATCCTTGCGTAATTCGATCGCGACTTTTAATTCGGATTTCTTTTTATACTTAAACGGAGGATCGATTTTAGAAGAAGAGGAATGAAGTAGATTTGGGAATGAATTGTTTTCGTCAGTCTTGGAAATAAAGGAACAAAGGCTCGGTCGATTATATAGGTGTGAACTGAGACAAACGTACTAAGGCCATTAATCCGTTGTCTCATTGATATTGAGGGGGAGAGACAGATTTTCCTGCTCGAGGAGAAAAGAGCCTGCGCAAATATAATTTAGGGTGGCTGATGTTTTGATTGTTTAGGTCGGCTCTGATTTTTTTTTTATATTGATTTTATTTTAATTAAATAATTAAAATATTTTGTGGTCCTTAACTAGTAATCCCGAACCACTATTCAACCGTGACGACCAATGTTTCCAACGTTATTCACTATTCTGAATTTAATGAAATAGATTATACAATTAAATTTGAATGTATATTTAAAATAGCCATATTAAATCATTTTAAATTCAAAATAAATAAATTCTTCATCAATGAATTTCTATTATCATCGTTCATATTTAAATAGAATTCATACCGGTCATCTGAATTGTACTGATTCAGTTTTTAACCTCGATTTCGATTATATTTTATATTTTGATAATTTAATATTTTTGATATTAAATCGAAATCAATATTTTAAACCAATTAATATAAAAATTCATTTATATTATCAATTCAATATTTAAAATAAATCGACGAAAAATCTGGGTCGTTACATAGAGGCAAGGAATTGGTTGAAAGAAACCGAAGATCTTTTCGCCATCTTTGACATAGATGACCATAGGAAGGTTTTATTGGCAGTGTGGTTGCTAAAGGAAGAAGCTGCACGTTGGTGGGTGGTCACCACCGCTACTAGGCCAATTGAGACTTGGGATGACTTTAGGGGAAAGTTTGGACTAAGGTTCCTATCACTGAAGCAAGGGGACATGACTATTAGGTAATACATAGATAAGTTTAATCAACTGGCTCGGGTCGGTTTAGACTTGGTTAACACAGCTCAGAAGAAGGCCCTATACTTTGCTCTAGGTTTAAACGAGCCATTACATGGTTTAGCCATGTCTCATATACCCTTGGGGGCAACTTTCGAGAGTTTGGTGAATATGGCCCTACTCAATGAAGAGAATAGGAGTGACAAGAAGGAGGTCAAGACGAATGAGTCTCAAAACAAGGAAACGGGGCCCAAAAAGGAAATGAAAAAGAAGGAGGAGAAGTCTGAAGATAAGAAGGAAAATAAGTGCTTTACTTGTGGAAGCTTGACTCATCTAAACAAGGATTGCAGAAAGAGGAATGGCACTTGCTTTGACTGCGGAGAAATGGGACACTTCACTAGGGACTGCCTGAAGAAGGGAGGGCCTACGTCGGAAGGAACGGTGAATTCCGGGAAGCAAGGCAAGAACACCAAAAACCGCAAGAACAAGAGTCAAGGCAACAAGGGGAACAATAGCAAGGGCAATAACGACAAGAGGAAGTGCCATTATTGCGGTTCAGTTGGGCATCTTATTAAGGATTGTAGGAAGATAAAAAGGAACAGTGGTGAATGCTTTCATTGTGGTGAGTTTGGACATTTCAGCAAAGATTGCCCGAAGAAGCAAGGGCAAGGTCAGACTCAGTGTGCAAGACCATCTGGAGGGCGAGTTCATCCCCTCAACATCATTCTTTCAGCTCATGATCGAGGTAGTGTTTCTGTTGAAAGTCTTGTTTACATTTCTGATTTTCCTGTTTGTACTTTGTTTGATTCTGGCACATCGCATAGTTTATTTCATCTGATCTAGTTGAAAGTTTGCACCTAAGTACTAGTCTAGTTAATGATCCCGTGTGTGTTTCAAATCCAATTGGGGGTTCCGCCCATTTGTCTATTATCTACGTGGATTTAAAAATCTCTATCTTGAGTATCGAATTCTCGCGTGATGCTTATATTCTCGGTTTCATGGGGTATGGGTTGATTTTGGGCATGGATTGATTGTCCAGTTTTGGAGCCATCCTTGATTTTTGAGCATAGGGTTGTGAGGCTCATGACTCGCCTCGGTAATACCCTAAAAATTTCTTGTAACCCTATGGGTCCCGTCACGTTGTGTTATCTTGAATCCCTCAACTCGTCTATCGATAGTTTGCAATCGGTGAGGGTGGTCCGAGAATATCCTGATATCTTGGGTGAAGTGAAGGGGGGTTACCCCTAAGCGAGAGATTGATTTCTGCATTTATCTGGTTGATAATGCCAAGCCAGTTACGTGGCCGGTTAGGCACATGGTCCCGCGAGATGAGAGTTAAGAAAGCAAGTCAAGGAGTTGCTTGAGAAGAACTTCATACAATGAAGCATTTCCGAGGAGGGTGCTCTAGTAGTATTCGCTAGTAATGTGGACAGTTCGCTTCGCCCGTGTGTTGATTATCGTGAGTAGAACAAGAAGAATAGACAACCATTACCAAGGATCGATGATTTGTTTGATCAGCTAGTAGGAACATCTGTTTTCTCTTGATCTTGCTATTGGATTCCATCAGCTCAGAGTAGCTGAGGATAGTATAGACAAAACTGAGTTCAGAACTCCAGATGGATTCTTAGAATGGCTAGTCATGCCATTCGGTTTGACTAATGCACCCGCCTACTTCGTGGACTTGATGAGTAGGGTGCCTAGGGAGTTCCTGAACAAGTTTGTGATAGTCTTTGTAGATGATATCCTGACTCTCTTAAAGAACGAGGAAGAACATGCTAGACATCTCAAGGGGGTGATGGATGCTCTTAGAGCCCATCAGTTGAAAGCCAAGTCCTCCAAATGTCATTTTGGAGAAAAGAAGTTAGATTTCTTGGGCACATAGTTACTAAGCAAGGCTTAGCGGTGGATCCCGCTAAAGTGGTCGCGGTTCAAGACCGGAAAGCTCCGACGAGGACAATTGAAGTAAGAAGCTTTCTCAGTTTAATTAGTTAGTTAGCGTCCCTTGAGCTTAGACCTACCCTTATGGATCAAGTAGGGATTTCGCAGAAAGAAGACCCGCAGTTAGTCGAGATCATGGACAAGTTGATTAGAGGCAGGATGTTAAGTCACCTCGCCATAGATAACAAGGGATGGCTAAGACGCAATGAGAGAAAGAAGGTTCTTGAAGATGCACATCATCCGAGGAGGTGGCCGAGTTTGTCCCAAGGTGCGTGTTGTGCCAACAGGTTAAGGTCGGGTCATAAAAAGCCCGGTGGGCTATTACATCCATTGGAGGTCCCCGCAATGGAAGTGGGAAAGCGTCATGAAGGATTTCGTGGATGGACTGCCTAGATCAAGGAAAGGGAATACGAGCATGTGGGTCATGGTAGGTAGACTCACGAAGAGCGCTCATATCACTCCGGTAAAGAGCGAAAGGACTGCATCATACCTAGCAACGGATTACTTTCAAGAAATAAGGAGGTTGCACGGGGTTCCCTCAAGTATAGTTAGTAACCGCGACTCAATCTTCACTAGCCAGTTTGGGATAGTCTACGGGAAGTCATGGGCAAGCACTGAATCTAAGTACGGCCTATCATTCGCAGGCGGATGGTTCATTTCGTTCAAGCATGAGTTATAGAAAATCACGTTAGTAAGAGCAATTGGCAACGAGGGTTGGTATTTTCAAGAAAAGTTCTGCTGCGTGGAATACTTTATAGTAAGTAAACGAGATCCAGGATTCACTAGTGAATTTTGGAGAGCTTGCATGAAACCATGAGGTCATAGTTATGTTTAAGCCAAGAATGATAGAAGAGTAAGTGAAAAAGGAAGACGAGAGGCGACAATGAAATGGGTTCCAACTCATATTTGGAAATAAGAGTTAAGAAGCCAAGGAATCATGAAGTAAAAGACGGTCAAAGCACAGTGGAGTTAAACTCAAGGAAACGTGACTTAGAAGATTGAAGGCTGGATACGCGCATCATATCTTTTTTATTATGAGTATATCCTTGATCCTTGTTTTCCTGTGGAGCTTACTCGCATGTTATCTTTTACGAATATCCTCTCGGTCCCATACTCGATCCCATTTCTGTTGTAAACTCCATAAGGGGGGTATGACTCATCGGTTAGTAATGCATGTCAGGGTTTGAAGGGGTCCGTTAGGTTGACTAAACCTTTTGGGCTTTTATAGAATATGGGTTGGGTTAGGAAGGGATTTCTTATAATCCGAAAGGAGTATATCCTGCTTATCTTCCCGATCTCTCTGTAGCATATCTTTCTTTTGTTATCCATGTTTGTCTTGTTTATCTTGTTATCATGTTAATCTTGTAATGAGAACCTTAGGTAGAAACCCTGTGGATGAAACATGTGTTTGAAACATGTTATGCTTGATGTTTGCAAGTGGTTGCAAGTGTTTGCAAGTGGTTACTCGTGGATGCATTATACACATTAGGCACTAGATCGGCTCACACACTCCTCATATTGCATATGCATGAGTGTTTATGCTTATTCATGGATGAAAATTTTTGTGTTATCACATGGATGTTGCATATGGATGTATGTTATGTGCACACATATAGATGTTATACATTATGTTAGGAATTGCATACATATGGATTCATTTCACTAACATAATTTGCATTGATGATATTTGCATTAGATAAGTACATATACACACACCTTTGCATATGTTCATACAACATTTAGAATCTTGTAAGGACAATGATTGCTCGTGGATGATGTTTTGAGTAGATGGATGTTGGATGGTAGGATACGTTCTTCCTAACTTGAAGATTTCGGGGACGAAATCCTTTAAGGAGGGGAGAATGTAACAACCCGTATTTTTAATAACCTGTTATAACATAATCGAGGCAGAATTTAATTCTAAAATCCGAAACAAGGGAAACGGACTGTGCCATTGCGTTCGTCTCGGAAAAATACGCGAAATAGAGTCTGAGTTTTCGAAAATCGGAGTCCGTATGACCCGATTAAGGCCCAATGAAGTTTTCAGAAAATTTCAAGTTCAAAACAGATTTCGAATTTCGGGTTCAAAATTCGAAAAACGGTCAGATTGGGCTAGGCGGGAAAATTCCCGCCAGAGCACCCAAGTCGACAGCCCTGTCGACTTGGGAGTTGACTTGGTTGGACCCAAGTCGACAGCCCTGTCGACTTGGTTCAGCCGGGCAGTTTTGCCTGGTGCACCATTTTGGACTTGTGTTGAGTTTGGGGGCCAGATTCGGTTTTGAGGGCTGAGATTGGAATTAGGGTTTAATCCTAAGGCTAAAACTAATCCTAATCTCTATAAATAAGCCCCTAACCTAACCCTAAATCATCATTATTCATTCAAGTAACTAAACTATGGCAAAATCATTCCTCTCATGGCCTCCACTCTCTTCATAAAATTCCTAAGTTATTTCTATGAGAGATTTTCAATGCATACAAGTGTTTTCAAGCTTGTATGAGCATCATTAGCTTGCATTCAAGTCAAGTATCCATATTTACATCATAAAGCAAGAGTTTTGATTCATTTTGGCTCAAGGGTTTTTCTATTGGAGCTTTCATATTGGGTTTATTTGATTGCATAAGGGCTTTGTCTCAATCTTATATTTGCTTATACTCATTTGAGTCTTCATAAGCATTGTAAGCCCTTTTACCTTCTTTTTTAAACTCTAAAGTTAATGAATGATGCAAGTTGTGTTTGATCATTATGATATGCAAGTTTATCATGTTATGTTATGCAAGTTTGCCATGTTATGATATGCAAGTTTATCATGTTATGTTATGCAAGTTTGCCATGTTATGATATGCAAGTTTATCGTGTTATGTTATGCAAGTTTGCTACGTTATGATATGCAAGTTTGTCATATGATATGCAAGTTATGTTATGCAAGTTTGGGTTGATCATTTTGCTCATGTTATCATGTTATGCAGGCTTATCTTGGGTTTATGAGCTTAAAGCTTCAAGCTTTATGCTAAAGGTTGCATTTTGGCAACATGTAAGCTATCATATCCCTTATGATAACTTGCATGTGAGGCTAAATGCGAACTTATGGCAACTTCTACATGTCATTTATCACCATGTATCACTTATATGCTAAGTTTGGTTTTATGCATACTTTTGAGGCCTAATGATGCAATATGCAAGTATATGAACATATGTACATTTCATATGCCACCATGTTAAACTTGTGGCTTCAACACCTTTATGTCATGATTATGCCAAGTTCCCTCTTTTTATCTTTATGCGCTATTGCGATATGTAAGCGATGGGATTGCGTTTGGGGTTGGGTAAACTTAAAAGACATAAAAACATAAGATTGGGAATTTACCTATTAAGTTAGGTCTACCCATTGGGAATTTACCTATTAAGTTAGGTCTACCCAAATGCTTGAAAACTTGTAATATGTTTTGGAAACATAATGGACATGACACTTAGAAAATATAAGTGTGAACAACTCGAGGTTGGGTTGAGTTTGTAGCGTAAACCTACCCGGAACCGACCGGCTTAACTAGTTGCTACAAACAATAGGACCCAATGTGAGAAGTTGGTCATGTTGTACCTTGAACCCGAGGTTAGACCAAGTTGTGGTGTAAAGCTACCCGGACCCGCCCGGCTTAACTAGTAACCACAACAAGGTCTAATGTGAGAGGTTAAGGCACATTAAATTAGTTAATGCCTCATGATTAGGGTTAAGTCATGGTCCACTTAATACTTAATCAATTTGGGCTTGATGGATTAATCGGGGTTAAGTCGTGAACCCATCGTTACACTTAACCAAGTTAATCCATGATTAGTAAAAGGGTTAAACCGTACTTAACCCACTAGAAAATCCTAGCAATGGGGGTCCATTCTAGCAGTAATCCCAAGTTTGTATCATTAAGACCCTAGGGACTAGGCTAGGGTGGGGCACGATTACTGGACTTGATGTAAGTGACCAAAACGACGGCCGAGTGGTACGCCGGTGTAGTTCCGGACGGACTATGGTCGTGCACATAGTCCGTAGCCGGAGAAAACATGCACGGGTACCAGTAGATCGAGACTGTGCACTTATGTTTATGGTGTCCAGGGGTTTACACCCTAGGGCTTGATACACCCGAAGGTGGACCCAGCACAGTCCGACTACAATTATGTTTGGGCCGTATTGACACCAACACGTGACGAGTTAGGCTTAGGGAGCCGATCGATTAGACTGTTTGGTTGGACCTCGTATTAGGGTCATTTCATGTTATTGGGTCAAAGCTTGGGCCAAGGAATCAATACTTGTTTATTCAAGTCATGTTAGTTTGCTAGTACACCTGTGGTGCAAAACCTTAATCCTGATTATGCGATGACACCTTTTATCTATCATGCCAGTATGTAGTTATCCTTATGTTCATCTCAGTTTTCATCATGTCAGTTAACTTTATTAGTTTATAGACTGATGGTAGTAGGGCTTACTCAGTCTTTTTGACTGACCTGTTTTTCTTTCGCCTCTTTTCTTCCGTTCCCCCCCCCCCCCCCCAGTTTCTCAGGGTGGGAATATTGGAGCTTAGCTTGGATTTATGATCGCTTGCTTGTGGGATTTTAGCTCATGTACGGTCTTGACATGAAGCTAGCTATGGTTATCACTTATTTTGGGGATAGTACTTATGTATTTCAGTTTTTTTCCAGAGATGTTGTTTTTATCTAGACTTGTGTATTTGGAAAGTTGACATTATGTTGTAGCAGACTTGTTTTGAAATAGTTTGAAATCTTCCGCTGTTTTACTTATCTTATTTACTCTGTTTACATATACACATATGTTCTTGTTCTGCCTTGATATATCATTATGCATGTTTACCTGATTCAAACACCCCTCCAAAGTTAGAGTGCTTGCAAGAGCCACCCTGGCGGAGGTGGGGTGTTACAGTTTTCTGGGGGAAAAGGGGGTCGCGTTGGAGAAGGGGGGGGGGAGAGCTTGAGTCGCGGCGGAGCATCTGGGCGGTGGCCGGATGTTGGCCAGCGGCGGCTGAGATCGCAGGGGGGGCGCGACGGTCTTCCCCCTTTTCTTTTCTCTTTTTTCCCCCCTTTTTCTATTCTGGTGAACGATGGGGGGAGGGATAAAGGTGGGTTGACTTTTATAATTTATTTTATTTTATTACCCCATAAAGCAACTTTTTATTTCGACCTCCAAATGAAGTCCACCGACTATCTCCCATAACCAATTACCCCCATTCCGAACACAATGGGATATGTATCGTAGGCTGGTTTGGCTGTTTCGATCAGTTTTCACAAAAATCAAAATATAAATCTATATATTGAATTTGAACGCGCATTTCAATTTACCGGGGCCACATACGTGCTCTAAAAATTCCCGAAAAATATTTTCTAGCTTCTTATCAACGATACGGTCCTAACAAAAGTAATTTCGTCAAATTCTGAGACTGTTTGAAAAATGGCCATTTTCCAGTCGATCGAAATTGATTGAAACTGTTAAAACACATTTTACTTCGCCACGCTCACATATTGATTCAAAAAATTACGAATTTTGGAATCTAGCAATAAATTGACATCCCAGATCCAACAAAAGTGGTTTCGTCAAAAACAGAGATCGTTTGCAAAATTTCCATTTCTAAGGGCCAAAATTCCATAGCGAGTATTCTGAATTTTCAAATGGACGTATCTTTTGATTTCCGCTATGAAATTTTGATTTTTCGGATTCGTTGGAAAGATATTCTCAAATAGATTCAAATATTTTTGGTTTCACAAAAATCCGGTTTATTTTGAATCCTATACATTCATTTGAAATTTGAAATCGAAATTTCGAACTACCGAGCCACTTTCAATTCCTTTTATAATTATAAATAAACAATTATATTCGCGCAAGGATTCAAATAAATAGATACATTCTAATTCTATTCAAAATGAATTTCTCGTCGTCATTATTTAAAATAATTCATTTCAAATGTTCAAAATTAACTAAAATTGCCAAAATAAAAAAAATTAAATTGGCTCGGATTTCCGGGTTATTACAATCTCCCCCGCTTAAAACTTTTCATCCCCGAAAAGGAACGAAGCCGAAAGTTGTTATACAAACCAACTCAACTTTCATTATTTTCTTTACGGCTTAAGTTCTTCAACTTTTCGGTTTCTAAGAACTTTTCAAATCTTTCAAAAATTTGGCTAACACCCAAAATTTTCAAAAAATTTCGCCATAACCTCCTGTGCACCGGGAAGTTTGGGATATTTCAAATAGCCTCCCATGGCCCTCACCAATCCAAAAAGAAAAAGAAATAGCCAATCGGCTCATAAAATCATCAAAAACCCAAGAAATACAATAAACATATACCTATTTGTCGGGCAAACAATTTTATTTCTCTTCTCTAGCCTCCTTGCTATGACCTGTTCAATGTAAGTACATGTATATGCATGCAAATGCGACTAATTTTCAATACAACTCACTATTTGATCAATTTGGATAAATGGTCCAAATTTTAATTAATCAACCAATAATCAAACAACACAATCAGCAATCAATTTGTTGATTAGCTTTTCAAATTCATAATTTTGATACATAGTCCAAAAATCAGATTTTTGGTGCCAAATCACAACAATAAGCCCTATCTAGTTTTGATTCTCACACCAGTCAGTTGGAAATATATAAATATCACACCTTCGAAGTCGAACCCAAACGACCGATGCTATACAGTCATCAATAGTTCAATCTCCGGGCGACTAGAGTGTGATTCTATATCTACCCAATATATTAAAACTTCGAATACATGTGGATCAGACGTATATGCAAAATCTTTATATATTGGATTGCCCAAATTCAATACAAATAAATATTCAAATACGTTGAATAAAGTTTAAATTTTCAAAACAAAATTCGTTTTCATTTTAAAAATATACTCTTCACACTCGTTATAGGATACTACTGATCCCATCTCTAATGAGTCATTCTCATTGGATATTACTAATCCAATCTCTGATGAATTCTTTCGTTTGGTTCTAACCTGTCTTGTTCTCCAAGCTCTGTAAACCAAAGCTCTGATACCAAGCTATAATGACCAGAACTTCCCCAGTAAGGAAAGCATGGATTGAGTTGAGAACAAGTCACATCGAGACGTAAACAGAAGAACATTTCATTGTTAATTACAACAATTCCATCAGAATACAAGAATATACAGAGTATAAACAAATAATATACATTCGATAAATATCAGAGATTCAAATTACATTTAAATACATGGCAGCGGAAAAATAATACAAAAACACAACTGAAAGGAATACGCGGATACAGAGCTTTCCGAGTATAATTCCAGTTGTAAATCAGGATCCTGTGAATATAAATCTGCAAAATCAAAACTACTAGCTGCCCATGCGGAAAATAGGGGAACCCAGAGTTTAGTTTAAAACAATAAACTCCAGGTCAGTCATGTGACTGGTGTGAGAACTAAAACAGTTATTTAAAGCTATACTTTAAATCAAATATATCAAGAGACCACGCCGTATAACACGGAATGGGTTTCCTCCCAAGAATACTGGCAAAACAGCACAATGCTTTTTGGAAAAATGAAGCTAATATAAGACCCAGGTCCCATCACACAATGCAACACAAGCCGGAGGATAGGGTTTTCCCTTATAATAGCCAAACAAGCTTGGTACGTTAAAAACAAATCATTTGATACTATTATAAGTGTATAGTGTCAAAACAATGTCAATCATAAATATCAATCCTAGAGGGCATGGGTACCATATGTAACACCCCACATCCATTAAGGTCACTCACAAAGGGAATGCCTTAACTTCAATGGAGCATTATGGGTACTGGAACAGAAATATTACAAGACAGACATATATAAAACAGCGGAAGGTAAAGTAGAAGTACTCCAAATCATTTATTAAATATAATTGTTTACAATAATAGCCCATCAACTTCCAATACCCAATTACATAGCTAAAATATCTGTCTTGCTCAAAAACAAAGAAGCATAAAAATAAATTGTAGTATTCCCCAATAAAGCAAAGCAAGCCATAGCCAAGAGAGATCCAAGCCGTACATGAAAGAGCCTGGGAGCTTGGTAACATCCGAACTAAGCTGTATTCCCACCCTGCGAACCTGGGGGGGAACGGAAGAAAAAGAGGCGAAACAAAATGGGTCAGTCATAAAGACTGAGTAAGTCCTAGTGACTTTCAGCATAAAAACAGGTAAAGATAACATGGCTTGAATAAACTGAAAGTAAACATAAGCATGATGACAAGATAAGCCACAGGCACGATAACTAAGAATAACATCATATGATTTTTGTCAAGTATAACATCGCAAGGTTCCCATTCAAGATAAACTAAGTATAATTTCGTAAGATTTCTATCAAGCATCGTAAGATTTCTCTGCTTCACCATTAAATATTTCTATGATACCTATTTGCTCTGCACCACCCGTACTAGTATCCCAACTCGTGTCATGTGTTGACTATAAAATGATCCCTTGCCCAATGTCATGAAATGAACCGTTACTTGGACCCACGAAACGATCCATTAATCGATCGGCTCCCTACAAGTCCTAGCTCGCTCGTGTGTCTGTGTCATACGGCCCTATCACGAATGTAGTTACCTGTGCAGAGTCTACCATAGGTTGTATCAAGCCCTAGGGTGCCAACCCCCAACACGAATCAAGCACACACAGTGTAAACCTACTGATGCCCAATGCCTGCTTTTTCAACTCCGGACTACATGCACGACTATAGTCCGCCTGAATCTACACTGGCGCACCAACTCAGCCGTTGTTCTAGTCGCTTACAATCAGCCCAGTAATCGTGCCCCACCCTGCCTAGTTCCAGGGTACCATGATACATCTAAGTGGGTTACTGCTGAAATGGACCGCGTAACTAGGGTTTCCGTCCAACAGGTTAAGTGTTGTCATTTAAATTCGTGACTTAACCCTTATCAGTCTAGCATGTCAAGTTGGTTAAGTGTTGTCATTCAAGTTCATGACTTAACCCTTATCAGTCTAGCATGTCAAGTTGGTTAAGTGTTGTCATTCAAGTTCGTGACTTAAACCGCCTACGTTTCATGTCAAATTGGCTAAGTGTTGTCGTTCAAGTTCATGACTTAGCCCTACGAATCATATGTCAAGTTGGTTAAGTATATTCAAGCGGTTCATGACTTAACCCTACCAAATCATCGTGTCAAATTGTTTAAGTATATTCAAGCGGTTCATGACTTAACCTACCCATGTATCATGTCAAGTTGGTTAAGTATTATCTATATGTTCAAGTTGACTTAACCCTGCCACGCGTCATGTTATATTGGTTAAGTGTTCTCCCTTGTGTTAACTTAACCCACCAGTGTATCATGTCATATCGGTTAAGTGTCATCAATCAATTCAAGTTAACTTAACTCACCCACTTGTCATGTTATGTTGGTTAAGTGTTATTAATCTACTCAACCGCACCCACATGTCTAATTAACATGTTAAAATTGTTAAGTGTTCTCAAGCGATCAAGTTCAGGTTTACTTAACCCAACCGTTCATGTCATATCGGTTAAGTGTCATTAGTCTAGTCATATTACTTAACCCACCCACTTGTACAACTAACATGTTGTATTGGTTAAGTGCTCTTAGTTTACTTAACCCCCTCCACTTGTCTAATTAATGTGTTATATTGGTTAAGTGTCATTAGTCCAGTCGCGTTAACTTAACCTTACCCTACTTAACAGGTTTCATTAGCATTTATTATTTACTAATGCATCAACCTCTCACATTGGAATTATTTGCGGTCACTGGATATGCCGGACGGTTCCGGACAGAATTACACCGCAAACCCATTCCAACCTCAGGTTCAAGAATTCAATGCAATAACCTCTCACATTAGACATATTGTTGCGGTCACTGGATACGTCGGGCGATTCCGGGAAGAATTACACCACAACTCAGTCTAACCTCGTGTTAGGCACAACCTAGTCTTCGCCTACGACCTCTCACATTAGACTATTATTGTTGTGGTTACTGGATATGTCGGGCGGTTCCGGGCAGAATTATACCACAACTCAAGTATAACCTCGTGTCAAAGGCATCCGTTAGATTGTTTATTACATATGTGTCATATAAGTCAAAATTCCCAACTTTACATATATATAAACATATGCCCAAGTTCCAAATTACGTGCCCATTAATATATGTACCCAATTTTAGTCAGTTTACATATGTCCAATTCTTGTCTGTTTACATGTATACCAAGTTTATGCCATTTTACCCATATCAAGTTCTAGCCAAAATTACATTTATCAAGTTTCATACCCAAATAAACCCAAATCATGATTCATGATGTAGTTATCCCAAACTATAATCTTTTTATTACAATACATGCCAATTGCCCAAGTTCATAATACATGTTTATGCCAGTTATCAAGTTTAAAATCGCTTTGATGTTCAAATTCCGAATTCTACATATGCCTAATTAACATAAGCCCAATCTTTTGATTTAATTTACATAGTCCCAAACTCGTAATTTAATTTACATGCCAATTCATGTATGCCCACTTCATGCCAAATTTCTTATGCCAATGCCCAAACTTGCAATTTCAATTATATTGACAATACCCAAATTTCCAATTTCATTTTATGCCATCAATTCCACCAAACACATATATCCAAATAGGCAATATACCAATATTTCCGCGTATTCAATCGTACGGAAATCGCGATTTAGGCCTAAGTCCAAAATTGACCAAGGTTCATCAGAAGAAAATAAATAAAGGAAGATAGAATTTTGCATAAAAAATAAGTTCAGAGAGAAAAACATCATCACAGGCATGAAGATTACAATTTGATAATAATATCAACATGAATCAAGAAAACTGATTTACAACAAGCTGAATAGATCATGAACTTGACGTGAGAAAAGATAGACAAGTCTCAAAACTCAAGATTCAAGAAGCAACAGAAATAGGTCTAAATCGATAAACATACTTAAATCCAATTCCACTTTATTCCATGGCCATATTATAATTAAATATTTAAATCTAAAAGCAACTAGAACTTACAGATCATGGACTAAGAAATTAAGATGTAGAAGTTGATTCTAGAAAGAAGTCGTTGAATGTTGAATCTCAATTTGATTGAAAATCTCCTAATTTGCGAATCTTATGTTGCTTGAAGAAGAAGGTACAAGAATTCCCTTGATTTGATTAACTTTATTTTTTATTTAATTTTGAAGAAGAAGAAGAAGCCATGTCCACCAAAAATTTGTGCATCATAAGGTTAGAGAAGAATGGTGTGAGAAGGAATAGGGATTAGGTGGGTTTATATAGGATTAGGCGAACGAATCTAGACTGAAAACGAGACCACAAACATCAGAATGAACCTAGGCTCAAAACTGGGTTTCAGCACCAGGTCGACCCCCAGGTCGACCCCCAGGTCGACCATAGGGTCGTCCTGGCCCCTGGGAGGTCAACCTGGTCCTGGGCAGGAAAATTCCCGCCCAGTCTGCGCTGGGGTTTGAATTCGAATTTTAAATTCAAATTCGAGCTGTTATTTGGTTTTGAAAAACCTTGAAACTTCGGAGGGTCATATCTCCCTCATACGAACTCCGTTTTTCGAAAACTCAGACTCGATTTCATGCAGTATTCCGAGAGGAACACAATGGCGCAACCTGTTTTCCCTGATTCTTATTTTAATATTTAATTCTGCCTTGATTTATGATCTTAATATGTTATTGAAATACAGGGTATTACATTCTCCCCTCCTTAAAGGATTTCGTCCCCGAAATCTCCAAGTTAAGAAAAATGTGTCCTACCATCCATCATACATCTACTCAAAACATCGTCCACAAGCAATCATTGTCCTTAAAAGATTTCTAATGCTGTATGAACATATGCAGAAAGTGTGTGTGTGTTCCTTATCTAATGCAAATGATTAGTCCTGATTGATCTTCTTATTGCAAAATATGTTTAGTGCCATGAGTCCAACATGTATGCAAATAGTCCTATTCACATAAACACTATATGTGTGCACAAACATCCATCCATGTGCAACATCCACATGATACTCAATTTCATCTATAAACAAGTATAAACACTCATGCATATGCAATATGATAGGTGACTGAGCCGATCTAGTGTCTAATGTGCGTGTATATGCATCCACGAGCAACCACTAGCAACCGCTTGCAACCACTTGCAACCATCAATCATAACATGTCTCAAACACATGTTTACACCCAATTGTTCCTACCTAAAGATATAGTCGAATGATAGAAGCAAGTAAAAACTTTGCGCGCATTTGGCAATGTCAAAACTGGAAATCTACGTCACATATATACTGATTAGGAGAAGAACTCCCTGAGCACTAGCCCCGAAGACCGAAATCAACATCAGACTGATACCCAAAGAATTTGTCAACCCAACCAATATATATGTTTCTAGGAAAATAAGCATGATGGACTCCTTTTAGGTCACAAGAAATCCCTTCCTAAAACTAACCCATATTCTATAAAACCCAAAAAGTTTAGTCAACCCAACGAACACCTTCAAGCCCCAACATGTATTACTAACAGATGAGCCAAACTCCCTATGGGGTTTGCAACAGAAATAGGATTGAGAATAGGACCAAGAGGATATACTTAAAAGATAACATGCAAGTAAGCTTTACAGGAAAAGAGGGATCAAGGATATACTCTTAAAAAGATATATGATGCGCGTATTAGTCTTCAATCTTCTAAGTCGCATTTCCTTGAGCTTAACTCCATTGTGTGTTGACCGTCTTTAACTTCACAATTTCGTAGCTTCTTAATTCCTATTTCCAAAATATGAGTGGGAGCTCATTTCACTGTCGCCTCTCGTTCCACTTTCACTTATTCTTTTTCTAGTATACTCGGCTCAAACATAACTGCGTACTCATGGTTTCATGCAAGCTCTCCAAAATTCACTAGTAAATCCTGGATCTCGTTTACTCACTATAAGGTATTCCACGTAGAAGAAATATCTCTTGAAAAGAAACAGATGTCAACAATGTTGCCAAATGTACTTACTAAGGTGATTTTCTATAACTCATGCATAAGCGAAATGAACCATCCGCCTTAGTGGCGAACACTACTCGAGCGGATCAATAAATGTATCAAGAGATTCTAGGTAACTAAGCATGGCAGAACCCTAAGGGTTACACTAAACTTCGAGGGCATTACCGAGGCAAGTCAAGAGTCTATCTACCCTCTTTTCATACTCGAGAATGGTATCATTTCTGGACAACCACTCCATCCTAGAATCAACCCATAGCCCAAAAACATAAGCATTCCTTCTAAACTCAACACTTAGCATAGACATTCTCAAATCCAAACAAGTCATGAACAAATGAGCCGATTCCCCAACAGGATTTGAGACAAAAATGGGATCCTCTACCACGCTAGTACTAAGGTGCAGAGACTCAACTATCGAAACAGACTTAAATGGATGTGATGTACAAAAACAAAGTTCCCACGGTATGATAGCAAAGAAAAGCTACACTTTTAACAAAAACGTTACCACCTCTCTTAGGTATGCTAGTAGTGGGAGTATACAATTGCCCTCTCGACGATCTTGTCCTTTGCCCTTGTCCTTGTCCTATAACACTTAACTACATGTCCCTTTTTATCATACTAAAGATACCCCCTCTCTTGGCATGGGTTTTATTATTCTTTCACTTTGGCCTCTTCCCTTTCACCCTTTCCTCCTTCGTGGATTAAGCCATATCAACAAGTTTCTCATCCTTAGGCTTGTGTTCTTTATCCTCGTTCTTACTATCCTTGTATAGCTTGTTGACAAGTTTCTCGAAAGCTACCTCCATCGCACGGCAACCCTACAAAGCTTGAAATAAGATTAGTCGCAAGTAAAACTACTGCGGCTACAGATGGAGCTTGGGCACTCCTTTTCCCTTCGACATGTGTCGTATGCCTACAAAACTATGGTGAAAAGAGAGAAAGAAGAGATTCAAAGAGAGAATCAAAAGATAGTGCATATGGCTTTGGGGAATAAGCCTTTCGTAAAACAAAACTTTTCTTAGAAAAATGCTTCTTTGTAAACGTTTTGAAAATAATTTCAGAAGGTTTTTAAAAGCCTTTGCCCAGTTTGGTAACCTTCTACTCTGGTACCAAATGTAACACCCCACATCCGTTAAGGTCACTAGCAAAGGGAATGCCTTAACATCAACGGAGCATTATGGGTACTGGAACAGAAATATTACAAGATAGATATATATAAAACAATGGAAGGTAACGTAGAAGTACTCCAAATCATTTATTAAATATAATTGGTTACAATAAAAGCCCATCAAATTCCAATACCCAATTACATAGCTAAAATATCTGTCTTGCTCAAAAACAAAGAAGCATAAAAATAAATTGTACTATTCCCCAATAAAGCAAAGCAAGCCATAGCCAAGAGAGATCCAAGCCGTACATGAAAGAGCCTGGGAGCTTAGTAACATCCGAACTAAGCTGTATTCCCAACCTACGAATCTTGGGGGGGACGGAAGAAAAAGAGGCGAAAAAAATGGGTCAGTCATAAAGACTGAGTAAGTCCTAGTGACTTTCAGCATAAAAACAGGTAAAGATAACATGGCATGAATAAATTGAAAGTAAACATAAGCATGATGACAAGATAAGCTATAGGCATGATAACTAAGAATAACATCATATGATTTTTGTCAAGTATAACATCGCAAGGTTCCCATTCAAGATAAACTAAGTATAATTTCGTAAGATTTCTATCAAGCATCGCAAGATTTCTCTGCTTCACCATTAAAATATTTCTATGAAATCTATTTTCTCTACACCACCTGTACTAGTATCCCAGCCTATGTCATGTGTTGACTGTAAAATGATCCCTTGCCTAATGTCATGAAATGACCCATTACTTGGTCCCACGAAACGATCCATTAATCGATCGGCTCCCGACAAGTCCTAGCTCGCTCATGTGTCTGTGTCATACGGCCCTATCACGAATGTAGTTACCTGTGCCGAGTCCACCATAGGGTGTATCAAGCCCTAGGGTGCTAACCCCTGATAGGAGTCAAGCACGCACAGTGTAAACCTCCAATGCCTGCTTTTTCAACTCAGGACTACGTGCATGACCATAGTCTGCCTGAACCTACACTGGCGCACCAACTTAGCCGTCATTCTGGTCGCTTACAGTCAGCCCAGTAATCGTGCCCCACCATGCCTAGTTCCAGGGTACCATGATACATCTAAGTGGGTTACTGCTGAAATGGACCGCGTAACTAGGGTATCCGTCCAACAGGTTAAGTGTTTTCATTTAAATTCATGACTTGACCTTTATCAGTCTAGCATGTCAAGTTGGTTAGGTGTTGTCATTCAAGTTCGCGACTTAACCCTTATCAGTCTAACATGTCAAGTTGATTAAGTGTTGTCATTCAAGTTCGTGACTTAACCCGCCTACATGTCATGTCAAATTGGCTAAGTGTTTTCGTTCAAGTTCATGACTTAGCCCTACGAATCATGTGTCAAGTTAGTTAAGTATATTCAAGCAGTTCATGACTTAACCCTACCAAATCATCGTGTCAAATTGGTTAAGTATATTCAAGTGGTTCATGACTTAACCTGCCCACGTATCATGTAAAGTTGGCTAAGTATTATCTATATGTTCAAGTTGACTTAATTCTGCCATGCGTCATGTTATATTGGTTAAGTGTTCTCCCTTGTGTTAACTTAACCCACTAGTGTATCATGTCATATCGGTTAAGTGTCATCAATCAATTCAAGTTAACTTAACCCACCCACTTGTCATGTTATGTTGGTTAAGTGTTATTAATCTACTCAACCGCACCCACTTGTCTAATTAACATGTTAAAATTGTTAAGTGTTCTCAAGCGATCAAGTTCAGGTTTACTTAACCCACCCATTCATGTCATATCGGTTAAATGTCGTTAGTCTAGTCATATAACTTAACCCATCCACTTATATAAATAACATGTTGTATTGGTTAAGTGTTCTTAGTTTACTTAACCCCATCCACTTGTATAATTAATGTGTTATATTAGTTAAGTGTCATTAGTCTAGTCGCGTTAATTTAACCTTACCCTACTTAACAGGTTTCATTAGCATTTATTATTTACTAATGCATCAACCTCTCACATTGGACTTATTTGCGGTCACTAGATATGCCAGGCGGTTCCGGGCAGAATTACACCGCAAACCCATTCCAACCTCGGGTTCAAGCATTCAATGCAATTACCTCTCACATTAGACATACTATTGCGGTCATTGGATATGCCGGGCGGTTCCGGGCAGAATTACACCACAACTCAGTCTAACCTCGTGTTAGGCACCACCACAACCTAGTTTTGCCTACGACCTCTCACATTAGACTATTATTGTTGTGGTCACTGGATATGCCAGGTGGTTCCGGGCAGAATTACACCACAGCTCAAGTCTAACCTCATGTCAAAGGCATCCGTTAGATTGTTAATTACGTATGTGTCATATAAGTCAAAATTCCAAATTTTACATATATATAAACATATACCCAAGTTCCAAATTACATACCCATTAATATATGTACCCAATTCTAGTCAGTTTACATCTATCCAATTCTTGTCTATTTACATGTATGCCAAGTTAATGCCATTTTACCCATATCAAGTTCTAGCCAAAATTACATGTATCAAGTTTCATACCCAAATAAACCCAAATCATGATTCATGATGTAGTTATCCCAAACTATAATTTTTTTATTACAATACATGCCAGTTGCCCAAGTTCATAATACATGTTTATTCCAATTATCAAGTTTACAATCGCTTTCATGTTCAAATTCCCAATTCTACATATGCCAATTTAACATAAGCCCAATCTTTTGATTTAATTTACATAGTCCCAAACTCGTGATTTAATTTACATGCCAATTTGTGTATGCTCACTTCATGCCAAATTTCTTATGCCAATGCCCAAACTTGCAATTTCAATTATATTGACAATACCCAAATTTCCAATTTCATGTTATGCCATCAATTCCACCAAACACATATATCCAAATAGGTAATATCCCAAAATTACCCCGTATTCAATCGTACACAAATCGCGATTTAGGCCTAAGTCCGAAATTGACCAAGGTTCATCAAAAGAAAATAAATAGGGGAAGATAGAATTTTGCATATAAATAAGATCAGAGAGAAAAACATCATCACAGGCATGAAGATTACAACTTGATAATAATATCAACACGAATCAAGAAAACTGATTTAAAACAGGCTGAATAGATCATGAACTTGACGTGTGAAAAGATAGACAAGTCTCAAAACTCAAGATTCAAGAAGCAACAGAAATAGGTCTGAATCGATAAACATACTTAAATCCAATTCCACTTTATTCCATGGCCATATTATAATTAAATATTTAAATCTAAAAGCAACTAGAACTTACATATATTGAACTGAGAAATTAAGATGCAGAAGTTGATTCTAGAAAGCAGTCGTTGAACGTTGAATCTCAATTTGATTAAAAAGTCCCCAATTTGCGAATCTTATGTTGCTTGAAGAAGAAGGTAGAAGAATTCCCTTGATTTGATTAACTTTATTTTTTATTTAATTTTGAAGAAGAAGAAGCCATCTCCACCAAGAATTTGTGCAGCATAAGGTTAGAGAAGAATGGTGTGAGAAGGAATGGGGATTAGGTGGGTTTATATAGGATTAGGAGAACGAATCTAGACTGCAAACGAGACCAAAAACATCAGAATGAACCCAGGCTCAAAATTGGGTTTTAGCACCAGGTCCACCCCCTGGTCGATTGGCCCCTGGGAGGGCGACCATAGTGTCGACCCCCAGGTCGACCCGGTCCTGGGCGGGAAAATTCCCGCCCAGTCTGCGCTGGGGTTTGAATTCAAATTTCAAATTCGAATTCGAGCTGTTTTTCGGTTCTGAAAATCCTTGAAACTTCGGAGGGTCATATCTCCCTCATATGGAATCCGTTTTTCGAAAACTCGGACTCAATTTCATGCAGAATTCCAAGACGAACGCAATGGTGCAAATCGTTTTCCCTAATTATTAATTTAAAATCTAATTCTTCCTTGGTTTATGATCTTAATATTTTATTAAAATACAGGGTATTACATTCTCCCCTCCTTCAAGGATTTCGTCCCCGAGATCTCCAAGTTAAGAAGAATGTGTCGTACCATCCATTATCCATCTACTCAAAACATCATCTACAAGCAATCATTGTCCTTAAAAGATTTCTAATGCTATATGAACATATGCAGAAAGTGTGTGTATATGTTCCTTATCTAATGCAAATGATCAGGCCTGATTGATCTTCTTAATGCAAAATATGTTTAGTTTCATGAGTCCAACATGTATGCAAATAGTCTTATTCACATAAACACTATATGTGTGCACAAACATCCATCCATATGCAACATCCACATGATAACACATTCAATTTCATATATAAACAAGTATAAACACTCATGCATATGCAATATGAAAGGTGACTGAGCCGATCTAGTGTCTAATGTGCATGTATATGCATCCACGAGCAACCGCTTGCAACCATCAATCATAACATGTCTCAAACACATGTTTACACCCAATTGTTCCTACCTAAAGATATAGTCGAATGATAGGAGCAAGTAAAAATTTTGTGCCCATTAGGAAATGTCAAACTGGAAATCTACGTCACATATATACTGATTAGGAGAAAAACTCCATAAGCACCAGCCCCAAAGACCGAAATCAACATCAGACTGATACCCAAAGAATTTCTCAACCCAACCAATATATATGTTTCTAGGAAACTAAGCACGATGGACTCCTTTTAGGTCACAAGAAATCCCTTCCCAAAACTAACCCATATTCTATAAAACCCAAAAAGTTTAGTCAACCCAACGAACACCTTCAAGCCCCAACATGTATTACTAACAAATGAGCCAAACTCCCTATGGGGTTTGCAACAGAAATAGGATTGAGAATAGGACCGAGATAATTTACTTAAAAGATAACATGCAAGTAAGCTTTACAGGAAAAGAGGGATCAAGGATATACTCTTAAAAAGATATATGATGCGCGTATCTAGTCTTCAATCTTCTAAGTCGCATTTCCTTGAGCTTAACACCATTGTGCTTTGACCATCTTTAACTTCACAATTTCGTAGCTTCTTAATTCCTATTTCCAAAATATGAGTTAGAACTCATTTCGCTATCGCCTTTCGTTCCACTTTCACTTATTCTTTTTCTAGTATACTCGGCTCAAACATAACTGCGTACTCATGGTTTCATGCAAGCTCTCCAAAATTCACCAGTGAATCCTGGATCTCGTTTACTCATTATAAGGTATTCCACACAGAAGAACTATCTCTTGAAAATAAATAGATGTCAACCATGTTGCCGAATGTACTTACTAAGGTGATTTTCTATAACTCATGCATAAGAGAAATGAACCATCCGCCTTAGTGGCGAACACTACTCGAGCGGATCAATGAATGTATCAAGAGATTCTAGGTAACTAAGCATGGAAGAACCCTAAGTGTTACACTAGACTTCGAGGGCATTACCGAGGCAAGTCAAGAGTCTAGCTACCCTCTTTTCATACTCGAGAATGGTATCATTTCTGGATAACCACTCCATCCTAGAATCTACCCATAGCCCAAAAACATAAGCATTCCTTCTAAACTCAACACTTAGCATAGACATTTTCAAATCCAAACAAGTCATGAACAAATGAGCCGATTCCCCAACAGGATTTGAGACAAAAATGGGATCCTCTACCACGTTAGTACTAAGGTGCAGAGACTCAACTATCGAAGCAGACTTAAAAGGATGCGATGTACAAAAACAAAGTTCCCACGGTATGATAGCAAAGAAAAGCTACACTTTTAACAGAAACGTTACCACCTCTCTTAGGTATGCTAGTAGTGAGAGCATACTATTGCCCTCACGACGATCTTGTCCTTTGCCCTTGTCCTTGTCCTATAACACTTAACTACATGTCCCTTTTTACCATACTAACGATACCCTCTCTCTTGGCATGGGTTTTATTATTCTTTCACTTTGGCCTCTTCCCTTTCACCTTTTCCTCTTTCGTGGATTAAGCCATATCAACAAGTTTCTCATCCTTAGGCTTGTGTTCTTTATCCTCGTTCTAACTATCCTTGTATAGTTTGTTGACAAGTTTCTCGAAAGCTACCTCCATCGCACGACAACCCTACAAAGCTTGAAATAAGATTAGTTGCAAGTAAAACTACTGCGGCTCCAGATGGATCTTGGGCACTCCTTTGCCCTTCGACATGTGTCGTACGCCTACAAAACTATGGTGAAAAGAGAGAAAGAAGAGATTCAAAGAGAGAATCAAAAGATAGTGCATATGGCTTTAGAGAATATGCCTTTCGTAAAACAAAACTTTTCTTAGAAAAATGCTTCTTTGTAAACGTTTTGAAAATAATTTCAGAAGGTTTTTAAAAGCCTTTGCCCAGTCTGGTAACCTTCTGCTCTGGTACCAAATGTAACACCCCACATCCATTAAGGTCACTCACAAAGGGAATGCCTTCACTTCATTGGAGCATTATGGGTACTGGAACAGGAATATTACAAGACAGACATACATAAAATAGCGGAAGGTAAAGTAGAAGTACTCCAAATCATTTATTAAATATAATTGTTTACAATAAAAGCTCATCAACTTCCAATACCCAATTACATAGCTAAAATATCTGTCTTGCTCAAAAAAAAAAAAGAAGCATAAAAATAAATTGTAGTATTCCCCAATAAAGCAAAGCAAGCCATAGCCAAGAGAGATCCAAACTGTACATGAAAGAGCCTGGGAGCTTGGTAACATTCGAACTAAGTTGTATTCCCACCCTGCGAACCTGGGGGGGGGGGGGGGAACGGAAGAAAAAGAGGCGAAACAAAACGGGTCAGTCATAAAGAATGAGTAATTCCTAGTGACTTTCAACATAAAAACAAGTAAAGATAACATGGCATGAATAAACTGAAAGTAAACATAAGCATGATGACAAGATAAGCTACAGGCACGATAACTAAGAATAACATCATATGATTTTTGTCAAGTATAACATCGCAAGGTTCCCATTCAAGATAAACTAAGTATAATTTCGTAAGATTTCTATCAAGCATCGCAAGACTTCTCTGCTTCACCGTTAAAATATTTCTATGATATCTATTTTCTCTGCACCACCCGTACTAGTATCCTAACCCATGGCATGTGTTGACTATAAAATGATCCCTTGCCCAATGTCATGAAATGACCCATTACTTGGTCCCACGAAATGATTCATTAATCGATCGACTCCCTACAAGTCCTCGCTCGCTCATGTGTCTGTGTCATACGGCCCTATCATGAATGTAGTTACCTGTGCTGAGTCCACCATAGGGTGTATCAAGCCCTAGGGTGCCGACCCCCCGACACAAATCAAGCACGCACAGTGTAAATCTACTTATGCCCAATGCCTGCTTTTTCAACTTCGAACTACGTGCACGACCATAGTCCGCCTGAACCTACATTGGCACACCAACTCAGCCATCATTCTGGTCGCTTACAATCAGCCCAGTAATCGTGCCCCACCCTGCCTAGTTCCAGGGTACCATGATACATCTAAGTGGGTTACTGCTAAAATGGACCACGTAACTAGGGTTTCCGTCCAATAGGTTAAGTGTTGTCATTTAAATTTGTGACTTAACCCTTATTAGTCTGGCATGTCAAGTTGGTTAAGTGTTGTCATTCAAGTTCGTGATTTAACCCTTATCAGTCTAGCATGTCAAGTTGGTTAAGTGTTGTCATTTAAGTTCGTGACTTAACCCGCCTACGTGTCATGTCAAATTGGCTAAGTGTTGTCGTTCAAGTTCATGACTTAGCCCTACGAATCATGTGTCAAGTTGGTTAAGTATATTCAAGCGGTTCATGACTTAACCCTACCAAATTATCGTGTCAAATTGGCTAAGTATATTCAAGCGGTTTAGGACTTAACCCGCCCACGCATCATGTCAAGTTGGTTAAGTATTACCTATATGTTCAAGTTGACTTAACCCTGCCATGCGTCATGTTATATTGGTTAAGTGTTCTCCCTTGTGTTAACTTAACCCACCAGTGTATCATGTCATATCAGTTAAGTGTCATCAATCAGTTCAAGTTAACTTAACCCACCCACTTGTCATGTTATGTTGGTTAAGTGTTATTAATCTACTCAACCGCACCCACTTGTCTAATTAACATGTTAAAATGGTTAAGTGTTCTCAAGCGATCAAGTTCAGGTTTACTTAACCCACCCATTCATGTCATATAGGTTAAGTGTCGTTAGTCTAGTCATATTACTTAACCCACCCACTAGTATAACTAACATGTTGTATTGGTTAAGTGTTCTTACTTTACTTAACCCACTCCACTTGTCTAATTAATGTGTTATATTGGTTAAGTGTCATTAGTCCAGTCGTGTTAACTTAACCTTACCCTATTTAACAGGTTTCATTAGCATTTATTATTTACTAATGCATCAACCTCCCACATTGGACTTATTTGCGGTGTGATGACCCCAAACTTCCACGGAATGAAAGTAAGGAATAATCATTTGGAATACAACATAAATATAACAATACAGATCACAGATACAACATAGCAAAGGAAAACCATAGAATAACAACATCATAGCAGCGGAATATGAATGTCATCAAACACAGAATCCCACAGTCACAGAGTACTAACTTATTACATCAAGTTTTCAGCAAAAAGGGAAATAAGTTTCAACTTCCGAATTAGAACAACTGGAAATAAAATAAGTCTGGATGTCTCAGAGTCTAAAGATAAAATGTAAACAAAAGATAAATGATAGATAGTCTTCGTGGTCAAACATAAGCACCTCCAAATAAGCAACACCAAGAAAGCTCCAAAGACAGCTACTCCAAAGAAAGCCAAACCTGTTACTTGGCTGCCTATGTGGAAATGAGGGCACCCGAGTTTGCAAAGGTGAAAACAAACTACAGGTCAGTCATGGGACTGGTGTGAGAATTCTTAACTAATTTAACTACTAGTAATGAGGCAAATCCAAAGACCACGCCGCTAACGCGGAACGGGTTTACCCCAATAGATTGTCGTGCATAATTTAAAGTGACATAACAAACAATAAGTAATTCATAAAATAACACTATGCTTTTGAGAAAAATGGAATCACCATAAGACCCAAGTCCCATCACACAATGCAACGCAAACCAGAGGATAGGGTTTTACCTTATGGTGATTAAACATACTAAATACAATAAATACGAATATAATATTATTATTAGTGTATATAAAAACATTTCAAAATAAATGTATCAATCCTAGGAAGCATAGCAACCATATACTATGCCTCCGTACTAGTACTACAATCAAATTAGGAGGGTCGTATTTGGAATTTGGTTTCCAACATGAGTCAAGGCTAGGGAGGAGCTCCTTACCAATTCGAGACACTCTAGCTAATGTCTTAGGATCCCCCGTAGAGAACCCTTGGAAAGCTGCAGGGTCGGTCCACACTTGCGGTTTGTGGATTAGTTATTCCTGAACACACGTTTTCCGGTCCTATAGGACCTAATAACCGAGGCGCCTCATTCCATCATCCACATAAGTAAAATATCAGTCAGTTTAAGCACTGACACTACTTCTAACTAGAAAGAAACGTGCTGCTCTCCCTGCGTTCCCTTCTTCCGTTTTAGACTCCATCGGGTTGTGAGGGTCGTGAAGCTACTTAATACAAAAAGATAAGCTTATT
Source organism: Allium sativum (assembly GCA_030737875.1). NCBI lineage: Eukaryota > Viridiplantae > Streptophyta > Magnoliopsida > Asparagales > Amaryllidaceae > Allium > Allium sativum. The sequence continues at coordinate 11,496,557 of CM060921.1, read as the reverse complement.
CAAGTTGTGCTTTGATCATCACCACAAGGTTCTTCTTTTCAACAAGAAACCTTGATCATTGCATCTTAGTATGCCACACTGTCACTCCATATCACACTACCAATCCTTTGCCGAAATATATGAAAGGGTGTTAAGCAAGAGAATAAATTCTCCGCCACCAAACATTCATACATTCGACAGAAAATCAACAAATACAATATAAAGGAGTATAATGTCGGACACACATTCCATTTATAAGCTTATGCTTTGGGTCTGAGCGAAAACCAAATCCGTACAATCAACATGTTCGTTTGGACAATGGCCATGACCCTTGAATTGGGAGCAAGTCAAATCAGGGCCTCGATCGTTGTCCTCTCGATGGAACATTTACGGTCTTCATACGTCGTCTTCATACTTTGTTTCTTAACGTCGTTTGATTATTTGGAATGAGCGAAACTCGGACTTTCCAAATAATTCTTGTATATATATACATATTGAAAATCCTTTCTATTCATTAATATTATTTTATAATGATTAATTCCTATTTTAGTTATTTTTTTTATTTAGTGATGATTTGGATCAATGGGCGACCCTGGCGCTGCTTTCAACCAATTTTGATTTTCACATTTCTCAAAATCTAACCGTTGGATCTTAACGTAGTTTATATCATTGGAAAGATCTTCCCAAGACGGTCCTAGCAGTTTCAGTTTTGGGAAAATCCGACGGTCGGATCTTTTGGTTTAATCGTTTAAAGGTACGATTTCAAAACGCGAACTACCGCGCTCGATTCGATTAATTTTAATTATATTTATATATATATAAATATAAATAATATAAATATAATCGTTTAACTTTTAATTTACCTAAGAATGTAAATTCTATTACGATATCCAATTTCATTCTTCCATTCTTTCATTCCGTTATTTACATGAAAAATGTAAATCAAAACTCAACGATGAATTCTTCCTTTTATTTCTTTTATTTACGCTAAAATGTAAATATAATTCGACATTTCATCCTACCATTTATCCTTTTATTAAAAGGTAAATTCTATTCCAACGTAAAATTTTATTTTTCTCTTTCTTTCTAATCTTTCCGTTACGCTGTAAAATCTCTTCTTCTTTGTAATTACATTAAAATGTAATTAACATTCCCTGTTAAATTTTCAATATAATGTAAATCCTTCTTTTTAAATTACATTAAAAATGTAATTCTCCTAACAGTGTAAATTTCCATCTTTTAATTGGTCTCTTAATTTACAATATAAAATCATGCTTCTTTAATTACATTAAAAATGTAATTTATATTACATGTCAAACTTTGTCTTTTAATTTGCAAGGTAAAATCCTACCTCTAACTTCATATAAAAATGAAATTTTATATTACATACCAATTTTCATTCTTAATTTACAAATAATAGTGTACCCTTAATTACAATGTAAATTTTCTCTTTTTTACTTACATAATAAAAGTGTAATTTTAATTAACATGCAAATTCTCTTTCTTAAACTACATATAAAAATGTAATTTTTATTTACATGTAAATCCTACCCTTAATCTACATATAAAAGTGTGTTTTTAATTCCAATGACAATTCCTACTTTTTATTTACATGTAAAAATGTAAATTTTATTCCATTGCAAATTCCTACTTTTTATTTACAAGTAAAAATGTAAATTTTATTCCATAGCAAATTCCTACTTTTTATTTTACGCTATATCCGTTTTTGAGAACACCAATACAAATCATGGTTATTTTCCTATGTAATGTTTGTGTTTGAGAACACAAATACAAATCATGGTTATTTTCCTATGTAATGTTTGTGTTTGAGAACACAAATATAAATCATGGTTATTTTCCTATGTAATGTTTGTGTTTGAGAACACAAATACAAATCATGGTTATTTTCCTGTGTAATGTTTGTGTTTGAGAACACAAATACAAATCATGGTTATTTTCCTATGTAATGTTTGTGTTTGAGAACGCAAATACAAATCATGGTTATTTTCCTATGTAATGTTTGTATTTGAGAACACAAATACAAATCATGGTTATTTTCCTATGTAATGTTTGTGTTTGAGAACACAAATACAAATCATGGTTATTTTCCTATGTAATGTTTGTATTTGAGAACACAAATACAAATCATGGTTATTTTCCTATGTAATGTTTGTGTTTGAGAACACAAATACAAATCATGGTTGTTTTCTTATGTAATGTTTGTGTTTGAGAACACAAATACAAATCATGGTTATTTTCCTATGTAATGTTTGTGTTTGAGAACACAAATATAAATCATGGTTATTTTCTATTCCAATCCAATCATGTATACAAAGTTGACAATATTTAATTGACAATCCAATAGGGTGACAAAATAATATTATACATAGGATTGACAAAATGATGATTTTCATATAAATTGACAATTTAAATCAACTCAACATAAATGATTCATGTTCTTATATTGAATTGATAAGCTAAATCAATTCAAATAAAGCGACAAAATGTGAGTTGATTAACTAGATCCATCCAATAAAAGTGACAAACTACAAATTTTTATATTGAATCAATGATCTAAATCAACTCAATAAATTAAAAGGATGAATAACAATATTTGTCTAAGGCATATAGATCTATAACTATCCATTATATATTTAGATCTGGAATTGATAATCTAAATCAATTCAAATAAAAAAAAAGAGATGAAATAATCATATTTCTGTGACACACATGAATCTGATAATTATCCATCACAACCAACAGAACAATCATCATACAATATCAACACAAAACAGATCTGAAAAATATAACCATAAATGAATAAATGTAATGAATTGATTTATTATTTTAAAACAAAAGAAATCTCACACTTGAAAGAAAATAAAATGAATTCAAAGATGGAACCTTTACATCCCACCTGTAATAACATTTAAACAAGATGAGATTTTTACATCCCACGCTTGAAAGAAAAATAAAATGAATTCAAAGATGGAACCTATACATCCCACCTTAATAACATGTAAACAAGATGAGATTTTTACATCCCACACTTGAAAGAAAAATAAAAATAGCAGCGCAAAGAACAAAACAATAGCAGCGTGTTCACAGACCCTAACCGACAAATCTGGAATAATATGTATATAAAAATAACAACGTGAATCTCAGATCTAAAATGGATCTGGAATAATATGAATAAAATAATAGCGATGCGTACAAATCTTAAATAGATCTGAATAAAATGAATAATATAATAGCAGCGCGTACATGAATCAGAACAAATAAATAAAATTCGACACAGAACACAGATCTACATTACTACATATATAGATATACAATTTTTTTTATTCACAATTTAATAGTTAAAAAATTAATTTAAGATTCAGAATTCTCACCTTTATTTATATGTCTGGATCTCCTTTTTTTTTGTTCTTGCGCAATCTCTGAGTCTCTCCTTTGTTTTAATCGCAGTAGTTGAATTCCTAAACCTAATTCTTTTTAATTTAGGAATAGATTATGGAGAGACAGGAGAGAAAATAGATTTTTAGATTTAGGGGAGAAGAAGAAGAGAGATAGCCACCATTGAGAGATGGCGGAAGAGAAGTTAGGATTTTTGTGGAAAGATAAGATTAAGTTGTGTGGGAGATATTATATAGAGGTGCTGTGTTTTTAATTTAGCCCTTGCAAGGTTAATTCTTTTATTTACATATAAGTCTATTTTAATAACATACCGATTTAATTCTATTGTAACATTTTGCACATTACTCCTATGGTTATTTTGAAAATTTTGTTGCTCGAAATGCGGTGTGTTACAATGTTTATTTATCATTCAAATTTCAAAAGCAAATCAAAAAGAGAAAAGAGGATAAGTAGAAAGGAATAAATGCATTTGTTATAAAAAATATTTATTACAATAATTATTAAATGGCAGAATATATTATTTATATCCATTCTATTTTAAATATTTAATGAACTGTAATCTTAATCGGTAAATTCTGTAATGGGGAAAAAGTAAGATATGAATTGGAATTGCAATTGCCATTATGAAAGGTTGTCTATAAAAGTAAATGTAAGGTTACTTAAATTGTTTGTTTACATCTAATTCACTTAACCTTGAATCAAAAATAAATGGGAAATTGCAATTCTTCGAAATTAAGAAATGAAATAAGTTTATTTCATATTTTGGAGTTCGTTAAATATTTCATTCGTTAGAATGATTGTTGACAAGTGGATTTCTATGATTAAGTTAGGTCAAAACCTTATAAATTACAATATGTTAAAGTATAAGAGATAAATATATATAATTACTCCCAAGGGAAAGATATATACAAAATAAGGATAAGTCATATATATATACATATATATATATATATATATATATATATATATATATATATATATTCCACCCTGAAAAAAGATTTCTTATAAATGCATGCCATGCTGTTTCACATTCTGGAACGGAAGAATAGGTAATCAATTCTTTCCATTTCAGAGTTACGTGATTTCTTCTCATTATAAGTATATAAATTAATACATACCATTAATTATAATATGATTTTAATGTAAGAACAAATTTCATCTCAAAACCATTTATTTCTTTGCATGTAAAAAGAGTAACAAAAATATATTTTATTACATGTAAATTGTATATGCTCCGTATTTACACTAAAAAGAATATTTTTAATGCAATAACATATTTTAATATATATATTTTTTCTTCCTTTTTTCTTTTCTAGCAATGTTAAAAATAATATTTTCAAAACTTCATATTTTCTAACATACGTCTTACTTCAAATAACATAAATTTTTAGTCGTGATTATTTAAAATAAATTATTTTAAATATCAAAAACTCAATAAAGTTACTTAAAATAAATTTTAAATTTACCCCAAAATTCAGGGTTGTTACAGTCTCCCCCACTTAAGAACTTTTCGTCCCCGAAAAGGAAAAGAAGAAATAGAAGAGTAGGAACCAACACCAAGAATGTCTTTAACAGAAATAGTACTACCTAAAACATCAGGCTTACCTGTTCCTTCAGAAGAAGTAGGTGCGGAAGAAGGTGGTGCACTTACTTCCTCGTACACATGGGCAACTTGGGAACTCCTCAATAGTGGACAATTACGTTTGATGTGACCCTTTTTATGGCAGTTATAGCATTTTCTAGTGTCCTCTCTTCTGGCCTTCTTTGGATTCCCGTAGTCCTTGCTATAGTGTCCAAACTTCTGGCAGTGGTAGCATTGCAGCTTAGTCTTATCATGAGTCTTAGCGGCTCCAGAACCACTTCCTTCTGTCTTCTTCTCGGGTTGCTTCCCTTTATTATTGTTGGCCAAGCCCCTTTCTCTATCTTGTTGTGAACTCTTCTTGTCCTTCTCTTCATAGCGACGGGAAAACTCATCATGAAGCCTTTCCACCTCTTGCCTTGCGGTATACTCTTCATTAAATAGCTCTTTAAATCTGTTCCAAGTCACATTTTCTTCATCACCTCCTATATTGACCAATTCCCACCAATTCTGTGCTTCGCCTTGGAGCAGCCATGAAGCCGTAAATCTCTTCATTTGAACATCTAGCCCTATCCCTCCAAATATCTTTTCATAATTCTTAAGCCATGCCTGAGCCTGTGTCACGTTCTCCATACCAGTGAATGGAACTCCACCTAAATTCTTGAATTTCTTCGCTACCTTATCCAAGTCAAAGGGCTGCAGCGGTGGCTGTTGAACTTTGGCCTCCTCAGTTTCAGCAATATTTTGCCTCCTTGCTCTAGCTCTAGCGGCTCTAGCGGCAACGGTACTCATTTTTAGTTAGTTCTGTACGATCCAGGAAAGAGTCAGAACAACTGTAATGGTGATTTTAAGAAATTATAAAGATAAAAGGAGGGCGATAAAATGACTGACTAATATGTATTCTCATGAACGGTTCGCCATAGAATATTGCGATTCTATGTAAAAAAAATTGCTATAGGTATGTTATACTCCAAAGCTGAGGTTAACCAAAGCTCTGATACCAACTATGATGACCCAAAACTTCCACGGAATGAAAGTAAGGAATAATCATTTGGAATACAACATAAGTATAACAATACAGATCACAGATACAACATAGCAAAGGAAAACCATAGAATAACAACATCATAGCAGCGGAATATGAATGTCATCAAACACAGAATCCCACAATCACAGAGTACTAACTTATTACATCAAGTTTTCAGCAAAAAGGGAAATAAGTTTCAACTTCTGAATTAGAACAACGGGAAATAAAATAAGTCTGGATGTCTCAGAGTCTAAAGATAAAATGTAAACAAAAGATAAATGGTAGATAGTCTTCGTGGTCCAACATAAGCACCTCCAAATAAGCAACACCAAGAAAGCTCCAAAGACATCAACTCCAAAGAAAGCCAAACATGTTACTTGGCTGCTCGTGTGGAAAAGAGGGCACCCGAGTTTGCAAAGGTGAAAACAAAATACAGGTCAGTCATGGGACTGGTGTGAGATTTCTTAACTAATTTAACTACTAGTAATGAGGCAAATCCAAAGACCACGCCGCTATCGCGGAACGGGTTTACCCTAATAGATTGTCGTGCATAATTTAAAGTGACGTAACAAACAATAAATAATTCGTAAAACAACGCTATGCTTTTGAGAAAAATGGAATCACCATAAGACCCAAGTCCCATCACACAATGCAACGCAAACCAGAGGATAGGGTTTTACCTTATGGTGATTAAACATGCTAAATACGATAAATACGAATATAATATTATTATTAGTGTATATAAAAACATTTCAAAATAAATGTATCAATCCTAGGAAGCATAGCTACCATATACTATGCCTCCGTACTAGTAAAACAATCAAATTCGGAGGGTCGTATTTGGAATTTGGTTTCCAACATGAGTCAAGGCTAGGGAGGAGCTCCTTACTGATTCGAGACACTCTAGCTAATGTCTCAGGATCCCCCGCAGAGAACCCTAGGAAAGCTGCAGGGTTGGCCACACTTGCGGTTTGTGGATTAGTTATTCCTGAACACACGTTTCTCGGTCCTATAGGACCTAACATCCGAGGTGCCTCATTCCATCATCCACATAAGTAAAATATCAGCCAGTTTAAGCAATGACACTACTTCTAAATAGAAAGAAACGTGATGCTCTCCCTACGTTCCCTTCTCCCGTTTTAGCCTACACCGGGTTGTGAGGCTCGTGAGGCTACGTAATACACAGAGCTATGCATATTCAAGCTGTGCTTTGATCATCACCACAAGGTTCTGATTTTCAACAAGAAACCTTGATCATTGCATCTTAGTATGCTACACTGTCACTCCATATCACACTACCAATCCTTTTGCCGAAATATATGAAAGGGTGTTAAGCAAGAGAATAAATTCTCCGCCACCAAACATTCATACGTTCGACAAAAAATTAATAAATACAATATAAAGGAGTACAATGTCGAACACACATTCCATTTATAAGCTTATGCTCTGGGTTTGAGCGAAAACCAAATCCGTACAATCAACATGTTCATTTGGACAATGACCATGACCCTTGAATTGGGAGCAAGTCAAATATCCAGAAAACCATTCTGCTTGGCTAACCGACAGTTAGTTTCTAAATTTCACATTCATAGGGAAAGGTTCCTATTAAATTTATCCAAGATAAATTCCTTGAATTTATTCTCTAATCTTCTTTTGAATTTCGATTCAACTAGTCGGGATTAACGAAACTTACCGAAGTAATCATTTGTTTTAATTTCCCAATCCCAACCTATTTATCCCATGAAGTAAAACTGGTAATACTTCATATCTAACACCACAGTGTTATCGGTAAATTCAATTACCATTTCATGTTCAAATCTAATTAAAGATTTAACTATCGCCTGGAGTAGAACTGGTGATACTCCATTCTCGATTATTTCAATCTAATTAAAGATTCATTAAAACTCCACTTAGTTTTAATCGTTAACTGGGTTAAAGAATCAGTGTCATTTAAAACACGGTTCACGATAAACCCAAAGTCACATTCCTTAATTATCGGGTTAAAGAACGAGTGTTATTTAAAACACTATTCACGATAAACCCAAAAATCAATATCAATTCAATTCCAATTAAATATTATTTAATTGGTACACTTCATTAAATCTTAATAAAAAGATTTAATCATTTCTCAACTGGGTTCAAGAACAGTGTTAGTGAAGACACCATTCACGACAAACCCAAATCACATTCGATATTCAATACAAGGCTCTGAATAGAAAATATATCGGCTATATTCAATATCAAATTCTACGACTAACAAATGTCGTATTGGAAATAACGATATAAATATATATCTTTCAAATTTCCATAACAACATCTGTATAATCACGAATTCCAACATCGAAATATTCCGAAGACAATTTCGATTCAAATCCACTCCAATGCAATCATTGGAAATTTTGGTTATTTTTAAAACCCTTTACAAATTCAATTTATTTATTTAAAAATAAATAGAATTATAATTCTAGTTCAAAACTAGTTCATTTCGATAAAAATCTATTTTTATCCTTTCAAATATGGAGTTTTTCATCCCAATCCTTTCTAAATCATTTCTTATGATTTTACACAAATTATTACTATTTTTAATAATTTTATCAAGGCCCGTACAGTCGATTTCCATCAATGGCCATCGAACTGCACTTACAACGACCTTTTTCAAATTTGATTTGGACGTAACTCCAAATCCAACCGTTAGATTTCAAATTTCTAATATTCGTTCGAAAGCTCTTTTCGATACGAACCCAACGGTTCCAGTTTTAGGAGAATCCGACGGTCGGATCTCCCGTAATGTCCGTTTGAAATAAATGGTCGAAATTCACGAACTGCCGCAGCGCGGCGCGTTCTACTCAGGCCATTATATTATATATATAATATATATCATATATATTTCGTCGATTTTCTATTCAAAACGAATTATATAAATAGTTTTAAAATTTGTTTCAAAATCTATTTCAACTTCCATTTCAATTCAAAGCAAAATTGAATTCTTCTTTATAAATTCGTTTCAAAATTCATTTCTATTCAATTCAAATTTCAATTCAATTCATTTCGAAATCGTTTTCAATTCAATTCATTTCGAAATCGTTTTCAATTCAATTCATTTCGAAATCGTTTTCAATTCAATTCATTTCGAAATCGTTTTCAATTCAATTCATTTCGAAATCGTTTTCAATTCAATTCAGTTCGAAATCGTTTTCAATTCAATTCATTTCGAAATCGTTTTCAATTCAATTCATTTCGAAATCGTTTTCAATTCAATTCATTTTGAAATCGTTTTCAATTCAATTCATTTCGAAATCGTTTTCAATTCAATTCATTTCGAAATCGTTTTCAATTCAATTCATTTCGAAATCGATATAAATATCGTTCACGTCAAAATGGCGTCAAACTAATCAACACGGCTTCATGAATTTCTATTTTCAAATATTCTATTTCAAATATTTCTTTTTCAAAATAGTTGTTATTATCAAAATATTTCGTTCAACACATGACCAATCTCAGTGGATGAGTACTGTCAACACATGAACCTTTATTTTATAATATTCTTTATTTTTCAAATTGGAATGAGGCCCAATCAATTACCATATAAAGTTAATTACATGGATTTTCATACAACACATGTATATAATAGCATTGAAAAATAATCAACCATCAACCAAAGTGCACTACACTGTATAAGCATCAAATATAGATATCTAACGCTTATAACAGCCTGTCAATCAATCGATCGACATATTTAATAAATCAGGATGAGTGAACTTCATATTTCATCCCAACACCCGTGTGGGGTTTCAAACAATCAAACACAGATTTTAGTTGTGCAGTTGGGCGATGTGTAAAATTTATCGTCCCAATCAATGTCCTTCAAATAGGTGTACATAAACAAATCGTCCGGTTTGTAAATGAATGTTTATTTATTCACATTCACGTTAAAAATTATATTTTTAACGATAAAACATTTTATTCAACCTATGAATATTCTATTCGGTTCATTTATTCAATAAAATGATATTTTTATTTTTCTAACATATTTTAGAAAATTTCGGCGGCATAACGGCACGATACTAGAAACGGGACAAGGCCTAGCCTTATCCCCGGTCTAGTGAAGGCCCACGCCATTCACACATCAATCAAATTCACCAAACAACCAAATTCAAATCAAATAATCTGACTAATCTATGCAACCAAACAAACAAGTCCATGGTCTGTGGACGATTGTGTCGGGTGCTACTAAGCACCGTCTGCATCCTAGTATATATATATAACTAGAAAACTAAATTAAAGAGTGAGAAATTCTCACAGATAGCTATCCAATCATCTTGGCTCTTCTTTGATATAAATCTTCTTCGTTCTCGCCTTTTTGTTACCTTCGTTGCCCGCTTTCACTACCTATGTAAAAATCGAATTTTTACTTCGCTATTCCATATATAAAAATCATATTTTTATTTCGAAGTTCAACATATAAAAATCATATTTTTCTTTCTAAGTTCAACATATAAAAATCATATTTTTCTTTCGAAGTTCAACATATAAAAATCATATTTTTCTTTCGAAGTTCAACATATAAAAATCATATTTTTCTTTCTAAGTTCAACATATAAAAATCATATTTTTCTTTCTAAGTTCAACATATAAAAGTCATATTTTTCTTTCTAGAAATCGACATCTTTTTACTTTTTGCCAATTAAAAATTGAATCTCTATCATATAGAATTCATATTTATATTCTTTCAAACTATATATAAATGATCGTATTTTAAACTATAGTATATATTTCATATTCAGATTTTAACATAATGTAATTAAATTAAAACCGAATTTAAAATAAAATAAAATAAAAGAAGAGAAGCTCACTGCCATCTTTAATTAAAACTATTTATATTTCCGATTAATACCATAATTCATATTTAAATTAAAATTAATTACCTATAGTGCTATTTTAAAACAGTAAATAAATCAGTGTCAAATTTATATAAAATAAAATAAAATGAAACAAGGAAAGCTCACTGTCGCTTACAGAAAAGGGAGGCGGGGCGTCTGACGGTCGGTGGGAGGGACCAGCGGTGACAGTCTGGCAGGGTGCGGCGGCGTCGTTTGATGGGGTTGGGCGGCTGCGTCGATCTTGGGCTTGGGGGGCTACGGTTGTGGAAATCGCAAGGGGGAGGGGCGGAGGTGCTGAGGATCGAGGAGGGGGGTGGAGCGATGTCCGGTGGTGGCACAGGGAGGAGGCGGCGGGCGGGTCCGATCCCCTTTTTCTTTTTTTCTGAAGAATGAACTCCTCGGGGGGCCAGAACGAGATTAAGGGAGAGAAAAGGGTTTTTATTTTTATTTTTATTATTTAATTATTTTATTTCCTAAAAAGTTGACTTTTACATACGACCTCTAAACGAGGCCCACCGCCTGTCGTCCATAGCGTTTTACCCCCATTCCGAAACCAATGGGATATGTATCGCAAGCTGATATGATCGTTTGAATCAGTTTCCGTTGAAATTTACATTTAAATCATTATATTGCATTCTTAACGTACATTTCAAATTACCAGGGTCACATACTAACTCTAAAAATTCTCGAAAAATATTCTCTACTTCGTATTGACGATACGGTCCTAACAAAACTAGTTTCGTCAAATTCTGAGACCGTTTGAGAAATGGCCAATTTCCAGTCGATTAAAATCCACTGAAAATGGTCAAACGCATTTTCCTTTGCCACGCTCACATATTGATTCGAAAAATTATGAAATTCGAAACCTAGCAATAATTTGACATCACGGACCCAACAAAACTGGTTTCGTCGAAATCCGAGGTCATTTGCAAAATGTCCATTTTTAAGGGCCTGAATTCCATAGCGACTATTCAGAATTTTCAACTGGACATATCTTTTGATTCCTGCCATGAAATTTCGATTTTTCGGATTCGATAGAAAGATATCACAAATAGATCCTAGTTTTTTTGGTTTCACTAAAATCCGGATTGTTTTGCACCCGGTACATTCAATTGAAGTTTGAAATCGAATTATCGAACTACCGCGCCATTTTCAATTCTATTTATAATTATATATAAATATTTATATTCTAACGACGACGTATATAATATATACGTTCTAATTATATTCAAAATAAATTTCTCGTCGATATTATTTAAAATAATTCATTTTAAATAATCAAAATTCGCTAAAATTGCCAAAATAAAAATTTTAAACTGGCCCAGATTTTCGGGTTGTTACAATCTCCCCCACTTAAAACTTTTCCTCCCCGAAAAGGAACAAAGTCGAAAGTGGTTTGATCATTCAACTCTACATTCGATCTGGCTTCCCTTCTCTAACTTTTCAGTTTCTGAGAATTTTCAAAATTTCAAAAAATTTGGCTAACACCCTAAATTTTCGAAAAATTTCGCCATAACCTCCCCTGCACCGGGAGCATCGGGGAATTTCAAATAGCTTCCCCGGTCCTTCAGATCTCAAAAAGAAAAAGAAAAAGCCAAGCGGCTAGCCAATAGGCTCATAAAATCATCATCACCCAAATAAAACAGTAAATTATGTAGTAAACATGTACCTATTTGTCGGGCAAACAAATTTTATTCTTCGGCTCTAGCCTCCTTGCTATGACCTGTTCAATGTAAGTATATGTATATGCAAGCAAATGCGACCAATTTTCAATATAATTCAATATTTGATTCAATTAGGCATAATGGTTCAAAATCATCAAACAAATAAACAAACAACACAAACATCAATCAATTAGTGAATTAGAGTTTCAAATTCATAACTTTGATACATATACAAAAAATCATGTTTCAATGCCAAATCACAACAATAAGCCCTATCTAATTTTGGTTCTCACACCAGTCTAATGGAAATATAGAAATCTCACTTTCGTTACTCGAAAATAAATACTGGCGACAGTGCCCCATCACCAGAATTATTCCCGGGCACTAGAGGGATTCTATATCTACCCAATATATTAAAACTTCGAATACACGTTTGCAAGACGCATATGCAAAATCTTTATATATCGGATTGTCCAAATCAATTAAATAAATAATCAAATACGAATAATTGATTTAAATTTTCAAAACAAAATTGTTTTCTTTTGAAAAATATACTCTTCACACTCGTTCTAGGATTCTACTGATCCCATCTCTAACGAGTCACTCTCATTGGATATTACTAATCCAATATCTGATGAATTCTTTCGTATGGTTCTAATGTGCCTTGTTCTCTGCTTTGTAAACCAAAGCTCTGATACCAACTGTGAAAACCCGTAACTTCCCCGTAAAGGAAAGCGGCGGATAGTTTGAGAACAAGCCACAACAGAACGCATACAGAAGAATATTTCATTGTATATTACAACAATGCATCAGATTACAAGAATATACAGAGTATGAATGAATATTACACAGAAATATCAGAGATTTAAATTACATTTAAATACATAGCAGCGGAAAATAATACAATACACAACTGAAGGAGATATACGGATACAAAGCTTTCCGGATATCGTTCCAGCTGTAAACCAGGATCCTTTGAATATAAATCTGCAAAACCAAAACTACTAGCTGCCCGTGTCAAAATAGGGGCACCTAGAGTTTAGGTCAAAACAATAAACTCCAGGTCAGTCATGGGACTGGTGTGAGAACTAAAACAGTTATTATTCTTTATTTTAAAGTTAGGTAAATCAAGGGACCACGCCGCATAACACAGAACGGGTTTCCTCCCAAGAACACCAGTGCACATAAGTAAACAGCGCAATGCTTTTCTAAAAATGAAGCTATTATAAGACCCAGTTCCCATCACACAATGCAACGCAGCCGAGGATAGGGTTTTCCCTTATAATAGCCAAACATGCTTAGTACGTTTAAAACAAATCATTTGATACTACTATAAGTGCATAGTGTATAAAACAACTTCAAATCATAAGTATCAATCATAGGCGGCATGAATGCCCCATAACACTATGTCGCCATATATAAGTTTACAATCAAAACCGCAAGACGTCGTATTTGAAGTTGGGTTATCATTTATGGTATGAACCGAGGCTAGGGGCAAGATCCTCAACCGATTCGAGACAATCTAGCCCATGTCTCAGGACCCAGACTCAGGTGGGCCTTGGATCATCAGGGCCGGTCCACCGATGTGGATTATTATGCCTGAACACTACGTTTCTCCGCCCTTTGGGGCGTAAGCCTGGCCCGTCAGCCGACCAGAAGCATCGGCCGAAACCGATATCACGAGGCGCCTCGCTTTTCAGCAAGTAATAATGAGCAACATCCACATGAGTCAAACTCGTCAGCCAGTTCAAGCACTGACGCCACTCCTAACTAGAAAGAAACGCATGTCCTCCCTGATGTCCGTCTCCCGTTTTTGATTCATACCGGGTGTGATACTCGCGAATCAACGTTACACAAAGCTACGCCACAAAGGCCGTGCTTCGATCATCAACCACAAGACTTTGCTTTTCAACAGAAGCCTTGATCATTTGCATCTTAGCATGCCACACTGGCAATTCACTCCATGCGATTGATATCCATCAATATATAACCCCTGAGCTCGTACGTCTCAGAGAAGGGCGTTAAGCAAGAGAATAAATTCTCCGCCGCCAAACAGATATATATTTAATAGAGATCAATCACACGGACTAAAAACCAATGTCAGACACACAGTCCATTTACAAGTCCATTCTGGGTCTGAACGAAACCGGAGGCACCTAGTACCCCGCATATCCATCGATCTCCAAGTACGTCTGGATGATCACTATCTGTTTCCATCTTCTTGGGTGTACAGCCCAATCAAGATCATCAGTAATTACCCAAACGACGTGAAGACTTCTGGTCTTCGACCACCGTCTTCATCTTCGACTTATCGTCGTATCAGTTATTCAGAATGGGATAAACCCGGTCTTTCCGAATAACTCGCGTATATTTTAAATAAGTGTTACACAAACACGACATACGCCTCATTCCAATTCATTAGTCACTAACCGTAAATTAATCAAGAGAATAATTCCCCAAATATTAACCCCGAAGGCCGAAACCAACATCAGATCAATATCCAGAAAACCATTCTGCTTGGCTAACCGACAGTTAGTTTCTAAATTTCACATTCATAGGGAAAGGTTCCCATTAAATTTGTCCAAGATAAATTCCTTGAATTTATTCTCTAATCTTCTTTTGAATTTCGATTCAACTAGTCGGGATTAACGAAACTTACCGAAGTAATCATTTGTTTTAATTTCCCAATCCCAACCTATTTATCCCATGAAGTAAAACTGGTAATACTTCATATCTAACACCACAGTGTTATCGGTAAATTCAATTACCATTTCACGTTCAAATCTAATTAAAGATTTAACTATCGCCTGGAGTAGAACTGGTGATACTCCATTCTCGATTATTTCAATCTAATTAAAGATTCATTAAAACTCCACTTAGTTTTAATCGTTAACTGGGTTAAAGAATCAGTGTCATTTAAAACACGGTTCACGATAAACCCAAAGTCACATTCCTTAATTATCGGGTTAAAGAACGAGTGTTATTTAAAACACTGTTCACGATAAACCCAAAAATCAATATCAATTCAATTCCAATTAAATATTATTTAATTGGTACACTTCATTAAATCTAAATAAAAAGATTTAATCATTTCTCAACTGGGTTCAAGAACAGTGTTAGTGAAGACACCATTCACGACAAACCCAAATCACATTCGATATTCAATACAAGGCTCTGAATAGAAAATATATCGGCTATATTCAATATCAAATTCTACGACTAACAAATGTCGTATTGGAAATAACGATATAAATATATATCTTTCAAATTTCCATAACAACATCTGTATAATCACGAATTCCAACATCGAAATATTCCGAAGACAATTTCGATTCAAATCCACTCCAATGCAATCATTGGAAATTTTGGTTATTTTTAAAACCCTTTACAAATTCAATTTATTTATTTAAAAATAAATAGAATTATAATTCTAGTTCAAAACTAGTTCATTTCGATAAAAATCTATTTTTATCCTTTCAAATATGGAGTTTTTCATCCCAATCCTTTCTAAATCATTTCTTATGATTTTACACAAATTATTACTATTTTTAATAATTTTATCAAGGCCCGTACAGTCGATTTCCATCAATGGCCATCGAACTGCACTTACAGCGACCTTTTTCAAATTTGATTTGGACGTAACTCCAAATCCAACCGTTAGATTTCAAATTTCTAATATTCGTTCGAAAGCTCTTTTCGATACGAACCCAACGGTTCCGGTTTTAGGAGAATCCGACGGTCGGATCTCCCGTAATGTCCGTTTGAAATAAATGGTCGAAATTCACGAACTGCCGTGGCGCTGCGCGTTCTACTCAGGCCATTATATTATATATATAATATATATAATATATATTTCGTCGATTTTCTATTCAAAACGAATTATATAAATAGTTTTAAAATTTGTTTCAAAATCTATTTCAACTTCCATTTCAATTCAAAGCAAAATTGAATTCTTCTTTATAAATTCGTTTCAAAATTCATTTCTATTCAATTCAAATTTCAATTCAATTCATTTCGAAATCGTTTTCAATTCAATTCATTTCGAAATCGTTTTCAATTCAATTCAGCTCGAAATCGTTTTCAATTCAATTCAGCTCGAAATCGTTTTCAATTCAATTCAGCTCGAAATCGTTTTCAATTCAATTCATTTCGAAATCGTTTTCAATTCAATTCATTTCGAAATCGTTTTCAATTCAATTCATTTCGAAATCGTTTTCAATTCAATTCATTTCGAAATCGTTTTCAATTCAATTCATTTCGAAATCGTTTTCAATTCAATTCATTTCGAAATCGTTTTCAATTCAATTCATTTCGAAATCGTTTTCAATTCAATTCATTTCGAAATCGATATAAATATCGTTCACGTCAAAATGGCGTCAAACTAATCAACACGGCTTCATGAATTTCTATTTTCAAATATTCTATTTCAAATATTTCTTTTTCAAAATAGTTGTTATTATCAAAATATTTCGTTCAACACATGACCAATCTCAGTGGATGAGTACTGTCAACACATGAACCTTTATTTTATAATATTCTTTATTTTTCAAATTGGAATGAGGCCCAATCAATTACCATATAAAGTTAATTATATGGATTTTCATACAACACATGTATATAATAGCATTGAAAAATAATCAACCATCAACCAAAGTGCACTACACTGTATAAGCATCAAATATAGATATCTAACGCTTATAACAGCCTGTCAATCAATCGATCGACATATTTAATAAATCAGGATGAGTGAACTTCATATTTCATCCCAACACCCGTGTGGGGTTTCAAACAATCAAACACAGATTTTAGTTGTGCAGTTGGGCGATGTGTAAAATTTATCGTCCCAATCAATGTCCTTCAAATAGGTGTACATAAACAAATCGTCCGGTTTGTAAATGAATATTTATTTATTCACATTCATGTTAAAAATTATATTTTTAACGATAAAACATTTTATTCAACCTATGAATATTCTATTCGGTTCATTTATTCAATAAAATGATATTTTTATTTTTCTAACATATTTTAGAAAATTTCGGCGGCATAACGGCACGATACTAGAAACGGGACAAGGCCTAGCCTTATCCCCGGTCTAGTGAAGGCCCACGCCATTCACACATCAATCAAATTCACCAAACAACCAAATTCAAATCAAATAATCTGACTAATCTATGCAACCAAACAAACAAGTCCATGGTCTGTGGACGATTGTGTCGGGTGCTACTAAGCACCGTCTGCATCCTAGTATATATATATAACTAGAAAACTAAATTAAAGAGTGAGAAATTCTCACAGATAGCTATCCAATCATCTTGGCTCTTCTTTGATATAAATCTTCTTCGTTCTCGCCTTTTTGTTACCTTCGTTGCCCGCTTTCACTACCTATGTAAAAATCGAATTTTTACTTCGCTATTCCATATATAAAAATCATATTTTTATTTCGAAGTTCAACATATAAAAATCATATTTTTCTTTCTAAGTTCAACATATAAAAATCATATTTTTCTTTCGAAGTTCAACATATAAAAATCATATTTTTCTTTCGAAGTTCAACATATAAAAATCATATTTTTCTTTCTAAGTTCAACATATAAAAATCATATTTTTCTTTCTAAGTTCAACATATAAAAATCATATTTTTCTTTCTAGAAATCGACATCTTTTTACTTTTTGCCAATTAAAAATTGAATCTCTATCATATAGAATTCATATTTTTATTCTTTCAAACTATATATAAATGATCATATTTTAAACTATAGTATATATTTCATATTCAGATTTTAACATAATGTAATTAAATTAAAACCGAATTTAAAAT
Organism: Allium sativum; assembly: GCA_030737875.1. Taxonomy (NCBI): domain Eukaryota; kingdom Viridiplantae; phylum Streptophyta; class Magnoliopsida; order Asparagales; family Amaryllidaceae; genus Allium; species Allium sativum. The sequence continues at coordinate 11,478,193 of CM060921.1, read as the reverse complement.
AAAATAAAATAAAAGAAGAGAAGCTCACTGCCATCTTTAATTAAAACTATTTATATTTCCGATTAATACCATAATTCATATTTAAATTAAAATTAATTACCTATAGTGCTATTTTAAATCAGTAAATAAATCAGTGTCAAATTTATATAAAATAAAATAAAATGAAACAAGGAAAGCTCACTGTCGCTTACAGAAAAGGGAGGCGGGGCGTCTGACGGTCGGTGGGAGGGACCAGCGGTGACAGTCTGTGTAATGACCCGCATTTTTAGAGATATATAATTAATTTATTTAATTATATAATTGGTGATTTAGAGAAGTTAATGATCGTTTAATTAAATAATATTGAATATTTAATAAATAATTATAATATAATAATATATTATAATGTCGAAATAGTCGGAAATAGTGAAATTCACAGTATCATGTGAATTGAATAGCATACGAGATTTGGTGGAGTTTCAATTCGAAATATAATAACGATTATATTCAATCGACGACAGTTTGAACGTATAATTATATTATAATTAAAATCGAGCCTGAAATGGCGCTGCAGTTCGCGATTTGGCGATTTGAACTTCAACTGAATGTACAGGATTCGTTTTAAGCCGGATTTCTGTGAAACAAGAAACGTGTGGAGCTGGTGGAGTATATCTTTCTAGTGGAAGAGAAAAATCGAGGTTTCGTCGGGTAGATTTTGAGTTATGTCCAAATCAAATTTCAGAAAAGTCGCTATGGAATTCCTTTATAATTCGCAATGCTTTATATACGTTATAAAAGTATTTTCGATATAAACTGAATATCGATAAATCTGAAATCTAAAATATCAAGTTGTAAATTCTGATATGATATTCTGAAGCTGTATAATATCATATGTGAAGATATACGAGAATATTAATTATTTAATATTTAATTTAATTATATTTAAACATATTTATATATTTATATAGGCTATTTAGAGCGTTAAAAAAACAGCCACTTTTGCAAACGAAGTCGGAATTCGACGAAACCAGTTTTGTTGGATCCGCAATATCAAATAGTTGTTAGATTTCCAGTTTCGTGATATTTAGAGGCAGTATGTGGTCGTACGGATTTTTAGAGTGTAAAACAGTCAGTATTTCGACAGTTAAAAATACGCTGTGTGAGCATACGAAGTCGGAATTTGACGAAACAAGTTTCGTTGGGACCGTAATGTCGAGCTGTAGTTGCACGTCCGTTTTCGTGATTTTTGGGCATCGTATGTGACCACAGGGATTTTTAAACACGAGAGTAAAACAACGATTGCTTAAAATCAATATAATATTCAAATATTTTAATATTAAAAATACACTATATAATACCCTTAAAATTTCCTTAACCTAATTTCATTTGTCATTTGGTCAACAGGGCATTTTTTTTCCGCCGTTACCATTAGTTCACAAAACAAATTTCGTGTGTCTTCAAAAATTCAAGAACAATCAAAACAAAAATCATTAAATCATGGGAACCTTGTATTCGAGATCAGAGAGTGATACTGTTCGATTCTGTACTGGTTTTAGTGGGTGCGACATGGGTATGGTGTTCGGGTTTTTATACAGCGAGATCCTAGGGTTCGATACGGTTTGATTTTGGGGCTTCGATAGTTGTTATTGAGTTTAGATTTGGGGTCAGGAGGTGATTTAACACCTTGAAGCAAAGTTTTGTGGGATTCGAACATCATTTTGTTCGATCCATTTCTGTTGCCGTGGGTTTATAACCGGACATCGCGAGAGGAAATGAGGGACCGAGTTGAGAAAAAATGGGTTGGAGAAGAAGAGAAACTAATGGAGATCGAAATGGTGAAGTCGATTGTTGAATTCGTGGAGGAGTGAAGGATCGGTGGAGGAGCAAACTTCGGCAATGGCCATTTGGTTTTGTGGAAATACTGGAGTTCGATGTTTTGGGAAGACAAAGGCACGGTCTGGGCATTTGGGTTATGAAAGTGGGCTTGGCAGAAAGTTAAGGCCCAAACTAAATAAATTAAATTCAAGTTTTGTTTATTTAATTATGTTTTGCTTGTAAATCCAATAACTTGGTCATACGAAAACAAAATTCAGCGAAACAAGATCCGACAAGATCGTATGGATGGACACTACACGATGGAACTAACTAGAAGTCCATCGGAGCTCGTTACAATTTATGGCGAAATAAATTGTCCGTTCAGAATCAAGCGATGGTTATCGTTATTAACGATGATCGTCCAATGTGAGTAAATCTCACTAACTCTGAACAGTTTATAATTTCATGTTGTATATTTATAACTGTTAGAAATTGTCTGATGTACTGTGTGTTGATTGTTTGATTGAACTGCTAGTCAGTTAGTTAAATTTCTATATTGATTCTGTTTAACAAAATATATCATATGGAACTGAAAGTGATGTTATCTATATTGTCTAACATCTGTGATACAGGGAAACAGGTTGGAGGAATCCGACTGGATTCCTCAACAGTTGTTTTATTGTTTTTCATATATTCTAATATATGATGGGAATTATAACCTGTTGTTGATTGTGTGTGTATGGACGAGATTAGACATCGTAATTTGATATGTTAAAATACCATAACATACCGAAATGTTGATAAGGGGATTTTCAAAGTGATATTGAAAACAGAATATTTATAAATTGGAAATGTTTATAATTTGGAATAATTATAAATAGGAGATATTCAAAAAGGAAAATAAATTCAAAACATTTCTTATTGAATGGAAAGGCCTGTGTGGCGAGTTTGGGGATTTTCCCGATGCTCCCGATACAAAGGAGGTTATGGCGAATTTTCCCGGGAATTTAAGGAGTTAGAATATTTCAAGAATAAATTTAAAAAGGAAATATTTGTAAACCATTTACAATTAGAATTGGAAAGAGAACATTTTAAAAAGGAAATCTTTATAAAGTTAATCGAATATGGTATTTGAAGTTAGTTAATCGAATATAGTATTCGAATTTAGATAATCGAATATGGTATTCGAAGTTTGTTAATCGAATATGGTATTCGAAGTTAGTTAATCGAATATGGTATTCGAAGTTAGTTAATCGAATATAGTATTCGAATTTAGATAATCGAATATGGTATTCGAAGTTTGTTAATCGAATATGGTATTCGAAGTTAGTTAATCGAATATGGTATTCGAAGTTAGTTAATCGAATATAGTATTCGAATTTAGTAAATCGAATATGGTATTCGAAGTTTGTTAATCGAATATGGTATTCGAAGTTAGTTAATCGAATATGGTATTCGAAGTTAGTTAATCGAATATAGTATTCGAATTTAGTTAATCGAATATGGTATTCGAAGTTTGTTAATCGAATATGTTATTCGAAGTTAGTTAATCGAATATGGTATTCGAAGTTAGTTAATCGAATATGGTATTCGAAGTTAGTTAATCGAATATAGACATTCGAAAAGAGATAATCGAATATGGTATTCGAAGTTAGTTAATCGAATATGGTATTCGAAAGTTAGTTAATCGAATATGTTATTCGAAAGGGGTTAGTCAAGTCGAGTTAGTCAAATAAAGTTAACCAGTTAGAGTTAATCAGTTATAGTTAACCAGTAGGAGTTAATTAGTTAGAGTTAATCGATTAGAGTTAAAACGAACTAGAGTTAATCAAATATAGTTATTTGAGACAGAGTTAGTCAAACATAGTATTCAGGGTAAGTTGCCATCTTGTACGACTGCTAGCGTAATTCGCAGGGCTGTAAATAGCCTACGGCGGTCGGATGTTTCCTGAGGGAGTCAGGCGTAACCATTGTGATCGCTACGATCTAGAGTCAAGCGAATGGAGTTTAATCGAATATTAGTTATTCGATAGGAGTTGATCGAGTTGAGAAATAAGTTAAGTTAAATAAGTTGAGTTGATCGGGTGGTTCGACCAAGTTAGTCGAGCCTAGTTAATCGAATCGAATTGGTCGAACTAAGTAAGTCGAGTTAAGTTAGTCAAGTTAGTCGAGCCTAGTTAATCGAATCGAATTGGTCGAACCAAGTAAGTCGAGTTAGTCGAGTCAAGTTAAGTTAGTCGAGTTAAGTTCGTCGAGTTAAAGTTATCGATGTTAGTTTCATCGAAAGAAGTTATCGATGTTAGTTTCATCGAAAGGAGTTATCGATGTTAGTTTCATCGAAAGGAGTTATCGATTATAGTTTAATCGAAGTGAGATTTTCAAATATGAGATATTTGAAAGGAAGAGTTATCGAATATTAGTTATTCGAAGAGAGAGATCTTCGAATATCATTTATTCGAGAAGGAGTTAATCGAATATAGGTTATTCGAAGAAGAGTTAATCAAATAGAGATTTCTCGAAGAGAGTTAATCGGCAAATTCGATTATATCGAATTCGGGAAAGTACTTATACTTTCCAGTGTCTAAAATAGAGATTTATTTATTTATAAATAAATAAGTGTTAGGTTAATTATTCACTAATAAGAATAGAAGTTATAATTAAAGTTAGATAATTCGAAAGTAGGGATTATAACGTTATCGTTATAACCAATGTTTTAAATATAGAAGTGGATTAGTAAAATTGGATCCGAGAAAGGCGTAAAGAAGTTGTTAAAGATTAAAAGATAAACTTTGACCATTTCGAAGTTATAACGTTGTTCAGTTAAGGTCTGAGAGGTAATTATACCCCAACTTGAGTGACTTCCTTCTTAACTAAGAAATGGTAAGGTTTGATCGTAAAGGAGTTTTGGAAATGTTTTCCAAACAAGAATCAGAAATGTTTTCTGATAAAAGAAAATAAGAATTTAGAATATAGGGAAACAGGAGATAAGTAAATAAATGAACTAAAGAGATTTATGTTAAATGATGTTTGTTCGATATAATTTCCATTTGGAAATAATATCGTTGTTTTGCACACTTGTTTTTCTTTGATAGTTAACTCACCGACTATCGAAGTTTTGACCATTTTAACGTTGTTAATATGGAGAGACCGGTTGGATTATTATCCATAGAACCACTCTGTATTGGCATAAGCGTTGCGAATCATATATGCCAAAGATAATTGAAGACGGAGTAAAATGCAAGGGCTATCCTGTTTACAGAATAGTGCCTTCGGTTTGTCCAGTCCCAGGACAACTTGTATGGACGAAGGTCTGACGGAGTATATCCAATGGATCGCGTAAGTTGATCTGTTCAAACGTATTCACGTTTGGTGGCGGAGGAATTCGTTTCTCTTAGCTGTATACCCATGTTATTTTTGGATAAGTCAATTTGTGATTTGGCGGGTATGACGATGTGATATTTCTAAGCGAATGAAGATGGATGTCTGACATAGTATTTCCAGAAAGGTCACGTACATTGATTTCTTCAACCGAACCAAGAGTGGAAGCGGAGAAGGAAACTTCTTTTAGCTGACACGTAATGTATTGTTGTAGACGTAAATTAGTGATTTTCGATGGATCTGACAATGTGGCATTCGAAGTGAATCTGATGTGATGATAAAGCGTAGCTTCTAGCCTCATCATCCGGTAATGACAGAAATCGGGCAGGCAGCATGGCTAAGTCGGTCGCACCGAAGTAGGGTGTATAATCACCTATCTAGAGAATATTCATTTGTTTCTTAAATCTATCAATGCTGTCCCATATATATACGGGAACGGTTGCTGATCCCAACCGTTGATGATGTACATTCGATACACTCAAGCGAAATGAGTGGTCGGTCATGTGTGGCTGAGTTGCAAGATGTTCTTGTTGAACTCCAGTGTATCGTTCCTAGAGTACACTGATCGGAAGGTGATTCCATACCTTGTCATAGTTGGAAATCCATTATCCAATACGTGCTTGCGATTTTGATTGTATACTATATATGTAGAACGTGAGATGAAAGCGTTTCTGCTAGTTGATATCTATTTGTACATAGACATTATATTAATATCAAAAAGTTTTTGATATAAAGATATTTTGGATTCTCATAAGGGAAAACCCGTTCCGTTATGCGGCGTGGTCTTATGAGATATCGTTTACTTGTTCATATACCTGTTTTAAACTGTTTTACTCACACCAGTCCCATGACTGACCCGGAGTTTACTTTGTTGTTTTCCCTAAACTCTTGGGTGCATAAATTTGTACGGGCAGTCAAGTAGTCGGGATTTACAGATATACTGGAAGAGCGTGGAGCAGGAGGCTTCAAGATCATATAGCTATAGTTATTTCTGCTGTGTTGTAAGTGCTGTACTCTGATAAGTGCTATTGTATACATAACTGTTATATTTCAAAGTTATGTTATCTATTATATGTTATTCGTTCCGCTGTGAGGTTTGTGTTACTCTGATGTTGTGTTCTTCTTCTTCTTCTGTTCTATAAGTTCTATCTTATCAATTCTCACCTTCTAATTTCTTTCATTAACTACCGGGATTTTTCGATGCTTTGGTTATCGACGTCGAGCTTACGTCGATAACCAAAGTCGCTCAAAATCCGGGTCGTTACAGTTGGTATCAGAGCTTAAGTTTAGAATTACTTGACTCTGTGGCGTGACTCGGTAGAGATAGGGTTAGTAATACCCTAGATTGAGTTTGAGTGTATATATACGAGTGCGTATTTGTATTTGATATAAAAATGGTTTTATATTGTGGAGATTCATTGGCTGAGTTGTTTATGAGTTCTGGTCGATCAGTTTGATCCACTGTATCGGTAGGAGTAAATAAACACTTAAATACGATGGACCGACACAGTATGGATACGTAATATATTATCATATATTAGATAAATTGGTTTGTAATTATAATCGAATGAGATTATAAAGTGGAATGGTTATAAATAACTAATCAGAATCATATAAGTAAAGTATATGAAATAAGATGAATTAAATATGAATTTAAATCAGATTTGGAATTAAAATAAGGAAATTTTAAGTTCCTGGGAGATTTTGAGATGTTTTCAAAATAGATGTATTTAGTAAGGGTTTTGAAATGATATAGTATTGAAATCACTTGGGTCGCTGGAAAATAATTCCGATAATGACTGCGCAGTATCATCGGTGTGATTTTCGAGTTTCTAAGTGGTGGATTACTACCAAAGGTTTTGTTTTTGAATTGTTTTGAGAAAACAAGTTGTTTAGAAATTCAAATGTTTTGAATTGGTATTGTTATTTCAAATTGATTTAAAAGAAACCCAGGAATTTAAGTTCTGGAATTAAAATTTAACTAATGAAGTTAAATAAAATGAGATGTTAAAAATAAATTGAAATTTAACTTGAACTGAGTTAGATAGAATTGAATTGGATTAGAGATAATCTAGAATGAAACCAAAATTGATAAGTCAATAATTTGGGATTTGATATTGGGCTTCGAATTAAATTCGATTTGGATTTGAGGATATGAACTGATTGGAATTTGATTGAGATAACACTGTTATATGTTGAGTTGATAGCATATGGAAGTGATAGAGTTGATATGCCCGACAAAAAGGTACAATTTTATATTTGATATGAGTTGAGATTTATGAGCCGAATTGGCAAGCCGCTTGGCTGTTTGATTTTCTTTTGGGTTGAAGAAGGCCCAGAGAGGCGAGTTGGAATTTGAGATATTGACCAGTACAAAGGAGGTGCTGGCGAAATTTTTCGAAAGGTTAAGGTGTTGGAAAATTTTCAGGATTTTTGAAAATTTAGTTAGTCGGAATAAATTAATATTTTAGTCGATATTAATTGGTTCAGTTGAAACCGACGATAAGAGGTAAACAGATAAATTTTTACTCAGTAGATAGGGTCGTCCTCTAACGTAGCAATTTCGAGGACGAAATTATTTTAAGTGGGGAAGAATGTAATGACCCGCATTTTTAGAGATATATAATTAATTTATTTAATTATATAATTGGTGATTTAGAGAAGTTAATGATCGTTTAATTAAATAATATTGAATATTTAATAAATAATTATAATATAATAATATATTATAATGTCGAAATAGTCGGAAATAGTGAAATTCACAGTATCATGTGAATTGAATAGCATACGAGATTTGGTGGAGTTTCAATTCGAAATATAATAACGATTATATTCAATCGACGACAGTTTGAACGTATAATTATATTATAATTAAAATCGAGCCTGAAATGGCGCTGCAGTTCGCGATTTGGCGATTTGAACTTCAACTGAATGTACAGGATTCGTTTTAAGCCGGATTTCTGTGAAACAAGAAACGTGTGGAGCTGGTGGAGTATATCTTTCTAGTGGAAGAGAAAAATCGAGGTTTCGTCGGGTAGATTTTGAGTTATGTCCAAATCAAATTTCAGAAAAGTCGCTATGGAATTCCTTTATAATTCGCAACGCTTTATATACGTTATAAAAGGATTTTCGATATAAACTGAATATCGATAAATCTGAAATCTGAAATATCAAGTTGTAAATTCTGATATGATATTCTGAAGCTGTATAATATCATATGTGAAGATATACGAGAATATTAATTATTTAATATTTAATTTAATTATATTTAAACATATTTATATATTTATATAGGCTATTTAGAGCGTTAAAAAAATAGCCACTTTTGCAAACGAAGTCGGAATTCGACGAAACCAGTTTTGTTGGATCCGCAATATCAAATAGTTGTTAGATTTCCAGTTTCGTGATTTTTAGAGGCAGTATGTGGTCGTACGGATTTTTAGAGTGTAAAACAGTCAGTATTTCGACAGTTAAAAATACGCTGTGTGAGCATACGAAGTCGGAATTTGACGAAACAAGTTTCGTTGGGACCGTAATGTCGAGCTGTAGTTGCACGTCCGTTTTCGTGATTTTTGGGCATCGTATGTGACCACAGGGATTTTTAAACACGAGAGTAAAACAACGATTGCTTAAAATCAATATAATATTCAAATATTTTAATATTAAAAATACACTATATAATACCCTTAAAATTTCCTTAACCTAATTTCATTTGTCATTTGGTCAACAGGGCATTTTTTTTCCGCCGTTACCATTAGTTCACAAAACAAATTTCGTGTGTCTTCAAAAATTCAAGAACAATCAAAACAAAAATCATTAAATCATGGGAACCTTGTATTCGAGATCAGAGAGTGATACTGTTCGATTCTGTACTGGTTTTAGTGGGTGCGACATGGGTATGGTGTTCGGGTTTTTATACAGCGAGATCCTAGGGTTCGATACGGTTTGATTTTGGGGCTTCGATAGTTGTTATTGAGTTTAGATTTGGGGTCAGGAGGTGATTTAACACCTTGAAGCAAATTTTGTGGGATTCGAACATCATTTTGTTCGATCCATTTCTGTTGCCGTGGGTTTATAACCGGACATCGCGAGAGGAAATGAGGGACCGAGTTGAGAAAAAATGGGTTGGAGAAGAAGAGAAACTGATGGAGATCGAAATGGTGAAGTCGATTGTTGAATTCGTGGAGGAGTGAAGGATCGGTGGAGGAGCAAACTTCGGCAATGGCCATTTGGTTTTGTGGAAATACTGGAGTTCGATGTTTTGGGAAGACAAAGGCACGGTCTGGGCATTTGGATTATGAAAGTGGGCTTGGCAGAAAGTTAAGGCCCAAACTAAATAAATTAAATTCAAGTTTTGTTTATTTAATTATGTTTTGCTTGTAAATCCAATAACTTGGTCATACGAAAACAAAATTCAGCGAAACAAGATCCGACAAGATCGTATGGATGGACACTACACGATGGAACTAACTAGAAGTCCATCGGAGCTCGTTACAATTTATGGCGAAATAAATTGTCCGTTCAGAATCAAGCGATGGTTATCGTTATTAACGATGATCGTCCAATGTGAGTAAATCTCACTAACTCTGAACAGTTTATAATTTCATGTTGTATATTTATAACTGTTAGAAATTGTCTGATGTACTGTGTGTTGATTGTTTGATTGAACTGCTAGTCAGTTAGTTAAATTTCTATATTGATTCTGTTTAACAAAATATATCATATGGAACTGAAAGTGATGTTATCTATATTGTCTAACATCTGTGATACAGGGAAACAGGTTGGAGGAATCCGACTGGATTCCTCAACAGTTGTTTTATTGTTTTTCATATATTCTAATATATGATGGGAATTATAACCTGTTGTTGATTGTGTGTGTATGGACGAGATTAGACATCGTAATTTGATATGTTAAAATACCATAACATACCGAAATGTTGATAAGGGGATTTTCAAAGTGATATTGAAAACAGAATATTTATAAATTGGAAATGTTTATAATTTGGAATAATTATAAATAGGAGATATTCAAAAAGGAAAATAAATTCAAAACATTTCTTATTGAATGGAAAGGCCTGTGTGGCGAGTTTGGGGATTTTCCCGATGCTCCCGATACAAAGGAGGTTATGGCGAATTTTCCCGGGAATTTAAGGTGTTAGAATATTTCAAGAATAAATTTAAAAAGGAAATATTTGTAAACCATTTACAATTAGAATTGGAAAGAGAACATTTTAAAAAGGAAATCTTTATAAAGTTAATCGAATATGGTATTTGAAGTTAGTTAATCGAATATAGTATTCGAATTTAGATAATCGAATATGGTATTCGAAGTTTGTTAATCGAATATGGTATTCGAAGTTAGTTAATCGAATATGGTATTCGAAGTTAGTTAATCGAATATAGTATTCGAATTTAGATAATCGAATATGGTATTCGAAGTTTGTTAATCGAATATGGTATTCGAAGTTAGTTAATCGAATATGGTATTCGAAGTTAGTTAATCGAATATAGTATTCGAATT